>JALDNG010000133.1:0-600000 GCA_024349245.1 Neodontobutis hainanensis
AGACACTTAACATAAAATACCTACAACATGTTTCCATAAATAGTTTGAATGTCAGATCACTTAACCAGATAGATATGCATTAGGAACATTTCCTGGCTTTAAATGTTGAACACATTTACAGTACAAACTAAAACTTGGAATATTATTGAATTAAAACCGCACATTTGGTCATCGAGATAATGTGTGACAGTGTGCTCTACAACATACATGTAATATACAGTTAAATATGTATATTACAATGATGCTTTAAAAACATGCAGGAAATACCAACATGTAATACAAGAGCAGATTGGACAAGGTGAACAATTATTCTGATGCAATTACTGAACTTGAATTTGCAAATATGCTGCACCAAATAAAAACTAAGGCCAAGCAGGTCCGCTTTTATGTGTCAAAGAAAAAAAGGTATGTCATATTCTTAAAAATGCAAATAAATTTAAAAAGGTCTTGTCTTGCACTACGTCATGTCCTTTACATTGTTTTAAAGCCTTTGAATGTATAAACAATCTCTCTAGAATCAATAAAACAAAGTCACACAGCTAATGGACTAAACAGGCTTATATCTATAAATAGATATAATGCATTGTACTTACTCATCTCAGGCTCTGCAGTCAGATCAGCGGTGACAAAGTTGGAGGGAAATAACCCCACTCCTTGGTATGTTTCTCCTTTCCACCAGTTAGGATCACTGCAGACACAAGAAAAACATTTACATTTAAATTTAAAACAAGAATGATATTTGGAACCTTGTAAATACTGCCTCATTTTTTGTGTTTGAATGTGTGAATTATACATGTACCTGTCATCCATAATGGTTATGATTTCTCCAGACTTGAAGGTGAGCTCATTGTCTTCGGCGGCCTCAAAGTCATAGATGGCACGGACTTTTCTACCGTCAGACTTGTGTGATGAGAGCAGGCTGGAGGTGCTGGGATAGAGACCTGACAGAGAGGCCTGCGACTGCTGACGCTGCTCCTTTAGAGACAGCTCGATAGCTGCGCACAAACAAAACACACAGGTTTGTGTGTGTGACTTCAAAAGGTATGTTACGGGTGATTGATTTATCAAAAACAAAGCATCAGTGGCCCAGGCTTCACAGATATATTTTCCCTCCACGTTTAAATTAATATATTCCAGTCCACATAAAAACTATTGGCTAATAGCTCAGTTACAAGGCACCATAATTCAAACCCTACAACTAATACAAAAATTAGTACTCCTATGTCCTCAAATATGTTTTTTAAGCTCATAAACAAGATGTCGAGTCTTATGTTATAGATTTATGTTTATGTTAAAGTTAAAGACACAACTGGCATCAAAGGTAGGATTAAAATGTGTGAAATTATGCAATTATAAAAATGTCATACATCTATCCAAAAACGCACCTTTAGCCAAGTCCTCCTCTTCTTTTTGTTTGTTGCAGTGGCGGGATCTTTTGCCACTAACGCAGGACTTGCTTTGGCTTGCTCTGCAGCCTATAGGAATATCAATATTTATATTTCATTTGTCAAGAACCATAAAAAGTGCCACCAGTTTCCTTCTCTGCACTTACCTGGGAGCCAACAGCAGGAAAAGTGACCCTTGCTCACGCAGATTCTTAATCATGGCTGAAATCAAACTAAGTTGAGGATCGTATGCGGAAGTCTTCTGCCCACTCCACCATCAGAGCCTTCAGCTTTTCACATACTTTGGGATGGCCCTGAAGATACAACATAGAATATAACAGAAATTACAGTCTTATTCTACTTATGAGGTTGAACTCATACTTATAAGAACATAGTATTTTATGTTCATAGAACATATCCATCTAAAAATTACTTCTATATTATTATCTATTTCTTACTTCTGTTTATAGCTCAACATAGCCTTGTATTTTATTGTATATACCAATTTTTAAATTTATGTTTATAGTAATAAGCCATCTGTATATTATGTACATATCCATCAGTAAATTACTTCTACAATACTAATTTATTCATGCAAATACTGGATATCCTGCACTTGCTGCTATTGCACTTCTGATTAGACATTTCGTTGCATTGTACTTGTACATGTGTAATGACAATAAAGTTGAATCTAATCCAATCTAACTGGATAACAATAAACACAGTGAATACCTTGTTTAAGACGCTACTGACTTCACTGGCAAACTCTCGGGAGCACACCTCCAGATGGAAGATCTTCCCACAGTTTGAGACACAAGCCCCAAGAAGCTGGGAGCACAAAATAATCAATTCACTTTTCCCCCAAAAAATAACAATAAAATGAAAACTAAACACTATAAATAAGTCATACCAGATTGAATTACATCAGATAATAAATAAAGGAGAAGACAAATAAGTGTCTAAGTGCTTACAGTCAAGGCCTGCATGGCCACGTGGGGGTCTTTGTGGTTCACTCGTCTCATTATAGAGCGAAGGCATTCCTTTGGCCTACAAAGATATTCAGGTTATTTTTTAAACACTAATTAATAATTCAAAACTTTAAGTGGATATGTATGCTACAAATGATATTCTGGGGTTTGAAAAATAGGTTTGTATGTGGCCTTTGAGCTTAGTGAGTGTTCTACCTGTACGCAATACAATCTCAGAATATCCCTTTGTTGGGATTACATTAAAAAAACGTTAACTAACCCAGTGCGTGACTGGCCTATCTTATCACATATGTCCAGAATGAGGCCCCAGTCCTCAGCTGTGTTCATCTCACTGGTTGCTTTCTCTGCGGGAAAGAAGCACAACAGATAAGGGCACAGAAGCAGACGTTACAGGGAGCATGTAAAGACACAAATAGCAGTTTGGGACACTATTTATACAGTTTAGTCGTGAATTGATAATTATATCCATTGCTTCTTATGTTTATATCTTTATTAGTGAGACCTATTTTGCAAATTCCATAAAAAAGTTATTATAGAAGAAAAGAGCTGTACGTGATAAAAATAAAATAAAATAAATGAATACAGACTTTTTTGAGAAGTGAATGAAAATAAAATGACATTAGGCCACTATTGTTGTCATAATCAGTTTATTTAAATAATATGGTCTCCAACTTTTAGAATACCCTAATATGTCAAATTATTGTGACATATGAAATAATGTTAAATGATGAGTTTGTGGACTATACTCACCCATAGTAAATTCTAATGAAAAAGTAAGCTACTAAATACAAAACAAAGAAAATGGCTTTAGCTTTCTGCACAAAAATGACATCCCTTTCATAACTGTAGGATGCACATCTGTCATGAAATAACAGTGAGAGGGAATGGGCTAGTTAGGCTAGCTTAAAATACTGCAATTAGCTGAAAACAAAACCTGTTTTACGACCACAGCTGTAATAACAGTGTAGTTATCAAATATGTTACACACAAATAAAACATTTAAAAACAGCGACAGTATTGTAAGTTGGCGAAAAAAATAAACGTTTTAAAAGCTTTTGGGGAAAATCAGTTAGGGTTAGCTGTTAGCATTGGCAGCTGCTAGCCACCTCCACCACAAAACACAGCCCTCTGTTTATGCACTGAGACTTGTTATATTCACAACAAACACGAGATAAAGGACACTGTTAAAGTGAACAAACAGGTTTCTGCATCTGCACAGTCCCTCCTCCTGATAAAGATCTCCTGTGTTTACTGTGAGTCTGTGCATAGCTGGACACACAAACAAAGCCTTATGGTGATGATAACTGAGTTAGGCTTAAAAAGAAGGAGGCAGTGAACCGTACCCACTGCAAACTGAACTACTCACCAACATCTTGGTCAAATGGGTTGGTCGTAAAGAGAGGCATTGCTGGTGTCTGGACGACTGTTAATGTAATTCCCGCTGTAGTTTATTTTATACGACAAAAAATCATAACTTCATAAATGCCAGTCGGTGTTAGCTTCACTCGCCAGACACCAACAAGCTAGGCATTCTGGGTAATTACAGCAGGCAGTCCAGTGTGAAATACACAAACAACTTTAGTTTTAATCTCACGGACACACTGTCATTAACGTGCCTGCTACTTCTCGGTGATACCTAAAATATGAATCATAAAATTAAGACGTCAAATTGCCATTGCCTTAAAAATAACATGTCATCGTCAGGTGATGGTGATCACGTGACATTATTGTGACGACACAGCGTTGATGGGACTTGTAGTTTATGGCATTTGTGATCATAGACACGAGCTTTTTTTTTTATAAACTTAACAAAAACAACTTAACATAAAAAGACTAAATATAATAAAAGCAAACAATCAAATTTTTACATAAATTATCAATTAAATCACAAAAGTGCCTGGTAAGTTCATTGCCTGATAATATTTTTAGAAGTGTAATGAAACCTTTTGAATAAAGTATAGTAACACTAATAGTTTAGGAGATCATAATTTTATTGTTTAAATAAAACACTCAACACACTGTTACTTACCCATTTTATTGTTTTATGTGTTCTGGTGGTAATCTCTAACCTGGTTAATCTAAAAACAGTTATGAGCCTTAAAGCAGTTTACAACCTCCTTAGTCCATAAACATGTGTTAAATCAGGCACTCATACAACAGTAAGGATTACACAAATAATAACAACATAGTCATGTATTTGGCATAATTAACAATGCCTCTTTAAAATGATTTATATACTACATATTTTATTTCTAAATCTAAAAATAGAATGTTTTATAAAAGAAGTTATTCTCTAAAATCCGTTTGCAGAAAGTAAAATTAGAGCAGGTACAGTTGTATATGAATATGTTCAGTCTTTTAATGGTGCTCCATTGTATATACTTACCGTCACAGTCTTATTTCAGTGGATGATCACAATATAGGTCACTTTCTCAACAAGCAACTTTACTTAAGTAGAGTTTAAGAATACTGTAACAATTATGAAAGAAAACAATAAAATAATTTTCTCACCAATGAGCAAATTAATTATTCTTATTTACAGATAAACCTGTACATCAGAGGCTGTGTCAAATGAGGACTTATAGCTAAATTAGATGCCTTCATTCATATTTTCACCAAACAAATGCTTCTTCCTCGAAATAGTGGACCAGTCTGTGCACATTTTGTCCTGTGCACCATTCTGTTGTGTAAAGTGCCTTTGAAGACATGTCAGTGCTAGTCTCATTGATGAGACAGACTGACTTTATCTGAGTCCTCTAGTCACCCAGAGCTCCTCCTTATGTCTTTGATAATATCTGCCAGTCTTCCTCTTCACCTTTTGACCCAGAGACAGCTCACACTGCCATAGATGAATGCTATGAAACTGGAACATCCACTGTAAAGACAAAAAAAAAATCATATACGTAATCAATCATAAGAACACATAAAATTAGCTACACTTATAGTACTAACAGTCAACGGTGCGTTCACAGATGAAGCCGATGCGGTCAGTGCAGTAGAAGTCATTCCAGTTGGCATTGTGAATGAGGCCGGCACAGTCCTCACCATCTTCATGTCCATGAGTCCAGTTGTCCGGCTGCCCCGGCTTCCACTTCCTGTTACAACAAACAACCATTGTTTAATCTTGCCCTGTAAAAGATGTTACCTTTAATTGTGAGGTTAACTCACGTGAACACGGGCAAAGTGCCATCCACCCACTTCCAGACAGTTTCTTCCTCTGAGTCACTGAGTCCCATCCAGAAGTATCCCTTTCCAGCAATAGCATTTCTTATGTATTGCTAGATGGAGAAGAGCACATGCTAAATATATACATGTACAGAATACCAAAATGCACTTTAAATGGACATTACCTGTTCCTCATTGTCATTGATTATGAGCATATGCGATGAAATGTTGGTGCAAAACTGTTTGGTCTCATCAAAGTTCAGTCTTTGAGAACCAGAAGAAAAATAATAGCAGCTTCTTCCAAACTTTTTAAATGTAGACGGGCAGCCTAAAATAAATTATTTTAGATGTAATTATTGAATACGCTGTTCCCAATTGGCATTAGCATAAGACATTCATTGATGTGGAACTGACCATGAGCTGGGGTTGTAGGGGCAGCGGGCTGGACATGTCGGGCCACAGAGCCTGAAGAAGGCGCTGTCGGTGTTAAAGGTTTCTCTGGTTTTGGAGGTTTAGGAAGCTGAGTGGGCCGAGGAGGCTGTGGAGGTGGAGGAGGCTGCGGTCTCTGCGGTGGAAAAGCTGGGAGTCCTGGTAAACCTGGAGGACCAGGAGGACCAATTGGGCCAACAGGACCACGTAGCCCATCCGGCCCAGCAGGTCCCTCTGGTCCTCTGAGCCCCTGTGCTCCTGGTGGTCCTTGAAGTCCTGGAACTCCGTTCAGGCCAGGTGGACCAGAAGGTCCAGGGTCACCTTTCTCACCAGGTAGGCCAGGTCTACCTCCAGACCCTCTTGATCCTTTGTCTCCAGGTAAGCCTCGAGCCCCGGGAGCACCCTTTGGACCAGGGGCACCAGGTGGACCAGAAGCACCCCTCTCACCTTTAGGTCCCACCACTCCGGCCACCCCTTTGTCCCCTTTATCCCCCTTTACACCAGCCTGGCCAACTGGGCCCTGTGCACCTCTATCACCTTTCGGGCCCCTTGGCCCTGGAGGTCCTACAAAGATTGTCAGAGAGAAAACAGTATTGAGTCGTTAGTAAATTTGGGGCCTGTCTTTAGTTCTGTTGAGATCTTACCTTGCAGGATGGTAAAGTTCGTAATGAGCTGTGAGTGCCTGCTGTCCACTAGCTTCATCTCCTCCATCACTGTGGACATGCTGGTCACCTCCCGATCCAAGCGGGCCACTAGCTCGTCCTGCTGGGTCCGCAGCGCTTTACCATCAGCTTTGACCTCAGCCACACTGTCCTTGAGTCCCATTAACAGGTCTGAATGTTTCATCACCTTCTCAGCGCAGGACCTCATCCCATTCAGGTCTGAGGTGATGGCCCCGAGGAGCTGCGTGGAGAAGCTCACATTTCCAGTCACTCTGTCCATGTCGTTCTCATGGCGGTCTAACCGAGCCTCCATCTCGTCAAACCTGGCTGAAGTGGAGTTGTCGTGGTCCCTCTGGTGGTCCATGAGCTGCCGCAGACTCTGGTCTTGAATCTCAGTGAGGGCTGAGGCGTTCTGGATTTGGCTGGTTAATGTGCTCAGCTGAGCTCCCAAATCCTCCAGTGACTCTACATTGGACCGGGCCAGGACTGAGTTGTTGGCTGCTAGGACCTGCAGGTTCTGTACCTTCTCCTTAAGCCACTCTGTGTCAGAGCGCGCCTGTCGGGCAGTCTGCTGTAGACCCTGGTAGTCGTTCTTCAGTTTCTGCACGGCCTGCCCTGCGTCCTCCACAGTTTTTGGAGGTTGCTGAGGAGGTTGCGCTGCTGTGCCTGGCTAATGTTCAGCGCACTGATACTGACCTGGCTTTCACTCTGAACTTTGACCTGGCTCTGGATCTCCTTCTGCAGCCAAGCCGTGTCTGTCTGGAGGCTGTTGATTGTGGCACTGTAAGAAGACAAGGTCTGGTTGACACCTTGCAGAGAAGCAGCGTTGCTTTCCAAAACGCTCTGAAGTGAGAAGTGGCTGTTCTGCATGTCGTCTCCTGTGATGCGGAGTTCATCCAAGACGTCCCTGTTTCTAGTGGCTCTCAGGGCTATCTCATCAAGCTGCCTCCTCAGAGTCTCTAGGTCAGATTTAAATGACTTGATCTGACTTGTGGAATTGATTGACTTCTGTCCTGCCTGATTACCTAAAATGTGACAGTCACTAGATTAATGTACAGAGAGCATGTATCATCATACACACACAACTGAATTTTGATCCCATTCAGGCACAATGCCATTATTAGTCATTACAGTGAGACTTACCAAACTCATTTAGATCTGTCTCCACAGCATTGATCTTGCCCCCATAATTCTCCATGCCCTCTGTCACATTGTCCATTCTCTGGACCACTGAAAAACACACACAATGTCTATGAAAACTCAACTCAGAATAAAGCAAAAATGAAAAAGAAAAAAACGTATTTCTTTTTTATACTGTTATTCACAATCAAGCAACAAGGAAATTAATCCTGCAGTAAACTTCCCCAGACACCAGAGGGAGCAACTGCATTTGATTTCTTTAATAAACAAAACTGATGCTCAGTCACAAAGTTAAAGTTGAACAAAGTAAAGATTTTCTGATTTATTGTATCTAGGCAACGTACAGCCACAAACACAGTGTACAATCACAGCTTGCACTTGATAGGTGTAAACATCCAACATAACAAAGACCACATGTTGGTTCTTTTCTTCTTCTCCTTAATGTGTTTTACGTCTGTGTGTGGGTGTCTCAAACTATGTGTACTTGAGAGCGTCCTGAACTTTCACTGTTATCATTCCAGAAGTGACAAAAACATGCAACAATAACACACTCTTGGGACAAACAAAAACACATGGACTCTACTTTTGGTCTGCTGCTGGGAAGGTAATTATGCAACGTGAACCTACTCACTCCTGATGGTATTACTCTCCATCTGTCAACACAAAGAAGCAGTGTGTCACTTTGAATTCTTGGTGCTTATTTCTTACCTATACTTCCTGGTATGACTTCAAGCTCTGTTTACAAAAAAAATATACGTTATGAAAGAATAGTTATTGTAGAGAGAATTAAGGCACTTTACTGTAACCTGTTGTGTAACATTATTAGGTACTAATCCAACTCAAGCAGATAAATGCCACAAGAAAAAGAGAGAAAAAAAAACAACAGAGCAAAACCAAACTATTTCACTTGTTCCCGTTTGTGAGTCAACCTAACAAATTACTACCAAGCAATAAAACCTGCCCTGAGCGGTTAAGCTGGGGCAGTCATTGCATGGTCATCTGGTAAACATTGCAGTCAAAAAAAAATCAAAATCACATGGGCTTCACACTGACACACATTCCCACTTACACCGAAAAACATGCCAACAGCACTGACGATGCAAACAAACACAAATATAGACCCCTTATTGTAGTTTTCACCCTGCGTCTGAGGTTCAGGTGGAGCAGGTTGTTGTTTTTATGGATACTGTGAGATTTTCACATTGACTGGAGCCAACATCTGCACCATTGTAGGGTTGAAAAATATACAGAGAGAAACAGCCTAAATTGGTACGGTCTTGATCTTTTTTTCATCAATGAATAAGTAAGTCTTAAAATGGTAATATTTGTCAAAACTCTAAGAAAGAGACAGGACATGGAGGAAAAATTCAAGCAGCCAGAAAGCCAAGGGAGGGAAAAGGGAATGAAACAGTCACTATGACCTGGACTAAAGCTGCGGATGTTACGGCTTTTGGTGTGAGCCTCCTAAAACAGTCTATCCTCTTGGATGAAAATTATACAACAACATGTTGTACATTAATTGAATGTGAAACTATTTAGAATCCAAATATGCTGATAGACTTAAAGCTACCCTGTGTAACTTTTAGCCAGCAGAGGGCGGAGATTCTGTTCTGTGCAACCCCTGGTTTTTGGTCGCCACCTTTATTTACAAGTAGAGACGTTTGGGATGGCAAGTTTGGAAGAATAAACATGTCTTTTGAAATGGCATTTTAGTGTATTTTGTGCAAATAAGTCTCTGCTGTGGTAGTGTTATAGAGCTGTTTTCTTGATTGGTAATAAGTCTGCATTAAGGCTCGTAGTTTTGGTTATTTAGCTTCAATCATAACAGAAAATGAGACTTTTAGGTTGATTTACAAAAATGATGTCTTTACTGCTTGCTTTCATCTTGTAGTGTTCTTCCCATTTTCAGTCCATTAAGACTTTGGTCAGCATTTACATTTCAATTTGTTCTGACCAGAATTAATTTTGTTCTATTGGCCCCTTCGCCCTTCTTTAAGTTAACTGCACTTACAGAGCAGCTAGATTAATGGTCAGTTTAAGTGTGAGTGTGTTCTAAATATAAATATATTTAGGTATAATCATGCCAAAATAAAAGTAGAATTGTTTTCAAATATAACTAGATCATCTCAGGACTAACATCCACTAGTTTCACTGTTACCACTAACCTTTCCATTATGTTGGACCACATTTTGATTTAAACTCTTTTTCGCCAATATTGCAATTTTTAATATGCCCATATAAAATTATTTTAACCTACCTTTGAATCCAAGGACAGCCACAGCGATCGTGAGCAGGGCGCACAGCACATACAGCAGAGCAATGGCAGCTCTTAAGGCCCAGTCATTTTTACATTTGGTGCACTCTGTTCCTTCTTGAATTCCTGCAACATACAACAGCACATCTGTCATAAACCACAGGCAACATTAAAACAAATAGACATACAGTAGTTACTCAGCGAGTTCAAGCTCAAAGATTTTATTCAAAAACAAAATAGCATGGGATTTGGATTGCATAACTAAGTTTTGTAGTCTGTGTCTAAAACGGGACACACTGTGCCTTTCTGCAGCCAAGTATCAATTGAAAACATTTGTCCTCATGAACTGGCAATAAGACTCATTCACTATAAAACATGTGTTAGCCATACGAACGAAGAATCACAACATTACATTCTTCTTTAGTTGTTGCCATTCCAACTTTCCAACGTTTAACTAGTTCTGTTCTACTTCCTCAAAGCCTTTTCGGAGCCATAATTTTTACTTATTAAGAACTGACCAAGTAGCCTCTGGCAAGCTGAGTTCAAGGGCAGCTGCGATAAACCACGTTATCAGAACAGGACACAAATCAGAGTGTGTCACTCTTTCTAAAGAGCACATTTAAATGCTGTTATATTGTAATAATCTGGGAACTGTTATTACAATGTTTGTAAAAGTGCTGGAACTTTCTGATCATCACTATTTTGGCATGGCTTCATAAAGTCCTCTTTTCAGGAACCACAAAAGTTATAAATTTTTTTTTTCCTATATTTGCTGTCCAGACAATTGAACTGAGAAATTCATTTTCCACCTGGCTGAAAAACAAGGTGGATCAACAGTGGTGCTGTAAGGCCCTGTGACTAACTGGCCATTGTCCAGGGTGTACCCCACCTAAGGCCCAAAGCTGCTGGGATAGGCTCCAGTCACCCGTGACCCCTAACGGGACTAAGCAGTAGAAAATGAATGAATGGTGCTGTAAGATCTGCCTAAAAAGAAAATAAATATTTCTAAAAAATAATGTCTCGATGAGAAAACTAGCAGTACCGGAGCAGTATTCTGGTGTGTTAGCTCCGTAGTGAACTTTTTTGTCCAAATTTGAATTCATTGAACATATTGTACTTGTTTAGGTCAAAAGGCCACTGGTTTAATCAATTATTAGTTTGATAACATTGAAGATATCTTCACAGAAAGTTAGTCACAAGGAGTCACAATACTGCTTCCCAAAGCCAAACTTAAGAAGCTACACCAACAATTATAAAAGAGATAACAATTTCTGAATAAACAAACAATTAAAACATAGATTTGAGCAATCAGGTTTCCAAATTTACTTTACAAAGTTACTGTACTTTGGCCTTTCATTTAAAAAGTCTGTTAACAGTTGAGAACAGGGTATATTTATCATTTACATTCAGTTGTTTATCTATGAACTAAATGATAGACGCCACTCAGTCATAACTTCTGCTGCTCATAAACATTGTACAACTGAGAATATTCTGTTGTAACTTGTCAGTATCTGTCACCCATAGAGTCTTGTCTCTGACAGGGGCGGGTGTTGACCACCAGAGGAGTACTCAGCCTCGGAACCACACATCTGTCCAAACATGGCATCTGACCACCTCAATGGGGTCCAGCCGTGGTCCTAGACGTGGACACGCAGGCGGAGTGTACCACCTGACAGAGAGCTCAACGACAGGCCCCACTGGTCCAGAGTGTCCGCTGCTTCAAGGACAACATCGCACTGTGTAAACAAGCAGCTGATCGTCTTAAGGTTCTGGGTCAAGAGCAGAGCAGATGTGCTTCTTCTGAGTGAGGACATACAAACAGGACCAGCTGGACAGAGATGGAGGCTTAACTGCTGAGTCTCGATTAAAACCTCTGACTCACACTTGAACTTTTCTAGATATTTAACCATTAAGCTCGATCAACTGAACAAGAACATTATTTTAACAATAAATGGTAAAAAGTATTCTTTGGAATAGTAAAACAAAATGGCCAAAGATGAACCTGCCCTGACTTTAGCACAAATAGTGTGTGCTGGAAAATTTGCCACAAACATGAGCTAGAAACTGAATCATTTCTCTGCAGCACTGCTTCCACTGAAGTGATGTGAGAGTTTATTCTGGCTTGGATAGACACTAGCTCTTTCCAGCGTTGCAACATTTTCCTACTGCTGTCACTGGAGGAGTTTCTGCTCCCCCGCAGAACTTTCGATTAAAAAGAATAGCTCACGTACACATACCTCATCCAGTAAATATGTATAAAACTTTATAGACGTGAAATGTTCAATAGAAATATCACAAAACTCTCTTTTACTATAAAAAGTTGATATTCAATTATAGGATCTAGTAGCTCATTAGTGACTACATCTGTCATGTTTCATGCTGTGGTGGTTGCTGTTGTCCTCATGTTACATAAACACATTTATGCCAAGAGCTGAGTGAAAACACAACCGCCTCATAGTGTAACACTGATGGTCAATGTACAGTTGTTGAGAAGCTGGACGACAGCCAGGACCAGCCAATCAACAAGTTGGACTCGGGCCAGATAAACCACTTAAGGAAGGTAATGCTTAAATGGTATGACAGGGAATTGCAAAAACTTTGAAGTGTGCACATCTAGTTTTGGCCCGTTTTAACATTTGTTTTTAATGGGTCACAATAATTACAACATTTCAGAAAAAACACAATTTCATTCAGTTTTGGTTTCAGAAAAACAGAAAGATGGAGTCCGTGCAGTTTGTTGTCGGTAAAGCAGCTGTATTTCATTTAGACTCAGTCGAATAAAACCAACACTGATCTCCTTCTTCCATGTACCTGCCACAGGACCTCGCTGCTCGGCCCCAGTGGAAATTTCCATGGAAACACAAAGAAAGCCTTCACACACCGAGTCTTTTGTGTGAAGCGCCTTTGTGCCGAGTGTTAATACTATATTATATACAGTAACTGGGTGGCTACCACAGGAATTCTTTCACTTTGCAGGCCATCTATTTAGTGTCAAACGAAAACCCGGAGTCGGTAGTTTGTGCTCGTACACACATCTGGAGGAAGTCTGAAGGATCACGCTGCTGCCAATCACTGGGTTTTAGTTCCACAGGGAGCAAACACCATTGTTTTTTCTTTTACGGCTGGTGTCTGTCTGCAAAGTTAAAAAACACACAAACAATGCTAACATTCAACCGTTTCTATATCAAATTATTCCAATAACTTATTTTCTTCTACAGCAGCCTAATTAGATCATTACTGCACCATGAGTGAGGTTGATTTGTCAGACACTAATGCTGCCAAAGAAAAATAAAGTGATATATTAGAGGTAAAATGGAGAAATACTTTCATTTTTCCCATTCATTAGACATTTCTTTAGAATGTAGTCTGATTGTGGCTATGTCAAACAAGTCTTTTACAAATGAGGCAAAAGAGCTGTGACGTAAATGTTGAAGAGGCAGGACTAACAAATTCAGCAAGTTTAATAAACAGCAGGCACACAGAGAAAAAAATGGTTAATAATGTTGTTTAGAATGTTTAAAGACAGTGTAAATAGTTGTATCAAAGCCACACTGCGTAAATTAGCCCGAAAATATATATTCTCAAAGTCATTTTGATTGTTCTTTGACATGAGATCTGTAAAATCCTGCCTCTCTCACTGACACAGTATCCAGTAGATCAGAGTACACATATAATAAAAAAAAATAGGGCAGTACACTGGACACAAGCAGAGTCATATTTGTATACACTAAAATACACTACGACACAAAAATGACCTGCTGTTTCTTTCTTCCAAACTTGCCGTCTTATACGTCTCTACAGCCGGTGGAATTGCACAGAGGGAAAAGTGACAATTGCCCTTAATACAGTTGTTTTACAGCATCAACAGTCATTTTACCTTGAACTGACATTACACTGTCTATGAGCTGTGTTTTTTTACTAAAGTCTGAATAGTGTGTTGGGTAATGTTTTTTTTATTAATTACTGCAATGACAATATGGGTTTCAGTTTTTGTCTTTTACAAATACATAAAGAATTGATGTCACTCAACCTTTCTTTTAATCATACCGTGTGAATTAAGGCTCTGAAACACAAATTTATTTTTGTTTATTGTAGTATTAGCAATTTAAACTTCCATTTTGCCAAATACTGCTGCATTGCAATAATATTTTGATCTTCCATGTGACAGATGTAAACTGTCTAATTATCAAATCAAACTGTAATGTGTGCAAACTAATAAGAGTTCATCAGTTGTCCAGTGGAAGTTCCTGAATTCAACTGAACCTTTATTTTATAAAATGAAGCATTCAACTATGTGTCATTATAGCATTATTCAACATAATCATAACATATTGTACATTTTCTCAATATTGTGCAGCCCTTTTGGACATTCAACCATTCTTTTTGATATGGTACGATAATATACAGTTACTGTGTTGACATGCTATGATAATGCAAGTTAGCTCTCAAAAGAAAACCATAGGCATTTGTTACTTTGGTCATGTGACAGTCATCTCCTGAATCAAGGGAACAGGGTGACCTGAGGTCGCTGTGTCCCCCACTGGCCCCTAGAGCTACCCCTGTACTAACAACCACCAACAGGAATGTTAACAAGTAAACACTCTTAGAGGAAGTTAACGCTGAGACAAATTACTACGACATTAGGCAGGGTCCTTGAAATGCTGAGCTGGCCCCACATGCCTCTCAAAGTTTCGGTTATTGCTGCGTACAGGTTCACAGCACTTAAAATTCAGGCTCGGGGCCTCGACAACATCTGGACCTTGTTACAGTGGAGCCAAATCAAAGCATGCATGCAAACATTTGATACATCATCATTTCAGGGCCAAGAGTCATAGGTATGACCAGCTAAGATCTTAGATTTAGTCTCAGTAAGCATATGAGTGACATTTATTTCCTCTTTACCATAAAACAACAGCTCAGTCATTTATAGAAAACCACATGAAAAACAGGAGTTGGCTGCATGTCTGAACAGGAGGACTTGCCCTTACTACAGATGCATGCACATGTACAGTCTGCCCTAAGCTCACAAAGCCAAAAACCCAACCTTTGAAGGACTAGGCCACTGACATAAGGATAAATAGTGGGACATGTTCTGCACCTAAAACCCTTGCACCAGCAGACTGTCCAAACATGCCCTGTTGGACATTGAGCTGTAACGAACAAGAAGAGACTAAATAGTGTAAGGAGCAAAGTATTCTCATTATCTTGAACTTAATGGAAAACTACACAACCTACACACTACACAAGACACAACCTGTAAATGGTGGAGAAAACAGTTAGTTGGTCTTTTAAACTAAGATCAGCTCCAGTGAAGCAGTGAACATGGTTTTGTCTTCTCATCGCCGCTTGGTTAAAGAAAGACAAACAACAACAAACTGGTCATCCATCATAATGCGCAGAGATAGACGCAAAAGTGAGTCTCATAATATTAAAATATCATGTATATTGTGATTATTTACTAATTATCTCCAAATATTGTGCAGTTCCAACTCCTATCTATTCTTAAATAAAAAATGTAACACTGGAAAATTAGGATGTAACAATTAACCGTGAGCCGGTTGAAAATTGATTCACATATGTGACGTTTCCAGTTGGTTGAAAACAAAGAGAATGTGGACATTAATCTGTGTTAGCAAAGAGGCTAAATTTTAAACAGAGGCTGCTGTCCCGAGTCGGAACCATTGCTGTGTCCAAAACTGACCGCTCAGCCTTTGGCACAATTGTATGGAATAAGTCATGAACGCACAGCCACTTCAATGCCATAGAGTCTTTATTGTTTCACAACCAACACAACAGTAGACTATCACCCATCTCTACTAAAGATGTACAGTAGACATAAGCTCTTATACAGTTTTGATATGACAGTTTAGTAACAGCCTAACACTTTCTGTAAGGCTTTGAAGAGCCTTTGAAGATCTTATGTCATTCTGTAAGGCCTTGAGGACCCCCTCCTCCTCGGCCTTCTCCTTCCTCTGTAACCTTTAACAGGCACCTAAGTCTCTATCTAGGTCTTCATTATGTGTGTACTTTAAACTTGTCATGTTTTAAACCATACTCTTCTGACATTATGTATTCTCTTTTACTTTCTAGATGTATTAATATAACATCCCTTACTTGATTACAAACCATTCCTAAGTTTAAACCATAAACGCATAACATAAACTCATCATGCATTTATGAATAACTAACTAAAAGTACACAGAAATAAAACACATATTATCAAAAATTACCCCACACCATCTCTGAGCCATTAGTTATTATTTCATAACACAGTCAGACCCGTCTTAAACTAAGTGTTCACCTGTTTGAGGCCCTTGTCAGAGAGATGTAATAATGTTCTGGATCATGTGCTGCTTTCTGTGTCTCTGCTGCAGACACTGAGAGTAAAGACCAGAGGTGTCCAACTTAAGGTCCGCGGACCAAATCTGGTCCTTTTTGAAGTACTTCTGGTCCTCATTATTACTGTTAATACAGTCTTGCTATTATTAATACATAACAGGTGAAAAGGTAACAGTTAAACAAATAAGAGTTGTTTTGTTAAATTTCTACTGTTTTTTGTGTAAACACATTAGATCAGCTAAAGTTAATAAGAACTAAATATTGAACACAATATAATTAACAAGGTCTAATTCCATCAGAGGCATATTTATAGAGGATTGTTAATATCCACTTATTTTAAAAAACCTAGCCTTATAAGCAAATTAAATTGTATGTAAACACATGTATAATTTTATTTACATTTATTTATAAACTTACAAAGGGACAAACATTGGAAACTGTCTTTTGGGACAGTACTGGGATGGTGATAAAAAATGTTAGGCTGGCGATATTCCTACTGGAAATATATAATGACAACTTTTTTCAATTGATGTAAACTCCAAGCATATTGTAAACTTTATTGTCCCAAGCGGGGAACATGAACCCTGCTGGCTCGCTCTGCCAATGTTTAAATGTTTCATGCTGGAACGAGGTCACTCTATGTAAAACAGGACCAAAGGAAGCTCTGGTTAAATACCAAGTGGATGCCTGAAATAACCATAAAAAAGTCTATGATATTTTCTGCATAAAATAGGAAGAATAAAATAAGAAAGAAATTATAATTGATTGAGAAAATTAGTTTCAGAAGACTGAGGCCACTACAAAACCAAGAACCTGCACAGCCTTTTATGTTGAGAGAAATGTTGAGGAGGTAATGTGCTTTTGTTTCAATTTCGCAAGAACCACTTTTTGTCCAATTTATCTTTAATTTACCAGAAAAAATGTGCAGTGGATAATGTGTTAACTGAGGATTACACAAGTGTGATGGATTTGATCTCAAACAGCTCCATAATTGCAACCATGTTATTCTGGTGAGTTGCCATTTGATTGTTTTAATAGCAAAGTGAAAAGAGAGATCTGTATCTGAGAAAATGTCTGCTGAATGAGATCAGTCCACAGAGTTAACCCACTACAACAATACCAACACAAATAAACTGGCTCATGTTTTGTCATGGAGGTTTTCATTACACACATTTGAAGGCCAAACCACATCCACATGCAGTGGTTTTGGTGTGGTTGCTGCTGCTGGGTGGCCCACCCTAGAAACACTTTAGATACTGAATCAGCAGCAGTCGTCTCCCAATGATCTCTATCCTCAGTACCACACACAACTCTCCGCTTCATCGACCAGCCGAGAAAATACAACCACAATGTGGACGCAGCAGTCCAGCTTTGTCCATTTATGGAGAAGGCACAGACCACAGAGAAGAGTACATCTTATGCTCACTTTACATACCAAAATAGACCTGCCCATTTCTGAAAAGTCACAGCCCTTCTGTCCGTCATTCACAATAAGAGAACAATGGGTGTAATACAGTAGATGCTTTATAGATTTATATTGTGACACGTACCATAAATGTATTAAAGAGAGTGTGGTGCTGCTGAATGTGGTGAAAAGAGGAGAACTGCTGACAAAATTGTGAAATATTGAGCTGAACAGTGAAAAGAAGAAGATAGCCCAGTAGGCTGGGCTATCTTCTTCTTTTCTATGTTCTAGGCTGCAAACTGTAAAAATAAACACCAAAAGACATGAAAAACCTTCCATTAATAATCAACACCAGTGAGAACTACTTTAATGTTCTGTAATTATCTATAGAAACATATTAGGAGATGAACAAAGCAACTGTTGTTAAGTCAGAAATAGACTTGCATTATTAAATACACACAGAGGTGTATCACATGGCTTTCCACTGTCCAACTCTTGAATGCTTTCGTAATGTTTTTATTTTTAATTTTTTGAGAGGAGGGTGACATTGGGCAAATGACCCGTCAGAGATTCAAACTCCATTCTGCGACCAATGTGAGCTGCAAAACAATTTTAAATTACACAAGCAGTTATAATCCAAAATCCAAATCCAAAAATATTTTATCCATTCACCAAAAACAACAGCATTTCTAGTAAAATAAGGAATAAAGTAAGTCCAGGTTTTCCTTTGCTGCAGATGTGAACACAAACATGCCTGACTGACTTGTGAGATGATTCAATGGAAAACTTCTTCATTGTAGACTTTATTGCACAACATGTAGACATTTTTTTTTAATTTGTCCAAAAATACAAGTCCTAAAGCATAAACAAGTTAAACACTGGGAGGCGTTCTGGTCCTGGGCCAACATAATCACAGCCAGAGCTACGACCGCGCTGTGGCCAGGTTTGCTGCTGAAGCGCATGCAGGACAAAGAATAATACACATTTTTCATCTGAGCTTTCTGTCATTTTTCAAGGAGAGGAAGCACAGAGGTTGATGTTGGCTCAGTCTGAACCAAAACTACTTTTATTTAATGTAACAGTAACGCTGAGTTATTCGCAAAACGTCTTCACCCCCATCCTGTCTTGGACTGTTGACATGAAATAGAGACAGACTCTTCCAGTACTTGTGTGTGTTATTCTTGAATCAAAGCCAAAGCCTGCTGTGAAAGGAGAGCTTTACAAACATCTCTTATGTGACAGAAAACACCCGCTCAAATTAGGGCAGGCGTTTCATTATCATTGGCGGAGTATTCCAGAAGGACGTAAAATATAACGACTCTTCTGACTTTATAGCAAAATGTAGTTGTATTAAAGGGCTTTGTGAGATCAGGTTATTACAAAAAAGTGTAGTTTCAGGGACTTTAACTTCACTTCACCTTAATAATTACATGTTTTATTAGTGATGCTAATTTTCAGCCACACTGAGTGTAAATATACGTCTCTATGTTAACCTCCAGACTCCACCACAGCTTCTGACCAGATGCTGTTAGAAAATATGTTCAGCATAATTTACGACGGCTGGTAATTCCAACAGGTTTGTGTGTGAAGACAAAGAGACAAAACTATTTCTCTGCCTTAAAAGAGACAAAAAATTATTTGACAGGAAACAGCAGAGAAATGTAACTCTTTTTGATAAATTAAGAAGCTACAGTATATACTATGGATAGATATGAGATGATGTTGCAGTTTTAAGATGTCTATATTATCAAGGCTAACGCATCCTTTTGCCTTGATACTGTGACAAACTATTCTTAATATGAGCCAAAGAGACAAGAGCAGGAAAAACGCATTACATTACTTCTTTTTTAAGAAACACACTAGATGTTAGCCCAGATCAAGTGCTAATAAGGCATCTTACATAGCATTTTACTTTACCTCTTTTTATTTTATTTAGTCCAACCTCAGCACACCCTGAAGTCTTGCATTAAGGGACTGCATTCATTTATTTGTAGCCTATTTGTTTTAAAATATTATTTTTTACATTTGAGGTAAACTTGACTTATTACACTTGTTCCTGAGATATGCCTTGGAAAAAGACAGGTGGAAATGTTAAATGCTACAGCTGTCTCAAGTACAAGGGCACAATAAATGTTTTATTGGATGGCCAAGTATGCAAAATAAAAGCTTCTTTAGACTAGAGCAGAGTGCAGTGTTGGTGTGCAGTTAATGCCTTTGAGTGACAACAATAACTCCCCTGAGTGTTGAGTGTGTTCAGTTCACTCTGACAGTGTTAAGTAAAGGGTTAAACTGCTGTGCTCTTTATTGAAGGGTACATACATCCAACCTGGCGCTGACCTCAGGCTGTTCCCCACTAATGCTCCCTGCTGAAATCCTCCTGGCATGCTTTGTTCCTGTTCTGGGACTGAGTCCAGACTCCCTGCCATTGGTCAAACCCGGATTGACCCACCATTCTTCGAACCAGTCACCGAGCAGAGCCTGCACAGACTCCTATAAGACAACTGGATGTATTTAAGAATCTTGACGTCTATAATCTTCTAATGTTTCCCCTTTTATTAAAAACATGAATGAGTAATCTTAAATGAAGTCGACTGAACCCAAACTGTGTGCATGTCGAGCCCTAGAGGGGGTTGTAAGAAACAGGAGGGCATTCAGAAAACATTCTTCTCTTGTAATAAAGCCCCCGTAAATTAAAAGCACTTGCTGTTTTGCTCCCAAAAATAAGTTGGGTAAAGAATGTGATTCCTCAGCTGAAAATAAAACGCCTGACAAATGGTTTCCTGTTTAATCGGAAATTGAAAAGCAATAGAAATAGAAAAAAATAACACTATCTCAATCAAAACAGAAACAATCACTTGACACAGATGAACTCTGAGAAAAAGAAAGGACTGTGATGAATAAAGAAATCTTTCATTGTTAAGATCTATTTCTATCTTTCTTGCAGTTACACAATAACTCACTATGGTGTCTCTCTGAGTAAACAGTATCGCCTTGCGCTGAATAAACTTGAAGATACGCACAGGAACTGGCTCAGCAACTTGTACGGTTTGGACAGACACTCAGTGGGAAAATCCAACTCTTATGGAAAACAGATGTCAAAAAAGAGTCGAGGACCCTATTTCTCTGGATGAAAAAAGTCAGACAACATTTCAAAACCAAAGATAAGATGAAAGGGAGAGTTTAATGGTCTGTGTGGGTGTGGCTTTGGAAAAGTACTAACCTGATAAAGGACCCGATCCATAAATATAAGAGTGCTGACATTTTAAACATATATTATTTAAGAAGACATAGAGCAATAACAATTTATGGAGAGTTTAGTTCAATTTTAAATCAATATCATGTGTAATTAGAGCTGCATAACATCAGGAAAACAAGATGTGATGACTATATTTAATATGGCTAAATATATTGTCAAACTAATTTCTTTAAGTTTGTATTTGCAGCTCTGTATTGATGGTAACACGAGACTAATCAAGAAAATGAAACAAAAAAGCTAAACCCTAAGCCCGTTTTTGTCTTTTTTTTATTTGATTTGGTAATCATTGTGGCTGTTGATTAGAGTCTTGCATTTGTCAAAAAAGTAGAACCAACACTGATTTCATTGCACTGGTATTTTTTTGTGATTTCTGACCATCTGGTCTTATCTCCAATGAACTCGAAGTTGTGGCTAATTTGCAAATGGCTACCAAATTATGTGCTGACTTGCTGTATTGTATCATAAATCTATATTTTGGAAGCATGTCTTGAATTATTATTTTGTTCTTCTGTAATATTCCACTGCAATGGAAAAAAAAACTACAGATGATGTATAACTAAAGATACAGATGAATTCATCAAACAAAGCCAAGGCCATCTTTGCCTTTAACTAAATCTGTTACACTGTACTGTTACAGTTACACTCCTCTAAAAGTGTTTAGGGATAGTACTAGTTTTAAGGTTCGATAGAGATGTCAAGGACACGTATCAGATGCATCCACAGCTGTGAGCCACAGTTCAACCATCACTGTATTAACAACATATGGATATAAATTAATGAAGATTCCTCGCCAGTGCTATTATATGCTGTTCCCAAATCTAACTTAGAGCAAACACAAAATGTGCTCTTCTTGTTACAATCATTCTTATCTCCAGGCACACAAACTAACACAGACTTAATAAAGTGAACTGTGTGTAAAGTGATGAAATGATAAACAACATATCCTCCTACTGCACTTCACTTCCAAACTGCTGAGTTTTTGGACGACACTCAGCTCCATCACACCTCGTAAAGCAAAAGAGGGGATGCTACTGCGAACACCGTAACTTGATCTGTGCTTTGGGCTGAGGCAGGAGAAAGTCATCAGGAGCACCAATGCATCACACAGGGTTAGGCTGCCAACACGAGATAACATCTTGTTTGTTTAAAAGAAAGACACTGATTTAGTGAGTCTTCTACAGTCTGCTCATTTTACGCACTACACACAACACTAGGACATGAGAGTAACATAAATACCAAACAGTGAAACCCCTGATAACTACCTTAGTGCAACTGTAACTGGACTTACATTTTAGTCCAACTTGAATAGCAGTAACTCAAATTTCTCTTTGTCCCAAACTGAGATAATGAGATTTATAGTTGGACTATTGCTTCATGTATACATCAAAGTCAAGCTATATTCTGACTATGCACTCTGAGCATGCTCCAGAGTCAGACAGTGGCACAGCATGACACGTCTAAACAAATGACAAAAACATGAATACAACTATTCTTTGGAGATATTTAAACCAACAAAGACACTAGAAAGGCAAACTTGTCTGTCGATTGTTTCAGTCTCACAAGTTTAAAAGGAAAAAGCTGGTCAACCATAGCTTATGATGCGTTCATGTGCTCCTTGTAAAGCACATACGTTCTCGCCTTCTACATGTAAACCCTGAGACAGTGGTACAGTTAGACGGCCTAATCGAGCTGTGAGTGTAGACCGGCTAAGCTGTGTGTGTAGCATTTAGCAAACGGATCTTAACCGCAGTTTCAGGTAACTCATTTTCCCTGAAAGGACAGAAGATTGTTGAGCCCACAAGAAGCTTGGACTGACTTTCCAATAAAGGTTTTGCCTGTTTTCCATCTCTTTTGGTGGAAATGACTGTGGTGTTCTGAATCAAGGAAAAAAATGTCAATACGTTTTTTTTAGAGCACAAACACAGCTGGAGAGTTATCACTGGCTCTGTGATCACCGACCTGTCTGGGAAAATCATGTCCTGTAATCCTGTTTTGTAGAGTTTGGGATTAACTATGGAATAACTAATATTTCTGTTGTTGTATGTTTGGGTTAAATACGAGCGGTCAGGAACACCCAGGAATCCTACTGAAGCACAGTTCTGTTTTTACAAAGTCATTCAAATTAAAACAACAGCCAAAACTAATGTGGTGTCTGCAAAATGAAAATGTGTTGTGTGGGATTTACACCCGTCACATCATACTCACCAAACCTTTTGTATCCAAAGGACTGCACCTCCTCTTCATCAGCGAAGTCGTCTAAAAAGAAAAATGATAAATGAGTCACGTAAAACAAGAAACATTACCCCCTCCGGTAAATGTGGCTAAATCATGTCTTGTAATTTGTTGCAGCTGATAAGAATGCTACATGTTACCGAGAATATAAAAGATGAGCAAGAAAATATATCCTCCTAAATGTCCATGAGTTTGAACATAAAGGGGATTACAAAACACTACACTTGTTTTTCTAATACCAGTGAACTGCTGATAAGAGGCTCAGGAGTATAATAAGAGCTACAATTATCTGTAAAAGTTCACTTGGACAGTTGCCAGTGCCAAACACCGAGGTGGTTTTGGCACAAAGACCCTTGATAAATAACTATAATTATGATTATTTATGGCAGTACGCAGGATTTTAGAACTGCTGAAGTCCAAAAAAACCTATTGGCCAGGAATGACTACAGAAAGCTTGTGGGTAGGAAAATATGTTGAGTCTGTCAGAGCAGAATAACATTTGACAAGGAGTTGCATAATTAGGTTAAAGCTGTTCTAAGGAAGCGCAAAAACTAATAAAACTAATCCAAAGGTGTGTATCTAATTAAAAAAGGTTAGATGAAGACGTATATAACCATATGATGGATGCTACATTACGTAAGTAAAGTATCAATATTTGTCTCTTAGGATCTGATCATCAGCTAGGAAGCTCTCGTACATTGGATGAGGTCCGGCCACCTCTTACACAATAAACCAAATCAATATTTGGGAGTTAGAGTATAATTAAGTATAATATGTAAGAAGTTTCATAAGGAGTTTTATAATGTCAAAACAGATGTTCACTTTTATAAAAAAAAAAAAAACAGCTTTAAGTCTCACATTGTATGAATGACCAGCCTGTCACAAAAACCTTATAGTATTGACAAATGTTCTGTAGTTTGTATTCTGCAGTAGACCACAAGGGGGCACTAGGCTTAACATGTTACAACAGAAAACAGTGTGCACTTGATGTTTCCAACGACGCTACTGAACTTTTAAGAATGTGTACCCACTAAATGTCCGCTAATGTGAAAAAAATCTTGCAGGATTCATTAGATCTCATGAGGTTGTAGCAGCCAGGCACTACCATTTCGTTTCATGACAAGAAACCTTCAAAATGAGTTTGAGGCTATTCATTTGATAATATTGAGGACGCATATTAAAGTTAAAAAGTGACATAGGGTAATGTTGCTTTAATGCATGTTATATAGAAAACACAACAGTATGAACACACTGAGGAAAAAGACACAACCTACAATTAGTCCAAATATAAAGACTTTTGTCACCATCAATAACCGCTATGTCTTACAAATTTTGCGTTTTTTGATGCAATGTCATTGAGTTTTTTTCTAATCAAACATAGTCCAATTAAGTTTAAGTGCGCTCGGAAATGACAGCCAATCACAATAAAGCTCAGAGACGGTCCAAAAATAAGGAAAAGAGGTAGGCTAGGTTTACTTTTTTATTGTCCTGGCTATCTATCAAAGTTAAGCTAAACTAGAAGAAATAATTTGGCAAGTTGTAGGTTTGGAGGCTTTATTGTAAATAGCATAGCTCCGTAAAAACCTGTTTTTTATTCGCAGCAGCAGCAGTAACCAGATGCAAAACAATCCCAAGCAGAGTGCCTTAATTGAAACCAGATGTCAGACGCGAGTTGAAGCCCACGCATTCCTTACGTCTCAAGTTAAAGAAAGAACAGAAAAGCGGGCCAAAATGACAAAGAAAATGCACAAATTGAGAACTAATGTGAGCAAAAGCAGTAAACAGTCATTGGAGATGCTCAGTGTTTGATTTGCCTAATATAACTGGATGTGTTCTGCATCGTGGCTTACCTTTCATTGTGGTTGAAAGCACAGTTCCCTCTTGAAGCTGCAGGCTAAAGTTACATCCACAGCATCGCACTGGCACACAAGTGTCCCTTTAGTGCTGGCAACAACTTTCTGAAAGTTTTTATTTCCGTGTAACTATCCACGTTCTTTGTGAAATAAAAGTGTAAAAGTCAGAGCTCCATCCGTTTTTCGCGGCGCAGGGGGCAACCTTAGGGTCAGGTAACTTCAGGGATGAAGTTTGTTTCAAGTCTCTTCTGGAAAACAAAGAGGAACGGGTGCAAAAGACAAACAAACAAACAAAAAAAAGAGAAGTCGTTTTGTTTATGAAGTAGTTTGTGAAGTAGAGAGATGCTGAGGTGAGGTGGGAGTTTCCGCGTCCAGCTCAGCTCTTTGTGGTAGCCTACCAACAACAGCAGCAGCAGCAGAACCCGGAGAGCTACAAAGGAGCGCAGGAATCTGAACGTGAGGAAGTGGTGCGGCCGGAGGGTTGCTAAGAGACACCACGTGCTCCCCACATCTCCCGCGCGCCATGGGCACACCAGCAACGAACTAGGCGTGGAAGTTTGACACAGTTCTGCTATTAATCCCCACCAATACATGTTAATGAATGAGCAGTAGCCTAAGCTAACTTTTTTTTTTTTTACGAGGTTTAGTGGAAACTGCAACATAAAGAACAGTTCAAGGAAACCAAAAGTACCTCTTGTTAACATTAACCTTAAAAAGTAGGTTGGTTGTTAACTTTGTTATTATCAATAGGCCAAGGGGTTCATAATAAAGTAAATTAAAATGTAATGTATGCTATAAAATAAAATATTAGTATTGCTGCGCACCTGCCCCGACACAAAACACAGAAAAAGCATTTCTTCTCCAAAAAAAGTATGTTTTTGTACATATTTTGAATTACATTGTACAGTGGTTGAATCATATAGACCTTTGAGTCACTCAAAAGACACACAAAATGTAATATGCAAAAGTGTTATTTTCTGATAAAATATTAATGACAATGACACTAAATATTACACTGTGTGTGGTCGTAATAAAAACTGACTCTGACAGCACTGGTCTAACGTACAAAATATAAAGTAACTTTACAGTTTATGGAATATAGGCTGTTGACAACAAAGGTCAGGATGCCTAGTCTCGTCAGGTGACAAGAAATTACTTATTGTCTGGCATCCACAAGCGTTTGACTCTAGTCCAAGACCTTTCCATAATGATTATACCAAAAAGAAGGAAATGGGATCATGCCAGTTCTACACTCCAGCCTGCAAATGACGAAGGATCCACAGACATACTATGGAAAAGAAGTTTAATACCAGGTGAGATTTTGAGCCAGGATCTCGGTGATGGGAATTGTCTAGATTCATTTATAATGTGTATGTTTTTCAATGTTGGAGCATACAGAGCAAATACCACAGAAAAAGTAAAACAAAAAAGGATCTATGGACTTCGCTTGAGGCGTCTGTATCATCAAAATAATGTGAGTAATGCCTTTGTATATTATGAATATGGTTCCTATAGCTGCTTATTCTACTCACAAATACCACTGTAATGAATCCTATTGTCACCCAGTCTAGCTAAACTGTAGAAAAGCTCAATGAAAGCCTGGTGTTAAATGTGGTTCCCAGGCTCTGACTGCTGAAACCATTACCTTTGTGTCTCGTAAAACAGTTTATCCCATGCACCTGTTTGTCTCTTTAGCCCCGGGCTCCACTCTTCGATCACAACGTGCATCCCAAGTAAGTAATATTGACTCCCTGCAACACTTTGAAGCACTTTATAAAGCATCTAACAACAAACAATGGATAAACTTCCAAACTCCAGGTTATATGCAGTGTTTTTCTTTAATGGATTCAACGCCAGTATCCCCCGAGCTGTTTACTGTCAACTGGTTTGTGTTAAGATGGACCATGGGGGAACATAGTGTTATATGAACCAGGTGTTGAAGGTGTCACTGGGGCAGCAGACCGGGCACAGCGCCGTCTGTTTCTGATTATTATCCAAGGAGAACCCTTTTTTCCAGGTCACAGCGTGTGAAAAGGGCACATTTTTGAGTGAGCCAAGAAACTAGTGGAGTATTTAAGCACAAAAAAAAAATCCCCTATCAACCCTTCCACCTTCACATTCCCACAAAGTGTCTGAGATGCTGAGCAGCTTCCTACTGAGGGGACTGTTTAGTGTACTAAAAATATCTTGGCTCACATCTGGGTAAAAATGTAGTAGTAGCTGCCGGTGATTATATATATAATATACATCACCTTAAGTCTTGATCAACTGTGTCAAGGGCCACAGTGGAGAAGAATAGTAAGAGCCAAATACATTCAAATCACTGGCTGTTTATTGAAAAATGTCTCATTATATTGTTTAATGTTCTTCAGAGGCCACACTTTTGATCTAGTTGATACAATTGGCCTTGTTTTCATCAATATCTAATACTTTGGCGCTGTTTGTTCTGCCCTTTATCTCAAACGCCTTGCTTGAGTATGCAGTCAGATAACGCCTCCCAAAGACGACAGACACTGGAGTCAATTTTCAAACTTTACTGTTGTCCAAGGAATAACGTAAAACTGTAGAAATACAAAATAAAATACAAATTCTACTGTAAGTACAGAGTACACAACAAACAAAGGCTCTTTTCATCACATAGTTACCATTAACTATATCAGAAGTATATCACAATTCACAAACAAGAATATATCTACATTTGGTAAGATATGACAATTTAGAGTAAATACACATAGAAGATAGTATATAGTGATATCTACATACCAAAAGTGCCTTCAACACAACTTAAATCGAAGAACAACAATAGCCATGCCATCTGGCTTTTCCCTTCTGCCGCTGAAGCTCGGCTCACATTAGTGACGTCATCACATACAAACTCAAACGGCGATACTACCTGCAATACTTAACTTTGACCAAAAGGGGGCACTATAAGACTTACTAATCGAACCACAACATAGAGGCAGAATGTTCATAGAGAACAGCACACTCCCCGTCTGGTATTCAGGAAATACCAAATCTTCATCTCTCCTGAATCAACCCTGAACTATTTAGAATTTTCATGAAGGAGGAGTATTATCTCCTTGATAGGTCTCATAAAATATTGGGGCCCATCTTTCCCAATGATTTTCACTTGCACTTTTCGTACTTGTCCATCTTGGCTGGGGTAAGTTTCCGTTATGATGCCCAGGGGCCAATGGTTCCGTTTAGACTGAGAGTCTTTGAGCAG
Source organism: Neodontobutis hainanensis (assembly GCA_024349245.1). Classification (NCBI taxonomy): domain Eukaryota; kingdom Metazoa; phylum Chordata; class Actinopteri; order Gobiiformes; family Odontobutidae; genus Neodontobutis; species Neodontobutis hainanensis. The sequence continues at coordinate 28,336 of JALDNG010000133.1, forward strand.
AACTATGCATCCTTTGGAAATATTCGACTTTTGATGTTGCCATTTCCGTCTTGGCTGAAGGGTCGAAAGGTACTGTTTACGCCATCTGTCCCAGAAGGTATTGGCGAGACTCTGCACTGCACGCCACTGTTGTCTATACAGATCAGGCTTCCCAAAGTCCCCAGGTGGATCTGAGCCGGCACCTGTCTTTTGGGTAAGTAAAGTAGCAGGTGTGAGGATGAAAGGATCTGCCGGATCGGCTGACACAGGTATCAGTGGCCTGTTGTTTATAATGGCAGTGACCTCAGCCATGAAGGTGGAGAGTACCTCATGTGTGAGTTTAGAGGATGTCATTTGAAGAAGCATAGAATCCAAGATTCTGCGAGCAATGCCAATCATCCTTTCCCATGCACCGCCCATATGCGACGAATGCGGAGGGTTAAACGTCCATAGGCAGCTGTTATCTGAGAGAAATTGTTTCACTGCCTTTTCGCCGACATTGGAAGCAATTTGCAAGTCCTTACATGCCCGATGAAATTGGTCCCTCTGTCAGAGCGAATGTGTTTCACTGGACCCCGGATTGCCAGAAACCTCCTCAAAGCATTAATAAAGCTGGAGGTATCCATGGACTCAATCACCTCTATATGAACGGCTCTGATACTTAGACATGTGAAGAGAACCGGCCATCTTTTGCTTTCTGCATATCCGCCTCTTGTCCTACGAGCAGATACCGACCAGGGCCCGAACACATCTAATCCCACATGTGTGAATGGAGGCTTCATGCTGACCCTGTCGGCCGGCAGGTCCGCCATTTTTTGAGTCTCACAGCCCCTCCTGAGCCTGCGACAGATAACACAGGAATGGATAAGACTGTTCACACGTCGTTTGCCTCCTATTATCCCGTAGCCGGCAGACCTTATCGCTCCCTCTGTGAAGTGGCGACCCTGATGATGTATCTGCTCATGAAAGTGTCGAGTTAGAAGTAACGCTACGTGGTTCCTACCTGGTATAATGAGGGGTCTCTTTTCTTCAGAACCTAAATCCGTTTGGACCAGACGACCTCCAACTCTCAACAGTTCGCTCTGATCAATGAAGGGATCTAGTTTTCTTAGTGTACTGGTTTTGGGAAGTATCTTGTTTTGTTGGAGGTGCTGCAGCTCGTCCGCATATGTCTCCTGTTGAACAGTCCGTATGATCGCTTCCGTGCTCTGAAGTACTGTGTCAGCACTAAGAGGAAGACTGCAACAGTGCCATCCTTTGCAAGCATGAGGAGTGTTGCTTGGTCCCTGCCTATACGAGCGAGCAATATGAATCAGCTTTCCAACAGCTCTGTTCAGTCGGCTCCAGTCCGAAAAGCGTTCAAAGCGTTTTGAGACCTTGGTGCACAATACTGTCACTTCTGGACGAACTTCTGAATCTTGATCAGGATCGACGAGTGCAAAGGGTTGTCTAGGGAATGTCTGTGTTCTTGGGTGTTGTAAGAATGCCGGTCCACTGAACCAGATGGTGTCTTGTAATTTGGTTGGGGCTACTGGTCGTGTAGCGACATCAGCTGGATTATGCTCTGAACTCACATAATGCCATTGCTCGATTGGTGCTGTGTCGGATTCTCTGTACCCGATTGCTTACATAGACGTGGAACCTACGTTTCTCATTGTAGATGTAGCCAAGAACTACTCTGCTGTCTGTGTAGAAGGTAGTCTTATTGAATTCGACAGCAATCTCTGCAGTGATTGATTCCATCATGTTCACGGCCAAGACAGCTGCGCAGAGTTCCAGGCGAGGTATAGTGTGTTCTGGTTGCGGCGCCAGCCTCGCTTTGCCTGTGATGAAACCCAAATGACAATCACCATTGGGGTCGACTGTCTTGAGGTAGGCGACTGCTGCAATTACTTTCTCAGAAGCATCGGAAAAAACACAGAGTTCCTTGAACCCGGCGCCTGACGTTGATGTGGGCCCATAGCTCCTTGGGACTTGTTCATGTCGCAGTTCTTGCAGGGAGTCGCACCATTCCTCCCACACCTTTTGTTTGTTGGCAGGTAAAGCTGTATCCCAATCAGAAACGTTCTCGGTTAATTCCCTCAGTAGTACTTTGCCTTGAACTGTGATAGGGGCAACAAATCCTAGTGGGTCGTACAATCTGTTTACTACAGACAGTAGTCCACGCCTAGTGTAGGGGCCTTTTCCTCTTTGGACATGGAAGGTGAAGCAGTCTGTGTCCAGATTCCAAAGCAAACCGAGACTGCGTTGCATAGGAAGTGAGCTAACGCCTAAGTCCAGTTCTTTCAGTGAGTTGGCGTAATCTTCAGATGGGAAAGCTCTCATGACTTCCCTGCTGTTTGAAGCCAACTTATGTAACTTCAAATTAGATCCCAGCATGTCCTGTGTCCTTTTTAACAGGGAGATAGCCGTCTCTGGAGAGGACGAAGATTTCAATCCATCGTCATGTAAAAATCTTGCTCCACAAACTGACGGGCGTCTCAACCAAATTCCTGTTCTCCTCTCGAGCCGCACGAAGACAGTAAATAGCCAATGCTGGAGAAGGGCTGTTCCCGAACACGTGTACCTTCATACGGTATTCCGTGACCTCATCCTCTGGGTTGTTATCACGAAACCAGAGGAACCGGAGATAGTTTCTGTCTGCAGGTCGAACTTTAAAGCAGTGGAACATTTGTTGAACGCCCACCATGAAAGCAACAGGCTCCTTGCGGAAACGCATGAGGACACCGAGGAGACCGTTGTTGAGGTCGGGACCCGCCAAGAGAACCTTGTTCAGTGATGTGCCTTTGCATTGGGCTCGAATCAAAGACCACTCGGATCTGGGATGGTTTCTTTGGGTGGTATACGCCGAAGGACGGTAAATACCAACACTGGTCATTGGTACTAACTGAAGGAGCTATTTCGGCGTGATCATTTTGGAAGAGCTGCTCCATAAAGGCTACAAAGTCCTTTTTCATATCGGGCTTTCTCCTGAAAGATCGTAGAAGTGAATTGAAGCGTTGCACAGCTTGGGGGCGATTATTTGGAAGATTTGAAAAATGTCTGTCCTCTATAGATGGGGCCGCTTTCTCGTCATCTTTTGTCCTCTGAAATACATCCCATTCCCGTAGGCTTGCAGATTCCTCCTGAATGAAGGGCACGCTTTGGGATCCATTCTTTACAGTGTAATTGTTGGGACATGGGTGAAAGTATGTTGGCCGACCATTCTCCATAACGTGGGTGTGGTAAGCTTGAACGGAGGTAGGTTTGTGAACCTTCCCAAGACACATGTCTCCGACAATTACCCATCCTAAATCCAATTTTTGTGCAAATACAGCATTAGGTGGCCCATTCACTTGCTTATGGGCTTTGTGGACACGGATCATGTCTCTGCCTAGCAGGAGAAGAATGGGAACGTGATGATCTGGTTCTGGAAAATATCTCGCAAGATGTTTTAAGGTGCCTGTGGTAACTGACCACTTCAGGAGTGGGCATTTCAGAGCGATTGTCTGGAATTTCGTTACACTCAAGTAGCACTGGTAAGGGTAAAACTAATCTTGCATCAAAGGATTCCACTTCAAATCCTTGTGCTAGCCTGCCTTCCGTTTCGACTACGCCCGCGCATGTTTTGAGCGTATAGGCTACATTACAATCTGTTATGTCAAACAGATCAAAAAATTCAGACCTAGCAAGCGATCTGTTGCTTTGATCGTCCAGTATAACATATGTTTTGACTGCTTTTTCTGGGTGGCCTTCAGGGTATACTTTTACAAGACATACCTTAGAGCATGAACGTGGAAGTTGAGTGGCTCCACATATCTCTGTACAGGCTGAGGAAACCTCAGATTCCATGGACACGCCCTCGCTCATTTCGTGATCTTCCAATGTCAGGGGTCTTGGTCCTTTCACCCATGGTGCTGGGCCTGGATGGAGCGCTGACATGTGGGCGCTGCTGCCACACTCTGAACATTTAATCTCCTGGTCACAGCTTTTCGCCATGTGCGAAACAGAGTTGCAACATTTAAAGCATATCCCTTGTTGTTTGAGCAATGACTTTCTCTCTTCCAATGATTTCATCCTAAATCCTCTGCATCTGGACAAAGGGTGGGGTTTATTGTGTAAAAAGCACTGTACTGAAGGGTTTACCTTATTTTTGAGCTCCCTGAAAGCTGAAGAATTTTCAGAGGACACTTGTGTCTTGTGTGCGATGACAGCTCCGGGAAAGACAGGTCTGTTTAACTGTCTGTTTGGTTTACGGGACTCCTCCTGTACAGTTGTAAGAAAGAAACTGGGATCATTGCGCATTTTTGCTTGCTGACACACAAAGTCTACTAAAAACTTGAAGGGTGGAAAGGAAACCCTGTAGTCCCCTTTGTACTTAGTCCCCACAATGAGCCACCTTTCTTGTAAGCTGAATGGTAATTTTTGTATTATTGGATTTGCTCCCCTTGGAGTGTCTAGATAGGAGAGACCCGTCAGATCCCCGTCCTGCTTCGCCGCTTGAATTTCCGTGAGCAAATCTCCCAGCTCGCGCAGCCTGTGATATTCCCTGTTGGTTATTTTTGGGAAATTCTCCAATTTCTTGAAAAGAGCACTTTCTACCATTTCCGGAGAACCATATGTTTCATAAAGTCTCTCCCAAATCAAACTGAGCGACCTGTAGAGGATGGTTAATATGCACTGCTCTGATTCGTTTTGCATGTTCGGCTGACTCACGTCCCAGCCATCTTACTAGCAGGTCCATCTCCTCGCTAGGTGAGAGGTCAAGGTCTTTGGTGGCATTAATGAAAGATGCCCTCCATGATCTGAAAGTCTCTGGATGATCATTAAACTGCGTAAGGCCAGAGGACACCAATTCACGTCTTGCTATAAACTTGACGACATCGGACATTTGATTGGTTTCAGAGAGATCACTTTGTTTCCGTTCAGCTCGTGAGGGTGGAGTTGCCTGGCTCCGAGAGTGGTCGAGCGGCGTCCGCCTATCTACGCTCCTTTGGTCAATGCCTAGAAATGCTGTAATATGTTGATGATATGCATCGTGGGGTGACCCGGAGAACACCTCATGCTGACCCGAGCGTGTAAACTGTACGTCCATGGGTTGCAAAAAGGTAGAGTACTGCACGTGTTTTGCATTAGTAGGTTGGGACTTGGGTGGTGTGGCATACCGGCTATGCTGATGACCCTGCTGCAAATAGGATTCCGCAGATTGTATTTCTTGCGCTTCAGAAGCGTTTATGGCTCCATTATCGTAAAACGGCATTAGTACTGGCATTTGTGGGTCCACAAGGCTATTTGCCTGCTCTGATAGGTAAGCTTGTGTGCGTTTTGTTGCATCTTCTATAGGTAGCTCTATTACACTTGAAATCCCTTTACTTTCTTGCTCTGCTGCTGACTCTAAAGCCTGTGCTTTCGCTTGTATTGATGCAGCTCTCTTTTCCAGTCTTAAAGTCTCCAATGATACCTCAAGCTGGGCCTTTTGTATTTTCAGTTCGCTTTCCTTCTTAGCAAACACTATTTCTGCTTTAGCTGCTTCTGCCTCAGCTCTAGCCATTGCAGCGGCTGTGGTTACTGCTGATGAGCCTCGTGAGTGTCGTGGACGAACATGTTGCATTGGATGCTCGCCCCAGTGATCCAAATTTGGAGCTTGACTTTGACATTTCAGAAGGAAGGTTGCCTCATGAGCTTGTCTGCTCCCCGCCGTAGAGTTAGGAACCAGAAGTTGGTTTTCGAAGGGTTTTTGTTTTACTGTTCTGCCCTTTATCTCAAACGCCTTGCTTGAGTATGCAGTCAGATAACGCCTCCCAAAGACGACAGACACTGGAGTCAATTTTCAAACTTTACTGTTGTCCAAGGAATAACGTAAAACTGTAGAAATACAAAATAAAATACAAATTCTACTGTAAGTACAGAGTACACAACAAACAAAGGCTCTTTTCATCACATAGTTACCATTAACTATATCAGAAGTATATCACAATTCACAAACAAGAATATATCTACATTTGGCGCGTAAGATATGACAATTTAGAGTAAATACACATAGAAGATAGTATATAGTGATATCTACATACCAAAAGTGCCTTCAACACAACTTAAATCGAAGAACAACAATAGCCATGCCATCTGGCTTTTCCCTTCTGCCGCTGAAGCTCGGCTCACATTAGTGACGTCATCACATACAAACTCAAACAGCGATACTACCTGCAATACTTAACTTTGACCAAAAGGGGGCACTATAAGACTTACTAATCGAACCACAACATAGAGGCAGAATGTTCATAGAGAACAGCACACTGTTTTTGTCAAACAACATTTATCTTTTTTTTTTCCTGCCTTGGACACTTTGTATGGACCCAGACATTAACTGTAAGTGCAAATTAGAACTGCTCACAACAACATGTAAAATCTAGAGTATTAGGTTCAGGGTAATTGATCTCAATAAATGCCTGTGGTTATGTAAACCAAAGACACAAGCCAGCAGTTATTCAGTAGAACATCACTGAGTCAGTCGTCATATTCCAGTATTTTTTTAATGGAGTTCAGCACAGTTTACCGAGCTCATACACCAGTAGTGATGCACAAACCATTAATGACATAACTACGTTTGTTATGAAGTAGCCACACTGTAGTGAGGTATGCAAAGATGGTGTCACGTTTGTTATGTAAATTACAAATCATTATTGTCTTAATTAAAATAGTCAGGATTAAAGGAGTGTGTCAGCTAATTAACATTATTAAAGACAAGAACAAGTAAATCTGATATGAGATCCTAATACTGTACAAGAAGAACTCCTGCAGGATTGGCCTCTGTTTGAACACTTCTTTCTGGTCACTGGTGTTGTTTTCTCAAAGTGGAAATACAGTGTTAAATAATGGTTATGGCTTATCCTTGTTAAATTGTGGGTCAAGTCTTGATTGGCGTTGTGTGTGTGTGTGTGTATGTCTGCCCTGACTAAGCATTATCTTATGCAAACCCAGTGGACGTGACAGTGTTAGGAGCTGGATTAGTGGCCATCAACTTAAAGTAATGACAGTAATTGGATAAAGCGGCAGTGGAAACAGCACAAATAGACTGAGTCAACATAAGTCAAGTTAAACCGTCCACAACACACTTTGTCGTTTGCTGTCAGCGAGGAAGCAACTACAGTCTTCTAAAGGTATGTTTGTCATCTTTGTTTGTTGTTCTTCTCACTTCTTTAATGTTACTGCAATTATTACTACTCTCCACCTTCACATACATTTTGTTTAACCGTCCTAACTCTCTAAGCTCAAACCTAGATGGTATAGATAGAAATGTGAATTTATATAAAGAGAGTGGGTTTTCTCCGGGTACTCTGGTTTCCCCCAACAACATCCAAAAACATGCCGGGCGCCTCCTGGTGCGGCTGCCTACCTGGAATTTCCCCATGGGGATAACAATGGGATAATAAATAAAAAATTATTGCATAATGTTCAAAATATTGAATTACCAACTATACATTTATTTGTGTATTTTACATTATTTTCTTACATTCTTATTGTTTGTTTTTTACAGTATATACTTATACATTAGCTAAAACCGCTGAGCTGATTCACAGACAACTCTTATCAGTGAGCTAATTGGGATTATTTCGTGTTGAATGTTGAATTATGATTTTGATAACTTCCATTTGTGAGCTGTAAGGACTTTTGAGTCTGTCTTCAGGTTCATAGTCAGACGTGTAGCACCACCAAGTGGCTCAAATATCTATAGTCATAAACAAAGTTGATTACTGCTGCTAATGCCTCACATCCTAAAGCAGTTTTAAATACTTCTGCTTCAAAACAGGTTTTCAACACGATTCAATAAAAAAAAACTATTTTCATTTTTGTAATGTTTTATTTGTAACGTAAGACTGAATACTGAATTTCACTTAACCAGATATATATGCATTAGGAACATTTCCTGGCTTTAAATGTTGAACACATTTACAGTACAAACTAAAACTTGGAATATTATTGAATTAAAACCGCACATTTGGTCATCGAGATAATGTGTGACATGAGTGTGCTCTACAACATACAACTTGTAATACAAGAGCAGATTGAACAAGGTGAACAATTATTCTAATGCAATTACTGAACTTGAATTTTTTATTGAATTTGCAAATATGCTGCACCAAATAAAAACTACGGCCAAGCAGGTCCGCTTTTATGTGTCAAAGAAAAAAAAGGTATGTCATTTCAGGAAAAATCTATTCTTAAAAATGCAAATAAAGTTAAAAAGGTCTTGTCTTGCACTACGTCATGTCCTTTACATTGTTTTAAAGCCTTTGAATGTATAAACAATCTCTCTAGAATCAATAAAACAAAGTCACACAGATAATGGACTAAACAGGCTTATATCTATAAATAGATATAATGCATTGTACTTACTCATCTCAGGCTCTGCAGTCAGATCAGCGGTGACAAAGTTGGAGGGAAATAACCCCACTCCTTGGTATGTTTCTCATTTCCACCAGTTAGGATCACTGCAGACACAAGAAAAACATTTACATTTAAAATAAGCATGATATTTGGAACTTTGTAAATACTGCCTCATTTTTTGTGTTTGAATGTGTGAATTATATATGTACCTGTCATCCATAATGGTTATGATTTCTCCAGACTTGAAGGTGAGCTCATTGTCTTCGGCGGCCTTAAAGTCATAGATGGCACGGACTTTTCTACCGTCAGACTTGTGTGATGAGAGCAGGCTGGAGGTGCTGGGATAGAGACCTGACAGAGAGGCCTGCGACTGCTGACGCGGCTCCTTTAGAGACAGCTCGATAGCTGCGTCAAACAAGACACACAGGTTTGTGTGTGTGACTTCAAAAGGTATGTTACGGGTGATTGATTTATCAAAAACAAAGCATCAGTGGCCCAAGCTTCACAGATATATTTTACCTCCACGTTTAAATTAATATATTCCAGTCCACATAAAAGCTATTGGCTAATAGCTCAGTTACAAGGCACCATTATTCAAACCCTACAACTAATATAAAAATGAGTACTCCTATGTCCTCTAATATGTTTTTCAAGCTCATAAACAAGCAGTTGAGTCTTATGTTATAGATTTATGTTTATGTTATAGTTAAGGACACAACTGGCATCAAAGGTAGGATTAAAATGTGTGAAATTATGCAATTATTAAAATGTCATACATCTATTCAAAAACGTACCTTTAGCCAAGTCCTCCTCTTCTTTTTTGTTTGTTGCAGTGGCGGGATCTTTTGCCACTAACGCAGGACTTGCTTTGGCTTGCTCTGCAGCCTACAGGAATATCAATATTTATATTTAATTTGTCAAGAACCATAAAAAGTGCCATCAGTTTCCTTCTCTGCACTTACCTGGGAGCCAACAGCAGGAAAAGTGACCCCTTGCTCACGCAGATTCTTAATCATGGCTGAAATCAAACTAAGTTGAGGATCGTTGCGGAAGTCTTCTGCCCACTCCACCATCAGAGCCTTCAGCTTTTCACATACTTTGGGATGGCCCTGAAGATACAACATAGAATATAAATTATATATTATATAATATTCTACTTATGAGACTGAACTCATACTTATAAGAACATAAGTATTTTATGTTCATAGAACATATCCATCTAAAAATTACTTCTATATTATTATCTATTTCTTACTTCTGTTTATAGCTCAACATAGCCTTGTCTTTTATTGTATATACCAATTTTTAAATTCATGTTTATAGTAATAAGCCATCTGTATATTATGTACATATCCATCTGTAAATTACTTCTACAATACTAATTTATTCATGCAAATACTGGATATCCTGCACTTGCTGCTATTGCACTTCTGATTAGACATTTCGTTGCATTGTACTTGTACATGTGTAATGACAATAAAGTTGAATCTAATCTAATCTAACTGGATAACAATAAACACAGTGAATACCTTGTTTAAGACGCTACTGACTTCACTGGCAAACTCTCGGGAGCACACCTCCAGATGGAAGATCTTCCCACAGTTTGAGACACAAGCCCCAAGAAGCTGGGAGCACAAAATAATCAATTCACTTTTCCCCAAAAAAATAACAATAAAATGAAAACTAAACACTATAAAAAAGTCATACCAGATTGAATTACATCAGATAATAAATAAAGGAGAAGACAAATAAGTGCTTACAGTCAGGGCCTGCATGGCCACGTGGGGGTCTTTGTGGTTCACTCGTCTCATTATAGAGCGAAGGCATTCCTTTGGCCTACAAAGATATTCAGGTTATTTTTTAAACACTAATAAATAATTCTAAACTTTAAGTGGATATTTATGCTATAAATGATATTCTGGTGTTTGAGAAATAGATTTGCATGTGGCCTTTGAGCATAGTGAGTGTTCTACCTGTACGCAATACAATCTCAGAATATCCCTTTGTTGGGATTACATTAAAAAAACGTTAACTAACCCAGTGCGTGACTGGCCTATCTTATCACATATGTCCAGAATGAGGCCCCAGTCCTCAGCTGTGTTCATCTCACTGGTTGCTTTCTCTGCAGGAAAGAAGCACAACAGATAAGGGCAGAGAAGCAGACGTTACAGGGAGCATGTAAAGACACAAAAAGCAGTTTGGGACACTATTTATATAGTTTAGGCATGAATTGATAATGATATCCTTTTCTTCTTATGTTTAAATCTTTATTAGTGAGACCTATTTTGCAAATTCCATAAAAAAGTTATCATAGAAGAAAAGAGCTGTACGTGATAAAAAAAATAAAATAAATGAATACAGATTTTTTTAAGAAGTGAATGAAAATAAAATTACATTAGGCCACTATTGTTGTCATAATCAGTTTCTTTAAATAATATGGTCTCCAACTTTTAGAATACCCCAATATGTCAAATTATTGTGACATATGAAATAATGTTAAATGATGAGTTTGTGGACTATACTCACCCATAGTAAATTCTAATGAAAAAGTAAGCTACTAAATGCAAAACAAAGAAAATGGCTTTAGCTTTCTGCACAAAAATGACATCCCTTTCATAACTGTAGGATGCGCATCTGTCATGAAATAACAGTGAGAGGGAATGGGCTAGTTAGGCTAGCTTAAAATACTGCAATTAGCTGAAAACAAAACCTGTTTTACGACCACAGCTGTAATAACAGTGTAGTTATCAAATATGTTACACAAAAATAAAACATTTAAAAACAGCGACAGTATTGTAAGTTGGCGAAAGAATTAAACGTTTTAAAAGCTTTTGGGGAAAATCAGTCAGGGTTAGCTATATTCACAACAAACACGAGATACAAGACACTGTTAAAGTGAACAAACAGGCTTCTGCATCTGCACAGTCCCTCCTCCTGATAAAGATCTCCTGTGTTTACTGTGAGTCTGTGCACAGCTGGACACACAAACAAAGCCTTATGGTGATGATAACTGAGTTAGGCTTAAAAAGAAGGAGGCAGTGAACCGTACCCACTGCAAACTGAACTACTCACCAACATCTTGGTCAAATGGGTTGGTCGTAAAGAGAGGCATTGCTGGTGTCTGGACGACTGTTAATGTAATTCCCGCTGTAGTTTATTTTATACGACAAAAAAATCATAACTTCATAAATGCCAGTCGGTGTTAGCTTCACTCGCCAGACACCTACAAGCTAGGCATTCTGGGTAATTACAGCAGGCAGTCTAGTGTGAAATACACAAACTTTAGTTTTAATCTCACGGACACACTGTCATTAACGTGCCTGCTACTTCTCGGTGATACCTAAAATATGAATCATAAAATTAAGACGTCAAATTGCCATTGCCTTAAAAATAACATGTCATCGTCAGGTGATGGTGATCACGTGACATTATCGTGACGACACAGCGTTGATGGGACTTGTAGTTTATGGCATTTGTGATCATAGACACGAGCTTTTGACAATGGCTTGAGTCTGTGTTTTCAAATGGACCAAATAGTGTTGTAAGGTAACACTTGGCTTTTCTAAAGCACAAAATGAGACAAATACTGCTGCAAACTAACATTGGACTCAGGCATTCCCCTCCATTTAGTGTTACAAAGTGGAACCAGGCAAAGTTTGTCTTTTAATGAGGCTTTGTTTCCTTGTTTGATGAAACCATAAAAATTTATTTGAGCGCCATAATTTTTTGGGGGTAAAAAAACTCATAGCCTCGATTTTAGTTTTTTTTTTTTTTTTAAACTTAACAAAAACAACTTAACATAAAAAGCCTAAAGATAATAAAGGCAAACAATCAAATATTTACATAAATTATCAATTAAATCACAAAAGTGCCTGGTAAGTTCATTGCCTGATAATATTTTTGGAAGTGTAATGAAACCTTTTGAATAAAGTATAGTAACACTAATAGTTTAGGAGATCATAATTTTATTGTTTAAATAAAACACTCAACACACTGTTACTTACCCATTTTATTGTTTTATGTGTTCTGGTGGTAATCTCTAACCTGGTTAATCTAAAAACAGTTATGAGCCTTAAAGCAGTTTACAACCTCCTTAGTCCATAAACATGTGTTAAATCAGGCACTCATACAACAGTAAGTATCACTCCCCTCCGTCCTTTTAGTCAATTAAGAGTTCTTTTTACTGATGGCACGATGAAACTTTATTGTGCTTCTTGTACAAACTTCTTTACTGTTACTTCGTCCTTCTTACACATCTTTTATCACCTTTACCACCGTCAACCTATAACAGGTACACAAATAACACAAGTTACTAAGAACAATAATAAAGTAAAATAAAGACACAACCATGACATGAAACCAATATAAACATACCTCGCTGGCTGACCCATATTCAGGAGGTAGAATGATGACCCATTTACTATTCACCGTTAACAATCATCTTGGCTTAATTTGCCATGCTTTTTCTCTCCGCTTGCATGAGTGTCTCCTGATTAATAGCATGGGTGGAACCAACAACAGCGAACAATAGTTCCTACCCTTCCTAGCTTCAAAATAAAAGTGCAAAACCACAGGAAATATGCACACAAAACACAAAATATAAGTATGGCAGTAAAAGTAAGGATTACACAAATAATAACAACATAGTCATGTATTTGGCATAATTAACAATGCCTCTTTAAAATGATTTATATACTGCATATTTTATTTCTAAATCTAAAAATAGAATGTTTTATAAAAGAAGTTATTCTCTAAATATCCGTTTGCAGAAAGTAAAATTAGAGCAGGTACAGTTGTATATGAATATGTTCAGTCTTTTAATGGTGCTCCATTGTATATACTTACCGTCACAGTCTTATTTCAGTGGATGAGCACAATATAGGTCACTTTCTCAACAAGCAACTTTTCTTAAGTAGAGTTTAAGGATACTGTAACAATTATGAAAGAAAACCATAAAAGAATTTTCTCACCAATGAACAAATTAATTATTCTTATTTACAGATAAACCTGTACATCAGAGGTTGTGTCAAATGAGGACTTATAGCTAAATTAGATGCCTTCATTCATATTTTCACCAAACAAATGCTTCTTCCTGGAAATAGTGGACCAGTCTGTGCACATTTTGTCCTGTGCACCATTCTGTTGTGTAAAGTGCCTTTGAAGACATGTCAGTGCTAGTCTCATTGATGAGACAGACTGACTTTATCTGAGTCCTCTAGTCACCCAGAGCTCCTCCTTATGTCTTTGATAATATCTGCCAGTCTTCCTCTTCACCTTTTGACCCAGAGATAGCTCACACTGATATAGATGAATGCTATGAAACTGGAACATCCACTGTAAAGACAAAAAAAAAAATCATATACGAAATCAATCATAAGGACACATAAAATTAGCTACACTTATAGTACTAACAGTCAGCGGGGCGTTCACAGATGAAGCCGATGCGTTCAGTGCAGTAGCAGTCATTCCAGTTGGCATTGGGAATGAGGGCGGCACAGTCCTCACCATCTTCATGTCCATGACTCCAGTTGTCCGGCTGCCCCGGCTTCCAATTCCTGTTACAACAAACAACCATTGTTTAATCTTGCCCTGTAAAAGATGTTACCTTTAATTGTGAGGTTAACTCACGTGAACACGGGCAAAGTACCATCCACCCACTTCCAGACAGTTTCTTCCTCTAAGTCACTGAGTCCCAGCCAGAAGAATCCCTTTCCAGCAATAGCATTTCTTATGTATTGCTAGATGGAGAAGAGCACATGCTAAATATATACATGTACAGAATACCAAAATGCACTTTAAATGGACATTACCTGTTCCTCATTGTCATTGATTATGAGCATATGCGAATAAATGTTGGTGCAAAACTGTTTGGTCTCATCAAAGTTCAGTCTTTGAGAACCAGAAGAAAAATAATAGCAGCTTCCTCCAAACTTTTTAAATGTAGACGGGCAGCCTAAAATCAATTATTTTAGATGTAATTATTGAATTAGTTGTTCCCAATTGACATTAGCATAAGACATTCATTGATGTGGAACTGACCATGAGCTGGGGTTGTAGGGGCAGCGGGCTGGACATGTCGGGCCACAGAGCCTGAAGAAGGCGCTGTCGGTGTTAAAGGTTTCTCTGGTTTTGGAGGTTTAGGAAGCTGAGTGGGCCGAGGAGGCTGTGGAGGTGGAGGAGGCTGCGGTCTCTGCGGTGGAAAAGCTGGGAGTCCTGGTAAACCTGGAGGACCAGGAGGACCAATTGGGCCAACAGGACCACGTAGCCCATCCGGCCCAGCAGGTCCCTCTGGTCCTCTGGGCCCCTGTGCTCCTGGTGGTCCTTGAAGTCCTGGAACCCCGTTCAGGCCAGGTGGACCAGAAGGTCCAGGGTCACCTTTCTCACCAGGTAGGCCAGGTCTACCTCCAGACCCTCTTGATCCTTTGTCTCCAGGTAAGCCTCGAGCCCCAAGAGCACCCTTTGGACCAGGGGCACCAGGTGGACCAGAAGCACCCCTCTCACCTTTAGGTCCCACCACTCCGGCCACCCCTTTGTCCCCTTTATCCCCCTTTACACCAGCCTGGCCAACTGGGCCCTGTGCACCTCTATCACCTTTCGGGCCCCTTGGCCCTGGAGGTCCTACAAAGATTGTCAGAGAGAAAACAGTATTGAGTCGTTAGTAAATTTGGGGCCTGTCTTTAGTTCTGTTGAGATCTTACCTTGCAGGATGGTAAAGTTCGTAATGAGCTGTGAGTGCCTGCTGTCCACTAGCTTCATCTCCTCCATCACTGTGGACATGCTGGTCACCTCCCGATCCAAGCGGGCCACTAGCTCGTCCTGCTGGGTCCGCAGCGCTTTACCATCAGCTTTGACCTCAGCCACACTGTCCTTGAGTCCCATTAACAGGTCTGAATGTTTCATCACCTTCTCAGCGCAGGACCTCATCCCATTCAGGTCTGAGGTGATGGCCCCGAGGAGCTGCGTGGAGAAGCTCACATTTCCAGTCACTCTGTCCATGTCGTTCTCATGGCGGTCTAACCGAGCCTCCATCTCGTCAAACCTGGCTGAAGTGGAGTTGTCGTGGTCCCTCTGGTGGTCCATGAGCTGCCGCAGACTCTGGTCTTGAATCTCAGTGAGGGCTGAGGCGTTCTGGATTTGGCTGGTTAATGTGCTCAGCTGAGCTCCCAAATCCTCCAGTGACTCTACATTGGACCGGGCCAGGACTGAGTTGTTGGCTGCTAGGACCTGCAGGTTCTGTACCTTCTCCTTAAGCCACTCTGTGTCAGAGCGCGCCTGTCGGGCAGTCTGCTGTAGACCCTGGTAGTCGTTCTTCAGTTTCTGCACGGCCTGCCCTGCGTCCTCCACAGTTTTTTGGAGGTTGCTGAGGAGGTTGCGCTGCTGTGCCTGGCTAATGTTCAGCGCACTGATACTGACCTGGCTTTCACTCTGAACTTTGACCTGGCTCTGGATCTCCTTCTGCAGCCAAGCCGTGTCTGTCTGGAGGCTGTTGATTGTGGCACTGTAAGAAGACAAGGTCTGGTTGACACCTTGCAGAGAAGCAGCGTTGCTTTCCAAAACGCTCTGAAGTGAGAAGTGGCTGTTCTGCATGTCGTCTCCTGTGATGCGGAGTTCATCCAAGACGTCCCTGTTTCTAGTGGCTCTCAGGGCTATCTCATCAAGCTGCCTCCTCAGAGTCTCTAGGTCAGATTTAAATGACTTGATCTGACTTGTGGAATTGATTGACTTCTGTCCTGCCTGATTACCTAAAATGTGACAGTCACTAGATTAATGTACAGAGAGCATGTATCATCATACACACAACTGAATTTTGATCCCATTCAGGCACAATGCCATTATTAGTCATTACAGTGAGACTTACCAAACTCATTTAGATCTGTCTCCACAGCATTGATCTTGCCCCCATAATTCTCCATGCCCTCTGTCACATTGTCCATTCTCTGGACCACTGAAAAACACACACAATGTCTATGAAAACTCAACTCAGAATAAAGCAAAAATGAAAAAGAAAAAAACGTATTTCTTTTTTATACTGTTATTCACAATCAAGCAACAAGGAAATTAATCCTGCAGTAAACTTCCCCAGACACCAGAGGGAGCAACTGCATTTGATTTCTTTAATAAACAAAACTGATGCTCAGTCACAAAGTTAAAGTTGAACAAAGTAAAGATTTTCTGATTTATTGTATCTAGGCAACGTACAGCCACAAACACAGTGTACAATCACAGCTTGCACTTGATAGATGTAAACATCCAACATAACAAAGACCACATGTCGGTTCTTTTCTTCTTCTTCTCCTTAATGTGTTTTACGTCTGTGTGTGGGTGTCTCAAACTATGTGTACTTGAGAGCGTCCTGAACTTTCACTGTTATCATTCCAGAAGTGACAAAAACATGCAACAATAACACACTCTTGGGACAAACAAAAACACATGGACTCTACTTTTGGTCTGCTGCTGGGAAGGATATTATGCAACGTGAACCTACTCACTCCTGATGGTATTACTCTCCATCTGTCAACACAAAGAAGCAGTGTAAAACTTTAAATTCTTGGTGCTTATTTCTTACCTATACTTCCTGGTATGACTTTAAGCTCTGTTTACAAAAAAATTATACGTTATGAAAGAATAATTATTGTAGAGAGATTAAGGCACTTTACTGTAACCTGTTGTGTAACATTATTAGGTACTAATCCAACTCAAGCAGATAAATGCCACAAGAAAAGAGAGAAAAAAACAACAGAGCAAAACCAAACTATTTCACTTGTTCCTGTTTGTGAGTCAACCTAACAAATTACTACCAAGCAATAAAACCTGCCCAGAGCGGTTAAGCTGGGCAGTCATTGCATGGTCATCTAGTAAACATTGCAGCCAAAAAAAAATCAAAATCACATGGGCTTCACGCTGACACACATTCCCACTTACACCAAAAAACATGCCAACAGCACTGACGATGCAAACAAACACAAATATAGACCCCTTATTGTAGTTTTCACCCTTCGTCTGAGGTTCAGGTGGAGCAGGTTGTTGTTTTTATGGATACTGTGAGATTTTCACATTGACTGGAGCCAACATCTGCACCACTGTAGGGTTGAAAAATATACAGAGAGAAACAGCCTAAATTGGTACGGTCTTGATCTTTTTTTCATCAATGAATAAGTAAGTCTTAAATGGTAATATTTGTCAAAACTCTAAGAAAGAGACAGGACATGGAGGAAAAATTCAAGCAGCCAGAAAGCCAAGGGAGGGAAAAGGGAATGAAACAGTCACTATGACCTGGACTAAAGCTGTGGATGTTACGGCTTTTGGTGTGAGCCTCCTAAAACAGTCTATCCTCTTGGATGAAAATTATACAACAACATGTTGTACATTAATTGAATGTGAAACTATTTAGAATCCAAATATGCTGATAGACTTAAAGCTACGCTGTGTAACATTTAGCCAGCAGAGGGCGGAGATTCTGTTCTGTGCAACCCCTGGTTTTTGGTCGCCACCTTTATTTACAAGTAGAGACTTTGGGATGGCAAGTTTGGAAGAATAAACATGTCTTCTGAAATGGCATTTTAGTGTATTTTGTGCAAATAAGTCTCTGCTGTGGTAGTGTTATAGAGCTGTTTTCTTGATTGGTAATAAGTCTGCATTAAGGCTCGTAGTTTTGGTTATTTAGCTTCAATCATAACAGAAAATGAGACTTTTAGGTTGATTTACAAAAATGATGTCTTTACTGCTTGCTTTCATCTTGTAGTGTTCTTCCCATTTTCGGTCCATTTAGACTTTGGTCAGCATTTACATTTCAATTTGTTCTGACCAGAATTAATTTTGTTCCATTGGCCCCTTCGCCCTTCTTTAAGTTAACTGCACTTACAGAGAAGCTAGATTAATGGTCAGTTTAAGTGTGAGTGTGTTCTAAATATAAATATATTTAGGTATAATCATGCCAAAATAAAAGTAGAATTGTTTTCAAATATAACTAGATCATCTCAGGACTAACATCCACTAGTTTCACTGTTACCACTAACCTTTCCATTATGTTGGACCACATTTTGATTTAAACTCTTTTTCGCCAATATTGCAATTTTTAATATGCCCATATAAAATTATTTCAACCTACCTTTGAATCCAAGGACAGCCACAGCGATCGTGAGCAGGGCGCACAGCACATACAGCAGAGCAATGGCAGCTCTTAAGGCCCAGTCATTTTTACATTTGGTGCACTCTGTTCCTTCTTGAATTCCTGCAACATACAACAGCACATCTGTCATCAACCACAGGCAACATTAAAACAAATGAAAACATACAGTAGTTACTCAGCGAGTTCAAGCTCAAAGATTTTATTCAAAAACAAAATAGCATGGGATTTGGATTGCATAACTAAGTTTTGTAGTCTGTGTCTAAAACGGGACACACTGTGCCTTTCTGCAGCCAAGTATCAATTGAAAACATTTGTCCTCATGAACTGGCAATAAGACTCATTCACTATAAAACATGTGTTAGCCATACAAACGAAGAATCACAACATTACATTCTTCTTTAGTTGTTGCATTCCAACTTTCCAACGTTTAACTAGTTCTGTTCTACTTCCTCAAAGCCTTTTCGGAGCCATAATTTTTACTTATTAAGAACTGACCAAGTAGCCTCTGGCAAGCTGAGTTCAAGGGCAGCTGCGATAAACCACGTTATCAGAACAGGACACAAATCAGAGTGTGTCACTCTTTCTAAAGAGCACATTTAAATGCTGTTATATTGTAATAATCTGGGAACTGTTATTACAATGTTTGTAAAAGTGCTGG
The DNA here is from genome assembly GCA_024349245.1 of Neodontobutis hainanensis. Taxonomy (NCBI): domain Eukaryota; kingdom Metazoa; phylum Chordata; class Actinopteri; order Gobiiformes; family Odontobutidae; genus Neodontobutis; species Neodontobutis hainanensis. The sequence continues at coordinate 47,466 of JALDNG010000133.1, forward strand.
AACTTTCTGATAATCACTATTTTGGCATGGCTTCATAAAGTCCTCTTTTCAGGAACCACAAAAGTTATAAATGTTTTTTTTCTATCTTTGCTGTCCTGACCATTGAACTGAGAAATTCATTTTCCACCTGGCTGAAAAACAAGGTGGATCAACAGTGGTGCTGTAAGGCCCTGTGACTAACTGGCCATTGTCCAGGGTGTACCCCACCTAAGGCCCAAAGCTGCTGGGATAGGCTCCAGTCACCCGTGACCCCTAACGGGACTAAGCAGTAGAAAATGAATGAATGGTGCTGTAAGATCTGCCTAAAAAGAAAATAAATATTTCTAAAAATAATGTCTCGATGAGAAAACTAGCAGTACCGAGCAGTATTCTGGTGTGTTAGCTCCGTAGTGAACTTTTTGTCCAAATTTGAATTCACTGAACATATTGTACTTGTTTAGGTCAAAAGCCACTGGTTTAATCAATTATTAGTTTGATAACATTGAAGATATCTTCACAGAAAGTTAGTCACAAGGAGTCACAATACTGCTTCCCAAAGCCAAACTTAAGAAGCTACACCAACAATTATAACAGAGATAACAATTTCTGAATAAACAAACAATTAAAACATAGATTTGAGCAATCAGGTTTCCGCAAATTTACTTTACAAAGTTACTGTACTTTGGCCTTTCATTTAAAAAGTCTGTTAACAGTTGAGAACAGGGTATATTTATCATTTAAATTCAGTTGTTTATCTATAAACTAAATGATAGATGCCACTCAGTCATAACTTCTGCTGCTCATAAACATTGTACAACTGAGAATATTCTGTTGTAACTTGTCAGTATCTGTCACCCATAGAGTCTTGTCTCTGACAGGGGCGGGTGTTGACCACCAGAGGAGTACTCAGCCTCGGAACCACACATCTGTCCAAACATGGCATCTGACCACCTCAAAGGGGTCCAGCCGTGGTCCTAGACGTGGACACGCAGGCGGAGTGTACCACCTGACAGAGAGCTCAACGACAGGCCCCCACTGGTCCAGAGTGTCCGCTGCTTCAAGGACAACATCGCACTGTGTAAACAAGCAGCTGATCGTCTTAAGGTTCTGGGTCAAGAGCAGAGCAGATGTGCTTCTTCTGAGTGAGGACATACAAACAGGACCAGCTGGACAGAGATGGAGGCTTAACTGCTGAGTCTCGATTAAAACCTCTGACTCACACTTGAACTTTTCTAGATATTTAACCATTAAGCTCGATCAACTGAACAAGAACATTATTTTAACAATAAATGGTAAAAAGTATTCTTTGGAATAGTAAAACAAAATGGCCAAAGATGAACCTGCCTGACTTTAGCACAAATAGTGTGTGCTGGAAAATTTGCCACAAACATGAGCTAGAAACTGAATCATTTCTCTGCAGCACTGCTTCCACTGAAGTGATGTGACAGTTTATTCTGGCTTGGATAGACACTAGCTCTTTCCAGCGTTGCAACATTTTCCTACTGCTGTCACTGGAGGAGTTTCTGCTCCCCCGCAGAACTTTCGATTAAAAAGAATAGCTCACGTACACATACCTCATCCAGTAAATATTTATAAAACTTTATAGACGTGAAATGTTCAATAGAAATATCACAAAACTCTCTTTTACTATAAAAAGTTGATATTCAATTATAGGATCTAGTAGCTCATTAGTGACTACATCTGTCATGTTTCATGCTGTGGTGGTTGCTGTTGTCCTCATGTTACATAAACACATTTATGCCAAGAGCTGAGTGAAAACACAACCGCCTCATAGTGTAACACTGATGGTCAATGTACAGTTGTTGAGAAGCTGGACGACAGCCAGGACCAGCCAATCAACAAGTTGGACTCGAGCCAGATAAACCACTTAAGGAAGGTAATGCTTAAATGGTATGACAGGGAATTGCAAAAACTTTGAAGTGTGCACATCTAGTTTTGGCCCGTTTTAACATTTGTTTTTAATGGGTCACAATAATTACAACATTTCAGAAAAAACACAATTTCATTCAGTTTTGGTTTCAGAAAAACAGAAAGATGGAGTCCGTGCAGTTTGTTGTCGGTAAAGCAGCTGTATTTCATTTAGACTCAGTCGAATAAAACCAACACTGATCTCCTTCTTCCATGTACCTGCCACAGGACCTCGCTGCTCGGCCCCAGTGGAAATTTCCATGGAAACACAAAGAAAGCCTTCACACAGCGAAGTCTTTTTGTGTGAAGCGCCTTTGTGCCGAGTGTTAATACTATATTATATACAGTAACTGGGTGGCTACCACAGGAATTCTTTCACTTTGCAGGCCGTCTATTTAGTGTCAAACGAAAACCCGGAGTCGGTAGTTTGGGCTCGTACACACATATGGAGGAAGTCTGAAGGATCACGCTGCTGCCAATCACTGGGTTTTAGTTCCACAGGAGCAAACACCATTGTTTTTCTTTTACGGCTGGTGTCTGTCTGCAAAGTTAAAAAACACACAAACAATGCTAACATTCAACCGTTTCTATATCAAATTATTCCAATAACTTATTTTCTTCTACAGCAGCCTAATTAGATCATGACTGCACCATGAGTGAGGTTGATTTGTCAGACACTAATGCTGCCAAAGAAAAATAAAGTGATATATTAGAGGTAAAATGGAGAAATACTTTCATTTTTCCCATTCATTAGACATTTCTTTAGAATGTAGTCTGATTGTGGCTATGTCAAACAAGTCTTTTACAAATGAGGCAAAAGAGCTGTGACGTAAATGTTGAAGAGGCAGGACTAACAAATTCAGCAAGTTTAATAAACAGCAGGCACACAGAGAAAAAAATGGTTAATAATGTTGTTTAGAATGTTTAAAGACAGTGTAAATAGTTGTATCAAAGCCACACTGCGTAAATTAGCCCGAAAATATATATTCTCAAAGTCATTTTGATTGTTCTTTGACATGAGATCTGTAAAATCCTGCCTCTCTCACTGACACAGTATCCAGTAGATCAGAGTACACATATAATAAAAAAAAATAGGGCAGTACACTGGACACAAGCAGAGTCATATTTGTATACACTAAAATACACTACGACACAAAAATGACCTGCTGTTTCTTTCTTCCAAACTTGCCGTCTTATACGTCTCTACAGCCGGTGGAATTGCACAGAGGGAAAAGTGACAATTGCCCTTAATACAGTTGTTTTACAGCATCAACAGTCATTTTACCTTGAACTGACATTACTCTGTCTATGAGCTGTGTGTTTTTACTAAAGTCTGAATAGTGTGTTGAGTAATGTTTTTTTTATTAATTACTGCAATGACAATATGGGTTTCAGTTTTTGTCTTTTACAAATACATAAAGAATTGATGTCACTCAACCTTTCTTTTAATCATACCGGTGTGAATTAAGGCTCTGAAACACAAATTTATTTTTTGTTTATTGTAGTATTAGCAATTTAAACTTCCATTTTGCCAAATACTGCTGCATTGCAATAATATTTTGATCTTCCATGTGACAGATGTAAACTGTCTAATTATCAAATCAAACTTTAATGTGTGCAAACTAATAAGAGTTCATCAGTTGTCCAGTGGAAGTTCCTGAATTCAACTGAACCTTTATTTTATAAAATGAAGCATTCAACTATGTGTCATTATAGCATTATTCAACATAATCATAACATATTGTACATTTTCTCAATATTGTGCAGCCCTTTTGGACATTCAACCATTCTTTTTGATATGGTGCGATAATATACAGTTACTGTGTTGACATGCTATGATAATGCAAGTTAGCTCTCAAAAGAAAACCATAGGCATTTGTTACTTTGGTCATGTGACAGTCATCTCCTGAATCAAGGGAACAGGGTGACCTGAGGTCGCTGTGTCCCCCACTGGCCCCTAGAGCTACCCCTGTACTAACAACCACCAACAGGAATGTTAACAAGTAAACACTCTTAGAGGAAGTTAACGCTGAGACAAATTACTACGACATCAGGCAGGGTCCTTGAAATGCTGAGCTGGCCCCACATGCCTCTCAAAGTTTCGGTTATTGCTGCGTACAGGTTCACAGCACTTAAAATTCAGGCTCGGGGCCTCGACAACATCTGGACCATGTTACAGTGGAGCCAAATCAAAGCATGCATGCAAACATTTGATACATCATCATTTCAGGGCCAAGAGTCATAGGTATGACCAGCTAAGATCTTAGATTTAGTCTCAGTAAGCATATGAGTGACATTTATTTCCTCTTTACCATAAAACAACAGCTCAGTCATTTATAGAAAACCACATGAAAAACAGGAGTTGGCTGCATGTCTGAACAGGAGGACTTGCCCTTACTACAGATGCATGCACATGTACAGTCTGCCCTAAGCTCACAAAGCCAAAAACCCAACCTTTGAAGGACTAGGCCACTGACATAAGGATAAATAGTGGGACATGTTCTGCACCTAAAACCCTTGCATCAGCAGACTGTCCAAACATGCCCTGTTGGACATTGAGCTGTAACGAACAAGAAGAGACTAAATAGTGTAAGGAGCAAAGTATTCTCATTATCTTGAACTTAATGGAAAACTACACAACCTACACACTACACAAGACACAACCTGTAAATGGTGGAGAAAACAGTTAGTTGGTCTTTTAAACTAAGATCAGCTCCAGTGAAGCAGTGAACATGGTTTTGTCTTCTCATCGCCGCTTGGTTAAAGAAAGACAAAGAACAACAAACTGGTCATCCATCATAATGCGCAGAGATAGACGCAAAAGTGAGTCTCATAATATTAAAATATCATGTATATTGTGATTATTTACTAATTATCTCCAAATATTGTGCAGTGTCAACTCCTATCTATTCTTAAATAAAAAATGTAACACTGGAAAATTAGGATGTAACAATTAACCGTGAGCCGGTTGAAAATTGATTCACAGATGTGACGTTTCCAGTTGGTTGAAAACAAAGAGAATGTGGACATTAATCTGTGTTAGCAAAGAGGCTAAATTTTAAACAGAGGCTGCTGTCCCGAGTCGGAACCATTGCTGTGTCCAAAACTGACCGCTCAGCCTTTGGCACAATTGTATGGAATAAGTCATGAACGCACAGCCACTTCAATGCCATAGAGTCTTTATTGTTTCACAACCAACACAACAGTAGACTATCACCCATCTCTACTAAAGATGTACAGTAGACATAAGCTCTTATACAGTTTTGATATGACAGTTTAGTAACAGCCTAACACTTTCTGTAAGGCTTTGAAGAGCCTTTGAAGATCTTATGTCATTCTGTAAGGCCTTGAGGACCCCCTCCTCCTCGGGCTTCTCCTTCCTGTGTAACCTTTAACAGGCACCTAAGTCTCTATCTAGGTCTTCATTATGTGTGTACTTTAAACTTGTTATGTTTTAAACCATACTCTTCTGACATTATGTATTCTCTTTTACTTTAATATGTTTCTAGATGTATTAATATAACATCCCTTACTTGATTACAAACCATTCCTAAGTTTAAACCATAAACGCATAACATAAACTCATCATGCATTTATGAATAACTAACTAAAAGTACACAGAAATAAAACACATATTATCAAAAATTACCCCACACCATCTCTGAGCCATAAGTTATTATTTCATAACACAGTCAGACCCGTCTTAAACTAAGTGTTCACCTGTTTGAGGCCCTTGTCAGAGAGATGTAATAATGTTCTGGATCATGTGCTGCTTTCTGTGTCTCTGCTGCAGACACTGAGAGTAAAGACCAGAGGTGTCCAACTTAAGGTCCGCGGACCAAATCTGGTCCTTTTTGAAGTACTTCTGGTCCTCATTATTACTGTTAATACAGTCTTGCTATTATTAATACATAACAGGTGAAAAGGTAACAGTTAAACAAATAAGAGTTGTTTTGTTAAATTTCTACTGTTTTTTGTGTAAACACATTAGATCAGCTAAAGTTAATAAGAACTAATTATTGAACACAATATAATTAACAAGGTCTAAATCCATCAGAGGCATATTTATAGAGGATTGTTAATATCCACTTATTTTAAAAAACCTAGCCTTATAAGCAAATGAAATTGTATGTAAACACATGTATAATTTTATTTACATTTATTTATAAACTTACAAAGGGACAAACATTGGAAACTGTCTTTTGGGACAGTACTGGGATGGTGATAAAAAATGTTAGGCTGGCGATATTCCTACTGGAAATATATAATGACAACTTTTTTCAATTGATGTAAACTCCAAGCATATTGTAAACTTTATTGTCCCAAGCGGGGAACATGAACCCTGCTGGCTCGCTCTGCCAATGTTTAAATGTTTCATGCTGGAACGAGGTCACTCTATGTAAAACAGGACCAAAGGAAGCTCTGGTTAAATACCAAGTGGATGCCTGAAATAACAATAATAAATAATAAAGTCTATGATATTTTCTGCATAAAATAGGAAGAATAAAATAAGAAAGAAATTATAATTGATTGAGAAAATTAGTTTCAGAAGACTGAGGCCACTACAAAACCAAGAACCTGCACAGCCTTTTATGTTGACAGAAATGTTGAGGAGGTAATGTGCTTTTGTTTCAATTTCGCAAGAACCACTTTTTGTCCAATTTATCTTTAATTTACCAGAAAAAATGTGCAGTGGATAATGTGTTAACTGAGGATTACACAAGTGTGATGGATTTGATCTCAAACAGCTCCATAATTGCAACCATGTTATTCTGGTGAGTTGCCATTTGATTGTTTTAATAGCAAAGTGAAAAGAGAGATCTGTATCTGAGAAAATGTCTGCTGAATGAGATCAGTCCACAGAGTTAACCCACTACAACAATACCAACACAAATAAACTGGGTCATGTTTTGTCATGGAGGTTTTCATTACACACATTTGAAGGCCAAACCACATCAACATGCAGTGGTTTTGGTGTGGTTGCTGCTGCTGGGTGGCCCACCCTAGAAACACTTTAGATACTGAATCAGCAGCAGTCTTCTCCCAATGATCTCTATCCTCAGTACCACACACAACTCTCCGCTTCATCGACCAGCCGAGAAAATACAACCACAATGTGGACGCAGCAGTCCAGCTTTGTCCATTTATGGAGAAGGTACAGACCACAGAGAAGAGTACATCTTATGCTCACTTTACATACCAAAATAGACCTGCCCATTTCTGAAAAGTCACAGCCCTACTCTCCGTCATTCACAATAAGAGAACAATGGGTGTAATACAGTAGATGCTTTATAGATTTATATTGTGACACGTACCATAAATGTATTAAAGAGAGTGTGGTGCTGCTGAATGTGGTGAAAAGAGGAGAACTGCTGACAAAATTGTGAAATATTGAGCTGAACAGTGAAAAGAAGAAGATAGCCCAGTAGGCTGGGCTATCTTCTTCTTTTCTATGTTCTAGGCTGCAAACTGTAAAAATAAACACCAAAAGACATGAAAAACCTTCCATTAATAATCAACACCAGTGAGAACTACTTTAATGTTCTGTAATTATCTATAGAAACATATTAGGAGATGAACAAAGCAACTGTTGTGAAGTCAGAAATAGACTTGCATTATTAAATACACACAGAGGTGTATCACATGGCTTTCCACTGTCCAACTCTTGAATGCTTTCGTAATGTTTTTATTTTTAATTTTTTGAGAGGAGGGTGACATTGGGCAAATGACCCGTCAGAGATTCAAACTCCATTCTGCGACCAATGTGAGCTGCAAAACAATTTTAAATTACACAAGCAGGTATAATCCAAAATCCAAATCCAAAAATATTTTATCCATTCACCAAAAACAACAGCATTTCTAGTAAAATAAGGAATAAAGTAAGTCCAGGTTTTCCTTTGCTGCAGATGTGAACACAAACATGCCTGACTGACTTGTGAGATGATTCAATGGAAAACTTCTTCATTGTAGACTTTATTGCACAACATGTAGACATTTTTTTTTAATTTGTCCAAAAATACAAGTCCTAAAGCATAAACAAGTTAAACACTGGGAGGCGTTCTGGTCCTGGGCCAACATAATCACAGCCAGAGCTACGACCGCGCTGTGGCCAGGTTTGCTGCTGAAGCGCATGCAGGACAAAGAATAATACACATTTTTCATCTGAGCTTTCTGTCATTTTTCAAGGAGAGGAAGCACAGAGGTTGATGTTGGCTCAGTCTGAACCAAAACTACTTTTATTTAATGTAACAGTAACGCTGAGTTATTCGCAAAACGTCTTCACCCCCATCCTGTCTTGGACTGTTGACATGAAATAGAGACAGACTCTTCCAGTACTTGTGTGTGTTATTCTTGAATCAAAGCCAAAGCCTGCTGTGAAAGGAGAGCTTTACAAACATCTCTTATGTGACAGAAAACACCCGCTCAAATTAGGGCAGGCGTTTCATTATCATTGGCCGGAGTATTCCAGAAGGACTTAAGCGTAAAATATAACGACTCTTCTGACTTTATAGCAAAATGTAGTTGTATTAAAGGGCTTTGTGAGATCAGGTTATTACAAAAAAGTGTAGTTTCAGGGACTTTAACTTCACTTCACCTTAATAATTACATGTTTTATTAGTGATGCTAATTTTCAGCCACACTGAGTGTAAATATACGTCTCTATGTTAACCTCCAGACTCCACCACAGCTTCTGACCAGATGCTGTTAGAAAAATATGTTCAGCATAATTTACGACGGCTGGTAATTCCAACAGGTTTGTGTGTGAAGACAAACAGACAAAACTATTTCTCTGCCTTAAAAGAGACAAAAAATTATTTGACAGGAAACAGCAGAGAAATGTAACTCTTTTTGATAAATTAAGAAGCTACAGTATATACTATGGATAGATATGAGATGATGTTGCAGTTTTAAGATGTCTATATTATCAAGGCTAACGCATCCTTTTGCCTTGATACTGTGACAAACTATTCTTAATATGAGCCAAAGAGACAAGGGCAGAAAAAACGCATTACATTACTTTTTTTTAAGAAACACACTAGATGTTAGCCCAGATCAAGTGCTAATAAGGCATCTTACATAGCATTTTACTTTACCTCCTTTTATTTTATTTAGTCCAACCTCAGCACACCCTGAAGTCTTGCATTAAGGGACTGCATTCATTTATTTGTAGCCTATTTGTTTTAAAATATTATTTTTTACATTTGAGGTAAACTTGACTTATTACACTTGTTCCTGAGATATGCCTTGGAAAAAGACAGGTGGAAATGTTAAATGCTAGAGCTGTCTCAAGTACAAGGGCACAATAAATGTTTTATTGGATGGCCAAGTATGCAAAATAAAAGCTTCTTTAGACTAGAGCAGAGTGCAGTGTTGGTGTGCAGTTAATGCCTTTGAGTGACAACAATAACTCCCCTGAGTGTTGAGTGTGTTCAGTTCACTCTGACAGTGTTAAGTAAAGGGTTAAACTGCTGTGCTCTTAATTGAAGGGTACATACATCCAACCTGGCGCTGACCTCAGGCTGTTCCCCACTAATGCTCCCTGCTGAAATCCTCCTGGCATGCTTTGTTCCTGTTCTGGGACTGAGTCCAGACTCCCTGCCATTGGTCAAACCCGGATTGACCCACCATTCTTCGAACCAGTCACCGAGCAGAGCCTGCACAGACTCCTATAAGACAACTGGATGTATTTAAGAATCTTGACGTCTATAATCTTCTAATGTTTCCCCTTTTATTAAAAACATGAATGAGTAATCTTAAATGAAGTCGACTGAACCCAAACTGTGTGCATGTCGAGCCCTAGAGGTTGTAAGAAACAGGAGGGCATTCAGAAAACATTCTTCTCTTGTAATAAAGCTCCGTAAATTAAAACCACTTGCTGTTTTGCTCCCAAAAATAAGTTGGGTAAAGAATGTGATTCCTCAGCTGAAAATAAAACGCCTGACAAATGGTTTCCTGTTTAATCGGAAATTGAAAAGCAATAGAAATAGAAAAAAATAACACTATCTCAATCAAAACAGAAACAATCACTTGACACAGATGAACTCTGAGAAAAAGAAAGGACTGTGATGAATAAAGAAATCTTTCATTGTTAAGATCTATTTCTATCTTTCTTGCAGTTACACAATAACTCACTATGGTGTCTCTCTGAGTAAACAGTATCGCCTTGCGCTGAATAAACTTGAAGATACGCACAGGAACTGGCTCAGCAACTTGTACGGTTTGGACAGACACTCAGTGGGAAAATCCAACTCTTATGGAAAACAGATGTCAAAAAAGAGTCGAGGACCCTATTTCTCTGGATGAAAAAGTCAGACAACATTTCAAAACCAAAGATAAGATGAAAGGGAGAGTTTAATGGTCTGTGTGGGTGTGGCTTTGGAAAAGTACTAACCTGATAAAGGACCCGATCCATAAATATAAGAGTGCTGACATTTTAAACATATATTATTTAAGAAGACATAGAGCAATAACAATTTATGGAGAGTTTAGTTCAATTTTAAATCAATATCATGTGTAATTAGAGCTGCATAACATCAGGAAAACAAGATGTGATGACTATATTTAATATGGCTAAATATATTGTCAAACTAATTTCTTTAAGTTTGTATTTGCAGCTCTGTATTGATGGTAACACGAGACTAATCAAGAAAATGAAACAAAAAAGCTAAACCCTAAGCCCGTTTTTGTCTTTTTTATTTGATTTGGTAATCATTGTGGCTGTTGATTAGAGTCTTGCATTTGTCAAAAAAGTAGAACCAACACTGATTTCATTGCACTGGTATTTTTTTGTGATTTCTGACCATCTGGTCTTATCTCCAATGAACTCGAAGTTGTGGCTAATTTGCAAATGGCTACCAAATTATGTGCTGACTTGCTGTATTGTATCATAAATCTATATTTTGGAAGCATGTCTTGAATTATTATTTTGTTCTTCTGTAATATTCCACTGCAATGGAAAAAAAAACTACAGATGATGTATAACTAAAGATACAGATGAATTCATCAAACAAAGCCAAGGCCATCTTTGCCTTTAACTAAATCTGTTACACTGTACTGTTACAGTTACACTCCTCTAAAAGTGTTTAGGGATAGTACTAGTTTTAAGGTTCGATAGAGATGTCAAGGACACGTATCAGATGCATCCACAGCTGTGAGCCACAGTTCAACCATCACTGTATTAACAACATATGGATATAAATTAATGAAGATTCCTCGCCAGTGCTATTATATGCTGTTCCCAAATCTAACTTAGAGCAAACACAAAATGTGCTCTTCTTGTTACAATCATTCTTATCTCCAGGCACACAAACTAACACAGACTTAATAAAGTGAACTGTGTGTAAAGTGATGAAATGATAAACAACATATCCTCCTACTGCACTTCACTTCCAAACTGCTGAGTTTTTGGACGACACTCAGCTCCATCACACCTCGTAAAGCAAAAGAGGGGGATGCTGCTGCTAAACACCGTAACTTGATCTGTGCTTTGGGCTGAGGCAGGAGAAAGTCATCAGGAGCACCAATGCATCACACAGGGTTAGGCTGCCAACACGAGATAACATCTTGTTTGTTTAAAAGAAAGACACTGATTTAGTGAGTCTTCTACAGTCTGCTCATTTTACGCACTACACACAACACTAGGACATGAGAGTAACATAAATACCAAACAGTGAAACCCCTGATAACTACCTTAGTGCAACTGTAACTGGACTTACATTTTAGTCCAACTTGAATAGCAGTAACTCAAATTTCTCTTTGTCCCAAACTGAGATAATGAGATTTATAGTTGGACTATTGCTTCATGTATACATCAAAGTCAAGCTATATTCTGACTATGCACTCTGAGCATGCTCCAGAGTCAGACAGTGGCACAGCATGACACGTCTAAACAAATGACAAAAACATGAATACAACTATTCTTTGGAGATATTTAAACCAACAAAGACACTAGAAAGGCAAACTTGTCTGTCGATTGTTTCAGTCTCACAAGTTTAAAAGGAAAAAGCTGGTCAACCATAGCTTATGATGCGTTCATGTGCTCCTTGTAAAGCACATACGCTCGCCTTCTACATGTAAACCCTGAGACAGTGGTACAGTTAGACGGCCTAATCGAGCTGTGAGTGTAGACCGGCTAAGCTGTGTGTGTAGCATTTAGCAAACGGATCTTAACCGCAGTTTCAGGTAACTCATTTTCCCTGAAAGGACAGAAGATTGTTGAGCCCACAAGAAGCTTGGACTGACTTTCCAATAAAGGTTTTGCCTGTTTTCCATCTCTTTTGGTGGAAATGACTGTGGTGTTCTGAATCAAGGAAAAAAATGTCAATACGTTTTTTTTAGAGCACAAACACAGCTGGAGAGTTATCACTGGCTCTGTGATCACCGACCTGTCTGGGAAAATCATGTCCTGTAATCCTGTTTTGTAGAGTTTGGGATTAACTATGGAATAACTAATATTTCTGTTGTTGTATGTTTGGGTTAAATACGAGCGGTCAGGAACACCCAGGAATCCTACTGAAGCACAGTTCTGTTTTTACAAAGTCATTCAAATTAAAACAACAGCCAAAACTAATGTGGTGTCTGCAAAAATGAAAAATGTGTTGTGTGGGATTTACACCCATCACATCATACTCACCAAACCTTTTGTATCCAAAGGACTGCACCTCCTCTTCATCAGCGAAGTCGTCTAAAAAAGAAAAATGATAAATGAGTCACGTAAAACAAGAAACATTACCCTCTCCAGTAAATGTGGCTAAATCATGTCTTGTAATTTGTTGCAGCTGATAAGAATGCTACATGTTACCGAGAATATAAAAGATGAGCAAGAAAATATATCCTCCCTAAATGTCCATGAGTTTGAACATAAAGGGGATTACAAAACACTACACTTGTTTTTCTAATACCAGTGAACTGCTGATAAGAGGCTCAGGAGTATAATAAGAGCTACAATTATCTGTAAAAGTTCACTTGGACAGTTGCCAGTGCCAAACACCGAGGTGGTTTTGGCACAAAGACCCTTGATAAATAACTATAATTATGATTATTTATGGCAGTACGCAGGATTTTAGAACTGCTGAAGTCCAAAAAAACCTATTGTCCAGGAATGACTACAGAAAGCTTGTGGGTAGGAAAATATGTTGAGTCTGTCAGAGCAGAATAACATTTGACAAGGAGTTGCATAATTAGGTTAAAGCTGTTCTAAGGAAGCGCAAAAATGCCTAAAACTAATCCAAAGGTGTGTATCTAATTAAAAAAGGTTAGATGAAGACGTATATAACCATATGATGGATGCTACATTACGTAAGTAAAGTATCAATGTTTGTCTCTTAGGATCTGATCATCAGCTAGGAAGCTCTCGTACATTGGATGAGGTCCGGCCACCTCTTACACAATAAACCAAATCAATATTTGGGAGTTAGAGTATAATTAAGTATAATATGTAAGAAGTTTCATAAGGAGTTTTATAATGTCAAAACAGATGCTCACTTTTATAAAAAAAAAAACAGCTTTAAGTCTCACATTGTATGAATGACCAGCCTGTCACAAAAACCTTATAGTATGGACAAATGTTCTGGAGTTTGTATTCTGCAGTAGACCACAAGGGGGCACTAGGCTTAACATGTTACAACAGAAAACAGTGTGCACTTGATGTTTCCAACGACGCTACTGAACTTTTAAGAATGTGTACCCACTAAATGTCCGCTAATGTGAAAAAAATCTTGCAGGATTCATTAGATCTCATGAGGTTGTAGCAGCCAGGCACTACCATTTCGTTTCATGACAAGAAACCTTCAAAATGAGTTTGAGGCTATTCATTTGATAATATTGAGGACGCATATTAAAGTTAAAAAGTGACATAGGGTAGCCTAATGTTGCTTTAATGCATGTTATTTAGAAAACACAACAGTATGAACACACTGAGGAAAAAGACACAACCTACAATTAGTCCAAATATAAAGACTTTTGTCACCATCAATAACCGCTATGTCTTACAAATTTTGCGTTTTTGATGCAATGTCATTGAGTTTTTTTCTAATCAAACATAGTCCAATTAAGTTTAAGTGCGCTCGGAAATGACAGCCAATCACAATAAAGCTCAGAGACGGTCCAAAAATAAGGAAAAGAGGTAGGCTAGGTTTACTTTTTTATTGTCCTGGCTATCTATCAAAGTTAAGCTAAACTAGAAGAAATAATTTGGCAAGTTGTAGGTTTGGAGGCTTTATTGTAAATAGCATAGCTCCGTAAAAACCTGTTTTTTATTCGCAGCAGCAGCAGTAACCAGATGCAAAACAATCCCAAGCAGAGTGCCTTAATTGAAACCAGATGTCAGACGCGAGTTGAAGCCCACGCATTCCTTACGTCTCAAGTTAAAGAAAGAACAGAAAAGCGGGCCAAAATGACAAAGAAAATGCACAAATTGAGAACTAATGTGAGCAAAAGCAGTAAACAGTCATTGGAGATGCTCAGTGTTTGATTTGCCTAATATAACTGGATGTGTTCTGCATCGTGGCTTACCTTTCATTGTGGTTGAAAGCACAGTTCCCTCTTGAAGCTGCAGGCTAAAGTCACATCCACAGCATCGCACTGGCCCACAAGTGTCCCTGTAGTGCTGGCAACAACTTTCTGAAAGTTTTTATATCCGAGTAACTATCCACGTTCTTTGTGAAATAAAAGTGTAAAAGTCAGAGCTCCATCCGTTTTTCGCGGCGCAGGGGGCAACCTTAGGGTCAGGTAACTTCAGGGATGAAGTTTGTTTCAAGTCTCTTCTGGAAAACAAAGAGGAACGGGTGCAAAAGACAAACAAACAAACAAACAAAAAAGAGAAGTCGTTTTGTTTATGAAGTAGTTTGTGAAGTAGAGAGATGCTGAGGTGAGGTGGGAGTTTCCGCGTCCAGCTCAGCTCTTTGTGGTAGCCTACCAACAACAGCAGCAGCAGCAGAACCCGGAGAGCTACAAAGGAGCGCAGGAATCTGAACGTGAGGAAGTGGTGCGGCCGGAGGGTTGCTAAGAGACACCACGTGCTCCCCACATCTGCCGCGCGCCATGGGCACACCAGCAACGAACTAGGCGCGTGGAAGTTTGACACAGTTCTGCTATTAACCCCCCACCAATACATGTTAACGAAAGAGCAGTAGCCTAAGCTAACTTTTTGCAACATAAAGAACCGTTCAAGGAAACCAAAAGTACCTCTTGTTAACATTAACCTTAAAAAAGGTGGTTGGTTGTTAACTTTGTTATTATCAATAACTTGAACAAGATCATAAATTAATAAGAAAGCCAAGGGGTTTCATATTAAAGTAAATTAAAATGTAATGTATGCTATAAAATAAAATATTAGTATTGCTGCGCACCTGCCCCGACACAAAACACAGAAAAAGCATTTCTTCTCCAAAAAAAGTATGTTTTTGTACATATTTTGAATTACATTGTACAGTGGTTGAATCATATAGACCTTTGAGTCACTCAAAAGACACACAAAATGTAATATGCAAAAGTGTTATTTTCTGATAAAATATTAATGACAATGACACTAGATATTACACTGTGTGTGGTCCTAATAAAAACTGACTCTGACAGCACTGGTCTAACGTACAAAATATAAAGTAACTTTACAGTTTATGGAATATAGGCTGTTGACAACAAAGGTCAGGATGCCTAGTCTCGTCAGGTGACAAGAAATTACTTATTGTCTGGCATCCACAAGCGTTTGACTCTAGTCCAAGACCTTTCCATAATGATTATACCAAAAAAAAGGAAATGGGATCATGCCAGTTCTACACTCCAGCCTGCAAATGACGAAGGATCCACAGACATACTATGGAAAAGAAGTTTAATACCAGGTGAGATTTTGAGCCAGGATCTCGGTGATGGGAATTGTCTAGATTCATTTATAATGTGTATGTTTTTCAAGGTTGGAGCATACAGAGCAAATACCACAGAAAAAGTAAAACAAAAAAGGATCTATGGACTTCGCTTTGAGGCGTCTGTATCATCAAAATAATGTGAGTAATGCCTTTGTATATTATGAATATGGTTCCTATAGCTGCTTATTCTACTCACAAATACCACTGTAATGAATCCTATTGTCACCCAGTCTAGCTAAACTGTCGAAAAGCTCAATGAAACCCTGGTGTTAAATGTGGTTCCCAGGCTCTGACTGCTGAAACCATTACCTTTGTGTCTCGTAAAACAGTTCATCCCATGCACCTGTTTGTCTCTTTAGCCCCGGGCTCCACTCTTCGATCACAACGTGCATCCCAAGTAAGTAATATTGACTCCCTGCAACACTTTGAAGCACTTTATAAAGCATCTAACAACAAACAATGGATAAACTTCCAAACTCCAGGTTATATGCAGTGTTTTTCTTTAATAGATTCAACGCCAGTATCCCCCGAGCTGTTTACTGTCAACTGGTTTGTGTTAAGATGGACCATGGGGAACATAGTGTTATATGAACCAGGTGTTGAAGGTGTCACTGGGGCAGCAGACCGGGCAGCAGACCGGCCACAGCGCCGTCTGTTTCTGATTATTTTCCAAGGAGAACCCTTTTTTCCGGGTCACAGCGTGTGAAAAGGGCACATTTTTGAGTGAGCCAAGAAACTAGTGGAGTATTTAAGCAGAAAAAAATCCCTATCAACCCTTCCACCTTCACATTCCCACAAAGTGTCTGAGATGCTGAGCAGCTTCCTACTGAGGGGACTGTTTAGTGTACTAAAAATATCTTGGCTCACATCTGGGTAAAAATGTAGTAGTAGCTGCCGGTGATTATATATATAATATACATCACCTTAAGTCTTGATCAACTGTGTCAAGGGCCACAGTGGAGAAGAATAGTAAGAGCCAAATACATTCAAATCACTGGTTGTTTATTGAAAAATGTCTCATTATATTGTTTAATGTTCTTCAGAGGCCACACTTTTGATCTAGTTGATACAATTGGCCTTGTTTTCATCAATATCTAATACTTTGGCGCTGTTTGTTCTGCCCTTTATCTCAAACGCCTTGCTTGAGTATGCAGTCAGATAACGCCTCCCAAAGACGACAGACACTGGAGTCAATTTTCAAACTTTACTGTTGTCTAAGGAATAACGTAAAACTGTAGAAATACAAAATAAAATACAAATTCTACTGTAAGTACAGAGTACACAACAAACAAAGGCTCTTTTCATCACATAGTTACCATTAACTATATCAGAAGTATATCACAATTCACAAACAAGAATATATCTACATTTGGCGCGTAAGATATGACAATTTAGAGTAAATACACATAGAAGATAGTATATAGTGATATCTACATACCAAAAGTGCCTTCAACACAACTTAAATCAAAGAACAACAATAGCCATGCCATCTGGATTTTCCCTTCTGCCGCTGAAGCTCGGCTCACATTAGTGACGTCATCACATACAAACTCAAACGGCGATACTACCTGCAATACTTAACTTTGACCAAAAGGGGGCACTATAAGACTTACTAATCGAACCACAACATAGAGGCAGAATGTTCATAGAGAACAGCACACTCCCCGTCTGGTATTCAGGAAATACCAAATCTTCATCTCTCCTGAATCAACCCTGAACTATTTAGAATTTTCATGAAGGAGGAGTATTATCTCCTTGATAGGTCTCATAAAATATTGGGGTCCATCTTTCCCAATGATTTTCACTTGCACTTTCGTACTTGTCCATCTTGGCTGGGGTAAGTTTCCGTTATGATGCCCAGGGGCCAATGGTTCCGTTTAGACTGAGAGTCTTTGAGCAGAACTATGCATCCTTTGGAAATATTGGACTTTTGATGTTGCCATTTCCGTCTTGGCTGAAGGGTCGAAAGGTACTGTTTACGCCATCTGTCCCAGAAGGTATTGGCGAGACTCTGCACTGCACGCCACTGTTGTCTATACAGATCAGGCTTCCCAAAGTCCCCAGGTGGATCTGAGCCGGCACCTGTCTTTTGGGTAAGTAAAGTAGCAGGTGTGAGGATGAAAGGATCTGCCGGATCGGCTGACACAGGTATCAGTGGCCTGTTGTTTATAATGGCAGTGACCTCAGCCATGAAGGTGGAGAGTACCTCGTGTGAGTTTAGAGGATGTCATTTGAAGAAGCATAGAATCCAAGATTCTGCGAGCAATGCCAATCATCCTTTCCCATGCACCGCCCATATGCGACGAATGCGGAGGGTTAAACGTCCATAGGCAGCTGTTATCTGAGAGAAATTGTTTCACTGCCTTTTAAATCGACATTGGAAGCAATTTGCAAGTCCTTACATGCCCGATGAAATTGGTCCCTCTGTCAGAGCGAATGTGTTTCACTGGACCCCGGATTGCCAGAAACCTCCTCAAAGCATTAATAAAGCTGGAGGTATCCATGGACTCAATCACCTCTATATGAACGGCTCTGATACTTAGACATGTGAAGAGCACCGCCCATCTTTTGCTTTCTGCATATCCGCCTCTTGTCCTACGAGCAGATACCGACCAGGGCCCGAACACATCTAATCCCACATGTGTGAATGGAGGCTTCATGCTGACCCTGTCGGCCGGCAGGTCCGCCATTTTTTGAGTCTCACAGCCCCTCCTGAGCCTGCGACAGATAACACAGGAATGGATAAGACTGTTCACACGTCGTTTGCCTCCTATTATCCAGTAGCCGGCAGACCTTATCGCTCCTCTGTGAAGTGGCGACCCTGATGATGTATCTGCTCATGAAAGTGTCGAGTTAGAAGTAACGCTACGTGGTTCCTACCTGGTATAATGAGGGGTCTCTTTTCTTCAGAACCTAAATCCGTTTGGACCAGACGACCTCCAACTCTCAACAGTCCGCTCTGATCAATGAAGGGATCTAGTTTTCTTAGTGTACTGGTTTTGGGAAGTATCTTGTTTTGTTGGAGGTGCTGCAGCTCGTCGGCATATGTCTCCTGTTGAACAGTCCGTATGATCGCTTCCGTGCTCTGAAGTACTGTGTCAGCACTAAGAGGAAGACTGCAACAGTGCCATCCTTTGCAAGCATGAGGAGTGTTGCTTGGTCCCTGCCTATACGAGCGAGCAATATGAATCTGCTTTCCAAAAGCTCTGTTCAGTCGGCTCCAGTCCGAAAAGCGTTCAAAGCGTTTTGAGACCTTGGTGCACAATACTGTCACTTCTGGACGAACTTCTGAATCTTGATCAGGATCGACGAGTGCAAAGGGTTGTCTAGGGAATGTCTGTGTTCTTGGGTGTTGTAAGAATGCCGGTCCACTGAACCAGATGGTGTCTTGTAATTTGGTTGGGGCTACTGGTCGTGTAGCGACATCAGCTGGATTATGCTCTGAACTCACATAATGCCATTGCTCCGGATTGGTGCTGTGTCGGATTCTCTGTACCCGATTGCGTACATAGACGTGGAACCTACGTTTCTCATTGTAGATGTAGCCAAGAACTACTCTGCTGTCTGTGTAGAAGGTAGTCTTATTGAATTCGACAGCAATCTCTGCAGTGATTGATTCCATCATGTTCACGGCCAAGACAGCTGCGCAGAGTTCCAGGCGAGGTATAGTGTGTTCTGGTTGCGGCGCCAGCCTCGCTTTGCCTGTGATGAAACCCAAATGACAATCACCATTGGGGTCGACTGTCTTGAGGTAGGCGACTGCTGCAATTACTTTCTCAGAAGCATCGGAAAAAACACAGAGTTCCTTGAACTCGGCGCCTGACGTTGATGTGGGCCCATAGCTCCTTGGGACTTGTACATGTCGCAGTTCTTGCAGGGAGTCGCACCATTCCTCCCACACCTTTTGTTTGTTGGCAGGTAAAGCTGCATCCCAATCAGAAACGTTCTCGGTTAATTCCCTCAGTAGTACTTTGCCTTGAACTGTGATAGGGGCAACAAATCCTAGTGGGTCGTACAATCTGTTTACTACAGACAGTAGTCCACGCCTAGTGTAGGGGCCTTTTCCTCTTTGGACATGGAAGGTGAAGCAGTCTGTGTCCAGATTCCAAAGCAAACCGAGACTGCGTTGCATAGGAAGTGAGCTAACGCCTAAGTCCAGTTCTTTCAGTGAGTTGGCGTAATCTTCAGATGGGAAAGCTCTCATGACTTCCCTGCTGTTTGAAGCCAACTTATGTAACTTCAAATTAGATCCGGCCAGCATGTCCTGTGTCCTTTTTAACAGGGAGATAGCCGTCTCTGGAGAGGACGAAGATTTCAATCCATCGTCCATGTAAAAATCTTGCTCCACAAACTGACGGGCGTCTCAACCAAATTCCTGTTCTCCCACTCGAGCCGCACGACAAAGACAGTAAATAGCCACTGCTGGAGAAGGGCTGTTCCCGAACACGTGTACCTTCATACGGTATTCCGTGACCTCATCCTCTGGGTTGTTATCACGAAACCAGAGGAACCGGAGATAGTTTCTGTCTGCAGGTCGAACTTTAAAGCAGTGGAACATTTGTTGAACGTCCACCATGAAAGCAACAGGCTCCTTGCGGAAACGCATGAGGACACCGAGGAGACCGTTGTTGAGGTCGGGACCCGTCAAGAGAGCCTTGTTCAGTGATGTGCCTTTGCATTGGGCGCTCGAATCAAAGACCACTCGGATCTGGGATGGTTTCTTTGGGTGGTATACGCCGAAGGACGGTAAATACCAACACTGGTCATTGGTACTAACTGAAGGAGCTATTTCGGCGTGATCATTTTGGAAGAGCTGCTCCATAAAGGCTACAAAGTCCTTTTTCATATCGGGCTTTCTCCTGAAAGATCGTAGAAGTGAATTGAAGCGTTGCACAGCTTGGGGGCGATTATTTGGAAGATTTGAAAAATGTCTGCCCTCTATAGATGGGACCGCTTTCTCGTCATCTTTTGTCCTCTGAAATACATCCCATTCCCGTAGGCTTGCAGATTCCTCCTGAATGAAGGGCACGCTTTGGGATCCATTCTTTACAGTGTAATTGTTGGGACATGGGTGAAAGTATGTTGGCCGACCATTCTCCATAACGTGGGTGTGGTAAGTTTGAACGGAGGTAGGTTTGTGAACCTTCCCAAGACACATGTCTCCGACAATTAAGACAAGACAAGACAAGACAAGACATTTATTTTTGTATAGCCCAATATCACAACAACAGCCGCCTCAAAGGGCTTAACAGACTGCACTAGACAACATCCCCTGTCCTTAGACCCTCCATCAGGGTGAGGAAAAACTCCAAAAAAACCCAGCCGGGAAAAAAGAGACACCTCAGGGAGAACCACAGAAGGAGGGATCCACTCCCAGGACGGACAGGCCGTGCAAGAATGTGTCCAGGACAGTTGAAAAAATACATATAAATACAAAACATATTCACAAAAAACATTTATGTTGACAGCGTCCAGTGTCCACTCTGTGTGTGTAAGGTGGATGGGACCTCAGCCATTATCAAGGTAGATGAAAGATGAGCTGTGGGTCCTCACACTGGAGCTGAGTTGGGGGGGTGGGGGGGCAGTACACATCACCCAGCAGATCAGAGGTTTGCGTCCACCCTAGGAGGGGGTAGAAAGGAGAAAAACAAAAGTGCTAAATACTACTGAAAATAGGCAGATGTAATAATAATATCAGCGGTTGAGTGTGTACCTACAGCTACAACCAGTGTAAACCTAACCCTATGATCAATCAGTCTCCATACGTTTGGTGAAATAAGTATGTTTTGAGTTTGCTTTTGAAAATTTCAACAGAGTCAGATCGCCGCACTTCCACCGGGAGCCCATTCCACAAAAATGGGGCTCTATAAGAAAAGGCTCTGTAGCCAGCAGACTTCTTCTTTATTCGAGGAAGTAGAAGGAGGCCAGCGTCCTGAGAGCGAAAGTGCGAGCTGGAGTATAGCAGGTGATAAGGTCAGATAGGTAAGAGGCGCGCGTCCACAAAGGATTTTATAGGTTAACACAGAACTTTGAAATCAGCTCTAACATGAATAGGAAGCCAGTGTAATGAAGCCAGGACCGGAGTAATGTGATCAAACTTCCTGGTCTTTGTTAAAAGTCTGGCGGCTGTATTTTGGACCATTTGTAGTCTGTGAGTACTTTTCTTCGGCAGTCCAGAGAATAACGATTACAGTAGTCCAGCCTGGATGTGACAAATGCATGAATGAGAATTTCAGCATCAGCTAAAGAGAGGCAGGAGCAAATTTTTGAGATATTCCGCAAGTGAAAAAAGCCCAATTTAGTGACCTCACTAATGTGCTGCTGCAGAGATAGTGTGGGGTCAAAAATGACACCGAGGTTCCTTGCAGTTTTGCCGTGCTCCAACACAGAGTTGTTGATTGAGACAGTAAGATTGTTGAACTTGTGCCGATGACTGACAGGACCAATTAACAAGAGATCTGTTTTATCCGCGTTCAAATGGAGAAAGTTTTGAGACATCCATGTTTTAATTGAAAGCGAGGCAGGCCTCTAGACGCATGATGTCAGTAGTATTATTCGCTTATTGGTAGATACAGCTGTGTATCATCGGCATAACAGTGGAAGTTCACTCCATAACTTCTGATGATTTGTCCCAATGGTGTAACATATAGTGAAAAAAGTATGGGACCAAGCACAGACCCTTGTGGCACACCAAACTTCACTGGTGCCGTGGAGGAGAAGGATTTATTAAAAGAGACAAAATGAGACCTATCACACAGATAGGATTCTAACCAAGAAAGAGCAGAGCCAGAGATGCCAAAAACATCTTTAAGTCTGTTGATTAGCACTGCATGATCAATCGTATCAAATGCAGCACTGAGATCCAGCAATAACAGTAGAGCCGATGAGTCCTCGTCCATCTGAAGGAGAAGATCATTTGTTACTTTAACTAAAGCTGTTTCAGTGGAATAAGAGGCCCTAAATGCAGACTGAAACGGCTCGAGGAGGTCATTTTCTGATAGATATAAAGTAAGTTGTTTTAGCACAACTTTTTCGAGGACTTTAGATAGAAAAGGTAAATTGGAGACAGGACGGAAATTATTTTGGCATCCAGGATCCAGAGTAGGTTTTTTGAGCAGGGGTTTGACCACAGCCTGTTTGAAAAGGGAAGGAACGGTGCCAGTAGACAGGGACAAGTTTATAATGTTTAATATAATTTGCCCCACATAGGGCCACAGTTCTTTAAGCTGTTTTGCTGGCAGGATATCCAGGAGACACGTAGTTGCTTTACATGAAGAAACCACCTTTGTCAGCTCATCGAGGGAAACAGAATCTAAGACTGAGAGACGAGAGGTCGGTGGATCCAAGTGAATGGGACCCGGAGCCAAAGAAGACAAAAACAAAATATTATCCCTGATATCTTCAATTTTATGATTAAAGAAATCTAAAAAGTCTTGTGCACTAAAGGGAGAGGAGTCTTCAGTTGTTTTTGGTTGGATAAGTTTAGCAACTGTTCCAAAGAGAAACCTGGGGTTATGCCGGTTTTCTCTTATAAGAGATGAAAAATAGGTAGTCTTTGCAGTGCTGAGCGTGCTTATAGGTGTTTACACACAAACACCACTTTTGATAATTTAGATTTGTTTTTGACTTGCGCCATTTGCGTTCAAAACTCCTGCAGGCCTGTTTCAAAGCCTGCATTTCCTCATTATACCATGGCGTAGGTCGTCTGGTTGGTCTGGGCTTTGTCCTGAGGGTGCCACTGAGTCGGTGATGGCTGAGAGGGTAGCATGGACCTCCTCTGTGTAGGCCTCTACTGAGTTTCCAGTTGGAGTTAGATTAGGAAGAACATCTGTCAGCCGTGTGGCAATCATTTCCATTGCAGCTGCGCTAAAATTCCGTGTAGACACTACGCATTTGTCTGAATTTGAGGGAAATGTGTAACTTATCTCGAACTCTACCAGTGAGTGATCTGAGACAGCAGATGAAAGCGAGGAGACAAAGAGATTGGAGACATCTATTCCCCGAGCCAAAACAAGATCAAGATAGTTTCCACTAATGTGTGTGGGCTCATGAACAAACTGGTTGAAAGACATGGTCGCAAGCAGTGATTGAAATGCTCTGGCCAGAGGATCACACTCCTTATTTAGATGAATATTAAAGTCTCCAACTAGAAGGATGTTATCAGCATGGGTTATTAAGTCCAAGAGGAAAACTCCAAACTCATCCAAGAAAGAAGAGTATGGACCCGGAGGGCGATAAATTACAGCTAAATAAAATGGCTTCCTTCTGTTTAGTTGAGAAGAAATATGTTTAATGAGTAACACTTCGAAAGAGTTAAATTTCGGCTGTGATGATGTACCTGTAAAGCAAAATGCAGCTTTATAAATGGCTGCAACACCACCACCCAGTTTCGACGTGCGACCTACCTGTGCATACGCATAATCAGGGGGAGAGGCTTCATTTAGTGGCAGAAAAACATTGGGCCTAAGCCACGTTTCACAAAGACAAAGTAAATCCAAGCTATGAGAAGCAATAAGATCATTAATTAGGAGTGCTTTGGAGGATAGAGACCGCACATTCAGGAGACCGATCTTCAGTCTTGATGTAGAGCAGACATTTGAAGGCTGGTCCAGTGGAGAGATAGCGACAGGAAAAAGTTGTCAAGCTCTAACAGTTCTGCTTGGTTTAAAAGATTGCCTCTGAGTTATAATAACATGAGGACAGGATGCTTTTGGGTCACTGACTCTGTGAGTTTTCAGATGTGTTTGAGGACTAAATAACAGATTTAGGCAGTAGACATCAGGATAACACGGCCTAACCAGACAACTAAAAGCTTCTACATTATCCAGTTCCATACCCGCACTATCATGACTAGCAGGTTCTCTAATTCCTGCGACCTGCTGAGATTCCTTGTGTCAAATGCATCTGTCTATATTACTAGACAAAATGGCAGCACCATTTCCAGCAGAATGCAGGCCATCTGCCCTCAGGAGGCCTGGGCAGCCCCAGAAATGAAGCCAGTTAGAAGGCCAGTTATCCACGAAACCACAACATTTTGACTAGCTGTACCAGCCCCCGGTTCATGGAAACTAATCTGCTATACTGTTCGTCACTACCCCTTACGGGGAGGGGGCCAGAGGCAATTAATCGATGCCGACTCATCTTGCTTCCTAGTTCAAGAGTCCAGGCTAGGCTATCTTTGGTTACCTCTGACTGCCTCATTCTCACATTATTGGTGCCGTCATGAATAACTATCTGCTTTTACGTAGTGCCAGTATGTGTCTGAGGAAACTCTCCCTCCCTGTGTGATGTCAGCACCCTAAGATTAGCCTCTATGTCGGAAGCTCTGGCCCCGGTAAACAGTGGACAATGGCTGGCGTTCGAGTCTAACATTGCGGGTAATGGAGTCTCCTATCACCAGAATGCGATGCTTGCTCAGGTTGGCAGGCGCAGAGGAAACAGGCCGGTGATCAGCTCGGACAAGCGGACTTGAAAGCGCGAAAACCGGTTCGCGGTCGGAGGGGTGACCAGCGGACAGGGGCGGACAACCGGCTTCCCCTGCCTGCACGCCTGCGCCGCGGACCGGCTCAAACATATCACTCTTTGCAACAACTGCCGAGACAGTTGAGCCGCAACTAGAGCTATCGCTAGCAGGACTGCTATCAGACCTGCATCTGATACTATCAGGAAACCCTGACACATCTAAAGTAACCAAACCCTGTCTCTGCTGATCTAGCTGCTCTAACTCACAAACACGTCTCTCTAATAGAGACAACCTATCTAGTAATACCGAACAAGAAAGGCAAACCATTGCCACAAGCAACAACAACACAGAATAGCTTAGCTAAGCTAGTGTATGTACAGTTAAGTCAAGCCAACAGTTCACAACTCACAATGATAAATTAAAACAAACACACACAGCAGTACTAACCACAAGTTAAACAAAAAACTCTGTAAACACAACAAAAACTAACCACCAGTAAGACAACAATGGTAACAAACAAACAAACAATCGAGGTTTAATCAGGCTAATTCAAACGCTAAAAACCCGCTAGAATGCTAGCTAGCACTAAGCAGTGCCCTGTTCAACAGTTCACAACTCACAATGATAAATTCTAACACACACACACAGCAGTACTAACCACAAGTTAAACGGAAAACTCTGTAAACACAACAAAACTAACCACCAGTAAGACAACAATAGTAACAAACAGACAATCGAGGTATAAGCAGGCTAATTCAAGCGCTAAAACCCCGCTAGCATGCTAGCTAGCACTAAGAGAAGTGCCCTGTTCACAAAACGGCAGCAACTCTATTACTAAACTCTAACAGAAATATAACCAGAATAACAATGAATGAGGTGTGGTGCACAGTTAAAGTGTTGACAATGTTTAAGAAATAATTAATACGTAACTTTCGGACAATGCCAGGAGAGATACACTCGCCTGATTGTTAGCGTCACTGGAATGCGTCGATGCGTAGTAGCTCCGTTTAGGACGTGTAGAGCTCAAATCAGAAACTCCACACGCCACAGTGGAGACTTAACCAGTCAATCATCTATTTCCGGCCTAGGGTGTCCTAAATCCAATTTTTGTGCGAATGGAGCATTAGGTGGCCCATTCACTTGCTTATGGGCTTTGTGGACACGGATCATGTCTCTGCCTAGCAGGAGAAGAATGGGAACGTGATGATCTGGTTCTGGAATGTATCTCGCAAGATGTTTTAGGTGCCTGTGGTTACTGACCACTTCTGGAGTGGGGATTTCAGAGCGATTGTCTGGAATTTCGTTACACTCAAGTAGCACTGGTAAGGGTAAAACTAATCTTGCATCAAAGGATTCCACTTGAAATCCTTGTGCTAGCCTGCCTTCGTTTACTACGCCGCGCATGTTTTGAGCGTATAGGCTACATTACAATCTGTTATGTCAAACAGATCAAAAAATTCAGACCTAGCAAGCGATCTGTTGCTTTGATCGTCCAGTATAACATATGTTTTGACTGCTTTTTCTGGGTGGCCTTCAGGGTATACTTTTACAAGACATACCTTAGAGCATGAACGTGGAAGTTGAGTGGCTCCACATATCTCTGTACAGGCTGAGGAAACCTCAGATTCCATGGACACGCCGCTCATTTCGTGATCTTCCAATGTCAGGGTCTTGGTCCTTTCACCCATGGTGCTGGGCCTGGATGGAGCGCTGACATGTGGGCGCTGCTGCCACACTCTGAACATTTAATCTCCTGGTCACAGCTTTTCGCCATGTGCGAAACAGAGTTGCAACATTTAAAGCATATCCCTTGTTGTTTGAGCAATGACTTTCTCTCTTCCAATGATTTCATCCTAAATCCTCTGCATCTGGACAAAGGGTGGGGTTTATTGTGTAAAAAGCACTGTACTGAAAGGTTTACCTTATTTTTGAGCTCCCTGAAAGCTGAAGAATTTTCAGAGGACACTTGTGTCTTGTGTGCGATGACAGCTCCGGGAAAGACAGGTCTGTTTAACTGTCTGTTTGGTTTACGGGACTCCTCCTGTACAGTTGTAAGAAAGAAACTGGGATCATTGCGCATTTTTGCTTGCTGACACACAAAGTCTACTAAAAACTTGAAGGGTGGAAAGGAAACCCTGTAGTCCCCTTTGTACTTAGTCCCCACAGTGAGCCACCTTTCTTGTAAGCTGAATGGTAATTTTTGTATTATTGGATTTGCTCCCCTTGGAGTGTCTAGATAGGAGAGACCCGTCAGATCCCCGTCCTGCTTCGCCGCTTGAATTTCCGTGAGCAAATCTCCCAGCTCGCGCAGCCTGTGATATTCCCTGTTGGTTATTTTTGGGAAATTCTCCAATTTCTTGAAAAGAGCACTTTCTACCATTTCCGGAGAACCATATGTTTCATAAAGTCTCTCCCAAATCAAACTGAGCCCCTGTAGAGGATGGTTAATATGCACTGCTCTGATTCGTTTTGCATGTTCGGCTGACTCACGTCCCAGCCATCTTACTAGCAGGTCCATCTCCTCGCTAGGTGAGAGGTCAAGGTCTTTGGTGGCATTAATGAAAGATGCCCTCCATGATCTGAAAGTCTCTGGATGATCATTAAACTGCGTAAGGCCAGAGGACACCAATTCACGCCTTGCTATAAACTTGACGACATCGGACATTTGATTGGTTTCAGAGAGATCACTTTGTTTCCGCTTCAGCTCGTGAGGGTGGAGTTGCCTGGCTCCGAGAGTGGTCGAGCGGCGTCCGCCTATCTACGCTCCTTTGGTCAATGCCTTGAAATGCTGTAATATGTTGATGATATGCATCGTGGGGTGACCCGGAGAACACCTCATGCTGACCCGAGCGTAAACTGTACGCCCATGGGTTGCAAAAGGTAGAGTACTGCACGTGTTTTGCATTAGTAGGTTGGGACCTGGGTGGTGTGGCATACCGGCTATGCTGATGACCCTGCTGCAAATAGGATTCCGTAGATTGTATTTCTTGCGCTTCAGAAGCGTTTATGGCTCCATTATCGTAAAACGGCATTAGTACTGGCATTTGTGGGTCCACAAGGCTATTTGCCTGCTCTGATAGGTAAGCTTGTGTGCGTTTTGTTGCATCTTCTATAGGTAGCTCTATTACACTTGAAATCCCTTTACTTTCTTGCTCTGCTGCTGACTCTAAAGCCTGTGCTTTCGCTTGTATTGATGCAGCTCTCTTTTCCAGTCTTAAAGTCTCCAATGATACCTCAAGCTGGGCCTTTTGTATTTTCAGTTCGCTTTCCTTCTTAGCAAACACTATTTCTGCTTTAGCTGCTTCTGCCTCAGCTCTAGCCATTGCAGCGGCTGTGGTTACTGCTGATGAGCCTCGTAAGTGTCGTGACGAACATGTTGCATTGGATGCAACATGTTCGCCCTGAAGATAAAACATAAAATATAAATTATATATTATATAATATTCCACTTATGAGACTGAACTCATACTTATAAGAACATAAGTATTTTATGTTCATAGAACATATCCATCTAAAAATTACTTCTATATTATTATCTATTTCTTACTTCTGTTTATAGCTCAACATAGCCTTGTCTTTTATTGTATATACCAATTTTTAAATTCATGTTTATAGTAATAAGCCATCTGTATATTATGTACATATCCATCTGTAAATTACTTCTACAATACTAATTCATGCAAATACTGGATATCCTGCACTTGCTGCTATTGCACTTCTGATTAGACATTTCGTTGCATTGTACTTGTACATGTGTAATGACAATAAAGTTGAATCTAATCTAATCTAACTGGATAACAATAAACACAGTGAATACCTTGTTTAAGACGCTACTGACTTCACTGGCAAACTCTCGGGAGCACACCTCCAGATGGAAGATCTTCCCACAGTTTGAGACACAAGCCCCAAGAAGCTGGGAGCACAAAATAATCAAGTCACTTTTCCCCAAAAAAATAACAATAAATCATAAAATGAAAATTAAAAACTATAAAAAAGTCATACCAGATTGAATTACATCAGATAATAAATAAAGGAGAAGACAAATAAGTGTCTAAGTGCTTACAGTCAAGGCCTGCATGGCCACGTGGGGGTCTTTGTGGTTCACTCGTCTCATTATAGAGCGAAGGCATTCCTTTGGCCTACAAAGATATTCAGGTTATTTTTTAAACACTAATAAATAATTCAAAACTTTAAGTGGATATTTATGCTATAAATGATATTCTGGGGTTTGAGAAATAGATTTGCATGTGGCCTTTGAGCATAGTGAGTGTTCTACCTGTACGCAATACACTCCCTGCATACAAGTACCAAATACAATCCCAGAATCTCCCTTTGTTGGGATTACATAAAAAAACGTTAACTAACCCAGTGCGTGACTGGCCTATCTTATCACATATGTCCAGAATGAGGCCCCAGTCCTCAGCTGTGTTCATCTCACTGGTTGCTTTCTCTGCAGGAAAGAAGCACAACAGATAAGGGCAGAGAAGCAGACGTTACAGGGAGCATGTAAAGACACAAAAAGCAGTTTGGGACACTATTTATATAGTTTAGTCATGAATTGATAATGATATCCTTTTCTTCTTATGTTTAAATCTTTATTAGTGAGACCTATTTTGCAAATTCCATAAAAAAGTTATCATAGAAGAAAAGAGCTGTACGTGATAAAAAAATAAAATAAATGAATACAGATTTTTTTGAGAAGTGAATGAAAATAAAATGACATTAGGCCACTATTGTTGTCATAATCAGTTTCTTTAAATAATATGGTCTCCAACTTTTAGAATACCCCAATATGTCAAATTATTGTGACATATGAAATAATGTTAAATGATGAGTTTGTGGACTATACTCACCCATAGTAAATTCTAATGAAAAAGTAAGCTACTAAATGCAAAACAAAGAAAATGGCTTTAGCTTTCTGCACAAAAATGACATCCCTTTCATAACTGTAGGATGCACATCTGTCATGAAATAACAGTGAGAGGGAATGGGCTAGTTAGGCTAGCTTAAAATACTGCAATTAGCTGAAAACAAAACCTGTTTTACGACCACAGCTGTAATAACAGTGTAGTTATCAAATATGTTACACAAAAATAAAACATTTAAAAACAGCGACAGTATTGTAAGTTGGCGAAAGAATTAAACGTTTTAAAAGCTTTTGGGGAAAATCAGTCAGGGTTAGCTGTTAGCATTGGCAGCTGCTAGCCACCTCCACCACAAAACACAGCCCACTGTTTATGCACTGAGACTTGTTATATTCACAACAAACACGAGATACAAGACACTGTTAAAGTGAACAAACAGGCTTCTGCATCTGCACAGTCCCTCCTCTTGATAAAGATCTCCTGTGTTTACCGTGAGTCTGTGCACAGCTGGACACACAAACAAAGCCTTATGGTGATGATAACTGAGTTAGGCTTAAAAAGAAGGAGGCAGTGAACCGTACCCACTGCAAACTGAACTACTCACCAACATCTTGGTCAAATGGGTTGGTCGTAAAGAGAGGCATTGCTGGTGTCTGGACGACTGTTAATGTAATTCCCGCTGTAGTTTATTTTATACGACAAAAAATCATAACTTCATAAATGCCAGTCGGTGTTAGCTTCACTCGCCAGACACCAACAAGCTAGGCATTCAGTGTGAAATACACAAACAACTTTAGTTTTAATCTCACGGACACACTGTCATTAACGTGCCTGCTACTTCTCGGTGATACCTAAAATATGAATCATAAAATTAAGACGTCAAATTGCCATTGCCTTAAAAATAACATGTCATCGTCAGGTGATGGTAATCACGTGACATTATCGTGACGACACAGCGTTGATGGGACTTGTAGTTTATGGCATTTGTGATCATAGACACGAGCTTTTGACAATGGCTTGAGTCTGTGTTTTCAAATGGACCAAATAGTGTTGTAAGGTAACAAGGTAAAAGGTAAAAATTTATTTGAGGGCCATAATTTTTTGGGGGTAAAAAAACTCATAGCCTCGATTTTAGTTTTTTTTTTTTTAAACTTAACAAAAACAACTTAACATAAAAAGCCTAAAGATAATAAAGGCAAACAATCAAATATTTACATAAATTATCAATTAAATCACAAAAGTGCCTGGTAAGTTCATTGCCTGATAATATTTTTGGAAGTGTAATAAAACCTTTTGAATAAAGTATAGTAACACTAATAGTTTAGAAGATCATAATTTTATTGTTTAAATAAAACACTCAACACACTGTTACTTACCCATTTTATTGTTTTATGTGTTCTGGTGGTAATCTCTAACCTGGTTAATCTAAAAACAGTTATGAGCCTTAAAGCAGTTTACAACCTCCTTAGTCCATAAACATGTGTTAAGTCAGGCACTCATACAACAGTAAGGATTACACAAATAATAACAACATAGTCATGTATTTGGCATAATTAACAATGCCTCTTTAAAATGATTTATATACTGCATATTTTATTTTTAAATCTAAAAATAGAATGTTTTATAAAAGAAGTTATTCTCTAAATATCCGTTTGCAGAAAGTAAAATTAGAGCAGGTACAGTTGTATATGAATATGTTCAGTCTTTTAATGGTGCTCCGTTGTATATACTTACCGTCACAGTCTTATTTCAGTGGATGAGCACAATATAGGTCACTTTCTCAACAAGCAACTTTTCTTAAGTAGAGTTTAAGGATACTGTAACAATTATGAAAGAAAACCATAAAAGAATTTTCTCACCAATGAGCAAATTAATTATTCTTATTTACAGATAAACCTGTACATCAGAGGTTGTGTCAAATGAGGACTTATAGCTAAATTAGATGCCTTCATTCATATTTTCACCAAACAAATGCTTCTTCCTGGAAATAGTGGACCAGTCTGTGCACATTTTGTCCTGTGCACCATTCTGTTGTGTAAAGTGCCTTTGAAGACATGTCAGTGCTAGTCTCATTGATGAGGCAGACTGACTTTATCTGAGTCCTCTAGTCACCCAGAGCTCCTCCTTATGTCTTTGATAATATCTGCCAGTCTTCCTCTTCACCTTTTGACCCAGAGATAGCTCACACTGCCATAGATGAATGCTATCAAACTGGAACATCCACTGTAAAGACAAAAAAAAAAATCATATACGTAATCAATCATAAGGACACATAAAATTAGCTACACTTATAGTACTAACAGTCAGCGGTGCGTTCACAGATGAAGCCGATGCGTTCAGTGCAGTAGCAGTCATTCCAGTTGGCATTGGGAATGAGGGCGGCACAGTCCTCACCATCTTCATGTCCATGACTCCAGTTGTCCGGCTGCCCCGGCTTCCAATTCCTGTTACAACAAACAACCATTGTTTAATCTTGCCCTGTAAAAGTTGTTACCTTTAATTGTGAGGTTAACTCACGTGAACACGGGCAAAGTACCATCCACCCACTTCCAGACAGTTTCTTCCTCTGAGTCACGGAGTCCCAGCCAGAAGTATCCCTTTCCAGCAATAGCATTTCTTATGTATTGCTAGATGGAGAAGAGCACATGCTAAATATATACATGTACAGAATACCAAAATGCACTTTAAATGGACATTACCTGTTCCTCATTGTCATTGATTATGAGCATATGCGAATAAATGTTGGTGCAAAACTGTTTGGTCTCATCAAAGTTCAGTCTTTGAGAACCAGAAGAAAAATAATAGCAGCTTCCTCCAAACTTTTTAAATGTAGACGGGCAGCCTAAAATCAATTATTTTAGATGTAATTATTGAATTAGTTGTTCCCAATTGACATTAGCATAAGACATTCATTGATGTGGAACTGACCATGAGCTGGGGTTGTAGGGGCAGCGGGCTGGACATGTCGGGCCACAGAGCCTGAAGAAGGCACTGTAGGTGTTAAAGGTTTCTCTGGTTTTGGAGGTTTAGGAAGCTGAGTGGGCCGAGGAGGCTGTGGAGGTGGAGGAGGCTGTGGTCTCTGCGGTGGAAAAGCTGGGAGTCCTGGTAAACCTGGAGGACCAGGAGGACCAATTGGGCCAACAGGACCACGTAGCCCATCCGGCCCAGCAGGTCCCTCTGGGCCTCTGGGCCCCTGTGCTCCGGGTGGTCCTTGAAGTCCTGGAACCCCGTTCAGGCCAGGTGGACCAGAAGGTCCAGGGTCACCTTTCTCACCAGGTAGGCCAGGTCTACCTCCAGACCCTCTTGATCCTTTGTCTCCAGGTAAGCCTCGAGCCCCAAGAGCACCCTTTGGACCAGGGGCACCAGGTGGACCAGAAGCACCCCTCTCACCTTTAGGTCCCACCACTCCGGCCACCCCTTTGTCCCCTTTATCCCCCTTTACACCAGCCTGGCCGACTGGGCCCTGTGCACCTCTGTCACCTTTCGGACCCCTTGGCCCTGGAGGTCCTACAAAGATTGTCAGAGAGAAAACAGTATTGAGTCGTTAGTAAATTTGGGGCCTGTCTTTAGTTCTGTTGAGATCTTACCTTGCAGGATGGTAAAGTTCGTAATGAGCTGTGAGTGCCTGCTGTCCACTAGCTTCATCTCCTCCATCACTGTGGACATGCTGGTCACCTCCCGATCCAAGCGGGCCACTAGCTCGTCCTGCTGGGTCCGCAGCGCTTTACCATCAGCTTTGACCTCAGCCACACTGTCCTTGAGTCCTATTAACAGGTCTGAATGTTTCATCACCTTCTCAGCGCAGGACCTCATCCCATTCAGGTCTGAGGTGATGGCCCCGAGGAGCTGCGTGGAGAAGCTCACATTTCCAGTCACTCTGTCCATGTCGTTCTCATGGCGGTCTAACCGAGCCTCCATCTCGTCAAACCTGGCTGAAGTGGAGTTGTCGTGGTCCCTCTGGTGGTCCATGAGCTGCCGCAGACTCTGGTCCTGAATCTCAGTGAGGGCAGAGGCGTTCTGGATTTGGCTGGTTAATGTGCTCAGCTGCGCTCCCAAATCCTCCAGTGACTCTACATTGGACCGGGCCAGGACTGAGTTGTTGGCTGCTAGGACCTGCAGGTTCTGTACCTTCTCCTTAAGCCACTCTGTGTCGGAGCGCGCCTGCCGGGCAGTCTGCTGTAGACCCTGGTAGTCGTTCTTCAGTTTCTGCACGGCCTGCCCTGCGTCCTCCACAATTTTTTGGAGGTTGCTGAGGAGGTTGCGCTGCTGTGCCTGGCTAATGTTCAGGGCACTGATACTGACCTGGCTCTCACTCTGAACTTTGACCTGGCTCTGGATCTCCTTCTGCAGCCAAGCCGTGTCTGTCTGGAGGCTGTTGATTGTGGCACTGTAAGAAGCCAAGGTCTGGTTGACACCTTGCAGAGAAGCAGCGTTGCTTTCCAAAACGCTCTGAAGTGAGAAGTGGCTGTTCTGCATGTCGTCTCCTGTGATGCGGAGTTCATCCAAGACGTCCCCGTTTCTAGTGGCTCTCAGGGCTATCTCATCAAGCTGCCTCCTCAGAGTCTCTAGGTCAGATTTAAATGACTTGATCTGACTTGTGGAATTGATTGACTTCTGTCCTGCCTGATTACCTAAAATGTGACAGACACTAGATTAATGTACAGAGAGCATGTTTCATTATAAACACACAACTGAATTTTGATCCCATTCAGGCACAATGCCATTATTAGTCATTACAGTGAGACTTACCAAACTCTTTTAGATCTGTCTCCACAGCATTGATCTTGCCCCCATAATTCTCCATGCCCTCTGTCACATTGTCCATTCTCTGGACCACTGAAAAACACACACAATATCTATGAAAACTCAACTCAGAATAAAGCAAAAAGAAAAAAGAAAAAAACGTATTTCTTTTTTATACTGTTATTCACAATCAAGCAACAAGGAAATTAACCCTGCAGTAAACTTCCCCAGACACCAGAGGGAGCAACTGCATTTGATTTCTTTAATAAACAAAACTGATGCTCAGTCACAAAGTTAAAGTTGAACAAAGTAAAGATTTTCTGATTTATTGTATCTAGGCGACGTACAGCCACAAACACAGTGTACAATCACAGCTTGCACTTGATAGGTGTAAACATCCAACATAACAAAGACCACATGTCGGTTCTTTTCTTCTTCTTCTCCTTAATGTGTTTTACGTCTGTGTGTGGGTGTCTCAAACTATGTGTACTTGAGAGCGTCCTGAACTTTCACTGTTATCATTCCAGAAGTGACAAAAACATGCAACAATAACACGCTCTTATGACAAACAAAAACACATGGACACTACTTTTTGTCTGCTGCTGGGAAGGTAATTATGCAACGTGAACCTACTCACTCCTGATGGTATTACTCTCCATCTTTCAACACAAAGAAGCAGTGTGTCACTTTAAATTCTTGGTGCTTATTTCTTACCTATACTTCCTGGTATGACTTCAAGCTCTGTTTACAAAAAAATTATACGTTATGAAAGAATAGTTATTGTAGAGAGGATTAAGGCACTTTACTGTGACCTATTGTGTAACATTATTAGGTACTAATCCAACTCAAGCAGATAAATGCCACAAGAAAAAGAGAGAAAAAAAAACAACAGAGCAAAACCAAACTATTTCACTTTTCCTGTTTGTGAGTCAACAAATTACTACCAAGCAATAAAACCTGCCCTGAGCGGTTAAGCTGGGGCAGTCATTGCATGGTCATCTGGTAAACATTGCAGCCAAAAAAAATCAAAATCACATGGGCTTCACGCTGACACACATTCCCACTTACACCGAAAAACATGCCAACAGCACTGACGATGCAAACAAACACAAATATAGACCCCTTATTGTAGTTTTCACCCTGCGTCTGAGGTTCAGGTGGAGCAGGTTGTTGTTTTTATGGATACTGTGAGATTTTCAAATTGACTGGAGCCAACATCTGCACCACTGTAGGGTTGAAAAATATACAGAGAGAAACAGCCTAAATTGGTACAGTCTTGATCTTTTTTTCATCAGTGGATAAGTGAGTCTTTAAATGGTAATATTTGGCAAAACTCTAAGAAAGAGACAGGACATGGAGGAAAAATTTAAGCAGCCAGAAAGCCAAGGGAGGGAAAAGGGAATGAAACAGTCACTATGACCTGGACTATAGCTGCGGATGTTACGGCTTTTGGTGTGAGCCTCCTAAAACAGTCTATCTTCTTGGATGATAATTATACAACAACATGTTGTACATTGATTGAATGTGAAACTATTTAGAATCCAAATATGCTGATAAACTTAAAGCCACCCTGTGTAACTTTTAGCCAGCAGAGGGCGGAGATTCTGTTCTGTGCAACCCCTGGTTTTCGGTCGCCACCTTTATTTACAAGTAGAGACTTTGGGATGGCAAGTTTGGAAGAATAAACATGTCTTCTGAAATGGCATTTTAGTGTCTTTTGTGCAAATACGACTCTGCTGGGGTAGTGTTATAGAGCTGTTTTCTTGATTGGTAATAAGTCTGCATTAAGGCTCGTAGTTTTGGTTATTTAGCTTCAATCATAACAGAAAATGAGACTTTTAGGTTGATTTACAAAAATGATGTCTTTACTGCTTGCTTTCATCTTGTAGTGTTCTTCCCATTTTCGGTCCATTTAGACTTTGGTCAGCATTTACATTTCAATTTGTTCTGACCAGAATTAATTTTGTTCCATTGGCCCCTTCGCCCTTCTTTAAGTTAACTGCACTTACAGAGAAGCTAGATTAATGGTCAGTTTAAGTGTGAGTGTGTTCTAAATATAAATATATTTAGGTATAATCATGCCAAAATAAAAGTAGAATTGTTTTCAAATATAACAAGATCATCTCAGGACTAACTACTACCACTAGTTTCACTGTTACCACTAACCTTTCCATTATGTTGGACCACATTTTGATTTAAACTCTTTTTCGCCAATATTGCAATTTTTAATATGCCCATATAAAATTATTTCAACCTACCTTTGAATCCAAGGACAGCCACAGCGATCGTGAGCAGGGCGCACAGCACATACAGCAGAGCAATGGCAGCTCTTAAGGCCCAGTCATTTTTACATTTGGTGCACTCTGTTCCTTCTTGAATTCCTGCAACATACAACAGCACATCTGTCATCAACCACAGGCAAAATTAAAACAAATGAAAACATACAGTAGTTACTCAGCGAGTTCAAGCTCAAAGATTTTATTCAAAAACAAAATAGCATGGGATTTGGATTGCATAACTAAGTTTTGTAGTCTGTGTCTAAAACGGGACACACTGTGCCTTTCTGCAGCCAAGTATCAATTGAAAACATTTGTCCTCATGAACTGGCACTAAGACTCACTCACTATGAAACATGTGTTAGCCATACGAACGAAGAATCACAACATTACATTCTTCTTTAGTTGTTGCCATTCCAACTTTCCAACGTTTAACTAGTTCTGTTCTACTTCCTCAAAGCCTTTTCGGAGCCATAATTTTTACTTATTAAGAACTGACCAAGTAGCCTCTGGCAAGCTGAGTTCAAGGGCAGCTGCAATAAACCGCGTTATCAGAACAGGACACAAATCAGAGCGTGTCACTCTTTCTAAAGAGCACATTTAAATGATCATCACTATTTTGGCATGGCTTCATAAAGTCCTCTTTTCAGGAACCACAAAAGTTATAAATGTGTTTTTTTCCTATCTTTGCTGTCCAGACCATTGAACTGAGCAATTCATTTTCCACCTGGCTGAAAAACAAGGTGGATCAACAGTGGTGCTGTAAGGCCCTGCGACTAACTGGCCATTGTCCAGGGTGTACCCCACCTAAGGCCCAAAGCTGCTGGGATAGGCTCCAGTCACCCGTGACCCCTAACGGGACTAAGCAGTAGAAAATGAATGAATGGTGCTGTAAGATCTGCCTAAAAAGAAAATAAATATTTCTAAAAAATAATGTCTCGATGAGAAAACTAGCAGTACCGGAGCAGTATTCTGGTGTGTTAGCTCCGTAGTGAACTTTTTTGTCCAAATTTGATTTCACTGAACATATTGTACTTGTTTAGGTCAAAAAGCCACTGGTTTAATCAATTATTAGTATGATTAACAGTGAAGATATCTTCACAGAAAGTTAGTCACAAGGAGGCACAATACTGCTTCCCAAAGCCAAACTTAAGACGCTACACCAACAATTATAATAACAAAGATAACAATTTCTGAATAAACAAACAATTAAAACATAGATTTGAGCATAATTTCCTTGGAATCAGATCCGGTTTGTTACAAAATAAATCACAATCACTAAACTCATATTAACACTACAATCAGGTTTCAGCAAATTTACTTTACAAAGTTACTGTACTTTGGCCTTTCATTTAAAAAGTCTGTTAACAGTTGAGAACAGGGTATATTTATCATTTACATTCAGTTGTTTATCCGTGAACTGAATGATAGATGCCACTCAGTCATAACTTCTGCTGCTCATAAACATTGTACAACTGAGAATATTCTGTTGTAACTTGTCAGTATCTGTCACCCATAGAGTCTTGTCTCTGACAGGGGCGGGTGTTGACCACCAGAGGAGTACTCAGCCTCGGAACCACACATCTGTCCAAACATGGCATCTGACCACCTCAATGGGGTCCAGCCGTGGTCCTAGACGTGGACACGCAGGCGGTGTGTACCAGAGTGTCCGCTGCTTCAAGGACAACATCGCACTGTGTAAACAAGCAGCTGATCGTCTTAAGGTTCTGGGTCAAGAGCAGAGCAGATGTGCTTCTTCTGAGTGAGGACATACAAACAGGACCAGCTGGACAGAGATGGAGGCTTAACTGCTGAGTCTCGATTAAAACCTCTGACTCACACTTGAACTTTTCTAGATTTTTAACCATTCAGCTCGATCAACCGAACAAGAACATTATTTTAACAATAAATGGTAAAAAGTATTCTTTGGAATAGTAAAACAAAATGGTCAAAGATGAACCTGCCCTGACTTTAGCACAAATAGTGTGTGCTGGAAAATTTGCCACAAACATGAGCAAGAAACTGAATCATTTCTCTGCAGCACTGCTTCCACTGAAGTGATGTGAGAGTTTATTCTGGCTTGGATAGACACTAGCTCTTTCCAGCGTTGCAACATTTTCCTACTGCTGTCACTGGAGGAGTTTCTGCTCCCCCGCAGAACTTTCGATTAAAAAGAATAGCTCACGTACACATACCTCATCCAGTAAATACGTATAAAACTTTATAGACGTGAAATGTTCAATAGAAATATCACAAAACTCTCTTTTACTATAAAAAGTTGATATTCAATTATAGGATCTAGTAGCTCATTAGTGACTACATCTGTCATGTTTCATGCTGTGGTGGTTGCTGTTGTCCTCATGTTACATAAACACATTTATGCCAAGAGTTGAGTGAAAACACAACCGCCTCATAGTGTAACACTGATT
Source organism: Neodontobutis hainanensis (assembly GCA_024349245.1). Taxonomy (NCBI): domain Eukaryota; kingdom Metazoa; phylum Chordata; class Actinopteri; order Gobiiformes; family Odontobutidae; genus Neodontobutis; species Neodontobutis hainanensis. The sequence goes on from JALDNG010000133.1 coordinate 87,012, forward strand.
GTCAATGTACAGTTGTTGAGAAGCTGGACGACAGCCAGGACCAGCCAATCAACAAGTTGGACTCGGGCCAGATAAACCACTTAAGGAAGGTAATGCTTAAATGGTATGACAGGGAATTGCAAAAACTTTGAAGTGTGCACCTCTAGTTTTGGCCCGTTTTAACATTTGTTTTTAATGGGTCACAGTAAATACAACATTAAAGAAAAAACACAATTTCATTCAGTTTTGGTTTCAGAAAAACAGAAAGATGGAGTCCGTGCAGTGTGTTGTCGGTAAAGCAGCTGTATTTCTTTTAGACTCAGTCGAATAAAACCAACACTGATCTCCTTTCTCCATGTACCTGCCACAGGACCTCGCTGCTCGGCCCAGTGGAAATTTCCATGGAAACACAAAGAAAGCCTTCACACACCGGAGTCTTTTTGTGTGAAGCGCCTTTGTGCCGAGTGTTAATACTATATTATATACAGTAACTGGGTGGCTACCACAGGAATTCTTTCACTTTGCAGGCCGTCTATTTAGTGTCAAACGAAAACCCGGAGTCGGTAGTTTGTGCTCGTACACACATCTGGAGGAAGTCTGAAGGATCACGCTGCTGCCAATCGCTGGGTTTTAGTTCCACAGGGACTGTCTGCAAAGTTAAAAAACACACAAACAATGCTAACATTCAAATTATTCCAATAACTTATTTTCTTCTACAGCAGCATAATTAGATCATTACTGCACCATGAGTGAGGTTGATTTGTCAGACACTAATGCTGCCAAAGAAAACCAAAGTGATATATTAGAGGTAAAATGAAGAAATACTTTAATTTTTCCCATTCATTAGACATATCTTTTGAATGTAGTCTGATTGTGGCTATGTCAAACAAGTCTTTTACAAATGAGGCAAAAGAGCTGTGACGTAAATGTTCAAGAGGCAGGACTAACAAATTCAGCAAGTTTAATAAACAGCAGGCACACAGAGAAAAAAATGGTTAATAATGTTTAGAATGTTTAAAGACAGTGTAAATAGTTGTATCAAAGCCACACTGCGTAAATTAGCCCGAAAATATATATTCTCAAAGTCATTTTGATTGTTCTTTGACATGAGATCTGTAAAATCCTGCCTCTCTCACTGACACAGTATCCAGTAGATCAGAGTACACATATAATAAAGAAAATATGGCAGTACACTGGACACTAGCAGAGTCATATTTGTATACACTAAAATACACTACGACACAAAAATGACCTGCTGTTTCTTTCTTCCAAACTTGCCGTCTTATACGTCTCTACAGCCGGTGGAATTGCACAGAGGGAAAAGTGACAATTGCCCTTAATACAGTTGTTTTACAGCATCAACAGTCATTTTACCTTGAACTGACATTACACTGTCTATGAGCTGTGTTTTTTTACTAAAGTCTGAATAGTGTGTTGAGTAATGTTTTTTTTATTAATTACTGCAATGACAATATGGGTTTCAGTTTTTGTCTTTTACAAATACATAAAGAATTGATGTCACTCAACCTTTCTTTTAATCATACCGGTGTGAATTAAGGCTCTGAAACACAAATTTATTTTTTGTTTATTGTAGTATTAGCAATTTAAACTTCCATTTTGCCAAAAACTGCTGCATTGCAATAATATTTTGATCTACCATGTGACAGATGTAAACTGTCTAATTATCAAATCAAACTTTAATGTGTGCAAACTAATAATTGTTCATCAGTTGTCCAGTGGAAGTTCCTGAATTCAACTGAACCTTTATTTTATAAAATGAAGCATTCAACTATGTGTCATTATAGCATTATTCAACATAATCATAACATATTGTACATTTTCTCAATATTGTGCAGCCCTTTTGGACATTCAACCATTCTTTTTGATATGGTGCGATAATATACAGTTACTGTGTTGACATGCTATGATAATGCAAGTTAGCTCTCAAAAGAAAACCATAGGCATTTGTTATTTTGGTCATGTGACAGTCATCTCCTGAATCAAGGGAACAGGGTGACCTGAGGTCGCTGTGTCCCCCACTGGCCCCTAGAGCTACCCCTGTACTAACAACCACCAACAGGAATGTTAACAAGTAAACACTCTTAGAGGAAGTTAACGCTGAGACAAATTACTACGACATCAGGCAGGGTCCTTGAAATGCTGAGCTGGCCCCACATGCCTCTCAAAGTTTCGGTTATTGCTGCGTACAGGTTCACAGCACTTAAAATTCAGGCTCGGGGCCTCGACAACATCTGGACCTTGTTACAGTGGAGCCAAATCAAAGCATGCATGCAAACATTTGATACATCATCATTTCAGGGCCAAGAGTCATAGGTATGACCAGCTAAGATCTTAGATTTAGTCTCAGTAAGCATATGAGTGACATTTATTTCCTCTTTACCATAAAACAACAGCTCAGTCATTTATAGAAAACCACATGAAAAACAGGAGTTGGCTGCATGTCTGAACAGGAGGACTTGCCCTTACTACAGATGCATGCACATGTACAGTCTGCCCTAAGCTCACAAAGCCAAAAACCCAACCTTTGAAGGACTAGGCCACTGACATAAGGATAAATAGTGGGACATGTTCTGCACCTAAAACCCTTGCATCAGCAGACTGTCCAAACATGCCCTGTTGGACATTGAGCTGTAACGAACAAGAAGAGACTAAATAGTGTAAGGAGCAAAGTATTCTCATTATCTTGAACTTAATGGAAAACTACACAACCTACACACTACACAAGACACAACCTGTAAATGGTGGAGAAAACAGTTAGTTGGTCTTTTAAACTAAGATCAGCTCCAGTGAAGCAGTGAACATGGTTTTGTCTTCTCATCGCTGCTTGGTTAAAGAAAGACAAACAACAACAAACTGGTCATTCATCATAATGCGCAGAGATAGACGCAAAAGTGAGTCTCATAATATTAAAATATCATGTATATTGTGATTATTTACTAATTATCTCCAAATATTGTGCAGTGCCAACTCCTATCTATTCTTAAATAAAAAATGTAACACTGGAAAATTAGGATGTAACAATTAACCGTGAGCCGGTTGAAAATTGATTCACATAAGTGACGTTTCCAGTCGGTTGAAAACAAAGAGAATGTGGACATTAATCTGTGTTAGCAAAGAGGCTAAATTTTAAACAGAGGCTGCTGTCCCGAGTCGGAACCATTGCTGTGTCCAAAACTGACCACTCAGCCTTTGGCACAATTGTATGGAATAAGTCATGAACGCACAGCCACTTCAATGCCATAGAGTCTTTATTGTTTCACAACCAACACAACAGTAGACTATCACCCATCTCTACTAAAGATGTACAGTAGACATAAGCTCTTATACAGTTTTGATATGACAGTTTAGTAACAGCCTAACACTTTCTGTAAGGCTTTGAAGAGCCTTTGAAGATCTTATGTCATTCTGTAAGGCCTTGAGGACCCCCTCCTCCTCGGCCTTCTCCTTCCTCTGTAACCTTTAACAGGCACCTAAGTCTCTATCTAGGTCTTCATTATGTGTGTACTTTAAACTTGTCATGTTTTAAACCATACTCTTCTGACATTATGTATTCTCTTTTACTTTCTAGATGTATTAATATAACATCCCTTACTTGATTACAAACCATTCCTAAGTTTAAACCATAAACGCATAACATAAACTCATCATGCATTTATGAATAACTAACTAAAAGTACACAGAAATAAAACACATATTATCAAAAATTACCCCACACCATCTCTGAGCCATTAGTTATTATTTCATAACACAGTCAGACCCGTCTTAAACTAAGTGTTCACCTGTTTGAGGCCCTTGTCAGAGAGATGTAATAATGTTCTGGATCATGTGCTGCTTTCTGTGTCTCTGCTGCAGACACTGAGAGTAAAGACCAGAGGTGTCCAACTTAAGGTCCGCGGACCAAATCTGGTCCTTTTTGAAGTACTTCTGGTCCTCATTATTACTGTTAATACAGTCTTGCTATTATTAATACATAACAGGTGAAAAGGTAACAGTTAAACAAATAAGAGTTGTTTTGTTAAATTTATACTGTTTTTTGTGTAAACACATTAGATCAGCTAAAGTTAATAAGAACTAATTATTGAACACAATATAATTAACAAGGTCTAATTCCATCAGAGGCATATTTATAGAGGATTGTTAATATCCACTTATTTTAAAAAACCTAGCCTTATAAGCAAATTAAATTGTATGTAAACACATGTAGAATTTTATTTACATTTATTTATAAACTTACAAAGGGACAAACATTGGAAACTGTCTTTTGGGACAGTACTGGGATGGTGATAAAAAATGTTAGGCTGGCGATATTCCTACTGGAAATATATAATGACAACTTTTTTCAATTGATTTAAACTCCAACGATATTGTAAACTTTATTGTCCCAAGCGGGGAACATGAACCCTGCTGGCTCGCCCTGCCAATGTTTAAATGTTTCATGCTGGAACGAGGTCACTCTATAAAAAACAGGACCCAAGGAAGCTCTGGTTAAATACCAAGTGGATGCCTGAAATAACCATGAAAAAGTCTATGATATTTTCTGCATAAAAAAAAAAGAATAAAATAAGAAAGAAATTATAATTGATTGAGAAAATTAGTTTCAGAAGACTGAGGCCACTACAAAACCAAGAACCTGCACAGCCTTTTATGTTGAGAGAAATGTTGAGGAGGTAATGTGCTTTTGTTTCAATTTCGCAAGAACCACTTTTTGTCCAATTTATCTTTAATTTACCAGAAAAAATGTGCAGTGGATAATGTGTTAACTGAGGATTACACAAGTGTGATGGATTTGATCTCAAACAGCTCCATAATTGCAACCATGTTATTCTGGTGAGTTGCCATTTGATTGTTTTAATAGCAAAGTGAAAAGAGAGATCTGTATCTGAGAAAATGTCTGCTGAATGAGATCAGTCCACAGAGTTAACCCACTACAACAATACCAACACAAATAAACTGGGTCATGTTTTGTCATGGAGGTTTTCTTTACACACATTTGAAGGCCAAACCACATCCACATGCAGTGGTTTTGGTGTGGTTGCTGCTGCTGGGTGGCCCACCCTAGAAACACTTTAGATACTGAATCAGCAGCAGTCTTCTCCCAATGATCTCTATCCTCAGTACCACACACAACTCTCCGCTTCATCGACCAGCCGAGAAAATACAACCACAATGTGGACGCAGCAGTCCAGCTTTGTCCATTTATGGAGAAGGTACAGACCACAGAGAAGAGTACATCTTATGCTCACTTTACATACCAAAATAGACCTGCCCATTTCTGAAAAGTCACAGCCCTTCTGTCCGTCATTCACAATAAGAGAACAATGGGTGTAATACAGTAGATGCTTTATAGATTTATATTGTGACACGTACCATAAATGTATTAAAGAGAGTGTGGTGCTGCTGAATGTGGTGAAAAGAGGAGAACTGCTGACAAAATTGTGAAATATTGAGTTGAACAGTGAAAGAAGAAGATAGCCCAGTAGGCTGGGCTATCTTCTTCTTTCTATGTTCTAGGCTGCAAACTGTAAAAATAAACACCAAAAGACATGAAAAACCTTCCATTAATAATCAACACCAGTGAGAACTACTTTAATGTTCTGTAATTATCTATAGAAACATATTAGGAGATGAACAAAGCAACTGTTGTGAAGTCAGAAATAGACTTGCATTATTAAATACACACAGAGGTGTATCACATGGCTTTCCACTGTCCAACTCTTGAATGCTTTCGTAATGTTTTTATTTTTAATTTTTTGAGAGGAGGGTGACATTGGGCAAATGACCCGTCAGAGATTCAAACTCCATTCTGCGACCAATGTGAGCTGCAAAACAATTTTAAATTACACAAGCAGGTATAATCCAAAATCCAAATCCAAAAATATTTTATCCATTCACCAAAAACAACAGCATTTCTAGTAAAATAAGGAATAAAGTAAGTCCAGGTTTTCCTTTGCTGCAGATGTGAACACAAACATGCCTGACTGACTTGTGAGATGATTCAATGGAAAACTTCTTCATTGTAGACTTTATTGCACAACATGTAGACATTTTTTTTTAATTTGTCCAAAAATACAAGTCCTAAAGCATAAACAAGTTAAACACTGGGAGGCGTTCTGGTCCTGGGCCAACATAATCACAGCCAGAGCTACGACCGCGCTGTGGCCAGGTTTGCTGCTGAAGCGCATGCAGGACAAAGAATAATACACATTTTTCATCTGAGCTTTCTGTCATTTTTCAAGGAGAGGAAGCACAGAGGTTGATGTTGGCTCAGTCTGAACCAAAACTACTTTTATTTAATGTAACAGTAACGCTGAGTTATTCGCAAAACGTCTTCACCCCCATCCTGTCTTGGACTGTTGACATGAAATAGAGACAGACTCTTCCAGTACTTGTGTGTGTTATTCTTGAATCAAAGCCAAAGCCTGCTGTGAAAGGAGAGCTTTACAAACATCTCTTATGTGACAGAAAACACCCGCTCAAATTAGGGCAGGCGTTTCATTATCATTGGCCGGAGTATTCCAGAAGGACGTAAAATATAACGACTCTTCTGACTTTATAGCAAAATGTAGTTGTATTAAAGGGCTTTGTGAGATCAGGTTATTACAAAAAAGTGTAGTTTCAGGGACTTTAACTTCACTTCACCTTAATAATTACATGTTTTATTAGTGATGCTAATTTTCAGCCACACTGAGTGTAAATATACGTCTCTATGTTAACCTCCAGACTCCACCACAGCTTCTGACCAGATGCTGTTAGAAAAATATGTTCAGCATAATTTACGACGGCTGGTAATTCCAACAGGTTTGTGTGTGAAGACAAACAGACAAAACTATTTCTCTGCCTTAAAAGAGACAAAAAATTATTTGACAGGAAACAGCAGAGAAATGTAACTCTTTTTGATAAATTAAGAAGCTACAGTATATACTATGGATAGATATGAGATGATGTTGCAGTTTTAAGATGTCTATATTATCAAGGCTAACGCATCCTTTTGCCTTGATACTGTGACAAACTATTCTTAATATGAGCCAAAGAGACAAGGGCAGAAAAAACGCATTACATTACTTTTTTTTAAGAAACACACTAGATGTTAGCCCAGATCAAGTGCTAATAAGGCATCTTACATAGCATTTTACTTTACCTCTTTTTATTTTATTTAGTCCAACCTCAGCACACCCTGAAGTCTTGCATTAAGGGACTGCATTCATTTATTTGTAGCCTATTTGTTTTAAAATATTATTTTTTACATTTGAGGTAAACTTGACTTATTACACTTGTTCCTGAGATATGCCTTGGAAAAAGACAGGTGGAAATGTTAAATGCTAGAGCTGTCTCAAGTACAAGGGCACAATAAATGTTTTATTGGATGGCCAAGTATGCAAAATAAAAGCTTCTTTAGACTAGAGCAGAGTGCAGTGCTGGTGTGCAGTTAATGCCTTTGAGTGACAACAATAACTCCCCTGAGTGTTGAGTGTGTTCAGTTCACTCTGACAGTGTTAAGTAAAGGGTTAAACTGCTGTGCTCTTTATTGAAGGGTACATACATCCAACCTGGCGCTGACCTCAGGCTGTTCCCCACTAATGCTCCCTGCTGAAATCCTCCTGGCATGCTTTGTTCCTGTTCTGGGACTGAGTCCAGACTCCCTGCCATTGGTCAAACCCGGATTGACCCACCATTCTTCGAACCAGTCACCGAGCAGAGCCTGCACAGACTCCTATAAGACAACTGGATGTATTTAAGAATCTTGACGTCTATAATCTTCTAATGTTTCCCCTTTTATTAAAAACATGAATGAGTAATCTTAAATGAAGTCGACTGAACCCAAACTGTGTGCATGTCGAGCCCTAGAGGGGGTTGTAGATACGCACAGGAACTGGCTCAGCAACTTGTACGGTTTGGACAGACACTCACAAAGTCAGACAACATTTCAAAACCAAAGATAAGATGAAAGGGAGAGTTTAATGGTCTGTGTGGGTGTGGCTTTGGAAAAGTACTAACCTGATAAAGGACCCGATCCATAAATATAAGAGTGCTGACATTTTAAACATATATTATTTAAGAAGACATAGAGCAATAACAATTTATGGGGAGTTTAGTTCAATTTTAAATCAATATCATGTGTAATTAGAGCTGCATAACATCAGGAAAACAAGATGTGATGACTATATTTAATATGGCTAAATATATTGTCAAACTAATTTCTTTAAGTTTGTATTTGCAGCTCTGTATTGATGGTAACACGAGACTAATCAAGAAAATGGTTGCTGAGTTTTGACAAACAAAAAAGCTAAACCCTAAGCCCGTTTTTGTCTTTTTTTTATTTTATTTGGTAATCATTGTGGCTGTTGATTAGAGTCTTGCATTTGTCAAAAAAGTAGAACCAACACTGATTTCATTGCACTGGTATTTTTTTGTGATTTCTGACCATCTGGTCTTATCTCCAATGAACTCAAAGTTGTGGCTAATTTGCAAATGGCTACCAAATTATGTGCTGACTTGCTGTATTGTATCATAAATCTATATTTTGGAAGCATGTCTTGAATTATTATTTTGTTCTTCTGTAATATTCCACTGCAATGGAAAAAAAAACTACAGATGATGTATAACTAAAGATACAGATGAATTCATCAAACAAAGCCAAGGCCATCTTTGCCTTTAACTAAATCTGTTACACTGTACTGTTACAGTTACACTCCTCTAAAAGTGTTTAGGGATAGTACTAGTTTTAAGGTTCGATAGAGATGTCAAGGACACGTATCCGATGCATCCACAGCTGTGAGCCACAGTTCAACCATCACTGTATTAACAACATATGGATATAAATTAATGAAGATTCCTCGCCAGTGCTATTATATGCTGTTCCCAAATCTAACTTAGAGCAAACACAAAATGTGCTCTTCTTGTTACAATCATTCTTATCTCCAGGCACACAAACTAACACAGACTTAATAAAGTGAACTGTGTGTAAAGTGATGAAATGATAAACAACATATCCTCCTACTGCACTTCACTTCCAAACTGCTGAGTTTTTGGACGACACTCAGCTCCATCACACCTCGTAAAGCAAAAGAGGGGGATGCTGCTGCTAAACACCGTAACTTGATCTGTGCTTTGGGCTGAGGCAGGAGAAAGTCATCAGGAGCACCAATGCATCACACAGGGTTAGGCTGCCAACACGAGATAACATCTTGTTTGTTTAAAAGAAAGACACTGATTTAGTGAGTCTTCTACAGTCTGCTCATTTTACGCACTACACACAACACTAGGACATGAGAGTAACATAAATACCAAACAGTGAAAGCCCTGATAACTACCTTAGTGCAACTGTAACTGGACTTACATTTTAGTCCAACTTGAATAGCAGTAACTCAAATTTCTCTTTGTCCCAAACTGAGATAATGAGATTTATAGTTGGACTGCTTCATGTATACATCAAAGTCAAGCTATATTCTGACTATGCACTCTGAGCATGCTCCAGAGTCAGACAGTGGCACAGCATGACACGTCTAAACAAATGACAAAAACATGAATACAACTATTCTTTGGAGATATTTAAACCAACAAAGACACTAGAAAGGCAAACTTGTCTGTTGATTGTTTCAGTCTCACAAGTTTAAAAGGAAAAAGCTGGTCAACCATAGCTTATGATGCGTTCATGTGCTCCTTGTAAAGCACATACGTTCTCGCCTTCTACATGTAAACCCTGAGACAGTGGTACAGTTAGACGGCCCAATCGAGCTGTGAGTGTAGACCGGCTAAGCTGTGTGTGTAGCATTTAGCAAACGGATCTTAACCGCAGTTTCAGGTAACTCATTTTCCCTGAAAGGACAGAAGATTGTTGAGCCCACAAGAAGCTTGGACTGACTTTCCAATAAAGGTTTTGCCTGTTTTCCATTTCTTTTGGTGGAAATGACTGTGGTGTTCTGAATCAAGGAAAAAAATGTCAATACGTTTTTTTTAGAGCACAAACACAGCTGGAGAGTTATCACTGGCTCTGTGATCACCGACCTGTCTGGGAAAATCATGTCCTGTAATCCTGTTTTGTAGAGTTTGGGATTAACTATGGAATAACTAATATTTCTGTTGTTGTATGTTTGGGTTAAATACGAGCGGTCAGGAACACCCAGGAATCCTACTGAAGCACAGTTCTGTTTTTACAAAGTCATTCAAATTAAAACAACAGCCAAAACTAATGTGGTGTCTGCAAAATGAAAATGTGTTGTGTGGGATTTACACCCATCACATCATACTCACCAAACCTTTTGTATCCAAAGGACTGCACCTCCTCTTCATCAGCGAAGTCGTCTAAAAAAGAAAAATGATAAATGAGTCATGTAAAACAAGAAACATTACCCTCTCCAGTAAATGTGGCTAAATCATGTCTTGTAATTTGTTGCAGCTGATAAGAATGCTACATGTTACCGAGAATATAAAAGATGAGCAAGAAAATATATCCTCCCTAAATGTCCATGAGTTTGAACATAAAGGGGATTACAAAACACTACACTTGTTTTTCTAATACCAGTGAACTGCTGATAAGAGGCTCAGGAGTATAATAAGAGCTACAATTATCTGTAAAAGTTCACTTGGACAGTTGCCAGTGCCAAACACCGAGGTGGTTTTGGCACAAAGACCCTTGATAAATAACTATAATTATGATTATTTATGGCAGTACGCAGGATTTTAGAACTGCTGAAGTCCAAAAAAACCTATTGTCCAGGAATGACTACAGAAAGCTTGTGGGTAGGAAAATATGTTGAGTCTGTCAGAGCAGAATAACATTTGACAAGGAGTTGCATAATTAGGTTAAAGCTGTTCTAAGGAAGCGCAAAAATGCCTAAAACTAATCCAAAGGTGTGTATCTAATTAAAAAAGGTTAGATGAAGACGTATATAACCATATGATGGATGCTACATTACGTAAGTAAAGTATCAATATTTGTCTCTTAGGATCTGATCATCAGCTAGGAACCTCTCGTACATTGGATGAGGTCCGGCCACCTCTTACACAATAAACCAAATCAATATTTGGGAGTTAGAGTATAATTAAGTATAATATGTAAGAAGTTTCATAAGGAGTTTTATAATGTCAAAACAGATGTTCACTTTTATATAAAAAAAAAAAACAGCTTTAAGTCTCACATTGTATGAATGACCAGCCTGTCACAAAAACCTTATAGTATTGACAAATGTTCTGTAGTTTGTATTCTGCAGTAGACCACAAGGGGGCACTAGGCTTAACATGTTACAACAGAAAACAGTGTGCACTTGATGTTTCCAACGACGCTACTGAACTTTTAAGAATGTGTACCCACTAAATGTCCGCTAATGTGAAAAAAATCTTGCAGGATTCATTAGATCTCATGAGGTTGTAGCAGCCAGGCACTACCATTTCGTTTCATGACAAGAAACCTTCAAAATGAGTTTGAGGCTATTCATTTGATAATATTGAGGACGCATATTAAAGTTAAAAAGTGACATAGGGTAATGTTGCTTTAATGCATGTTATATAGAAAACACAACAGTATGAACACACTGAGGAAAAAGACACAACCTACAATTAGTCCAAATATAAAGACTTTTGTCACCATCAATAACCGCTATGTCTTACAAATTTTGCGTTTTTGATGCAATGTCATTGAGTTTTTTTTCTAATCAAACATAGTCCAATTAAGTTTAAGTGCGCTCGGAAATGACAGCCAATCACAATAAAGCTCAGAGACGGTCCAAAAATAAGGAAAAGAGGTAGGCTAGGTTTACTTTTTTATTGTCCTGGCTATCTATCAAAGTTAAGCTAAACTAGAAGAAATAATTTGGCAAGATGTAGGTTTGGAGGCTTTATTGTAAATAGCATAGCTCCGTAAAAACCTGTTTTTTATTCGCAGCAGCAGCAGTAACCAGATGCAGAACAATCCCAAGCAGAGTGCCTTAATTGAAACCAGATGTCAGACGCGAGTTGAAGCCCACGCATTCCTTACGTCTCAAGTTAAAGAAAGAACAGAAAAGCGGGCCAAAATGACAAAGAAAATGCACAAATTGAGAACTAATGTGAGCAAAAGCAGTAAACAGTCATTGGAGATGCTCAGTGTTTGATTTGACTAATATAACTGGATGTGTTCTGCATCGTGGCTTACCTTTCATTGTGGTTGAAAGCACAGTTCCCTCTTGAAGCTGCAGGCTAAAGTTACATCCACAGCATCGCACTGGCACACAAGTGTCCCTTTAGTGCTGGCAACAACTTTCTGAAAGTTTTTATTTCCGTGTAACTATCCACGTTCTTTGTGAAATAAAAGTGTAAAAGTCAGAGCTCCATCCGTTTTTCGCGGCGCAGGGGGCAACCTTAGGGTCAGGTAACTTCAGGGATGAAGTTTGTTTCAAGTCTCTTCTGGAAAACAAAGAGGAACGGGTGCAAAAGACAAACAAACAAACAAAAAAAAGAGAAGTCGTTTTGTTTATGAAGTAGTTTGTGAAGTAGAGAGATGCTGAGGTGAGGTGGGAGTTTCCGCGTCCAGCTCAGCTCTTTGTGGTAGCCTACCAACAACAGCAGCAGCAGCAGAACCCGGAGAGCTACAAAGGAGCGCAGGAATCTGAACGTGAGGAAGTGGTGCGGCCGGAGGGTTGCTAAGAGACACCACGTGCTCCCCACATCTCCCGCGCGCCATGGGCACACCAGCAACGAACTAGGCGCGTGGAAGTTTGACACAGTTCTGCTATTAATCCCCCACCAATACATGTTAATGAATGAGCAGTAGCCTAAGCTAACTTTTTTTTTTTTTTTACGAGGTTTAGTGGAAACTGCAACATAAAGAACAGTTCAAGGAAACCAAAAGTACCTCTTGTTAACATTAACCTTAAAAAAAGTAGGTTGGTTGTTAACTTTGTTATTATCAATAGGCCAAGGGGGTTCATAATAAAGTAAATTAAAATGTAATGTATGCTATAAAATAAAATATTAGTATTGCTGCGCACCTGCCCGACACAAAACACAGAAAAAGCATTTCTTCTCCAAAAAGTATGTTTTTGTACATATTTTGAATTACATTGTACAGTGGTTGAATCATATAGACCTTTGAGTCACTCAAAAGACACACAAAATGTAATATGCAAAAGTGTTATTTTCTGATAAAATATTAATGACAATGACACTAGATATTACACTGTGTGTGGTCGTAATAAAAACTGACTCTGACAGCACTGGTCTAACGTACAAAATATAAAGTAACTTTACAGTTTATGGAGTATAGGCTGTTGACAACAAAGGTCAGGATGCCTAGTCTCGTCAGGTGACAAGAAATTACTTATTGTCTGGCATCCACAAGCGTTTGACTCTAGTCCAAGACCTTTCCATAATGATTATACCAAAAAGAAGGAAATGGGATCATGCCAGTTCTACACTCCAGCCTGCAAATGACGAAGGATCCACAGACATACTATGGAAAAGAAGTTTAATACCAGGTGAGATTTTGAGCCAGGATCTCGGTGATGGGAATTGTCTAGATTCATTTATAATGTGTATGTTTTTCAAGGTTGGAGCATACAGAGCAAATACCACAGAAAAAGCAAAACAAAAAAGGATCTATGGACTTCGCTTTGAGGCGTCTGTATCATCAAAATAATGTGAGTAATGCCTTTGTATATTGTGTATTCCTATAGCTGCTTATTCTACTCACAAATACCACTGTAATGAATCCTATTGTCACCCAGTCTAGCTAAACTGTAGAAAAGCTCAATGAAAGCCTGGTGTTAAATGTGGTTCCCAGGCTCTGACTGCTGAAACCATTACCTTTGTGTCTCGTAAAACAGTTTATCCCATGCACCTGTTTGTCTCTTTAGCCCCAGGCTCCACTCTTCGATCACAACGTGCATCCCAAGTAAGTAATATTGACTCCCTGCAACACTTTGAAGCACTTTATAAAGCATCTAACAACAAACAATGGATAAACTTCCAAACTCCAGGTTATATGCAGTGTTTTTCTTTAATGGATTCAACGCCAGTATCCCCCGAGCTGTTTACTGTCAACTGGTTTGTGTTAAGATGGACCATGGGGGAACATAGTGTTATATGAACCAGGTGTTGAAGGTGTCACTGGGGCAGCACACCGGGCACAGCGCCGTCTGTTTCTGATTATTATCCAAGGAGAACCCTTTTTTCCGGGTCACAGCGTGTGAAAAGGGCACATTTTTGAGTGAGCCAAGAAACTAGTGGAGTATTTAAGCAGAAAAAAAAATCCCCTATCAACCCTTCCACCTTCACATTCCCACAAAGTGTCTGAGATGCTGAGCAGCTTCCTACTGAGGGGACTGTTTAGTGTACTAAAAATATCTTGGCTCACATCTGGGTAAAAATATAGTAGTAGCTGCCGGTGATTATATATATAATATACATCACCTTAAGTCTTGATCAACTGTGTCAAGGGCCACAGTGGAGAAGAATAGTAAGAGCCAAATACATTCAAATCACTGGCTGTTTATTGAAAAATGTCTCATTATATTGTTTAATGTTCTTCAGAGGCCACACTTTTGATCTAGTTGATACAATTGGCCTTGTTTTCATCAATATCTAATACTTTGGCGCTGTTTTTGTCAAACAACATTTATCTTTTTTTTTTCCTGCCTTGGACACTTTGTATGGACCCAGACATTAACTGTAAGTGCAAATTAGAACTGCTCACAACAACATGTAAGTATTAGAGTATAGTATATAGTATATCTAGAGTATTAGGTTCAGGGTAATTGATCTCAATAAATGCCTGTGGTTATGTAAACCAAAGACACAAGCCAGCAGTTATTCAGTAGAACATCACTGAGTCAGTCGTCATATTCCAGTATTTTTTTAATGGAGTTCAGCACAGTTTACCGAGCTCATACACCAGTAGTGATGCACAAACCATTAATGACATAACTACGTTTGTTATGAAGTAGCCACACTGTAGTGAGGTATGCAAAGATGGTGTCACGTTTGTTATGTAAATTACAAATCATTATTGTCTTAATTAAAATAGTCAGGATTAAAGGAGTGTGTCAGCTAATTAACATTATTAAAGACAAGAACAAGTAAATCTGACATGAGATCTTAATGCTGTACAAGAAAAACTCCTGCAGGATTGGCCTCTGTTTGAACACTTCTTTCTGGTCACTGGTGTTGTTTTCTCAAAGTGGAAATACAGTGTTAAATAATGGTTATGGCTTGTCCTTGTTAAATTGTGGGTCAAGTCTTGATTGGCGTTGTGTGTGTGTGTGTGTGTATGTCTGCCCTGACTAAGCATTATCTTATGCAAACCCAGTGGACGTGACAGTGTTAGGAGCTGGATTAGTGGCCATCAACTTAAAGTAATGACAGTAATTGGATAAAGCGGCAGTGGAAACAGCACAAATAGACTGAGTCAACATAAGTCAAGTTAAACCGTCCACAACACACTTTGTCGTTTGCTGTCAGGGAGGAAGCAACTACAGTCTTCTAAAGGTATGTTTGTCATCTTCGTTTGTTGTTCTTCTCACTTCTTTAATGTTACTGCAATTATTACTACTCTCCACCTTCACATACATTTTGTTTAACCGTCCTAACTCTCTAAGCTCAAACCTAGATGGTATAGATAGAAATGTGAATTTATATAAAGAGAGTGGGTTTTCTCCGGGTACTCTGGTTTCCCCCAACAACATCCAAAAACATGCCGGGCGCCTCCTGGTGCGGCTGCCTACCTGGAATTTCCCCATGGGGATAACAATGGGATAATAAATAAAAAATTATTGCATAATGTTCAAAATATTGAATTACCAACTATACATTTATTTGTGTATTTTACATTATTTTCTTACATTCTTATTGTTTATGTTTTTTACAGTATATACTTATACATTAGCTAAAACCGCTGAGCTGATTCACAGACAACTCTTATCAGTGAGCTAATTGGGATTATTTCGTGTTGAATGTTGAATTATGATTTTGATAACTTCCATTTGTGAGCTGTAAGGACTTTTGAGTCTGTCTTCAGGTTCATAGTCAGACGTGTAGCACCACCAAGTGGCTCAAATATCTATAGTCATAAACAAAGTTGATTACTGCTGCTAATGCCTCACATCCTAAAGCAGTTTTAAATACTTCTGCTTCAAAACAGGTTTTCAACACGATTCAATAAAAAAAAACTATTTTCATTTTTTGTAATGTTTTATTTGTAACGTAAGACTGAATACTGAATTTCACTTAACCAGATATATATGCATTAGGAACATTTCCTGGCTTTAAATGTTGAACACATTTACAGTACAAACTAAAACTTGGAATATTATTGAATTAAAACCGCACATTTGGTCATCGAGATAATGTGTGACATGAGTGTGCTCTACAACATACAACTTGTAATACAAGAGCAGATTGAACAAGGTGAACAATTATTCTAATGCAATTACTGAACTTGAATTTTTTATTGAATTTGCAAATATGCTGCACCAAATAAAAACTACGGCCAAGCAGGTCCGCTTTTATGTGTCAAAGAAAAAAAAGGTATGTCATTTCAGGAAAAATCTATTCTTAAAAATGCAAATAAAGTTAAAAAGGTCTTGTCTTGCACTACGTCATGTCCTTTACATTGTTTTAAAGCCTTTGAATGTATAAACAATCTCTCTAGAATCAATAAAACAAAGTCACACAGATAATGGACTAAACAGGCTTATATCTATAAATAGATATAATGCATTGTACTTACTCATCTCAGGCTCTGCAGTCAGATCAGCGGTGACAAAGTTGGAGGGAAATAACCCCACTCCTTGGTATGTTTCTCATTTCCACCAGTTAGGATCACTGCAGACACAAGAAAAACATTTACATTTAAAATAAGCATGATATTTGGAACTTTGTAAATACTGCCTCATTTTTTGTGTTTGAATGTGTGAATTATATATGTACCTGTCATCCATAATGGTTATGATTTCTCCAGACTTGAAGGTGAGCTCATTGTCTTCGGCGGCCTCAAAGTCATAGATGGCACGGACTTTTCTACCGTCAGACTTGTGTGATGAGAGCAGGCTGGAGGTGCTGGGATAGAGACCTGACAGAGAGGCCTGCGACTGCTGACGCGGCTCCTTTAGAGACAGCTCGATAGCTGCGTCAAACAAGACACACAGGTTTGTGTGTGTGACTTCAAAAGGTATGTTACGGGTAATTGATTTATCAAAAACAAAGCATCAGTGGCCCAAGCTTCACAGATATATTTTACCTCCACGTTTAAATTAATATATTCCAGTCCACATAAAAGCTATTGGCTAACAGCTCAGTTACAAGGCACAATTATTCAACCTCTACAACTAATATAAAAATGAGTACTCCTATGTCCTCTAATATGTTTTTCAAGCTCATAAACAAGCAGTTGAGTCTTATGTTATAGATTTATGTTTATGTTATAGTTAAGGACACAACTGGCATCAAAGGTAGGATTAAAATGTGTGAAATTATGCAATTATAAAAATGTCATACATCTATCCAAAAACGTACCTTTAGCCAAGTCCTCCTCTTCTTTTTTGTTTGTTGCAGTGGCGGGATCTTTTGCCACTAACGCAGGACTTGCTTTGGCTTGCTCTGCAGCCTACAGGAATATCAATATTTATATTTAATTTGTCAAGAACCATAAAAAGTGCCATCAGTTTCCTTCTCTGCACTTACCTGGGAGCCAACAGCAGGAAAAGTGACCCCTTGCTCACGCAGATTCTTAATCATGGCTGAAATCAAACTAAGTTGAGGATCGTTGCGGAAGTCTTCTGCCCACTCCACCATCAGGGCCTTCAGCTTTTCACATACTTTGGGATGGCCCTGAAGATACAACATAGAATATAAATTATATATTATATAATATTCTACTTATGAGACTGAACTCATACTTATAAGAACATAAGTATTTTATGTTTATAGAACATATCCATCTAAAAATTACTTCTATATTATTATCTATTTCTTACTTCTGTTTATAGCTCAACATAGCCTTGTCTTTTATTGTATATACCAATTTTTAAATTCATGTTTATAGTAATAAGCCATCTGTATATTATGTACATATCCATCAGTAAATTACTTCTACAATACTAATTCATGCAAATACTGGATATCCTGCACTTGCAGCTATTGCACTTCTGATTGGACATTTTGTTGCATTGTACATGTGAAATGACAATAAAGTTGAATCTAATCTAATCTAACTGGATAACAATAAACACAGTGAATACCTTGTTTAAGACGCTACTGACTTCACTGGCAAACTCTCGGGAGCACACCTCCAGATGGAAGATCTTCCCACAGTTTGAGACACAAGCCCCAAGAAGCTGGGAGCACAAAATAATCAATTCACTTTTCCCCCAAAAAATAACAATAAAATGAAAACTAAACACTATAAAAAGTCATACCAGATTGAATTACATCAGATAATAAATAAAGGAGAAGACAAATAAGTGCTTACAGTCAGGGCCTGCATGGCCACGTGGGGGTCTTTGTGGTTCACTCGTCTCATTATAGAGCGAAGGCATTCCTTTGGCCTACAAAGATATTCAGGTTATTTTTTAAACACTAATAAATAATTCTAAACTTTAAGTGGATATTTATGCTATAAATGATATTCTGGTGTTTGAGAAATAGATTTGCATGTGGCCTTTGAGCATAGTGAGTGTTCTACCTGTACGCAATGCACTCCCTGCATACAAGTACCAAATACAATCCCAGAATATCCCTTTGTTGGGATTACATAAAAAAACGTTAACTAACCCAGTGCGTGACTGGCATATCTTATCACATATGTCCAGAATGAAGCCCCAGTCCTCAGCTGTGTTCATCTCACTGGTTGCTTTCTCTGCAGGAAAGAAGCACAACAGATAAGGGCAGAGAAGCAGACGTTACAGGGAGCATGTAAAGACACAAAAAGCAGTTTGGGACACTATTTATATAGTTTAGTCATGAATTGATAATGATATCCTTTTCTTCTTATGTTTAAATCTTTATTAGTGAGACCTATTTTGCAAATTCCATAAAAAAGTTATCATAGAAGAAAAGAGCTGTACGTGATAAAAAAATAAAATAAATGAATACAGATTTTTTTAAGAAGTGAATGAAAATAAAATGACATTAGGCCACTATTGTTGTCATAATCAGTTTCTTTAAATAATATGGTCTCCAACTTTTAGAATATCCCAATATGTCAAATTATTGTGACATATGAAATAATGTTAAATGATGAGTTTGTGGACTATACTCACCCATAGTAAATTCTAATGAAAAAGTAAGCTACTAAATGCAAAACAAAGAAAATGGCTTTAGCTTTCTGCACAAAAATGACATCCCTTTCATAACTGTAGGATGCACATCTGTCATGAAATAACAGTGAGAGGGAATGGGCTAGTTAGGCTAGCTTAAAATACTGCAATTAGCTGAAAACAAAACCTGTTTTACGACCACAGCTGTAATAACAGTGTAGTTATCAAATATGTTACACAAAAATAAAACATTTAAAAACAGCGACAGTATTGTAAGTTGGCGAAAGAATTAAACGTTTTAAAAGCTTTTGGGGAAAATCAGTCAGGGTTAGCTATATTCACAACAAACACGAGATACAAGACACTGTTAAAGTGAACAAACAGGCTGCTGCATCTGCACAGTCCCTCCTCCTGATAAAGATCTCCTGTGTTTACTGTGAGTCTGTGCATAGCTGGACACACAAACAAAGCCTTATGGTGATGATAACTGAGTTAGGCTTAAAAAGAAGGAGGCAGTGAACCGTACCCACTGCAAACTGAACTACTCACCAACATCTTGGTCAAATGCGTTGGTCGTAAAGAGAGGCATTGCTGGTGTCTGGACGACTGTTAATGTAATTCCCGCTGTAGTTTATTTTATACGACAAAAAAATCATAACTTCATAAATGCCAGTCGGTGTTAGCTTCACTCGCCAGACACCTACAAGCTAGGCATTCTGGGTAATTACAGCAGGCAGTCTAGTGTGAAATACACAAACAACTTTAGTTTTAATCTCACGGACACACTGTCATTAACGTGCCTGCTACTTCTCGGTGATACCTAAAATATGAATCATAAAATTAAGACGTCAAATTGCCATTGCCTTAAAAATAACATGTCATCGTCAGGTGATGGTGATCACGTGACATTATCGTGACGACACAGCGTTGATGGGACTTGTAGTTTATGGCATTTGTGATCATAGACACGAGCTTTTGACAATGGCTTGAGTCTGTGTTTTCAAATGGACCAAATAGTGTTGTAAGGTAACACTAGGCTTTTCTAAAGCACAAAATGAGACAAATACTGCTGCAAACTAACATTGGACTCAGGCATTCCCCTCCATTTAGTGTTACAAAGTGGAACCAGGCAAAGTTTGTCTTTTAATGAGGCTTTGTTTCCTTGTTTGATGAAACCATAAAAATTTATTTGAGGGCCATAATTTTTTGGGGGTAAAAAAACTCATAGCCTCGATTTTAGTTTTTTTTTTTTTTTTAAACTTAACAAAAACAACTTAACATAAAAAGCCTAAAGATAATAAAGGCAAACAATCAAATATTTACATAAATTATCAATTAAATCACAAAAGTGCCTGGTAAGTTCATTGCCTGATAATATTTTTGGAAGTGTAATGAAACCTTTTGAATAAAGTATAGTAACACTAATAGTTTAGGAGATCATAATTTTATTGTTTAAATAAAACACTCAACACACTGTTACTTATCCATTTTATTGTTTTATGTGTTCTGGTGGTAATCTCTAACCTGGTTAATCTAAAAACAGTTATGAGCCTTAAAGCAGTTTACAACCTCCTTAGTCCATAAACATGTGTTAAATCAGGCACTCATACAACAGTAAGTATCACTCCCCTCCGTCCTTTTAGTCAATTAAGAGTTCTTTTTACTGATGGCACGATGAAACTTTATTGTGCTTCTTGTACAAACTTCTTTACTGTTACTTCGTCCTTCTTACACATCTTTTATCACCTTTTACCACCGTCAACCTATAACAGGTACACAAATAACACAAGTTACTAAGAACAATAATAAAGTAAAATAAAGACACAACCATGACATGAAACCAATATAAACATACCTCGCTGGCTGACCCATATTCAGGAGGTAGAATGATGACCCATTTACTATTCACCGTTAACAATCATCTTGGCTTAATTTGCCATGCTTTTTCTCTCCGCTTGCATGAGTGTCTCCTGATTAATAGCATGGGTGGAACCAACAACAGCGAACAATAGTTCCTACCCTTCCTAGCTTCAAAATAAAAGTGCAAAACCACAGAAATATGCACACAAAACACAAAATATAAGTATAGCAGTAAAAGTAAGGATTACACAAATAATAACAACATAGTCATGTATTTGGCATAATTAACAATGCCTCTTTAAAATGATTTATATACTGCATATTTTATTTCTAAATCTAAAAATAGAATGTTTTATAAAAGAAGTTATTCTCTAAATATCCGTTTGCAGAAAGTAAAATTAGAGCAGGTACAGTTGTATATGAATATGTTCAGTCTTTTAATGGTGCTCCATTGTATATACTTACCGTCACAGTCTTATTTCAGTGGATGAGCACAATATAGGTCACTTTCTCAACAAGCAACTTTTCTTAAGTAGAGTTTAAGGATACTGTAACAATTATGAAAGAAAACCATAAAAGAATTTTCTCACCAATGAACAAATTAATTATTCTTATTTACAGATAAACCTGTACATCAGAGGTTGTGTCAAATGAGGACTTATAGCTAAATTAGATGCCTTCATTCATATTTTCACCAAACAAATGCTTCTTCCTGGAAATAGTGGACCAGTCTGTGCACATTTTGTCCTGTGCACCATTCTGTTGTGTAAAGTGCCTTTGAAGACATGTCAGTGCTAGTCTCATTGATGAGACAGACTGACTTTATCTGAGTCCTCTAGTCACCCAGAGCTCCTCCTTATGTCTTTGATAATATCTGCCAGTCTTCCTCTTCACCTTTTGACCCAGAGATAGCTCACACTGATATAGATGAATGCTATGAAACTGGAACATCCACTGTAAAGACAAAAAAAAAAATCATATACGTAATCAATCATAAGGACACATAAAATTAGCTACACTTATAGTACTAACAGTCAGCGGGGCGTTCACAGATGAAGCCGATGCGTTCAGTGCAGTAGCAGTCATTCCAGTTGGCATTGGGAATGAGGGCGGCACAGTCCTCACCATCTTCATGTCCATGACTCCAGTTGTCCGGCTGCCCCGGCTTCCAATTCCTGTTACAACAAACAACCATTGTTTAATCTTGCCCTGTAAAAGATGTTACCTTTAATTGTGAGGTTAACTCACGTGAACACGGGCAAAGTGCCATCCACCCACTTCCAGACAGTTTCTTCCTCTAAGTCACTGAGTCCCAGCCAGAAGAATCCCTTTCCAGCAATAGCATTTCTTATGTATTGCTAGATGGAGAAGAGCACATGCTAAATATATACATGTACAGAATACCAAAATGCACTTTAAATGGACATTACCTGTTCCTCATTGTCATTGATTATGAGCATATGCGAATAAATGTTGGTGCAAAACTGTTTGGTCTCATCAAAGTTCAGTCTTTGAGAACCAGAAGAAAAATAATAGCAGCTTCCTCCAAACTTTTTAAATGTAGACGGGCAGCCTAAAATCAATTATTTTAGATGTAATTATTGAAATAGTTGTTCCCAATTGACATTAGCATAAGACATTCATTGATGTGGAACTGACCATGAGCTGGGGTTGTAGGGGCAGCGGGCTGGACATGTCGGGCCACAGAGCCTGAAGAAGGCGCTGTCGGTGTTAAAGGTTTCTCTGGTTTTGGAGGTTTAGGAAGCTGAGTGGGCCGAGGAGGCTGGGGAGGTGGAGGAGGCTGCGGTCTCTGCGGTGGAAAAGCTGGGAGTCCTGGTAAACCTGGAGGACCAGGAGGACCAATTGGGCCAACAGGACCACGTAGCCCATCCGGCCCAGCAGGTCCCTCTGGTCCTCTGGGCCCCTGTGCTCCTGGTGGTCCTTGAAGTCCTGGAACCCCGTTCAGGCCAGGTGGACCAGAAGGTCCAGGGTCACCTTTCTCACCAGGTAGGCCAGGTCTACCTCCAGACCCTCTTGATCCTTTGTCTCCAGGTAAGCCTCGAGCCCCGGGAGCACCCTTTGGACCAGGGGCACCAGGTGGACCAGAAGCACCCCTCTCACCTTTAGGTCCCACCACTCCGGCCACCCCTTTGTCCCCTTTATCCCCCTTTACACCAGCCTGGCCAACTGGGCCCTGTGCACCTCTATCACCTTTCGGGCCCCTTGGCCCTGGAGGTCCTACAAAGATTGTCAGAGAGAAAACAGTATTGAGTCGTTAGTAAATTTGGGGCCTGTCTTTAGTTCTGTTGAGATCTTACCTTGCAGGATGGTAAAGTTCGTAATGAGCTGTGAGTGCCTGCTGTCCACTAGCTTCATCTCCTCCATCACTGTGGACATGCTGGTCACCTCCCGATCCAAGCGGGCCACTAGCTCGCCCTGCTGGGTCCGCAGCGCTTTACCATCAGCTTTGACCTCAGCCACACTGTCCTTGAGTCCCATTAACAGGTCTGAATGTTTCATCACCTTCTCAGCGCAGGACCTCATCCCATTCAGGTCTGAGGTGATGGCCCCGAGGAGCTGCGTGGAGAAGCTCACATTTCCAGTCACTCTGTCCATGTCGTTCTCATGGCGGTCTAACCGAGCCTCCATCTCGTCAAACCTGGCTGAAGTGGAGTTGTCGTGGTCCCTCTGGTGGTCCATGAGCTGCCGCAGACTCTGGTCTTGAATCTCAGTGAGGGCTGAGGCGTTCTGGATTTGGCTGGTTAATGTGCTCAGCTGAGCTCCCAAATCCTCCAGTGACTCTACATTGGACCGGGCCAGGACTGAGTTGTTGGCTGCTAGGACCTGCAGGTTCTGTACCTTCTCCTTAAGCCACTCTGTGTCAGAGCGCGCTGTCGGGCAGTCTGCTGTAGACCCTGGTAGTCGTTCTTCAGTTTCTGCACGGCCTGCCCTGCGTCCTCCACAGTTTTTTGGAGGTTGCTGAGGAGGTTGCGCTGCTGTGCATGGCTAATGTTCAGCGCACTGATACTGACCTGGCTTTCACTCTGAACTTTGACCTGGCTCTGGATCTCCTTCTGCAGCCAAGCCGTGTCTGTCTGGAGGCTGTTGATTGTGGCACTGTAAGAAGACAAGGTCTGGTTGACACCTTGCAGAGAAGCAGCGTTGCTTTCCAAAACGCTCTGAAGTGAGAAGTGGCTGTTCTGCATGTCGTCTCCTGTGATGCGGAGTTCATCCAAGACGTCCCTGTTTCTAGTGGCTCTCAGGGCTATCTCATCAAGCTGCCTCCTCAGAGTCTCTAGGTCAGATTTAAATGTCTTGATCTGACTTGTGGAATTGATTGACTTCTGTCCTGCCTGATTACCTAAAATGTGACAGTCACTAGATTAATGTACAGAGAGCATGTATCATCATACACACACAACTGAATTTTGATCCCATTCAGGCACAATGCCATTATTAGTCATTACAGTGAGACTTACCAAACTCATTTAGATCTGTCTCCACAGCATTGATCTTGCCCCCATAATTCTCCATGCCCTCTGTCACATTGTCCATTCTCTGGACCACTGAAAAACACACACAATGTCTATGAAAACTCAACTCAGAATAAAGCAAAAATGAAAAAGAAAAAACGTATTTCTTTTTATACTGTTATTCACAATCAAGCAACAAGGAAATTAATCCTGCAGTAAACTTCCCCAGACACCAGAGGGAGCAACTGCATTTGATTTCTTTAATAAACAAAACTGATGCTCAGTCACAAAGTTAAAGTTGAACAAAGTAAAGATTTTCTGATTTATTGTATCTAGGCAACGTACAGCCACAAACACAGTGTACAATCACAGCTTGCACTTGATAGATGTAAACATCCAACATAACAAAGACCACATGTCGGTTCTTTTCTTCTTCTTCTCCTTAATGTGTTTTACGTCTGTGTGTGGGTGTCTCAAACTATGTGTACTTGAGAGCGTCCTGAACTTTCACTGTTATCATTCCAGAAGTGACAAAAACATGCAACAATAACACACTCTTGGGACAAACAAAAACACATGGACTCTACTTTTGGTCTGCTGCTGGGAAGGATATTATGCAACGTGAACCTACTCACTCCTGATGGTATTACTCTCCATCTGTCAACACAAAGAAGCAGTGTAAAACTTTAAATTCTTGGTGCTTATTTCTTACCTATACTTCCTGGTATGACTTTAAGCTCTGTTTACAAAAAAATTATACGTTATGAAAGAATAATTATTGTAGAGAGAATTAAGGCACTTTACTGTAACCTGTTGTGTAACATTATTAGGTACTAATCCAACTCAAGCAGATAAATGCCACAAGAAAAAGAGAGAAAAAAACAACAGAGCAAAACCAAACTATTTCACTTGTTCCCGTTTGTGAGTCAACCTAACAAATTACTACCAAGCAATAAAACCTGCCCAGAGCGGTTAAGCTGGGCAGTCATTGCATGGTCATCTAGTAAACATTGCAGCCAAAAAAAAATCAAAATCACATGGGCTTCACGCTGACACACATTCCCACTTACACCAAAAAACATGCCAACAGCACTGACGATGCAAACAAACACAAATATAGACCCCTTATTGTAGTTTTCACCCTTCGTCTGAGGTTCAGGTGGAGCAGGTTGTTGTTTTTATGGATACTGTGAGATTTTCACATTGACTGGAGCCAACATCTGCACCACTGTAGGGTTGAAAAATATACAGAGAGAAACAGCCTAAATTGGTACGGTCTTGATCTTTTTTTCATCAATGAATAAGTAAGTCTTAAAATGGTAATATTTGTCAAAACTCTAAGAAAGAGACAGGACATGGAGGAAAAATTCAAGCAGCCAGAAAGCCAAGGGAGGGAAAAGGGAATGAAACAGTCACTATGACCTGGACTAAAGCTGTGGATGTTACGGCTTTTGGTGTGAGCCTCCTAAAACAGTCTATCCTCTTGGATGAAAATTATACAACAACATGTTGTACATTAATTGAATGTGAAACTATTTAGAATCCAAATATGCTGATAGACTTAAAGCTACGCTGTGTAACATTTAGCCAGCAGAGGGCGGAGATTCTGTTCTGTGCAACCCCTGGTTTTTGGTCGCCACCTTTATTTACAAGTAGAGACGTTTGGGATGGCAAGTTTGGAAGAATAAACATGTCTTCTGAAATGGCATTTTAGTGTATTTTGTGCAAATAAGTCTCTGCTGTGGTAGTGTTATAGAGCTGTTTTCTTGATTGGTAATAAGTCTGCATTAAGGCTCGTAGTTTTGGTTATTTAGCTTCAATCATAACAGAAAATGAGACTTTTAGGTTGATTTACAAAAATGATGTCTTTACTGCTTGCTTTCATCTTGTAGTGTTCTTCCCATTTTCGGTCCATTTAGACTTTGGTCAGCATTTACATTTCAATTTGTTCTGACCAGAATTAATTTTGTTCCATTGGCCCCTTCGCCCTTCTTTAAGTTAACTGCACTTACAGAGAAGCTAGATTAATGGTCAGTTTAAGTGTGAGTGTGTTCTAAATATAAATATATTTAGGTATAATCATGCCAAAATAAAAGTAGAATTGTTTTCAAATATAACTAGATCATCTCAGGACTAACATCCACTAGTTTCACTGTTACCACTAACCTTTCCATTATGTTGGACCACATTTTGATTTAAACTCTTTTTCGCCAATATTGCAATTTTTAATATGCCCATATAAAATTATTTCAACCTACCTTTGAATCCAAGGACAGCCACAGCGATCGTGAGCAGGGCGCACAGCACATACAGCAGAGCAATGGCAGCTCTTAAGGCCCAGTCATTTTTACATTTGGTGCACTCTGTTCCTTCTTGAATTCCTGCAACATACAACAGCACATCTGTCATCAACCACAGGCAACATTAAAACAAATGAAAACATACAGTAGTTACTCAGCGAGTTCAAGCTCAAAGATTTTATTCAAAAACAAAATAGCATGGGATTTGGATTGCATAACTAAGTTTTGTAGTCTGTGTCTAAAACGGGACACACTGTGCCTTTCTGCAGCCAAGTATCAATTGAAAACATTTGTCCTCATGAACTGGCAATAAGACTCATTCACTATAAAACATGTGTTAGCCATACAAACGAAGAATCACAACATTACATTCTTCTTTAGTTGTTGCATTCCAACTTTCCAACGTTTAACTAGTTCTGTTCTACTTCCTCAAAGCCTTTTCGGAGCCATAATTTTTACTTATTAAGAACTGACCAAGTAGCCTCTGGCAAGCTGAGTTCAAGGGCAGCTGCGATAAACCACGTTATCAGAACAGGACACAAATCAGAGTGTGTCACTCTTTCTAAAGAGCACATTTAAATGCTGTTATATTGTAATAATCTGGGAACTGTTATTACAATGTTTGTAAAAGTGCTGGAACTTTCTGATAATCACTATTTTGGCATGGCTTCATAAAGTCCTCTTTTCAGGAACCACAAAAGTTATAAATGTTTTTTTTCTATCTTTGCTGTCCTGACCATTGAACTGAGAAATTCATTTTCCACCTGGCTGAAAAACAAGGTGGATCAACAGTGGTGCTGTAAGGCCCTGTGACTAACTGGCCATTGTCCAGGGTGTACCCCACCTAAGGCCCAAAGCTGCTGGGATAGGCTCCAGTCACCCGTGACCCCTAACGGGACTAAGCGGTAGAAAATGAATGAATGGTGCTGTAAGATCTGCCTAAAAAGAAAATAAATATTTCTAAAAAATAATGTCTCGATGAGAAAACTAGCAGTACCGGAGCAGTATTCTGGTGTGTTAGCTCCGTAGTGAACTTTTTTGTCCAAATTTGAATTCACTGAACATATTGTACTTGTTTAGGTCAAAAAGCCACTGGTTTAATCAATTATTAGTTTGATAACATTGAAGATATCTTCACAGAAAGTTAGTCACAAGGAGTCACAATACTGCTTCCCAAAGCCAAACTTAAGAAGCTACACCAACAATTATAACAGAGATAACAATTTCTGAATAAACAAACAATTAAAACATAGATTTGAGCAATCAGGTTTCCGCAAATTTACTTTACAAAGTTACTGTACTTTGGCCTTTCATTTAAAAAGTCTGTTAACAGTTGAGAACAGGGTATATTTATCATTTAAATTCAGTTGTTTATCTATAAACTAAATGATAGATGCCACTCAGTCATAACTTCTGCTGCTCATAAACATTGTACAACTGAGAATATTCTGTTGTAACTTGTCAGTATCTGTCACCCATAGAGTCTTGTCTCTGACAGGGGCGGGTGTTGACCACCAGAGGAGTACTCAGCCTCGGAACCACACATCTGTCCAAACATGGCATCTGACCACCTCAAAGGGGTCCAGCCGTGGTCCTAGACGTGGACACGCAGGCGGAGTGTACCACCTGACAGAGAGCTCAACGACAGGCCCCCACTGGTCCAGAGTGTCCGCTGCTTCAAGGACAACATCGCACTGTGTAAACAAGCAGCTGATCGTCTTAAGGTTCTGGGTCAAGAGCAGAGCAGATGTGCTTCTTCTGAGTGAGGACATACAAACAGGACCAGCTGGACAGAGATGGAGGCTTAACTGCTGAGTCTCGATTAAAACCTCTGACTCACACTTGAACTTTTCTAGATATTTAACCATTAAGCTCGATCAACTGAACAAGAACATTATTTTAACAATAAATGGTAAAAAGTATTCTTTGGAATAGTAAAACAAAATGGCCAAAGATGAACCTGCCCTGACTTTAGCACAAATAGTGTGTGCTGGAAAATTTGCCACAAACATGAGCTAGAAACTGAATCATTTCTCTGCAGCACTGCTTCCACTGAAGTGATGTGACAGTTTATTCTGGCTTGGATAGACACTAGGTCTTTCCAGCGTTGCAACATTTTCCTACTGCTGTCACTGGAGGAGTTTCTGCTCCCCCGCAGAACTTTCGATTAAAAAGAATAGCTCACGTACACATACCTCATCCAGTAAATATGTATAAAACTTTATAGACGTGAAATGTTCAATAGAAATATCACAAAACTCTCTTTTACTATAAAAAGTTGATATTCAATTATAGGATCTAGTAGCTCATTAGTGACTACATCTGTCATGTTTCATGCTGTGGTGGTTGCTGTTGTCCTCATGTTACATAAACACATTTATGCCAAGAGCTGAGTGAAAACACAACCGCCTCATAGTGTAACACTGATGGTCAATGTACAGTTGTTGAGAAGCTGGACGACAGCCAGGACCAGCCAATCAACAAGTTGGACTCGGGCCAGATAAACCACTTAAGGAAGGTAATGCTTAAATGGTATGACAGGGAATTGCAAAAACTTTGAAGTGTGCACATCTAGTTTTGGCCCGTTTTAACATTTGTTTTTAATGGGTCACAATAATTACAACATTTCAGAAAAAACACAATTTCATTCAGTTTTGGTTTCAGAAAAACAGAAAGATGGAGTCCGTGCAGTTTGTTGTCGGTAAAGCAGCTGTATTTCATTTAGACTCAGTCGAATAAAACCAACACTGATCTCCTTCTTCCATGTACCTGCCACAGGACCTCGCTGCTCGGCCCCAGTGGAAATTTCCATGGAAACACAAAGAAAGCCTTCACACAGCGAAGTCTTTTTGTGTGAAGCGCCTTTGTGCCGAGTGTTAATACTATATTATATACAGTAACTGGGTGGCTACCACAGGAATTCTTTCACTTTGCAGGCCGTCTATTTAGTGTCAAACGAAAACCCGGAGTCGGTAGTTTGGGCTCGTACACACATATGGAGGAAGTCTGAAGGATCACGCTGCTGCCAATCACTGGGTTTTAGTTCCACAGGAAGCAAACACCATTGTTTTTTCTTTTACGGCTGGTGTCTGTCTGCAAAGTTAAAAAACACACAAACAATGCTAACATTCAACCGTTTCTATATCAAATTATTCCAATAACTTATTTTCTTCTACAGCAGCCTAATTAGATCATGACTGCACCATGAGTGAGGTTGATTTGTCAGACACTAATGCTGCCAAAGAAAAATAAAGTGATATATTAGAGGTAAAATGGAGAAATACTTTCATTTTTCCCATTCATTAGACATTTCTTTAGAATGTAGTCTGATTGTGGCTATGTCAAACAAGTCTTTTACAAATGAGGCAAAAGAGCTGTGACGTAAATGTTGAAGAGGCAGGACTAACAAATTCAGCAAGTTTAATAAACAGCAGGCACACAGAGAAAAAAATGGTTAATAATGTTGTTTAGAATGTTTAAAGACAGTGTAAATAGTTGTATCAAAGCCACACTGCGTAAATTAGCCCGAAAATATATATTCTCAAAGTCATTTTGATTGTTCTTTGACATGAGATCTGTAAAATCCTGCCTCTCTCACTGACACAGTATCCAGTAGATCAGAGTACACATATAATAAAAAAAAATAGGGCAGTACACTGGACACAAGCAGAGTCATATTTGTATACACTAAAATACACTCGACACAAAAATGACCTGCTGTTTCTTTCTTCCAAACTTGCCGTCTTATACGTCTCTACAGCCGGTGGAATTGCACAGAGGGAAAAGTGACAATTGCCCTTAATACAGTTGTTTTACAGCATCAACAGTCATTTTACCTTGAACTGACATTACACTGTCTATGAGCTGTGTTTTTACTAAAGTCTGAATAGTGTGTTGAGTAATGTTTTTTTTATTAATTACTGCAATGACAATATGGGTTTCAGTTTTTGTCTTTTACAAATACATAAAGAATTGATGTCACTCAACCTTTCTTTTAATCATACCGGTGTGAATTAAGGCTCTGAAACACAAATTTATTTTTTGTTTATTGTAGTATTAGCAATTTAAACTTCCATTTTGCCAAATACTGCTGCATTGCAATAATATTTTGATCTTCCATGTGACAGATGTAAACTGTCTAATTATCAAATCAAACTTTAATGTGTGCAAACTAATAAGAGTTCATCAGTTGTCCAGTGGAAGTTCCTGAATTCAACTGAACCTTTATTTTATAAAATGAAGCATTCAACTATGTGTCATTATAGCATTATTCAACATAATCATAACATATTGTACATTTTCTCAATATTGTGCAGCCCTTTTGGACATTCAACCATTCTTTTGATATGGTACGATAATATACAGTTACTGTGTTGACATGCTATGATAATGCAAGTTAGCTCTCAAAAGAAAACCATAGGCATTTGTTACTTTGGTCATGTGACAGTCATCTCCTGAATCAAGGGAACAGGGTGACCTGAGGTCGCTGTGTCCCCCACTGGCCCCTAGAGCTACCCCTGTACTAACAACCACCAACAGGAATGTTAACAAGTAAACACTCTTAGAGGAAGTTAACGCTGAGACAAATTACTACGACATCAGGCAGGGTCCTTGAAATGCTGAGCTGGCCCCACATGCCTCTCAAAGTTTCGGTTATTGCTGCGTACAGGTTCACAGCACTTAAAATTCAGGCTCGGGGCCTCGACAACATCTGGACCTTGTTACAGTGGAGCCAAATCAAAGCATGCATGCAAACATTTGATACATCATCATTTCAGGGCCAAGAGTCATAGGTATGACCAGCTAAGATCTTAGATTTAGTCTCAGTAAGCATATGAGTGACATTTATTTCCTCTTTACCATAAAACAACAGCTCAGTCATTTATAGAAAACCACATGAAAAACAGGAGTTGGCTGCATGTCTGAACAGGAGGACTTGCCCTTACTACAGATGCATGCACATGTACAGTCTGCCCTAAGCTCACAAAGCCAAAAACCCAACCTTTGAAGGACTAGGCCACTGACATAAAGATAAATAGTGGGACATGTTCTGCACCTAAAACCCTTGCATCAGCAGACTGTCCAAACATGCCCTGTTGGACATTGAGCTGTAAAGAACAAGAAGAGACTAAATAGTGTAAGGAGCAAAGTATTCTCATTATCTTGAACTTAATGGAAAACTACACAACCTACACACTACACAAGACACAACCTGTAAATGGTGGAGAAAACAGTTAGTTGGTCTTTTAAACTAAGATCAGCTCCAGTGAAGCAGTGAACATGGTTTTGTCTTCTCATCGCTGCTTGGTTAAAGAAAGACAAACAACAACAAACTGGTCATTCATCATAATGCGCAGAGATAGACGCAAAAGTGAGTCTCATAATATTAAAATATCATGTATATTGTGATTATTTACTAATTATCTCCAAATATTGTGCAGTGCCAACTCCTATCTATTCTTAAATAAAAAATGTAACACTGGAAAATTAGGATGTAACAATTAACCGTGAGCCGGTTGAAAATTGATTCACAGATGTGACGTTTCCAGTCGGTTGAAAACAAAGAGAATGTGGACATTAATCTGTGTTAGCAAAGAGGCTAAATTTTAAACAGAGGCTGCTGTCCCGAGTCGGAACCATTGCTGTGTCCAAAACTGACCGCTCAGCCTTTGGCACAATTGTATGGAATAAGTCATGAACGCACAGCCACTTCAATGCCATAGAGTCTTTATTGTTTCACAACCAACACAACAGTAGACTATCACCCATCTCTACTAAAGATGTACAGTAGACATAAGCTCTTATACAGTTTTGATATGACAGTTTAGTAACAGCCTAACACTTTCTGTAAGGCTTTGAAGAGCCTTTGAAGATCTTATGTCATTCTGTAAGGCCTTGAGGACCCCCTCCTCCTCGGCCTTCTCCTTCCTCTGTAACCTTTAACAGGCACCTAAGTCTCTATCTAGGTCTTCATTATGTGTGTACTTTAAACTTGTCATGTTTTAAACCATACTCTTCTGACATTATGTATTCTCTTTTACTTTAATATGTTTCTAGATGTATTAATATAACATCCCTTACTTGATTACAAACCATTCCTAAGTTTAAACCATAAGCGCATAATATAAACTCATCATGCATTTATGAATAACTAACTAAGTACACAGAAATAAAACACATATTATCAAAAATTACCCCACACCATCTCTGAGCCATAAGTTATTATTTCATAACACAGTCAGACCCGTCTTAAACTAAGTGTTCACCTGTTTGAGGCCCTTGTCAGAGAGATGTAATAATGTTCTGGATCATGTGCTGCTTTCTGTGTCTCTGCTGCAGACACTGAGAGTAAAGACCAGAGGTGTCCAACTTAAGGTCCGCGGACCAAATCTGGTCCTTTTTGAAGTACTTCTGGTCCTCATTATTACTGTTAATACAGTCTTGCTATTATTAATACATAACAGGTGAAAAGGTAACAGTTAAACAAATAAGAGTTGTTTTGTTAAATTTCTACTGTTTTTTGTGTAAACACATTAGATCAGCTAAAGTTAATAAGAACTAATTATTGAACACAATATAATTAACAAGGTCTAATTCCATCAGAGGCATATTTATAGAGGATTGTTAATATCCACTTATTTTAAAAAACCTAGCCTTATAAGCAAATTAAATTGTATGTAAACACATGTAGACTTTTATTTACATTTATTTATAAACTTATAAAGGGACAAACATTGGAAACTGTCTTTTGGGACAGTACTGGGATGGTGATAAAAAATGTTAGGCTGGCGATATTCCTACTGGAAATATATAATGACAACTTTTTTCAATTGATGTAAACTCCAAGCATATTGTAAACTTTATTGTCCCAAGCGGGGAACATGAACCCTGCTGGCTCGCTCTGCCAATGTTTAAATGTTTCATGCTGGAACGAGGTCACTCTATGTAAAACAGGACCAAAGGAAGCTCTGGTTAAATACCAGTGGATGCCTGAAATAACCATGAAAAAGTCTATGATATTTTCTGCATAAAAAAGAAAGAATAAAATAAGAAATAAATTATAATTGATTGAGAAAATTAGTTTCAGAAGACTGAGGCCACTACAAAACCAAGAACCTGCACAGCCTTTTATGTTGAGAGAAATGTTGAGGAGGTAATGTGCTTTTGTTTCAATTTCGCAAGAACCACTTTTTGTCCAATTTATCTTTAATTTACCAGAAAAAATGTGCAGTGGATAATGTGTTAACTGAGGATTACACAAGTGTGATGGATTTGATCTCAAACAGCTCCATAATTGCAACCATGTTATTCTGGTGAGTTGCCATTTGATTGTTTTAATAGCAAAGTGAAAAGAGAGATCTGTATCTGAGAAAATGTCTGCTGAATGAGATCAGTCCACAGAGTTAACCCACTACAACAATACCAACACAAATAAACTGGGTCATGTTTTGTCATGGAGGTTTTCTTTACACACATTTGAAGGCCAAACCACATCAACATGCAGTGGTTTTGGTGTGGTTGCTGCTGCTGGGTGGCCCACCCTAGAAACACTTTAGATACTGAATCAGCAGCAGTCTTCTCCCAATGATCTCTATCCTCAGTACCACACACAACTCTCCGCTTCATCGACCAGCCGAGAAAATACAACCACAATGTGGACGCAGCAGTCCAGCTTTGTCCATTTATGGAGAAGGTACAGACCACAGAGAAGAGTACATCTTATGCTCACTTTACATACCAAAATAGACCTGCCCATTTCTGAAAAGTCACAGCCCTTCTGTCCGTCATTCACAATAAGAGAACAATGGGTGTAATACAGTAGATGCTTTATAGATTTATATTGTGACACGTACCATAAATGTATTAAAGAGAGTGTGGTGCTGCTGAATGTGGTGAAAAGAGGAGAACTGCTGACAAAATTGTGAAATATTGAGCTGAACAGTGAAAAGAAGAAGATAGCCCAGTAGGCTGGGCTATCTTCTTCTTTTCTATGTTCTAGGCTGCAAACTGTAAAAATAAACACCAAAAGACATGAAAAACCTTCCATTAATAATCAACACCAGTGAGAACTACTTTAATGTTCTGTAATTATCTATAGAAACATATTAGGAGATGAACAAAGCAACTGTTGTGAAGTCAGAAATAGACTTGCATTATTAAATACACACAGAGGTGTATCACATGGCTTTCCACTGTCCAACTCTTGAATGCTTTCGTAATGTTTTTATTTTTAATTTTTTGAGAGGAGGGTGACATTGGGCAAATGACCCGTCAGAGATTCAAACTCCATTCTGCGACCAATGTGAGCTGCAAAACAATTTTAAATTACACAAGCAGGTATAATCCAAAATCCAAATCCAAAAATATTTTATCCATTCACCAAAAACAACAGCATTTCTAGTAAAATAAGGAATAAAGTAAGTCCAGGTTTTCCTTTGCTGCAGATGTGAACACAAACATGCCTGACTGACTTGTGAGATGATTCAATGGAAAACTTCTTCATTGTAGACTTTATTGCACAACATGTAGACATTTTTTTTTAATTTGTCCAAAAATACAAGTCCTAAAGCATAAACAAGTTAAACACTGGGAGGCGTTCTGGTCCTGGGCCAACATAATCACAGCCAGAGCTACGACCGCGCTGTGGCCAGGTTTGCTGCTGAAGCGCATGCAGGACAAAGAATAATACACATTTTTCATCTGAGCTTTCTGTCATTTTTCAAGGAGAGGAAGCACAGAGGTTGATGTTGGCTCAGTCTGAACCAAAACTACTTTTATTTAATGTAACAGTAACGCTGAGCCATTCGCAAAACGTCTTCACCCCCATCCTGTCTTGGACTGTTGACATGAAATAGAGACAGACTCTTCCAGTACTTGTGTGTGTTATTCTTGAATCAAAGCCAAAGCCTGCTGTGAAAGGAGAGCTTTACAAACATCTCTTATGTGACAGAAAACACCCGCTCAAATTAGGGCAGGCGTTTCATTATCATTGGCCGGAGTATTCCAGAAGGACTTAAGCGTAAAATATAACGACTCTTCTGACTTTATAGCAAAATGTAGTTGTATTAAAGGGCTTTGTGAGATCAGGTTATTACAAAAAAGTGTAGTTTCAGGGACTTTAACTTCACTTCACCTTAATAATGACATGTTTTATTAGTGATGCTAATTTTCAGCCACACTGAGTGTAAATATACGTCTCTATGTTAACCTCCAGACTCCACCACAGCTTCTGACCAGATGCTGTTAGAAAAATATGTTCAGCATAATTTACGACGGCTGGTAATTCCAACAGGTTTGTGTGTGAAGACAAAGAGACAAAACTATTTCTCTGCCTTAAAAGAGACAAAAAATGATTTGACAGGAAACAGCAGAGAAATGTAACTCTTTTTGATAAATTAAGAAGCTACAGTATATACTATGGATAGATATGAGATGATGTTGCAGTTTTAAGATGTCTATATTATCAAGGCTAACGCATCCTTTTGCCTTGATACTGTGACAAACTATTCTTAATATGAGCCAAAGAGACAAGGGCAGAAAAAACGCATTACATTACTTTTTTTTTAAGAAACACACTAGATGTTAGCCCAGATCAAGTGCTAATAAGGCATCTTACATAGCATTTTACTTTACCTCTTTTTATTTTATTTAGTCCAACCTCAGCACACCCTGAAGTCTTGCATTAAGGGACTGCATTCATTTATTTGTAGCCTATTTGTTTTAAAATATTATTTTTTACATTTGAGGTAAACTTGACTTATTACACTTGTTCCTGAGATATGCCTTGGAAAAAGACAGGTGGAAATGTTAAATGCTACAGCTGTCTCAAGTACAAGGGCACAATAAATGTTTTATTGGATGGCCAAGTATGCAAAATAAAAGCTTCTTTAGACTAGAGCAGAGTGCAGTGTTGGTGTGCAGTTAATGCCTTTGAGTGACAACAATAACTCCCCTGAGTGTTGAGTGTGTTCAGTTCACTCTGACAGTGTTAAGTAAAGGGTTAAACTGCTGTGCTCTTAATTGAAGGGTACATACATCCAACCTGGCGCTGACCTCAGGCTGTTCCCCACTAATGCTCCCTGCTGAAATCCTCCTGGCATGCTTTGTTCCTGTTCTGGGACTGAGTCCAGACTCCCTGCCATTGGTCAAACCCGGATTGACCCACCATTCTTCGAACCAGTCACCGAGCAGAGCCTGCACAGACTCCTATAAGACAACTGGATGTATTTAAGAATCTTGACGTCTATAATCTTCTAATGTTTCCCCTTTTATTAAAAACATGAATGAGTAATCTTAAATGAAGTCGACTGAACCCAAACTGTGTGCATGTCGAGCCCTAGAGGGGGTTGTAAGAAACAGGAGGGCATTCAGAAAACATTCTTCTCTTGTAATAAAGCTCCCGTAAATTAAAACCACTTGCTGTTTTGCTCCCAAAAATAAGTTGGGTAAAGAATGTGATTCCTCAGCTGAAAATAAAACGCCTGACAAATGGTTTCCTGTTTAATCGGAAATTGAAAAGCAATAGAAATAGAAAAAAATAACACTATCTCAATCAAAACAGAAACAATCACTTGACACAGATGAACTCTGAGAAAAAGAAAGGACTGTGATGAATAAAGAAATCTTTCATTGTTAAGATCTATTTCTATCTTTCTTGCAGTTACACAATAACTCACTATGGTGTCTCTCTGAGTAAACAGTATCGCCTTGCGCTGAATAAACTTGAAGATACGCACAGGAACTGGCTCAGCAACTTGTACGGTTTGGACAGACACTCAGTGGGAAAATCCAACTCTTATGGAAAACAGATGTCAAAAAGAGTCGAGGACCCTATTTCTCTGGATGAAAAAGTCAGACAACATTTCAAAACCAAAGATAAGATGAAAGGGAGAGTTTAATGGTCTGTGTGGGTGTGGCTTTGGAAAAGTACTAACCTGATAAAGGACCCGATCCATAAATATAAGAGTGCTGACATTTTAAACATATATTATTTAAGAAGACATAGAGCAATAACAATTTATGGAGAGTTTAGTTCAATTTTAAATCAATATCATGTGTAATTAGAGCTGCATAACATCAGGAAAACAAGATGTGATGACTATATTTAATATGGCTAAATATATTGTCAAACTAATTTCTTTAAGTTTGTATTTGCAGCTCTGTATTGATGGTAACACGAGACTAATCAAGAAAATGAAACAAAAAAGCTAAACCCTAAGCCCGTTTTTGTCTTTTTTATTTGATTTGGTAATCATTGTGGCTGTTGATTAGAGTCTTGCATTTGTCAAAAAAGTAGAACCAACACTGATTTCATTGCACTGGTATTTTTTTGTGATTTCTGACCATCTGGTCTTATCTCCAATGAACTCGAAGTTGTGGCTAATTTGCAAATGGCTACCAAATTATGTGCTGACTTGCTGTATTGTATCATAAATCTATATTTTGGAAGCATGTCTTGAATTATTATTTTGTTCTTCTGTAATATTCCACTGCAATGGAAAAAAAAACTACAGATGATGTATAACTAAAGATACAGATGAATTCATCAAACAAAGCCAAGGCCATCTTTGCCTTTAACTAAATCTGTTACACTGTACTGTTACAGTTACACTCCTCTAAAAGTGTTTAGGGATAGTACTAGTTTTAAGGTTCGATAGAGATGTCAAGGACACGTATCAGATGCATCCACAGCTGTGAGCCACAGTTCAACCATCACTGTATTAACAACATATGGATATAAATTAATGAAGATTCCTCGCCAGTGCTATTATATGCTGTTCCCAAATCTAACTTAGAGCAAACACAAAATGTGCTCTTCTTGTTACAATCATTCTTATCTCCAGGCACACAAACTAACACAGACTTAATAAAGTGAACTGTGTGTAAAGTGATGAAATGATAAACAACATATCCTCCTACTGCACTTCACTTCCAAACTGCTGAGTTTTTGGACGACACTCAGCTCCATCACACCTCGTAAAGCAAAAGAGGGGGATGCTACTGCGAACACCGTAACTTGATCTGTGCTTTGGGCTGAGGCAGGAGAAAGTCATCAGGAGCACCAATGCATCACACAGGGTTAGGCTGCCAACACGAGATAACATCTTGTTTGTTTAAAAGAAAGACACTGATTTAGTGAGTCTTCTACAGTCTGCTCATTTTACGCACTACACACAACACTAGGACATGAGAGTAACATAAATACCAAACAGTGAAACCCCTGATAACTACCTTAGTGCAACTGTAACTGGACTTACATTTTAGTCCAACTTGAATAGCAGTAACTCAAATTTCTCTTTGTCCCAAACTGAGATAATGAGATTTATAGTTGGACTATTGCTTCATGTATACATCAAAGTCAAGCTATATTCTGACTATGCACTCTGAGCATGCTCCAGAGTCAGACAGTGGCACAGCATGACACGTCTAAACAAATGACAAAAACATGAATACAACTATTCTTTGGAGATATTTAAACCAACAAAGACACTAGAAAGGCAAACTTGTCTGTCGATTGTTTCAGTCTCACAAGTTTAAAAGGAAAAAGCTGGTCAACCATAGCTTATGATGCGTTCATGTGCTCCTTGTAAAGCACATACGTTCTCGCCTTCTACATGTAAACCCTGAGACAGTGGTACAGTTAGACGGCCTAATCGAGCTGTGAGTGTAGACCGGCTAAGCTGTGTGTGTAGCATTTAGCAAACGGATCTTAACCGCAGTTTCAGGTAACTCATTTTCCTGAAAGGACAGAAGATTGTTGAGCCCACAAGAAGCTTGGACTGACTTTCCAATAAAGGTTTTGCCTGTTTTCCATCTCTTTTGGTGGAAATGACTGTGGTGTTCTGAATCAAGGAAAAAAATGTCAATACGTTTTTTTTAGAGCACAAACACAGCTGGAGAGTTATCACTGGCTCTGTGATCACCGACCTGTCTGGGAAAATCATGTCCTGTAATCCTGTTTTGTAGAGTTTGGGATTAACTATGGAATAACTAATATTTCTGTTGTTGTATGTTTGGGTTAAATACGAGCGGTCAGGAACACCCAGGAATCCTACTGAAGCACAGTTCTGTTTTTACAAAGTCATTCAAATTAAAACAACAGCCAAAACTAATGTGGTGTCTGCAAAAATGAAAAATGTGTTGTGTGGGATTTACACCCGTCACATCATACTCACCAAACCTTTTGTATCCAAAGGACTGCACCTCCTCTTCATCAGCGAAGTCGTCTAAAAAAGAAAAATGATAAATGAGTCACGTAAAACAAGAAACATTACCCCCTCCGGTAAATGTGGCTAAATCATGTCTTGTAATTTGTTGCAGCTGATAAGAATGCTACATGTTACCGAGAATATAAAAGATGAGCAAGAAAATATATCCTCCCTAAATGTCCATGAGTTTGAACATAAAGGGGATTACAAAACACTACACTTGTTTTTCTAATACCAGTGAACTGCTGATAAGAGGCTCAGGAGTATAATAAGAGCTACAATTATCTGTAAAAGTTCACTTGGACAGTTGCCAGTGCCAAACACCGAGGTGGTTTTGGCACAAAGACCCTTGATAAATAACTATAATTATGATTATTTATGGCAGTACGCAGGATTTTAGAACTGCTGAAGTCCAAAAAAACCTATTGGCCAGGAATGACTACAGAAAGCTTGTGGGTAGGAAAATATGTTGAGTCTGTCAGAGCAGAATAACATTTGACAAGGAGTTGCATAATTAGGTTAAAGCTGTTCTAAGGAAGCGCAAAAAACTAATAAAACTAATCCAAAGGTGTGTATCTAATTAAAAAAGGTTAGATGAAGACGTATATAACCATATGATGGATGCTACATTACGTAAGTAAAGTATCAATATTTGTCTCTTAGGATCTGATCATCAGCTAGGAACCTCTCGTACATTGGATGAGGTCCGGCCACCTCTTACACAATAAACCAAATCAATATTTGGGAGTTAGAGTATAATTAAGTATAATATGTAAGAAGTTTCATAAGGAGTTTTATAATGTCAAAACAGATGTTCACTTTTATATAAAAAAAAAAAACAGCTTTAAGTCTCACATTGTATGAATGACCAGCCTGTCACAAAAACCTTATAGTATTGACAAATGTTCTGTAGTTTGTATTCTGCAGTAGACCACAAGGGGGCACTAGGCTTAACATGTTACAACAGAAAACAGTGTGCACTTGATGTTTCCAACGACGCTACTGAACTTTTAAGAATGTGTACCCACTAAATGTCCGCTAATGTGAAAAAAATCTTGCAGGATTCATTAGATCTCATGAGGTTGTGGCAGCCAGGCACTACCATTTAGTTTCATGACAAGAAACCTTCAAAATGAGTTTGAGGCTATTCATTTGATAATATTGAGGACGCATATTAAAGTTAAAAAGTGACATAGGGTAATGTTGCTTTAATGCATGTTATATAGAAAACACAACAGTATGAACACACTGAGGAAAAAGACACAACCTACAATTAGTCCAAATATAAAGACTTTTGTCACCATCAATAACCGCTATGTCTTACAAATTTTGCGTTTTTGATGCAATGTCATTGAGTTTTTTTTCTAATCAAACATAGTCCAATTAAGTTTAAGTGCGCTCGGAAATGACAGCCAATCACAATAAAGCTCAGAGACGGTCCAAAAATAAGGAAAAGAGGTAGGCTAGGTTTACTTTTTTATTGTCCTGGCTATCTATCAAAGTTAAGCTAAACTAGAAGAAATAATTTGGCAAGATGTAGGTTTGGAGGCTTTATTGTAAATAGCATAGCTCCGTAAAAACCTGTTTTTTATTCGCAGCAGCAGCAGTAACCAGATGCAGAACAATCCCAAGCAGAGTGCCTTAATTGAAACCAGATGTCAGACGCGAGTTGAAGCCCACGCATTCCTTACGTCTCAAGTTAAAGAAAGAACAGAAAAGCGGGCCAAAATGACAAAGAAAATGCACAAATTGAGAACTAATGTGAGCAAAAGCAGTAAACAGTCATTGGAGATGCTCAGTGTTTGATTTGACTAATATAACTGGATGTGTTCTGCATCGTGGCTTACCTTTCATTGTGGTTGAAAGCACAGTTCCCTCTTGAAGCTGCAGGCTAAAGTTACATCCACAGCATCGCACTGGCACACAAGTGTCCCTTTAGTGCTGGCAACAACTTTCTGAAAGTTTTTATTTCCGTGTAACTATCCACGTTCTTTGTGAAATAAAAGTGTAAAAGTCAGAGCTCCATCCGTTTTTCGCGGCGCAGGGGGCAACCTTAGGGTCAGGTAACTTCAGGGATGAAGTTTGTTTCAAGTCTCTTCTGGAAAACAAAGAGGAACGGGTGCAAAAGACAAACAAACAAACAAAAAAAAGAGAAGTCGTTTTGTTTATGAAGTAGTTTGTGAAGTAGAGAGATGCTGAGGTGAGGTGGGAGTTTCCGCGTCCAGCTCAGCTCTTTGTGGTAGCCTACCAACAACAGCAGCAGCAGCAGAACCCGGAGAGCTACAAAGGAGCGCAGGAATCTGAACGTGAGGAAGTGGTGCGGCCGGAGGGTTGCTAAGAGACACCACGTGCTCCCCACATCTGCCGCGCGCCATGGGCACACCAGCAACGAACTAGGCGCGTGGAAGTTTGACACAGTTCTGCTATTAATCCCCCACCAATACATGTTAATGAATGAGCAGTAGCCTAAGCTAACTTTTTTTTTTTTTTTTTACGAGGTTTAGTGGAAACTGCAACATAAAGAACAGTTCAAGGAAACCAAAAGTACCTCTTGTTAACATTAACCTTAAAAAAAGTAGGTTGGTTGTTAACTTTGTTATTATCAATAGGCCAAGGGGGTTCATATTAAAGTAAATTAAAATGTAATGTATGCTATAAAATAAAATATTAGTATTGCTGCGCACCTGCCCCGACACAAAACACAGAAAAAGCATTTCTTCTCCAAAAAAAGTATGTTTTTGTACATATTTTGAATTACATTGTACAGTGGTTGAATCATATAGACCTTTGAGTCACTCAAAAGACACACAAAATGTAATATGCAAAAGTGTTATTTTCTGATAAAATATTAATGACAATGACACTAAATATTACACTGTGTGTGGTCGTAATAAAAACTGACTCTGACAGCACTGGTCTAACGTACAAAATATAAAGTAACTTTACAGTTTATGGAGTATAGGCTGTTGACAACAAAGGTCAGGATGCCTAGTCTCGTCAGGTGACAAGAAATTACTTATTGTCTGGCATCCACAAGCGTTTGACTCTAGTCCAAGACCTTTCCATAATGATTATACCAAAAAGAAGGAAATGGGATCATGCCAGTTCTACACTCCAGCCTGCAAATGACGAAGGATCCACAGACATACTATGGAAAAGAAGTTTAATACCAGGTGAGATTTTGAGCCAGGATCTCGGTGATGGGAATTGTCTAGATTCATTTATAATGTGTATGTTTTTCAATGTTGGAGCATACAGAGCAAATACCACAGAAAAAGTAAAACAAAAAAGGATCTATGGACTTCGCTTTGAGGCGTCTGTATCATCAAAATAATGTGAGTAATGCCTTTGTATATTATGAATATGGTTCCTATAGCTGCTTATTCTACTCACAAATACCACTGTAATGAATCCTATTGTCACCCAGTCTAG
This sequence comes from Neodontobutis hainanensis, assembly GCA_024349245.1. Lineage (NCBI taxonomy): Eukaryota > Metazoa > Chordata > Actinopteri > Gobiiformes > Odontobutidae > Neodontobutis > Neodontobutis hainanensis. Next base: position 130,511 of record JALDNG010000133.1, read on the forward strand.
CTAAACTGTAGAAAAGCTCAATGAAAGCCTGGTGTTAAATGTGGTTCCCAGGCTCTGACTGCTGAAACCATTACCTTTGTGTCTCGTAAAACAGTTTATCCCATGCACCTGTTTGTCTCTTTAGCCCCGGGCTCCACTCTTCGATCACAACGTGCATCCCAAGTAAGTAATATTGACTCCCTGCAACACTTTGAAGCACTTTATAAAGCATCTAACAACAAACAATGGATAAACTTCCAAACTCCAGGTTATATGCAGTGTTTTTCTTTAATGGATTCAACGCCAGTATCCCCCGAGCTGTTTACTGTCAACTGGTTTGTGTTAAGATGGACCATGGGGGAACATAGTGTTATATGAACCAGGTGTTGAAGGTGTCACTGGGGCAGCAGACCGGGCAGCAGACCGGGCACAGCGCCGTCTGTTTCTGATTATTATCCAAGGAGAACCCTTTTTTCCAGGTCACAGCGTGTGAAAAGGGCACATTTTTGAGTGAGCCAAGAAACTAGTGGAGTATTTAAGCAGAAAAAAAAATCCCCTATCAACCCTTCCACCTTCACATTCCCACAAAGTGTCTGAGATGCTGAGCAGCTTCCTACTGAGGGGACTGTTTAGTGTACTAAAAATATCTTGGCTCACATCTGGGTAAAAATGTAGTAGTAGCTGCCGGTGATTATATATATAATATACATCACCTTAAGTCTTGATCAACTGTGTCAAGGGCCACAGTGGAGAAGAATAGTAAGAGCCAAATACATTCAAATCACTGGTTGTTTATTGAAAAATTTCTCATTATATTGTTTAATGTTCTTCAGAGGCCACACTTTTGATCTAGTTGATACAATTGGCCTTGTTTTCATCAATATCTAATACTTTGGCGCTGTTTTTGTCAAACAACATTTATCTTTTTTTTTTCCTGCCTTGGACACTTTGTATGGACCCAGACATTAACTGTAAGTGCAAATTAGAACTGCTCACAACAACATGTAAGTATTAGAGTATAGTATATAGTATATCTAGAGTATTAGGTTCAGGGTAATTGATCTCAATAAATGCCTGTGGTTATGTAAACCGAAGACACAAGCCAGCAGTTATTCAGTAGAACATCACTGAGTCAGTCGTCATATTCCAGTATTTTTTTAATGGAGTTCAGCACAGTTTACCGAGCTCATACACCAGTAGTGATGCACAAACCATTAATGAAATAACTACGTTTGTTATGAAGTAGCCACACTGTAGTGAGGTATGCAAAGATGGTGTCACGTTTGTTATGTAAATTACAAATCATTATTGTCTTAATTAAAATAGTCAGGATTAAAGGAGTGTGTCAGCTAATTAACATTATTAAAGACAAGAACAAGTAAATCTGACATGAGATCTTAATGCTGTACAAGAAAAACTCCTGCAGGATTGGCCTCTGTTTGAACACTTCTTTCTGGTCACTGGTGTTGTTTTCTCAAAGTGGAAATACAGTGTTAAATAATGGTTATGGCTTGTCCTTGTTAAATTGTGGGTCAAGTCTTGATTGGCGTTGTGTGTGTGTGTGTGTATGTCTGCCCTGACTAAGCATTATCTTATGCAAACCCAGTGGACGTGACAGTGTTAGGAGCTGGATTAGTGGCCATCAACTTAAAGTAATGACAGTAATTGGATAAAGCGGCAGTGGAAACAGCACAAATAGACTGAGTCAACATAAGTCAAGTTAAACCGTCGTTTGCTGTCAGCGAGGAAGCACCTACAGTCTTCTAAAGGTATGTTTGTCATCTTCGTTTGTTGTTCTTCTCACTTCTTTAATGTTACTGCAATTATTACTACTCTCCACCTTCACATACATTTTGTTTAACCGTCCTAACTCTCTAAGCTCAAACCTAGATGGTATAGATAGAAATGTGAATTTATATAAAGAGTGCACATAGAAATTTTAATGAGCATTTACAGTTTATTGCAAAACAAAGCTGATTGTCTCACCAACCTTAACCTTAACCGAGTACATCCTCATTTGCTGTAAATCCCTGATGCTGCTGCCAACTTGTATAACTGCTCACAAGTTAAAACAAAGCCAGGTTTTTCTAATAAAACTTGTGAGTTTTGCTAAATAAGTAAGTCAACACAAACACAAACACAGAGATTGTTAAAGTTTGGGAGTGTTTTAGTGACCTGGCTCTTGGTGACACAGCAGATGGAGCAGACATAAACACAGCTCAGTGAAGTGCAGTCAGTCCATTGGATCACCCCCTGAGGAGCGGCACGGCACGGCAACAAGTTAGGAATAGGAAATAAAGACTAAAGGAGGCAAGAGAAACAAACAAAACAAAAATCATTCAGTTTTAAAACGCTAACTGAAGGAAGACAATATAGAGATCAGTATCAGTCTGTGATATGTTTTAAATGTAGGACTTAAGATTTGATTTAAAATAATGTAAATAAATTAAAAGGAGCTTATTGTGTTATTGTATTGAAGGAAGGATTTCTGCCACTTTGCTAATTTGTTTGGGTTTCGGGTGGGTTTTCTCCGGGTACTCTGGTTTCCCCCAACAACATCCAAAAACATGCCGGGCGCCTCCTGGTGCGGCTGCCTACCTGGAATTTCCCCATGGGGATAACAATTGGATAATAAATAAAAAATGATTGCATAATGTTCAAAATATTGAATTACCAACTATACATTTATTTGTGTATTTTACATTATTTTCTTACATTCTTATTGTTTGTTTTTTACAGTATATTCTTATACATTAGCTAAAACCGCTGAGCTGATTCACAGACAACTCTTATCAGTGAGCTAATTGGGATTATTTCATGTTGAATGTTGAATTATGATTTTGATAACTTCCATTTGTGAGCTGTAAGGACTTTTGAGTCTGACTTCAGGTTCATAGTCAGACGTGTAGCACCACCAAGTGGCTCAAATATCTATAGTCATAAACAAAGTTGATTACTGCTGCTAATGCCTCACATCCTAAAGCAGTTTTAAATACTTCTGCTTCAACACAGGTTTTCAACACGATTAAATAAAAAAACAATTTTCATTTTTTGTAATGTTTTATTTGTAACGTAAGACTGAAAACTGTGACGAAGCAGAAAAATGAAGCTTCTGTTGAGTTTGACTGTTCTGGTGGCAACACTGGGCGTCCTTCGCTCTGCAGCAGACGATCAACCCAAAATCATCTCTGAAGAAACCTTAACGCGTAAGTTCAACAGTGGAATGTATTTGACCAATTACTGTACATATCAATTGATCATTATACAACTTTGTACTGTGTTAAAGCTGCACTGTGTAAAATGTAGAGTGCAGTTGAAGAGCACTGCCATGTCCTACTGTGTCTCACCCCTGTCTGACACAGAGCTGTCCCACGATGGAGAGAAGCTGGTGGACGAGGAGGTGAGGCGGGCCCTGTACGGAGTGAGGCAGATGAAAGAGGTCATGTGGAGGAATGGGCAGAAACACGAACACCTCATGAGGTCTCTTCTACGCAGCAGCGACAAGAAGAAGGTGAGGTCTAGTGAATAAAATTAAAAAAGGAAACGTAGATGTACATATCAAGCAGTTTTTGTTCATGTAATAGGCGTCTGGTCAATTTCATTTCCGTGTGAATTGGAATAAAACTGTACTTCTGATGCCAGGGTGCGGCTGAGCTAGCAAAGGAGGTGACTGAGAAGCTGACAGACGCTGAGGAGCAGTGTAAGGACTCCCTGCAGTCTGAGTGGGACGAGTGCAGACCGTGTCTAGAAGACGCCTGTAAGAGTTTCTACACCTCCACCTGCCGCAGGGGCTTTGTAACCTTCCATGCTAAGGTGTGAACAATACAACTCAGTGCTTTGTTCTGCAAGTCAGGAAAACTAGACTTTTATGTCATTTTAACTTTTATTTGATTTTAAGTACTTGTCTCTGGTTTCTTATTCTGAAAGTCACTCTAAAGGGACTTGCTTGTTCCTGCAGGTGGAGAACTTCTTCCGCAGAGTGTCCAGGCGCTTTGGTTCCAAGGAGCCAAGCGTAGAGTCTGGGGACATCCTTGTAAACCAGGACAACACTGACACCGACGTGAACCGCATCGAGGACTCTTTCAACCGCCTCATGGGTAAAGTGAATGCTGTGGTGAACCGCAGCGTGACCCTGGTGTCTCAGATGAGGGATAAGCTGGATCAGACCATCCAGACCACTTTTTTAAACATCACACAGATCAGCCTGAAGGACGAGGACGCCTCAGACCCGTTATACTCGGGCCGAGACTCAGGATTCATGCAGGGAGTGGGGCTGGACGAGGTGCTGGACTCTTTCTTTGACTTCGGCCGGAGCGTGGTGGAGGAGTTTGGGGCTGTGGTCACACAGGTGTTCGGGGACCTGAACGAAGCAGTGGAGGAGGAGAAGAAGAAAGGTCAGAGTTTCTCATTTATTTTTTAAGGTTTTAAAAAAGCAATATTAATTCAGTGCTCTTTAATATCTTTATGCATATATTCTACAATATCAATTTATATTTGTATATGTGAACTGGTCAATGACAAGTACTAGTGCATCACTAATACATGGTGTATTTAGGGGCTCCTATTACTATTACTAAGAGTTTTAACTTCAGAAACTTCTTTAAAATCCTTCAATATTTTAAAGAATGTAAACTGTGACGTGTTTTTTTTTTTTTGTGCAGAACGAGAAAGTATTCCTCGATTTCTACAAAACAGGAACCTGTGCAGAGATCTCCGTAAGCAGACGTCAGAGTGTTGGCAGCTGCAGAGCCAGTGTGAGGCGTGTCAGGGGGCGCTGCTCACAGGTGAGGAGCCACTGTCCCATTAGACTGTTATTATTTGTTTGTTTAACTCATCTGAGCGCTCCTATCCTTCCCCTCAGAGTGCCCAAGTGTCAGGGAGTTGCACGTAGAGCTGGAGGAAGTGTCCCAGCTGCTGGACGCCTCCAAAGAGCAGTTTGAGGAGATCTTGTCCATTGTCCAGAGGCACACGGATGAGACGGTCAGCTGGCTCGGCAACATGGCCTCCAAGTTCAGCTGGGTCTCTCAGGCCGCTAGCAACAGCAGCACCAAACAAAACATCTTCCGTGTGACTATGGTGCGCATAAAGCAACTGTAATTTTATATTTTAACCATGACACAGTGAGAGATAAGTGAAGGAAAATAAATGGTTGCATAGATGAGTAAATATTAATGCAAAACATAAAAAAAATACTGTATACTTTAATAATTTGGTGTTTAATTTCATAAATTTGGAGACTTATACCAAGTCATATACCTGTGCAATAATTATATGGATGTCTTAACTGCCATAAGGATCGTTGATTTAGTTACTATAAGCACTTATTCAAGAGTAATATAAGTATGGAGTAATTGGATAACTTGTTGAGTGTATTAAAACTAAAGTAGTCATTTAAATAGTGGGTCATGACTCTTTTTCCTCTGTAGGTGGCGCCAGACAACCACGTTACCAACCTGCCAATGCATGAGACTAAAGTGGAGGTGAACATCCTGAACGCTCCATCCCTCATCATCTCTGTTCCTGGGGAACTGGAGCTGCAGGACCCCGCCTTCATCGAGTACGTGGTCCAGGTGGCCCTGGACAAGTACAAGGACATGGTTAGGTAAGTGTGAAAAGAAAGTAGATTTTTTGTGTGTGTTACTCACTTTGACAACTTTTTTTCCTCTTTGTTTCCACAGGTTTGAAGATGAGTAGAACTGCTCAGATTAGCATTAACAAAGCATTTCAGGAGCTTTATAACAGAACTAGAGTGTGTTCCTTGTGTTAACTCCATAATATAGAAGAAATCATTTTCTGTCAAAGGATGCATTATTGTGACTAAATAAAAAAAATGTAAACTGTACAAAGTATTTCAGTAAAACATTTATTTTTTCTGTACAAAAATCATATTAGTTAAAATTCTCAGTATTTCCATCTTCCCACTTGTTCATGTACCCATTTTTTTTTAAAGCAACAATCACACAAAAATACAAAACAAGTGTTCACATCTTCCTCCAATCTTACTGAATAGAAGACAAGTCAAGTTGTCTTACCATTACTTTCAATCACAAACCACTGGTTTTATTATTACAGCCGTAGGTTTGAAATAAAGAAAGGCCCTGAGGTGACCACAGGGTGTGCAAGGTTTGTCTGGCTCAGATGCCTCACTCACAAAAGCCATCCATCATCTCGAAGGGGCGCTTGACAAAGACAAATACCTTTTGTTCCATAAAACATGACCCAATGGTTTCGTATGACATTTAGAGTTCATGGGATTTATTTTGTCATCTGGGTTTAATCAAAATCTCTCTCCGTACCAGCAATATCGTGGTTTGTAGGAAGGCTGCCGCTCCAAGTGTTTTTATTTTTAATTCCTATAGGCTTTTGTACCGTATAATGCAAGACTCTTGTGTAGCTGTGTTAGTCTTTATACAGCATTCAGTTGTGCATTAGACAATGTTTTTAGACAAATGATCATACTTAAATTTCACAGTTGAAATGTCAAATCTAAAACATGTCTAAAATATTAAACAGGTAAAATGTTTCTACATGATCAAAAATACCTGTAAATGATTTCAAGTCCCCATTAAAATGTCAAACCGACTCATTCATTCACCTGATTACACCTGCTGAAAATACATTTCTTTAGAACATAATGTACATGGTTTAAATTCTGAGTACATTCTTTCATCCAGACAGTCCGGTCCATTCATTTACTCATCCTTTTCCTCACAGTCACAGCACATACTGGAACCCGTTATTGGCCATTTAAAAACTCACACTTTCTCAACCTACAAATTAAACCAAAGTTCATTAAAAAAAAAAAAAAAAAAAAAAATTACTCCTGTGCCAAAAATGGTCTGTAAAACAATTTACAAAAGACAGTGGTGAAAACTCACTAAAAAAAGGTTATAATCTGGCTGTAGATTTAATTTTGAGTGAAAAATGCCTGTGATCACAGTGTTGTGGCCAGTCCACACGGATTACTCCGATTAACAGGGTTCCCAGAGCTTAACGTACCAGCACCAATCTGCACAGTTGGACACCTCCCAAAATATTTGGTCCCAAAGGACAAACTCAACACATCTGTCTCTTTCCTGGTGTGGTAATGGGCTAGTTTGTTGGACTAAAATCAGTTTTTTTATAAAAGGTTCTGTAAGATCTTTCCCACAGTGATGGCCGTGTGGAAGCTCTCGTCCCAGTGCAGACCTCTGACGCAGTGGCACGCACTAGAGGTTGTCCCCAGGCTGGTATTGTGGCTCTGTGGCTGTGAAGTAGTCTTCCAAAAAGGACTGGATGTACTCGAACGTTGGCCTCTCGTCTGGCTCCTTTTTCCAGCACTGCCTCATCATCTCGTGCAGAGACTCTGGGCAGCCTTGGGGACAGGGCATGCGGTATCCTCGCTCCACCTGCTCCAGCACCTCCCGATTCACCATCCCTGCAAAACACAAATAAATGTGACAATGTTTGTCTGCCAAGTTTTCTTGATTTATTTGTACTTTTAATGGTTGTTGGATTTTGTTTGTTTTTTTGGCAAAGAAATGCATTGGAAATACTTTACTTCAGAAAACTACAACAATATAAGAACTATAATCAGGCTCAGCTGCAAAACAACTCCAATTAAAAACACAGTGATAATAGAAACATATTTTAATTGGCTGACAGTTATTACCAGCCCGTCATCCTGTTTTCTCAAGGGGCTGTCAGCATGAAACATAATGAAGCCCAGGAATAGAGAAGTTTCTAATGCATGTAAATAGCCTCTATGTAATAGACATTTGCTGTTTTTAAAGTTTTTGTAATCTTGTCATTCAGTGGGAATAAGCAGTAACCTATTCCTAGGTTTCTCATAGAAAACTTTTTACAAAATACTGGACTTTCTTTTTAAGACCTTGAACAAATGAAATACTTTGGTGGCTTTAGAAAGCACTTAAAGTTTAAATGGTAAATTGATTGGCCTACACATCTTAATTTAATCTTAATTTTAGCCCACTTTTGGATCCGCTTTAAATCAAGAATAATGCTAAGTGTGTGAAGTTAAAAGATTAACTCCTATAATATTCTTACCAAGGTTAAAGAGATCAAAACCTTTGTAAATCTTAGTTTTAAGCATTTCCAACATGACATAAATGCCTATTTTTAATCCACTGCTGCACGTCACGTTTAAAACCACATTAAAGCTTCCTCAGCCTTATCCCATTTATAGTGTGCTTTTTCAGGAAGGCCTTGCACGTCTTCCTGAGACAGGAAGACAGTTATGGTGAACTCTGTGACACGGCGTAGAAACAGCCCCACAGGGAGTGTTAGTGCCGCTAAAAGAGGTTATGACACAGAGTCAGTGGCATGGTCCCAGCCACATCCGCCCCTTTAGTTGTCTGACTCTCTGCGGGAGCAAGGGATCACATTAGCTCACACGCTGACAGAAAAACGCTCATAGATTGAGTGTGAGCAGCCGGATGCAATTTACGACTTACATGTGACAAGCTCACTGTCATATATCCACCGTGAATAGATCTAAATATAAGTGCACGTTAGAATATAACCAAATGACGTATTCCTGCACTTTTTTTTGGAATACCTACTTCTCTTGCACTGGCCAGAAATAGACCTCCAAAAAGACAGACCAGCAGGATAAGAGCCACAAATGCTCAGTGAGTCAGTCTGCAGTTTGGAACAGCAGCAAAAAGAGGTTCGACCCCCATGAATTGGAGCTCTGGGGTGAATTAACTAGACCAAGGGGTTTGCACTGAAACCAGGAGGGCCGCAGGAGCCAGATGGCCCTCTGCAAGACGTTCTGGTTAAGTCTGCCATATGGCACGCTCTGTAATCAGTGCCAGTCGGACGCTGTCAACATCAGAGCCACTGCAGGACCAGACTTCGACAGCAGGGGTCAGCAGCGGGACAGCAGATGACAGAAATGAATACAGTGGGATATGGTAGTTTCCCATGGGCAAGGAAGTCATTAGACATCTGTGTTGACTCACATAAGCTATACGGCCTATTTTAAACTTCTTGTGAGAAAAGGAAAAAAAAAAAAAAGACTTGCAGAGCATTGAAGTTACCCTAAGGGGATATCAGTTTATTTAAAGCAGTGAGAATACTCCACTCTATATATACACACTGTATATGTAATAGAAAGATCCGAGAGTCGTTACCTGGGTATGGTACTCTGCCCTTGGTCACCAGCTCAGTCAGTAGTATCCCAAACGACCAGACGTCTGATTTAATTGTGAAGCGGCCATAAAGAGCAGCTTCAGGGGCTGTCCACTTGATGGGAAATTTGGCTCCTGAGCAGCAAACAAGCAAAAAGAAGAAAGTGAAATCTCTCTCATAACCATTTACTACAATGCCTTTTACATTTTTGTAATTTGTTTTAGTACTTAAATGTATTCTGTGTAAATGAGTCCAAACACATGCAGACACCCGTGTTCATTTCCTGTAATTACTTGTACATTTTAACTTAATTGATAATTAAGGACAGTCCTTTTGACACACATTTTTATCTGTTCTTAATGGAAGTAAATTGAAGTCACCAGTGCTAAATTTAGACCCTAGTCTCTGTGGTGAAAACCCAGTTCCTAAAGAAAACTAGATCTGGGGTTAAAATGTGTCTTTAGGTCCACTCAATAAAAGCCACATGTCTCAAGATATAGCGCACCAAATATACTGCAAGACTATTTCTAGCAGCTGGAGACAGACCCATTAACTCCTACACACCTTGTCTGGCAGTGTACTCGTTGTCCTCGATGAGCCGAGCCAGGCCGAAGTCTGCAATTTTACACACCAGGTTATCGGCCACCAGGATGTTGGCAGCTCTCAGGTCCCGGTGGATGTAGTTCATCCTCTCAATGAAGGCCATGCCATCTGCAATCTGTGCCGAGGAGGAGGAGCCATTAAGCTCACAGTAAATGAACTAGCCAAGGGCACAGCTCCCTTTACATTGCCTTTTCATGTATATTTTTCCAACTTTGCCCTTTTAATAAAAAAAAAAAAAAAAAGTAGCTTTCTGGAATGGGAGGATGATTTTGGTCCATTTGTTTTTCACAAAAGGAGGTAGAGAAGGATTCTTGCTGGTTTAAACCATGATTCATAACCTGAATGCCTCGGCATAACTTGTTCTATTGTGGCAACTACTCCTGTATTGATTTATAAGCCATGTAATTAACTTTCAATTTCACAGAGATTTTTATTTCAAGTAAAAAAATAATAATAATTGAAATGATATAATAATTTACATTACACTTTTTTTCTTCTTCTCCAAAACAGTGGGTCAGGGGTTATTTGAGAAGCTACTAAATAAAAATTACTTGCCAGTGTGAATTGATGAACAAATGTTAATTTATGGCTCACGGGTAAGGCAGGGTACACCCACACCGGGCTGTGGACAAACATTTCTTTGGCAACGGGTGGAAATGGTCAGACGCTATATACAACAGTGAAGAGAAACAAAAACAAGACAAGGAAGCACCCCAAGCTTTAGAACAAATTACCAAAGAAACGCTTAAATAAAAAAAAATAAAAAAAAAAATAAAAAAAAAAAGATATTGGGTCCCAATACAATTTACAACAGAACAACGAAGCACTGCAAGAGATTATGAACCTTTGTCCTGTTTATTAGGCTTTGTATGGCACATAGGTCTCATACAGCCTATTGGAGGGCCTATTTACAAAATAAAACAGAAACTGGAGAATCTGTAACATATTATAATATTATAAATAGTCACCAGAACTGTGTTTATAGCAATGGGGGTCATTGACACAATTTGTTACAGGTATATGACTCAGCAGCAGTGAGAACAAAGCAGCACGTCTTTAACACTACTTTCTAACACCTCCTCAGACTTTGCACCAACTCCCTCAGAGGCATGTGCAGTTTTCACCCTGCCTCAGTCTGAACACGTTTCCACTCGGCTGGGTAGGATGAAGCGGGAGCCCAGGAGCGTGAAGAGGAAAATTAAGAGCACATCTCAGTAGGTGAGCGAAGCAGCCAGCTTAAGTGGCCACTGATGAACGGTGTTTAAGTGCTACAGGAAGTTAAGTGGTTGGGAAATAAAGAACATGCAGTGGGGAAAAGAGACGAGAGGCGAGGCCAGAGGTGGCAAGTCGAGAATAAATAAAAATGACAACTAGATGGAGAACAAAACACAAAAGGCTTTGTTCTTTGGCACTGAACGGCTGACTCACATCCACCTACACACACTGCTGGGATTGAGCTTTGTTTTAATGCTTGTGTCAGTTGGAAAAGGGGCCAGACAGGTGAGAGGCAAAGGGAGCTGTTGCTTAAATTGGGAACACGCTTTTGAGATGTGAACTTACCTGAGCAGCCATATCCACCAGCTGGGGCAGTTTCAGATATTTACCATCGCCCTCCTTCAAGAAGTCCAATAAACTGCCTGTAATAAAATAAAAAAAAAAAATAAAAAATAATAATATTAAGCATTATGGAAAAACTAACTTAAATTTGAAGTTGTTGCATTCAGGTTTACTCTTGTGAATTTGCTCACACTTTTGATTTGCCGTCATTGGCTCTGGGCTACACAACAACAAATGTCCCCACACATGTCAACTACAGATGAAAACTGAACTGAGCAAGGAGGGGAATAATTTTGTTCTACTGGGCAATAGCTATGGATTTTGACTCGTTTCTACTCTGTGAGGGATACTTTTTAATGCAATTTTTGCATTTTATGCCTTTAATTGGTTTTACTCCACAAGACTTTACTCCGTGTTGTGTCTGAGGCACTGCAAATTCATTCACACTTCTCACAGTTGTTCTTATGATATTGTACTGTAGCCCGGTGTTCACGTCACAACTCAATAGAAACCATTTTTTCACCAGTTGTAACCAAAAACCAGGGCTGGCTTTATGCAAATCTTCAATTCTGTAATTTATTGTATGTCTATTTAATAGTATCCAGAGACACAGAGACCATCCACAGAGACTAATTTGTATAGAATAGTGAGTATTTAATTGGAACTGTCAAATTAACTTAATTTGACAGTTCAATAGACTTAATTATTGCTTTTTATTTATCCACTTCAAAATATGAAAAAATGACAAATGCTATTGCAAAGCTTGATTCATTGAGTACAGTTTCCTGTCACTACATGTTAGTAATTGCGCTGACAGCAGTGACTATGACACTTGAATAATCTCTGACAGACTGGCTAGACTTGTTAAGTTACTGTAAGGGGGCAAATAAATAAACATTTTATCTATCCGTCAAGGACTGAAAGTTTGATTGAAGAAGAACTTGTTGTAAAAGACTTTAAAAATTGGTGAGGCATTGCATTGTGTTGCAACAAAACTGAGCTCTTTTTTAAATTATTGACTTAGCTTTGTGCTTTTATAAAGTACCACTGTTGACTGTCAGAACGTGCCTAGAGGGTATGTTTAGGACTTGTTTCAACATTTATAGTGCTCCATTAAATACACCAAAAAAATACATAAAGTCAATAAACTAAGAACAATTCTGGGAAAATTTGGTTTACCTTTGCCCATAAATTCAGTGACAATGTAAATAGGCTCTTCAGATACCACAGCGTAGAGAGGCACTAGCTTGTCATGGCGTAGTTTCTTCATGATCTGAGCCTCTTGGAGGAAGGCCTCTGGGGACATGGTGCCCGTTTTGAGAGTCTTAATGGCCACTTTAGTCGTGCCGTTCCATGTGCCTAAATGAAAGCAACAAAAGAAAACAATGTTACCCCGTCTAGTTTGTTAAATATCAAAAAAGTGACATGGAAAAATAAGGTAAAATTAGTCATTTAGTGATATTTGTAAAAAAAAAAAAAAAAAGGAAATAAAATAAACAAGGCAGCAGAGAACGTGACAGTTTAGATAATCAGAAACTTCCTGGTTGAAAGCCACTTACTCACGCCCTGCTTACATACAAAAAGTGGACATGTATCGCTTCTGTCACCAGGCTCCCTCTCCATTCATCACGCAGAACAAACTCTCTTAGACAAACAAGCTGACAGAAAGCACTACTCTGTGCCATAATAAAAGTGTTATAAAAAGCAATCAAAAATCAAAGGATTACAACATGACGACGTGAAAAGTGTGGGATAGTTTCAGTAAAAATTTATACAGAACCCAATGAAGAACAAACAGTGTGGAGAGAGGCAGAGAGGGATTCCTGGGATTGCACAGTGCAGGCTGACAGGTCGAGGCTTGCTGCAGGCTTAATGAAAGACCAAGTGATGAAAGAGCCGAGTCGTGTTCCCTAAAAGCCCCCCCCCCCTCGTTTCACATGCGGGCCAGAGAAACAAAGCGTGGGAGGTGACCTGTGATTACAGCGCTGCGTTTGTGTGCCTGCGTGAACTGGCAGCGATCAGTAATCTGCATTTCCGTCAGTATGTGGGCCAGCGTGATTTAAAGATGGGCTCTTTAGTGGGGTCAGCTCCGCTCGTCTGTACGATAATGTGAATCATCCTCCACATAAACTATACATGAGTTAACTGCTCGGACGCCCCACTGCACTGCATTAAAAGTATATTTATTTCACTGTTGGCTCTATGAACATGTGGTTGTTTTGATTGTCAATGAAGTTATGACAAGTGTTAAACATTACAACTACTGGACACTTGACATTTTAACCAGATCAGAATTATTTAAAATTTGATACAGAATGATTTATAAATTAATACTAGGTATAATGTAATATGTCACTAAATAATGTAATATTTAATTTTCATACCTTTTATTCCGAATAGAATAAAGGGCTCAGGCCATGACAATGCCTAAAGCTGGAAATCTTTTACATAGACAAAAGTGAAGTTACTGGATCTGCATTATTAAATGATTTTACTGAAGAGAGAAAAGAGACAAAGCTTGAACCTTTTTGCACATTTGTGTATTTTCTGACAATATTCACTTTTGTTAGTGATGCCTTTAAATTAGGTTATATTGTGTGCAAAAATTTCGATTTCCATTGTGGTCACGCAATGGTTTTATAGTAGTTCTTAAATGACCATTAAAACCAACAGAAAAGCAGATTTGCTCATGATAAAAACATGTATAGAGTGCATTTGTGGCTCTGGGGTTCATTAAATTAGCACTTTAGAACAAAATATGGATTAAACATTTGTTTGTGCTTCCTTACCGATCCAGACTTCTCCGAAGCAGCCCTGGCCCAGTTTGACCTCCAGTCGGAGGGACTCTCGGGGGATTTCCCAGGCATCTTTAGCCAGTCCCTGAGTCTGAGGCTTCACTGTGGGACACACAGTGGTGAGCCTGTAGCACAGACCATCTGAATGTTCTGGACAGGAGCACATGTCAACACAGAGAGAGGAGAAAACACAACAGAAACAAATGTTTAGGCTTTTAGTCATACAACAAATCTGTAAACACATCTCGGACAACAGGCTTTGTATTGTCATCATGACAGGAAATAGGACAGCAAATGTTTGTCATTATCATTTGGTTTGCCAACTAACAAAACATGCAAGATATTACCTAAGTAACACAATCTAGCAGATATTCGCAACACTACCCAGTGTATTGTCCAAAATTCAGAAAACTGCTCTAAACTAAAGTAAAGCAATGGCAGTATCTACTAACTATAAAAGACTATATGTTAAACTTGACTAGGCTTTTATTGTCACAGTTAAATCAGAAACTGACAACAAACCCTTGGCTATCCTTAAAAAGAGCCCTACTACTCAATTATTATTGTAAAGACTGAAAACTTCGGGGTCACGGGTCACAGTTTGTATTTGTGGAATTCTGTCAGTGAAACAGACTGTGCTACTGCAAATAAAAGCACTGTGACCAAAAAAAAAAAAAAAAAAAAAAAAAAAAAAAAAAGTTATTTAAACATATTCCATACACTTCCCAGAAGCAAGACCACAGCTGAATAATGCATTTCCTTTGAACAATGCACTTGTTGGCTGAAATATCAAATAAAAAACAGGCCGCTCTTTACTGTTAACTTGTATAGACAAACGTGCGTCTCAAATGTCTACATGGTTGCTGTCCAAACCACACAACCACGCCGTCTATGATCTGTAAACATCAATTTATCTAACCACTACCTTCGGTCCGCTGTACTTAAAGTAGACATGTGGGATACCTGTGTAGTGTTTCACCAGCTTTTGTAGCGTCTCAAACTGGGCTCGAGTGGTGATGTAATAACCACCGTTGTCCAGCTTTCGGATCTTGTAGTGTTTAACGTTGTCTCCCTTGACTTCATCCCAGTCGCGGATGGACAGAGAGTAGGCACCTTTGAAGACAGTCAAAATGTTATGTTGTTATCACGAATGACATTAAAACACATAAAATATCACATCAAATAAGTGTCTGAACAAAGTGTGCAGACATATCAAGCCCACTTATTTGCATTAACATAATTTTTTTTTTTTTAACCTTTGGTTGTTTCACTCTCTCGTGCCAAAAAAGTGCCCCGCTGGTTCCCTGGATGCAGCAAAAGACGCTCTGCATCTTTGCGCCCCATTTTGCCGAAGTACCATCTGCCAAGAGAGATGAGAAGGACGAGATGATCAAAGCAAATTTACAGCATGTTTTTTCTTATAATGCAATATAGGCTACACATATTTAGGTGTCTGGCAAAGCTCTGAGTCTATATGAATCTAATATATCCTGACTTCTTTGCAGCACAATAAAAACGACAGCCTGTTGACATTAGACATAAATGATGTAGCTACCTTAAAAAAGAAAGTCTAAAGCCAGAATATTATTATGTCTTATAAAACATTGCTTCTGTGTACTCCCACTGCTAATAGAGCACAAGCAATAAATGACTGTGGCTTCTCTGTAAAACAAGTCTAGTCATGTCAAAGATAAAACATTTCGTCCTTGCGCATTTGTGAAACGGAAACAAAAAACAAGCAATACTATTGTGCTCAACAGAAAAATGCTATCTTAAAGAGAGAAAACCTTATCAACCAAAGTTCGAATGTTTTTTTTGTGTCGTGTAGTTCTCACTCTGTACCCGGTCTCGTGTCATGCTTGCTGTGGGCCAATTAAAAATCCACAGCAACTCAGGTCCCTACCTCCCTTAAGGTTTTTGTCTGTCACACTGGTTGAACAGCAATGCAAACGACTAACGGCTGTCACAATGGTAAAATAAGACTTCATTCTCTTTGACTGTTTGACGTGTATGGATAATGAATACCCCATTGAACCATATACTTATTCAAAAGAGAAAGCAAAAGAGGAAGGTAAAGTAAGACAGACTGAGCTCTTACTCTTCGGCCTGTATGGAGTCTGCTGGAGCTACGTAGTTACTGGGGATGTAGCCCTTCTCTCCAGTGTTGATGGAGCGCGCCTCCCACCAGTCGCCTTCACTAAAAGAGAGGACAAATGAAGAAGTGAGAAAACATGAGCAAAAGCCAGGGTGACGAGGCTGATTTGTGACTGTCCTCATGGCCCGAGTACTGCCTGCTCTAGTCTAAAAGCATGTGCCTAAATTTGAATTGTGAGATGAGCCTGTCCTCTTTGCCACCTCCTCCTTTCTCAAAAGCAGATGGCTTTTTTATTGCTGCTAAGTGATATACACACATGCAATATGAGCAACTGTGCTTCTTACACCTGGGCCCTGAACAGATGCTGCCACTCCAGTAGGCTGTAGACACAAGACAGTACTTTAAACATTACATTTGAAAACATCAGATCATGTAATCAGACATGTTTACACTTAGCAGTAAGCTGTATTAAATGTAGAGCGCTGTAAGCTGGAGGAATGTTGTACATAGCACCGGTGGGGGCTCAACAGATGGCCCAATGGAGGAATCCGTTAACCCAGACAGATTTCAGCTTTAAAAATCAGACCTGAATATAACACTGGATTAAACCCTCACACAGCAGGAGCCCGTGTAAAAATCAAAATGCACTCACGTGTTGTTAATAATCTGGAAGCGGTCCCCCTTTTTGAATGACAGATCCTCCGACGTCCTGGCCTCGTAGTCGTACAGAGCCACAAAAAATGTTACACCACCTGAAAGTAAAAAGAACACATGCGTTTCTTATCACAATAAACTAGTTGATTTGTGACAAAAGTATTTTCGGCCAGCTAAACAAAACGCCTTTAAGCTGTGAAATGTCTGCAGCTAGGAATATTGTTGTATACAGTTGAACCCTGGCAGCGTCATGTCACTTCAGTGATTCTAATCCGTTTGTGTAATGGCGAGAGCAGATTTGGCCGAGAAGCCCTGAAGTGACAGAGCACAGAGAGTCGTCAGGACCCTGATTGGTTTTATCTGGAAGAGGAAATTGAAAGGACAGGATTAGATCTGTAGCAGCCCCTCAGGACAGATTATCCAGTGAGATGAAGCACAACACAAGGCCTACAGGCTGTGTTTATGAAGTACGTGCACTCACTCGAACACACCTTTATTTACATCCCTCATCCTTTTATCTATTGTACGTTTTAGAGTTGAATGTGAGTAGAATATGAACTTCTATTCATTAAAACGCAACAACAACAAAAAATCTTTATAAACAAAACTTTGAAATAACAATCCACTTTACATATGTTATTCTGTTTGGATGAGTTCATGCCTGCCATAATACAGAGCTATTTTTGATTTTCAGCTATTCAGCCTTGATGTTTTGGCCGACTTGTTTTAAATGTCTAATTTGCATAACATCTGCTTGCTCATTGCGTCTTGTGCATAACAAATGACTGACTGGGTTTATTTTAGAGTTAGGACTTAAATAGAAAAAGACAAGAGTTGGAGAAGTTTAAATAGTTTCAGAAACATGAACATGCATTTAGATTGTAAATAATAAGGGTAAAGGTTATTAAAACAGATTTGACAATTTGAATAATTCAAGAAATGAATCATGGCGATTATATACACATTTTCATTATTCCCTTCGTATCCATACAGTCTCCTTAAATCTCATTTTAGACACTGACCTGGGATGACGCCGGGGAAGGGGTTGCTAACGACCACCGATGCGAAGGAAGTGGACGCTCCACCAAACGGCGTCATGACAGAAGACGCGCCACCGAACGGCGTGAGCGTGACCGCATGGTTGTTGTAGCTGTTGTTGAGCGACTTCATGGCCGGGGAGTGACCCATGAGGGTGGGGTCTGGCCCGTAGTGGCCCAGGTGGGCGTTGAGCGGCGTGGCGCTCGGGTTGTCAGGTCGGTACTTTAGTGCCGAACTTTTGTCCTCTTTACTCCTCACACAACCCATCTTTGAGCCTGTGGCAGAAGAAAAAATGCTGCTTGAACATGGAGACAGTGAACCAAATGTGGAATGTTAAAAGATGAGTTACTCTCAAAGTGCTGCTTGATAATATGTATGTTTTTGTACATAATTATAACAATGCTAAAACGTCATTTTTTACGTGCCAACAGGAAAATATAATTAACTAGAAATCCAATTGTGAAATTAGAATAAAATGTACTAAAACGCCATGTATTGGGTCAAGAACAATATAGCTAAAGAAAATAAGCCAACAGTTGAGGGCAAATGAAAAAAAGAATAAGATATTTATTTACATTGATGTACACTAAAATAATTCTGCCATATTTGGACCGTTTCTTGAGCCGAGACACAGAGGAGTTATGATGTTGGACATGGACACCTGGAGAGTTTTTCCCCAGGATCCTGAATGAATGACCTCACATGACTTCACAGTTTCCCCAACAAAAGGCCTAGTAACGGAGCAAAACTAAAGACAGATTGGGTTACAGCCTTTGGCCACTCTCTCTGATCAGACATCGGTGACATTGATTTGAGCTGAAACCACTACAGTCCATCTAACCATAGTGATATTTGAGAACCACGCTGGCAGTAATTCAACACAAGCATGACTAAACCTTTGGGAACAATACCGTAAACACAACTCATTTTGAAGGTGAGCTGTCTTTGTACTCATTTCTGTCACCGTTGGCCCCTGAGTCTTTTTTCTCCATTAGCTGTCCGTCTTTTTAACAAGCCACAATAAAACACACAGGTGTGCTGCTGCCGCGCAAAGCTAAAAGCAAACAACGATAACAAGAGGTAACACATGCAAAACTAAAAAAGGTCATTCATAAGAGACATAATGAGTTTTATTTTGTGTGGCCATAGACAGTAATGTAGCTTATAGAAGTGTTGTGTAAGGCCAAGCCTACCATTTTGAAAGATTCTCACATATATTAAAAAGACATATTCCAGATTTTTTATAAATTGGATTGTACAGGCGCTTGTTTAATTGATAGATTTCAGCGCCACATGTGCATAAACACAGGTTAAAAGTTGCCTTTTAAAAGGGTTTAGGTTATGCTTGGACAATAAATCTGTTTGCCACTCTTGAAACCCGGTGAGAATGTTAAATATGCTGATTGGACAATAGTTTATTCATATAGGATGCTACTGCATTTACAATAGATTAAATTCATACACATAGATCAAATTCATTCAATGTTTTTTTTTTGGTCTGTTAGATATTTTTTCCAAAAGAAATCTATCTATTTATTAATATAGTTACATGATTACAGTTTGATAGCAAGCCACTGCAGCAGAGGCACTTCCTTTTATATTTGTTGCCCTGGGGTTCATTCTGACCTCCTCAACTCTTACATACTATACTCTTGTTGTTCTTAATGTGACCTCTTTCTAGAACAAGGGCAGCAAATAGTCTCCTTTCAGATCCCACAGTCCAATCAATGAGTCTGATCTAAAATTAGGAATCTTCTTTAAAAAACATGATACACAAACTGATATGAGTGAATTGGACAGTGAAGGCCCAAGTTTAATTTAATCATCTCGAACCCTGATATCATCTTACTATCTTGCTTGCAGTCCTGGTACGGACTTGGCTTTAGGGAACCTTCCTAAGGCTTCGAGATGGAACAATCAATGTATTGATCTTTGCCTTTGAGATGGATCCTGCATTGATTTGCTCTGGTGACTGGAACAGCATTGACAGAAAGTCTTTGCTCAGAGGAAACAGACGGAGAGGTTGATTGATGATGTGAACAGATTGGACTGAAAAATGAAACAGATGTTGATGAGAGCTGACATTTTTAGTCAATGGCCGAATCGGTTCAGGTTACCCAATTACATTATTTTGGGAAATTAAAAGGTCTTCCACATGAGGCTGCTTTTTCATGTAGTTTTTTTCTGCTATTTAGTATAAAATAAGAAGAATACATCACACTTAATTTTGGAAGTAGAGAGGGGTTTATGTAAAGACTCACAAAAGCTAAACTTAACCCTTCCTTTGACAAACCACAGTGAAGCGCTGAAGCAGAAAAATGTGTCGGTGAAGCATACAGAGTTTGCATATTTGAGTATCCTACACATAACCTGGTCACACAGTACTAAAAAATTAATAAATAACATGTTCAAATTAGCATCTTCTCTAATCTACACAGTGACACTTCTGTTACACAAAACAACATTTCCTGACATCAAAACAGGGTTGACACAAATATGGCCGTCACCTTTGACCCCACTCTGACACGCATGTCAAACAACCCATGGTTCCAAAAGACTTAGCTGTGACAATACGGCTAATGCCACAGCTGCTTCAAAAGAAAACATGGGCAGTGGCTCTGAGATTGTGCTGTGTCCTGTAAGTAGCAGCGTTATCCTCATGAATACAGATTAGCATTCCCATGATGGACTTGAGAATCCAGCTCTTACACATGTAGCTGTATTAAAACTATTCTTTAAAAAATTTAAAGTAAAAATTATAATGAGAATTTTTTTCCAAAAATGACCAAGAATAAATCACTGGCCTTGAGCGAGCCCGCAGGGGTGTCACATGAACTGGTCATGCTAACTTCCTAAATGCCTGCAGCTAGCTGAAAGCAACTGGCCGAAGTTTAGCTTTTCAAATAACAAAAGTCATGCTGTGTCCTAAGTTAATGTCTTTCTAGATTCAACAATATGCTTTATCTCAAAAAACAGCAGTGCTGTCTTTTTGTATTCCAAAAGGAAGCCCTGTGGAGGATTGGGTGAAAAAAAGAAGGAAACTAACACCTCTGGTAGTTCAAGAGCTGAAAGGTCGAGTTCCATTTCATCAGCCCAATGCTTCTTTTGTTATGGAAAATGAGAAAGTATCCCACAGTGCTTCCCTCACAGTGAGTAAAGCACTCACAATCCCTTGACCTATACTCCCTCATACACATGCTAACAGCTAGCAACACAGATGCTAATGAGAGGAAAAGGTGTATTCCCTGACAGTCCTAAAATCAAAAACAACAATGCTTTACGTTTTGTATTGCTCCATATATTAATGACTCTGATCCTTACTAAATTGTTGCAGTTTAGAGAGTCTTTGCCAATCAGATATGGCAAAAACAACAAAGGATTTGACAATATAAAGTAAACCATCACTGTACTTGATCTGCTGTATTTGTTCCCATAACATGAAGCATTGGTCCTTAAAACACAAACTTTGAATTACCTTTACTGGCCAATTAAAAATAGGATTACAAGGGAAATTATAAAATAAATCCACATAAGGGATTTTCTGTTTAAAAAAATACAGCATAACTAATGACTCCCCACATGGCTTTGGTGCAAATCAAATTACAGGCAGATTATTGTACATCACTTGGAAGGGTTCTTAAACGAGGCTCTTATTCTGACAATGAGATTAGTTGGTAGCTTCAGGGGACAGGATGATACGGCTCCGAGCTTGTACACAGAGATGAGGGTCACATGTCTGACTGCACTACTGTAAATTACTTGTTAACATGGGCCACAACAGAAGGATCTCCGAGGTAAGTGGAAATGACTTAACATATTAACCACAACAAGACTGGACTCAAATGGATCTTTGAAAGAGCCGCAGACCTGAGAACAAATCCATGTCACAACACAGTGCTGTGCATTGAGAGGCACGCCTTGCAGGGCCCATGTGACACGTTAGCCTGTGCGCCAGACTGCCATCGATGCCGTGCCAGATTAAGGAGACACAGGCTGTCGCTTCCCACAGGGCTCAATGAAACAATGATGGAGAACTTGGCGTGCAGGCAACTTTCAGGAGGAAAACTTCCAACCGTACTGTGCCGCTGCCCCACAACGAGTTAAATTCATACCATAAACAGTATGAGGTCCAACTCAGCAACAGCTGTTGTATAATTTGGGGCAAAGAGTGGCATTCAATACCAAAGCATAACTTCAGTAATGTTGACTAAACAAATGCCTTCAAATCATTAATTTCATAAAAAGAATCCCTCTGCAGTTGTAAACTTC
The DNA here is from genome assembly GCA_024349245.1 of Neodontobutis hainanensis. Classification (NCBI taxonomy): domain Eukaryota; kingdom Metazoa; phylum Chordata; class Actinopteri; order Gobiiformes; family Odontobutidae; genus Neodontobutis; species Neodontobutis hainanensis. The sequence goes on from JALDNG010000133.1 coordinate 152,633, forward strand.
GCGGGAAGTGCCTCTAATCCAAGGTAATGCTGCACTGTTCCTTTTCGTCGTGCTTACTAATCAGTTAATAAGATGCAACCTTTCTGGGAGAGGCCCCTTTGACCTTTGAGCTTCTTCCTGTGTAACCTCTGTACGCACTTAGAGCAAAAATGTGATTCTTCTGCTGAGCTGGATTCAAAACCAACATTACTCATTTCTTACAACAAAATCTGAACTAGAGTATGCATCAGTTCCTTCCGAACTTTAAAGAAAATTAGCTTGTACTTTGATGAATGGTCTCGGGTTGGCTCAAGAGTGTTGGCTTTTGAACAACAAAGATTCTTTAAGTTTGCACTTCTTGACATGGTTCAGAAAAACAGAAGCACATAAATGCTGATGATAAAAGTTCCTTGGCTCGAAGACAAACCCAGTGCATAAGCCAAGTAACTAACTTGACAGGCTTGCTTAGTAAATACCGGCATCAATCACCAAGACACGAGGGGAAACCAGGGGCTGTGAACTCTTACTGAAGCGGTAACTCAGTAATTGCCCTGGCACACTCCCACAGACGCAGCACGGCCTTATCTTCAGGGCAGCCTGCCATCTCTGCCAATCACACAGTGAGGGGAGGGCGCCGGCGGAGGAAAGAGGGACTTCCTTCCGAGGCCATTCATGCTATTGAGGCCACCTGCTGTGCCTGTCAAAGACTGGAGTCGATCTGGGAGAGAAACAGGGCCATCTTCAATCTATGAAAAAGAAGACCTCTTCTTCCTCTTGTCTTTTTTAAAGCCACAATAGATGTCTGAACTGGGTAGTGATTTATTTTAGCACAATGATTCTCACTTTGTTTAATGTACAAACAAGCTGGCACTTTTCTACCATCACAATATACAAGGTCTTCAAGTCATCTTTACAGTGCACCTGATACTCCACAATGCAACTCTGTGTGATGCCATGTTATAGGAGCATGTATCTGATCTGAACAAGTCTCACCAACACAAATTTTATCTTAAATATACAAAATACAGGAAGATTAAAAGGTCTGTGTAAGTTGGGAGCACTACAGTGGCTCTCAGTAGGTGCAAAGTTGGCCCTCAAACATCTCCAATCTTTAATTACTATAATAAAATTGAAGAGTCCCGTCCATGAGGCCACTCGTGTGAAGATCCTTCATTCCTCTCATTTACCACAGGTCCCTGATCCCTGGCCAACACCACCTGTTAGAGCTCCTCACCGCTCTGCCAAGTGCCCTCCTTATTCCAGCTGTGAGTGTGTAAAGAGACAGGACTGCTCGGCCAACAGAGGGATTACCGTGCAGATGGATTACTGAGCCTCCACAGCACATAAGCACACCAGCAGACACATGAACAGTCTGTGGATATAGACCCAGCAGCAGCATACAGTCCATAGTTTGTGGAGTGGGAAAAGAGAAGTTTGGCAAGCACCACCAAAATAACAACACAGAGGAAGATACACGGGAATTACAGATTAGGGTTTAAATTACAAGTGTTTGGTCATTCTAGGAAGCTTGGTAATAGTATTCTGTGTGTCTAGCAATAAAAGGGCTTTAACAGCTGGGCCCTGCAGCAGCTGACCGTGGAGTGAAACTCACACAGGGATAGATAGGGTGAGGCAGGAATAAGTAAAGGATACAACGTAAGAAGAGCAAGAGAGGAAGTGGTTTAATTAGTTTGCAGTTCTTTCTTGGACAGCCTATGAGACAACTTTGCTTTAAATGATCTTTGTTCTTGTAGAAATCAGAATACGCGTATGAAAAGCTTGAGTTATGAGTAGTAGTAGTAAAACCGAAGCTAACACTAAATATTTACTCGCCACAGACCTGGAAAACTCTCATGCACCTATCCTCTAAACTTTCTTCCAGACTCACCACATTCGGCCTACTTTATTTACTTCAGAGCCAAACGGGACTTACCTCAAAAGCGACCTTTGAAGCGTTGTGTTGCGGCTACATGCGTCCCGTGCTCTTTTCCCACACGTTTTTTTTTTTGTTTTCTCGTCGACAATCCAAAGTGAAAACAACCAACACGAGAAACCTCTAGCGTGGAATCTCAGTCCTACGTCTGTCCCATGCCGAATAACTTCCCCAGCCCTAAGTGCTCCGCCGGGATCCCAAATATTCCTCCAAGAAGACAATAACCCACACGCTGACAAAGGCTCCTTAATATGGCGGGGATAAAGCTAGCCGAAGTAATTAAAATATCCAGAAATCACCGGCTGCTGATAGGTCAGCGCTGCCCTCAAAAGAGGCACAACAATAGCCGGACTAGCGCGAGGGGCCGACGAGGCCAAAGAAGGAATGGCGATGCATTGAATGACCCGGATTAACCTTGGACATTCAAGATACAACACGTGCATGTTACAAAACTGAACAAAAAACAATTAAAGATTTAATGTGGGGCGGCTTGACCATGTAAGAAAAAAACATACCAAATAACAAATATAAAACCAATGGTGAAAGCGCTCTGGTGTGGGTCGTACATTTAGATGCACCTGTAAAGTTTTAATAGCTGTAGTAATTTAATATATTATACGTTTATTTTACATAAACTGTTAGACACTCCTGTGAAATACAGCTAGTTTTTGCTTTCACATAGTTTTCAGGTTTAATAATCCAACAGGAAGTATAATTCTGTTAATTTCATGATTCTTTCGACCGTCATTGAAAGCACCATCACCTCCTATTGAACGGGTTTCCCGTGTGCCCAATATGGCCGACACCCATGTCTGAGATTGATCAGAAAATTCACCAACTGACTCTAAATCTAGGAGAAAGTATGTTTTCCTGTATGCCCCTGTGCATATATAAGCAACTGTGGGCTCTGGTTTGTACAAAACAAGTAAAAACAAAAACTAAAAGCTTGAACCCTAAAGCATAAATTATGCAGGCATATAGCGCCCCCTAGGTTTAGTGTCGCGTAAGAGTCTTTTCACTGCCCACGTCCTCAAATTCCTATTTAAACATGTTTGTGTTAATTTTTATTTATTTTTTGGTTTTGTTTATATGTTTTTTTGCAAAATGTCACAGGTAAGTCAGTTGTGCTATTGTCCAAGACAAATAGGCCTTTAGCAGGCTACATGTCATAAAGAAAATAGCCTACGTATTATTGCCTAAATGTACAAGTGGCTTGTGGAAGTTTGCTGACCCCTAGACTGTTACTGCTTCTTAAACAGGCAAAGCAGGGCAGAGTGGCTCAGTGGTCTTTGGGCAAGACACTTAACCCTTCTCGCCTCCAGTGTCTGTGGCACTGGTGAATGAATGTGTGAGAATGTTTGGTGGTGGTCGGAAAGTCCATAGAAAGAAAATGGCTGCCACATCTGTGTCATTCTGCCCCAGGGCAGTTGTGGCTATAGATGTAGCTTACCATTCACCAGTGTGTGACTGTGGCGTGAAAGAATAATGTATATGTAAAGTGTCTTTGGGTATCTTAAAAGCGCTCTATAAGTACTATTTATTATTATTAAATTTGTTTAATGAAATAGGCTTAAACAAAACTAAAATCCCAATCAATGTCAGTTAGGCTCCCACAGTTTTCAGATTTGTAACTCACTTTAGTAACTTGGACTCGACTTGGACCTTTCTTTAGTGATTCGGACTTGCTGTTTAACTAAAGATGTCTTGACTCAGACACGACTTAAAATTTTTTGGATGACTTGGAATCCAAAACTGGTGACTCGACTACAACACTGATTCATAGATTACTTTTGCTATTGGTAATTTAACTTGACATGTTTATACTTCTGTATTTATTGTTACTGCATGCTCTCTTTTCCTATATTTTACAAGACTGATTGCACAAAATGTGAACTCCCGTCACATTTTAATTTCCCCATTGTGGGATTAATAAAGTCTTATCTTATCTTCCTATTCAAACACACACAGATACATATTGTTGCCCCGGAGATTGTCTTACATGGTTCAATCTACTTGCCCTGTATGTGCCTTGGCCCATTACATTGTTTTTGAAGTGTAAATGAAATTATTATTAAAATGTGTTTCAACATAATTATGTTGAGCCTGACAATATGGACAAAGTTTGTAAAGGATATAACCAAATGGACAATAGTATATCAAAGAAAGTATAGTAAGAATAGATTAAAGCTTAAAATTAAGAGTTCTGAGACACGTGAAAGTAAACAAAAGCTAATTAGTTGGTAGAAATCTTTGTTTTTTGCACTAAACTTAGGAATTTGATTTGGGCCCCATACCTCAAAACCAAGGGCATAGTTGCCTTAAAATATTAAGCCTTTTTATTTTTACAGTGTATACAAATTGCCTTTATTTAAGTTTGTAAAGGCTTGTGAAGGTTCTCAGTCATCCATTTATTCAAGTTTATAAAACAGGAACTGAAGACAGTGGAGATGGAGTGGTTTGATATGACTCATTGATGCACACTATATGCTTACATAAAATAGAGGTTTTTTTTTTACCTCATCCTTTTATTAGGCCCACTGTATGTAGGGTAATAGTGACAGGATGTGAATTACCAAATTAAACCAGTGGCAGGTTTGATAAGGGTAGAGTTTTCTAGTTATTTTAACTGAGTTCCACTCTGTAATGGCCGGGCTTCCTAACAGTTAAACTTTCAGACTCACTAATGAACAAAGTGAGGCTCTGAGTCATGCTTTCCCTTCATGTGCCCGCTGCTGACTGGACAGACAGCACGCGCTTGCATTTCCCTCTGCCGTCCTCTTGGTGGCGCCGTGTGCCCAGCCTACAGAGCCTTCTTCTACCTGCTGCACCATTGGCAGTCTTTCTCCAGCACATATGGGCTTTAAGTTGTGCTCCAAGCTGGAATCACGCCCCGTAAAGCTGGAGTTGTGGATAGGCCCCTGAGGCAGTGACTGGCTCTGTTCGTCATATTGCGTCAGAGTAAACAAAAACGCTGACGTGAATATGAAAAAAAAAACAGTAAAAAAAATAAAAATAAATAAATCAAATGCTTGGGGAGCTATATGTCTGATTCAGCGGTGGGCAGCACACAGTGTCCTCCACTGTTTAATTATCACGAGGCATCCCTTCAATTTTGATGGCACCTTTTTGGACAAAGATCCCCAAAAAGTCTCCAAAAAACTTCAATTTGTTTTGGACGCACTCTCTTCTCTCCTCCCCCCCTTTCTGTCTGTTTCTCGCCACGAGTTTAAAGCCAAGTTCACACTGTGCTGCAGTTAATTTGCCTTTATAATATCTAATAATAAGTCCCCTGATGCACAGAAGCAGCGAGGAGGAGATTTGGTGTTTGAATTTTGTAAAAGAGGCTTCACCGGGCCTTGGTTCTTTTGCTTCAAAGCCTGGACAAACGATAAAAATATACGATTTATTTTGTCATTTTTCGTTTTGATGCGTATAGTTAAACATTATAACAAGGTAGAAAATGTTAGATTAACAGTAAGAGTAACTGTACAGTGCGTGCTTTCACAATTTGCAATTTTTTAGGAAACGCGTCAGACGCAAGGCCATTAACATGACACTAAAATCTAAAGTGGAATGATTGGAAGTGGTCAGAAAAGATGGAGATGAGCTGGGAAATTGTATACGAGTCACTGGAGTGGCTTCAGTCCCAGGAGGCCTTGAACTTATGAAGCCTGATCCCTTTTATGAAAAATAAATAAATAAATAAAATAACGGCCAATCATTTTCCAGCTCAACCATATCCATCTGAGCTTAATTGAACTCGGCGATGACGCGATGAGTGGAAAAATTGATTGGGTAATGGCTGTCACATAAGGCGGCGTGCGTCTTTGCGGTTCAAAAAAGAAAAGTTTGGGTCAAAAAACTTGAAAAAGGGATGGGTGGATGCATAGAGGCAGGTGGGGAAGGGTCTGACGGCTGCGTCGATGAGGAAGAAACTGTACTATTATATTCCGGGAGGAAGGCTTGATGACGTCTACCGCATCCTTAATGTGACTTATCGGGGGAGGGCGGAGGGGAGATAAAAATCCAAGGCAATCACAGCACAGGACAAAAGTTTCGAGCGAGCGCTATGTAGACGCACACACGCGGTTGGTTTTTTTGACTTTTCGGGGGCTTTTTTTCTTCTCCGACGTGCGCGCAGTTAACTCCTCTTTCATTTCTGAGTCCAAAGTGAGATAGACGCAAACTGAGGGGAACATAAAGGAGAGTCGACGAGGAGACGGCGCTTCAGCCATAAGGGGAAAGAAGTGCTCTCTTCACTCACAGACACGCCCGGACCAAGCCTCCTCTTCCCTCTCATCCTCTTCCTCCTTCCAGCAGCAGCAGCAGCACCGCGCGCCTCCTGCCTCCCTTTACTTCTGATATAGGTATGTTGTGCCACCGCGGACTGCACGGACACTGCTGAAGAGCGGCGTAAAGTCACAGGAATTAGTCTATTTCTTTTTGGGAGATACAGATACTTTGCATGTAAAGGATTGGCTATAACTTTGTTATAAGGTAACCAAACATCTTCTATCGAGTTATAATCAAGCTTTTAGTTGTATTTTAAAGCGAAATGAGATGTATATTGAGTAGAAGGAATGCAGTTTTATTGTTCCTGTATGGCGTTATTGTATTAATAGTGCCTTTATGTTTTCCTGCAGCATGGCCAGTTCGAGTAAAGCCACTTTAATCTTACTCATCTACGGAATCTTAGTGCACTACAGCGTCTTCTGCACACCTCTTGGACTAAGTTACCCTAAAATCAGGTAGGTAGCTCCATTCCACAAGCCTCTCAGCAACATTTATTTTATGCGTAAAGGATTTTTTTGTGAAGTGCTTCGAAATACTAGTTTTATTTGTAACCAACGCGTAATTACGCACAAGGGCAGCGGTCTTTTACTACACCTTGCGCTCACGGTGACTGATGAAAGCCATAGGTGTCAAAGGACGTGTGTGTTTGTGCGTTTGCGTTTGTGTGTGTCCGGCGGGACGCTACTCACAAGTCGCTCTTATTAAACTGAAACCAAGCGCCGGATGACGGGGGGGCTGTCGTCACGCGCAGAGGCGAGGCAAGGCGCAAAGAAATCTGAGCTGCTTTATCTCTCTCTTTTTTCCCTCCTTGTTATTGTGCCAAAAGCCTGATTTGGGCGTGGCTATGGTGCACATCATAATTGCTGCATTATTGTTTTTCATTGTACTTTTTCATTATTAATATTTCCGTGTTCACGCCCACTCAAGATGCAAGGTTTTTCACACACCCATTGTTTGGCTTTTTAAAATATATTTATTATTTATGAGCCCACTGTAAAAACGACGAAGCCAAACCCGAATTCAATTGGTTGTAATGATTTAATAATGATGTTTAAAGTTAAATCCAGATCATTTAATCTGTTTTTTCAATCATTTATATCATCGGACCGATTCCTCGCTGAATTAACAGCCCACCTTTATTCGTTTTAAACATTTTCGTTCCCAAACAATTATTTACGTATTCCACATCCCACAAGAGGGAAACTCCTGCGCGCGTTTGTCCGCATTCTTCCACTATTCTCGCTGCTGCGTCCCACAAGCGCGCGCTTCATGACTGATCTGTGCTATTCTCCTCCTCAGACTTGAAAACGACGCCTTCGATGAAGACGGCAACACATTACCGGACATGGGTTTCGACACGGACCAAATAGCGATACGCAGCCCGGACGAGGCGTACACGCTCTACTACCCGCCAGATAAGAGGTACACTTTGTCTCAAAACCATTCTGATGCTCTCGTGTTCTCTGTCCAGTGTTATTTTTTTTGTTTGTTTTTTTATTCACGAGGAGTAGCCTAAAATGTAGAAACCTCGTTTTTTTGTTTTATATCATTGTCTGCGCTTTTTTCTTTTTTGAGTCTCTTGGATTGATATGTATGTTTTGGCGTTTTATCATCTCAGATCAGAAAGGCATGCTGAGGAGGAATTAGATAGAGCCTTGAGGGACATCCTGGGTCAGTTAACAGCGAGACATTATCTGCATTCTCTGATGACTATTCGCGCAGGGTAAGGGCAAATCCTCTTATATACGCGTTTACCTGCAGCCACCATATAACCACATGCACCTCATTTGCTCCCACACAGGCTGCTGCAGCATTTAAACTATTTGTGTGTTTTTTTTGTGTGTTGCATGGCGTTGCGTTCACTGTCACGATTATTCCAATGAACAAAAAACGGTCAGGGTGAATTTACAGAACAGTCTGTAGCCTATCTACATTGATTTTTTTTGGAGCACTAATAATGAAAAAAGAAAAAAAGAAAATCCTGCGTCAGAATGCACAATGGGCCAAATAATAAATAATTTACGCGCTCAAATCAAGGCCTGTTTTAGCACGACAGGCCGAAAAACGATGCTTTACGTTAGAGAACCACGACAGTGAGAAGGAAGATAAAACACGAATGACATTATTATTTATTTTTTTTTTTTTGGAAGAAATGGAGCAGGTTTTCAATGTTGTTTCTTGTTTGTGTTGCAGTGAGGACAACAGCGTCGAGGACGAGTCGGAGCCCCTTTCCAAGAGACACTCAGACGGCATCTTCACCGACAGCTACAGCCGCTATAGGAAGCAGATGGCCGTGCAGAAATACCTGGCAGCGGTTCTGGGGAGAAGGTACAGACAGAGAGTTAGGAACAAAGGACGTCGACTGGCTTATTTGTAGCGTCCTATTTTGTGAGAACGCGCCCCAAACTGCCCAACTGTGTATATACATCCAGTCGTTAAATTCATCCACATATATCTGCCAACCAGTGGATTGCGCCTGTGTTCTTTCAACATGTATTTATGTATGAAGTAAAGCCATTAAAATCAATATTTTATTAATAATATCGTTTTTTTCTTTTTGTACTAAAGCACTTCTTGATACATAACCTAGGCACAGTTGTGGACCAATATTTTATTTTCATGTTACAATGTTAAAGAAAATGAGAAAAAAAAGTTGGAAAAAAAGAAAAAAAAGAAAAAGGATAAATGTGCACCTTCAACATTATGCGCTTGAAATCTTTAAAGGTCATCTACATATGCAGAAAATAAATAGATTTTGAAAAGACAATCAAAGTATTGAATGTTATACTTATTTTTGTAACCTATTTTTTTAGTGTTGTTTTTATTTTTTGTTTCCGAACAGGCCCAAAGAAGCAGTGAGCATGCTCTGTAAACCCAGGCTTATCCTATAAATTATATATATATATATATATATATATATATATATATATATATATATATATATATATATATATATATATATATATATATTGTCCACCTTAATGGTGAGCTCTGTGGCTTTGATGTGCAGTCTCATTTGGTGGCAAAATAACTAAATAGAAAAAAAACAACAAAAAAACTTCTCAAAAAAGTCATTGTGGGGATATTTATTACAGAGAATCGCTCACTCGCCTCAAAAGTGTCGCAGAGAAATGCATCCGTGAAGAGAGTTGTGTGTTGTGTACAGAATAGAGAACTACAAATCCCAGTTTTGTCTGCTCAGTCGACAGTTTCAGTCAAAGAAGCAAACTGTTGATTGCAGCCGGCACGAGAAAACAGATCTGATCCAGATTTGTGGTAAAGAGGACTATAACGGGCTTACTTCATCTTTATTGGTGCATGATAAGGCTGATTTTGCGTAGAAATTGCATGCAATTGTGCTATAGATTTTTATTTTGCCTGATGGGCTATGCTTTAAGCCCAATTCTGCGCCACTCCTCCTTTTAAGATGTAAAGAAGGGGAGCCAGACGTGGTGGAGACTGGTATTGCACTGACTTGTTGAAGCTCCTGCAGCTGTCACCTCAAATGACAGGACACTGGATGCCCTTTTCCTTTTTATTAGCCTGACTGCCTTCGTCTCCTAGTAGTCGTTTTGGGATTCTTTTGCTTCTAGATGGCCGTGCAAAGTAGTTTTTTTTCCTTTTTCTAGTTAGACTTGACAGTGCCGTTGTTAAGTGAAGATAAGGCTGATTTGTGTTGGAGATGTCTGTCGGGAATGTGCAGAGAGGATGTGATAAAGAGGTGCGTGGAGAGTGAAGAAGTGTGAAAAGTCAAACCAAGTGGGATTGTTGCGTAGGAGAATGCACACGCCGCTCACGCACAAAGCGGTCAGAGAGCTGACGAGACCCACCGAAATTCAGGAACAGATCGGACAAAGTGACGCCAGGGTCAAGGAGCCTGACAGAGGAGATCAGGTGTTGAATTCCCTCCACTTTGTTGTATGGAGAAAGTTGTGAGGCTGTGTCCACACTAATACATTTTTATCTCACACTGGCATTTTCACATTTAAAGCTAATACGTAGGCTTTGTAAAATATTACTTACTACTTTTTGTTTGAAAACCCCAGAGTTACCTGTTAGTGTGGACAAACAAAAAGGGAGACTATTTTGTTATTTTTCTGGTTGTCCCCATTAAATTAACCCTGACAACCAGTTGATTCCAAATCATATTAGTTGTGGTTTTTATACAACTGACATGTTTCACTATAGAAATAATGAAAAAAAATAAATCTAATCAATTTGTTTCTGCCTTTTTATGTAATGTAGCTAAATTCTATCCTATGACAACTTGTTAATTCCTCGTTTAACTTATTAGAATGTACTAGCATACTTTCTAAAATTTTTAAGCAAAAAGAAATCACTCTTGTTGTTAATGCTGTTTTTCAATTGAAAATGCATTAGTGATGGTGCAGCCTCAGTTTGAGCTTTAATAGAATGTACTGGGATGTATTTTGAGATTGTCTTATTTACAAAAGCCCTTGTAAAAAAGGAAAAGCATTAGTGTAGATGTAGATGTAGCACTGTAGAAAGGAGCTAAATGGATTCCAACGCCCTCCAGGCAGAGGGATCTTCCCACTGACTTTTATTAGGCCGATTTCTTATGAATTTATTCAATCTCATGCAAATGCAGTTATATGCTACCCTGCAATCCAATCTCTAGGCTGTGTCCCTCCACGGAAACTATAAATACACGGTTGAATTTGGCTTTATCCTACAGGCTTTGTGTGAATGTGATGTCACTGTAGGTGTTGCATATCAGCATCTCTTTGTGTGTGTTTGTTTGTGTGAATGAGACTGAACGTGGAGGTGGAAACAGCTTTTGGCTTTGGTGCCTTGCTTCGACGTGAGAAAAAAAAAAAATGAAAATGAAAAAAAAAAAAGAAAAGAGAAAAAATTCGCCACAAGTGACAGATGGCAATTTTAGTGGCCCTACAATGCTGCAGTCCATTAGCTTACATTCAGACTTCCTTTTACTGTTTAATCGCTTGGCTTGGTCTGGCCCAACAGTAGTAGAATTAGGCTTTCTTTTTAAAGCATGGCCAAAACCTTTTATAGTGAGTAAAATATTTAAAAAATGAATAGAATGTGTTTGTTGATGGAGCAGGCAATGTGTGTGTGTGTGTGCATGGGGTGTTCAGTGTCTGTGGGAGTTGTGAACAATGATCAGTGTTAATGTTAATGTGGACTATGAGGTGTTGTTCTTTTGATATTGGTCAGTACGTTATGAACAAGAAAAACAGCCCCTAACCTTCTCTATTATGTTCATCACAATCTAGAAGTACAAGGGTTACCGAAACATGACAGAGATGTTGTTCAGATTATAGAAAATGCCTGTTGTTGATATTTCTGAAAGCGCCAAACGCCTTACTTAAATGTTGAAACTCATATATATGAAAAAACAATGTGTTTTAAAAGTGAACCTTAGTACAAGTGACATCGTTCTACACACAGGAATCCTTTATGGGGTTTTACGTTTATCAATGTTATGAAAGTGTTGTAAGATTTGTATGAATAAATTTTTGTAAACAACATTTTTCTAATCAATGTCTAATCATTTTAAGATAATCCTTGTTAAAGTTACATGTAGTGTTTGGAATGAGTTTGGAGTTAAGAGCAAAAAATGCTGACAAATATAAGTCAAACAGAGTCTATGTAGATGGTTCCCATTTGTCTGAGAGCAGATAATTTCCTAAAACATACAAGAGCCAAAAGCTATAAGATTGAAAATAAAGTTAAATATCATTCACATCCAGCTCAGCTGCTCTCTGGTGTATTACTCTGCCAAGTTAAATTTACATTTCTAGCAATATCTCATCACAAATGAAAAGCAAATATATGCTAGAATTGGTCCAACCTGTAAGCAGCAGAAAATGATCTTGAGCCAAAAGGCAGGGCTGCCAGTCTGTTGGGCTTTTGTGTCTCTTATTGGTAACTTCACACCTCAGCCTTAAGATATTTATGTGGTTTGCAGCATTTAAATGCATTTAAATTTACAATTCATAGAATTAAGATGAAAATGAGGCAAAGTCCTGAATTCATCTCAATGAATGGATCAATAATTCTGAGTGAAAAACAGTGCAACGCCTCAAAGGAGCTTGTGAAGAAAACCCAGAGCCGTGCACTGAGGCTCAGAGAGGTTCCTTCATTGTGGAGCAGCGCCTCTTTTTCCTCTTCCATCCTTGGCCTTGGATGTGCAGCTGAGTCCCACGGGAGAGGAGGATGGGTGTGGTAAAGGAGCGTCTGTGTGATCCGATCCTCATCAGCAGCCACTCTGAGCTTGTGTGGACGCACACGCACCAGAGCTCAACTAACCCAATCAGAGAAATGTTGCATGGCAACGGGCCACAAAGGGACACGGTTATGTATACGCATGTGTCAAGTGTGTGCATGTCGGGATGTGCAGAAAGGCAACGGGCCTGTGTACATGTTTATGAGTGTGTTTTATTATTCATGACTCAACACAGACAAACCTTGGGAGGGCTCTGCATGCTTTGGGACGGGGGTCTTCACCCTTACATATGTGTACACACACTGTCTGGGCAGAATATGAGAAACACCATAAATGTCTTTTACAAATACTGTAATAGCAACAACAGTCGCTGGCACAAAGGAGCAGGTGGTAAATATGATTAATGAAATTCAGTATAAACGAATTATCCACGAGAACCTGCCTCATGCTCACACACATACATCTTTGTTTCTTCCCTGAGGAGGCTGATTCGTGGGAGTTGGCCTGTTACTAAGAAAGCCTGGCAGATTGACGATTGTCTGCTACCTGTGTGATGTGGAGGATGTCTCTATTCTTTATTTATCCTCCCAGCTGCTCCATCTCCTAAGCTGTCAGGTCAAAAAAGAAGGCTTAGTCCTGTTGACAAGAAGAGTTTCCTGGATTTCGCCTGTGACATTTTGGGATTTCACAAAAGGTTCTTTGAAATAACGAGAAAAATTCTTTTTGAAATTCATGTCTTAAACTCCTCAAAGCAGAGGTGCATTCTTTCACACAGCAGCAGGGATATCGTCTACATAATGTACATTAATGTGAGAATTTATAAAAGATGGCTTCTTATTCCACATATTGGTGTGATTGCTCCTCTGTGGCATACTTCACTCCACATCTTTCATTAGGAGACGTTTATAATTGACCTTCATATTTCAAGAGATTTGCAGTTTTCTAATTTTGCTTCTTTTTGGAAGAGAAAAAAAAAGGGGGGAAGTGAGCCTTTAATTAAAGCTGGCTCGGTCCAGACTTGGAATCACATCTTTTAATAATGACGTTCTGGCCTTCAGTGCCTGCAGACGTGTCTTAATCATGTTGGGGAGCGGGCTGGAGGGGGAGGGGAGGCTGGTCTGGGGGCTATTCCAGAGGGGATACCCATAGTGTCCCCACAGCTCACGCGCAGCTTTCTTTTGTTGCCATCAGACGAGTGTCTAACAGGTTTACACTCATATGTCCCATATCATGTTTTTAGAAACGGAGATAGGCAGAGCAGGCGTTAGCTGATATGATATAAAGGTGTATAAAATGAAGTGACAAAGGAACAAAATATGGCTTTGATGGGTTTATTTAGGTAAAAAAAAAGCATTAATAATATCATATCATAAAAAAGGATCACAAAAACTTCAGTAATTGAAAAGAAACTTTGGAAATGTGGCGGCCATGGCCAGTTGTGAGAACTTTTTATCACTTGTTTATCTGGAAATTTTTCCATTTGTTGAGAATTTCTTATCAAGGATTCACAATGTTATTTCAATCAAGAGTTTTTCAAAAAAAGTAACCTATTTCGTCTAAGTTTTAAAGGAACAGGACAACTTTGTCTTCCTAAACAAACTTGACTTTTCTGGACAAAATAGAGTTGGGATTGAAAACCAATGATGTGTTTATTTTATGTGCACGCTCACCTCTCCGTGCACTCTCTGTGGCCTGTCAGGCTTACAGCCCTCACCAGAGAGGCCCAGACACACACCCCTGCTCCAAGCCACACCCCCTCCGCCTCATAAATCATTCAGAGGTCCGCTTTGAGGGACAAGAACACAGGAGGGGTGTGCCTGGTCGGGGCTTGCAATGAAAGCCTGCGACTGTGCCACAGCCTAACGTTCCCTCTCTGCTGTTTAAATCCCATCCAGTGGTGCGCTCTGTCACATCTGGCATTAAGTGGTGGGCACAGAGCTGGGAACGGCAGCCCCTCTGGGAGCAACAACACAGAGGAAGAGACAAGCTACAAGAAAATAGGGGATGTGGGCGAGCGCTTGCAGACATGGACCACTGATCAAGAGTTGCTTCTGGCTTAGAGGGGAACACTTTACTCGTATTGCTTGAGTAATCATGGGTAACCACCACTATCCATCATTTATTATGAGCTTACGCGGCCAGCAAGGAAAATGACCAACGTAAATGTCATTTTCTCAGCAGTGCACTTTAAAATAACAACCTGAGAGAAGAAAAGCTCAAATTTAAGTCAGACTCCATCAAACAATCTATACACTAGCCTTACATACAGGGTTCTCATATGTAGTTGTTATGGCAAACCAGCCACACACACACCCGTCTCCAATTCCTCTGGGAAATATCAGGCTCGTTAGCTTCTAAAAATAATCCATCAGCTCTACTAGCTGGCTGCATGATCGGCTGTTTGATGTTGGCGGGTAACGTTCATCGTTGAGGTCTTTGTCTCGAGGAGCGACCACCTGCTGATGAAATCGATATAAAGAAGAGAGGCTCTCTTGAACAAAACAGTGAAGTTCAGTCAAATCAAAGGGAATGGAACAGAAGCTAAAGCTAAACATTGGATTGTTTTACTTCGATTGACTTAAGAATGGTACTTTGATAGGATTTCAGTCCACCGGTTTTACGTTTAACTTAAGTGACAAGACGGAAATTACAAGGAATTTACTTAACAGCCTTCTGTGTCATGTGCTTTGCCAGTTGTGATTGTGCTCATTGGTTATTGGCTAAACCCATTAAGCTGTTCCTTATGGGCCCTGTTTTATAAAAATTCACACTCCGCCTCCACCCCAGCTCCTTAGTTTGCTGCACTTCTCTGATTTGAATGTGTTTTTACATTGAGCTCTGGTCATATTCTGCTCACAGGGCAGTAAATCCAATCAGACACCATGTGAACATAGCTCATGACAGTGCTGACTCTACCGAATGTCCCATGGAGGCAAATCCTATTGATCTGAGTCAAGCATTATTAATGGTTCGCAAATACAACCTTGAATGAAATGGCGTTTGCAGGAACTCTCGTCTGTATGACTTCATTAAGGCTCGAGAAGAACACAAACTGATTTGTCGGCACATTTAAAAAAACAAAAAACATCCTGACTTAGTTTAGTTTATTCAGTCAAGCAAAAAAGAGAGGAAAAAGAGAAGAAAGAAAACAATACAATAATTCCAAACAAAAGCTCACATTGACCAAAAGGATGTAGGCCGACGTCTGAGACTTATTGTTGCCTACTCCTTTTAAACATTCAAATCCAAACACCACATAATACCATAAAACAAAGAAAAACAGACGAAACAAAAAACAACAAGCTTAGAAGCCCCGTTCTTTCTTCTGAGTAAGACCTAACTTGATAAATCCCTGATATGTGTGGCTCTATGTTGTTTTACATCGAACAAACACCTTTAAAGCTGCTTTTTCCCAGTGAGACTTTTTCAAAAGACACAAAGAGAGATTTCCACATCACCAGTGTGCTTCTCTAAATGCACATGGATGACAGTATCGGAGGGTTGTACTACTGTAGTTGCTTTGTAAAGCTACTGAAGCGCAGTGGCTCCACTTCATGTGGCTCTGGTAAGTTGACCTCAAGGCATTGTGTTTTTATAATCAGGTCGTGTATAACATTAAACCAAAACATGGCTGACCTTCAAAGTTCAATGGCAGGCAAACAAATCTAGCGGTTTTGCCTTTTTTAGCGTCTTGCGCTGCTCATTCGGATTTGGGTGATGCTGTGCAAACACTGAATAATGCATATTTGCTGGAGCAGTAAGGTGTGAAAACCCAGCGTGAAAATAACGCCAAGAAACATGTTGGAAGTCTTTTTCATTTTGCCACTTCTCCATCTTACCCCTGCCTCAAAAACGAAGAAGATAAAAGCACCCTATTACCCATTTCCCCACCGGCGCATCCCCTTTTCACATCATTTACCTTTAACTCCTCTAAGATTGGCCAGAAACAAGAGTTAATGAATGAAGAACAGACAAGAACAAGGGCTTGACAGGTTACAACAGCTTGTGAGAGTCAAATTTACACGCAGCTTCTTGGTTTTTAATGAACGTGATATGGGCCTTATTCAAGTAATAAACAAGGACGCATTTTACTGAAAAAACAAAATAATGCCTCCCACTATTGAGTTAAAATCACACAAACATCACATGTCATTCACCCTCCAGCTGTCTGAATGGTTCTGGAAATCAGTCATTCTAGTTTTTCACAAATGTTAACATCTCTGTGGGACACATAGAAACTTGGACTCAAATCAGTGTGACAAAAACAAGACATTAAAAATTAATGGAAAGAAGATTGTTGGAGTATTTCTCACATTAAGTTTAAACTTAGTACGCTCCAGCTGCTTGGCAAACACATAATGCTTCACCAGTTACTGTGACTAAGATAAAGACCTATTATTCTAGACCTTGTCAAACACGTCAAGCTACAAAGGTGGGTCTGAAATCCCACTGACTGGGTTTTGTTACATTTACATATGTTACATAACCTTGCGCTGCAGCTGGATTCTTTTTGAGCTGAAAATCTATCTTAAACTGCTCCAAGCCAAGTTCAAAGTCTGAATCCAGGCCTTTTCCGGCTTATTGTGTCCAATGTGTTGCTGCACTGATAGGTTTGGGCGTGTTTTATTAATTTAAAGTGGCTGCTTTTTTTCAAATGCTTCAAGGCTCTACAACATAAAAACAAATTCAAACATTTTAAATTTGATGTAAGATAATAATTTGTACCTTTTTTTCCCATGATATAATTATTTTTACTGGTGCTGTCCATAGTTTATATCAGAGTTTGACACCACTGCTCTGCTCTATATCACGACTCAAGTCTTGCAGCTGAATAGCAAACCCATAATTCCCGTTTATTGTGCAAAGCCCGAAGGAAAGTGTGTAGATGCATCAAAACATCTTTATCCCAAATCACAGAAACAGGACTACGTTTGGAACAAATAAAACCACTGCCTTCTCCTTTCCTCTAAACATGCTCGCTTACAAAGATCCTAGAGCGCGCTTTGCACCAAAGAAGGGTTTCACTTTTCAGAAGCACAAAGCATGGCACAGGCTTTTCCTATCTTTTCGCACGTACTCAGAAAACAACAAAGATACCTGCCGCCTGTCACCGAGCAACGGGGAACTCTTTGGGAAGGTGTGAGTGGGAACAGAGGGAGATGATGCAACCAGCCAGGCTCTTCATTCGCACCTGTGAGCGACATCCTGCACTCCCCAGGGTTCAGCATCCGGATGGCACTGCTCGTGTCTCCCACCATTCCCATCTTTTGCTCGTCTTTTCATGCGTTTGGGAGGGAAAGGGGGGTGGGGGGTGTCACTCCAACGCAATATTCTCCCTCTGTGATATTTTGTTATACCCGATGATTCAATGGAAAATAAATCATGTTAGGAAAGCCTAGCTGAATTTATTGCAGGTTTGCAGGTTTTTCATTCAATTGTGAGCAGCTGATATGGCCTTTTTGGCATTTCTGGAAACTGTAGATAGTGCCTAAAATAGTATTGTTTCCTCAAACAGACTGTTCTATGCTTCCGTACATCTAAAACGATTGCTCAATATGACAGAGGGTTTAATATCACATGCATTGTATGACACATGGCTCTATTTGATAAGCCAGTGCAACAACAAGATGTTTTGCTAAAACTATTGTGAGAAAACATGATTTTATAGCCTTTCATATGATCTAAACATAAACACATTTGTCTTTCACAAGAACTATGCATAGGAATGTCTATGGGAATGGTGAACTCAATTCTTGTGCCAACCCAAGTGGAGAGTATGCCGTGTATTTGCAGTCAAAAGAGTTAACTTAGGTGTTAAAAGAATTTTGCTAAAGTGACAGGAAAGGAGAGTGACTGAATGATTGAATGCCTGTTTCAAACCTGCTGTAAAGCTGTTATCTATCCCCATATGTTGCTCTAATAACTTTAAAGATACATTCTTAGTAAAAATCATAGAGTTTCATTTATTTGTTGCAGAGTTTAATCAGAAAAATAACTTCCAAATACAGATATATTATGAAGTATGTACTTTCATAGTTTGTGTGGTGCCTTATTTATTTGGCCTCACCTCACACTCCTCTTTTTTAGAGCATGTGAACAGCTATGGGAGCTGTGCCACGATATGCTTTTGTGTGTGATGCTGATTGTCACCTCACAGCAAGAAGGTCCAGGACACCTGGACGCCCCCTGGTGGTGGCTGCTAAAAAGATGTGTTCCCCACAAGGATAATAGAAAAGTAATTGCTCATAAATGCACCAAAACCTTAATGCAAGAATGTGTGCTCAGATAGAAACAAGAGAGTGCTTTGTCTCCAGCGGTGCTCAGTTTCTTCTCTCTGGGGAGATGAAGTTATGAGGTTCAATGAAGCCTTAACTGTTAATTTTTTAAAGATAGACAAATGTAAAGAGGATTATTGGTATGTAATTATACACTTTTTAAAACATAGAGGATATGTTGCTTTTTGTTACATACCACAACATTCACACACTGCACCTTTAATTGTGCATTACAGGAATGAATGGATGAATATTGAAAACCAAAGCAAATCTGTTTGTCTGTTTTTTTTTACATGAAAATACACAGAATGTATAATGGCACTTTTGTGTGCTATTTACAGCTTGGTGTCATCATTTTATGGTATGTGACAAAGTGGAAGTCACTGAATCAAATAATAAGTGCCTGCTGTTATTGTTTTAACATTTATGAGCGATCAGACAATAGTCCCACACCCCTCATTAACATTCATTATTTCCGTTGTGTTGTTAGTCGGCTCAAAGTAGCTCACTGTGTTTGTGTGTTCGGGCGTTTGGCAGCCGCCGTCAGTCCAGGCAATGACATCACACTTCTGGCACTGAAAACCATGCAGCAATGACTGCTTAGCACAAAACACACCTCTAAATAACAGCAAACACACTGGCGGTAATCAGGTTAAGCTAATGTCATTGACTAAATTGAGGCTCAAGAGAGACCCTAATAACACAGATCAAGTACATAAACACCACGTTGGAGTGTTGACGGGAAAATAAACCCAATCTCAGTTAACAGAGCTAACATGATTTATTCATTTGATTTCCTTGCTGGTTTCATGTGTAGAATAAATCCAAAATGCAACAGCTTTATTGCTTTTCATAAAACTGTCAAGGTAATGGCTGATTTTCTTGCATTTTGTTGTTGAAAACAGAATAGGTCAGAATATGTGTGTGAATTTAACAGGACAATTTAACATACAGCTTACATGAATGTCTTTATTTTTTGAACAAATGGTTAAAACCAACACAGAGAAAAGAAACATTAAATTCCAACATAATAGTTATTCATTAGTTAACTCAAACTGAAAACACATATTTGGTGTTCAGAAAGGAGTAGGAGGAAGCAGTGCTTATTTACATCACAACGTTGCATAAATAAATAAAATGGCAGTCTAGACTCAGGATCAGAGATGTTTGACTTGGAGCAGAGCTTCACTGATGAGATCCCAGAGGTTGGTGAGGTTTTACTGAAGACCTGCATGAGGTCTTCGCTTTTATAAACTGGAGGCTGCAGGTTGGAAAAGTTGAGGTTAACTCCTGTGTAGGGTTGGGCAACTTGGCTAAAAAAATTAAGTCGGGCAATTTTGTAGTTTTTATTTCATGTGACAAAGTAGAGTGATAGGAAACAAGGTGAGAGAGAAGGGAATGACAGACAATGACAAACAGACCTGAGCTAGAACCAAACCTGCGTTAAGAGAGTATCTGGAATGTGCTGAACCAAGTGGACCACTGAGGCACACTATATATATATATATACATTTATAATTTATATTATGTATTTTATTTATTTATATCCATTGGTCATTGTTTGCATTTAAATTTACATTTAGGCATTTAGCAGAAACCTTTATCCGAATCGACGTTGTTCATTTGCAGTTTGCTTTTTTAAGTGCTTTATTTTATTTCTTTTATTCAAGACAGTTCTTTTAGTCTATCACTATTCAAGACGTGCACTAGCCCCTTGTCACCTTATTATTTATTGAATCTGTAGTTTACTGTGTGCAATAAAGGTTTGGCAATGCCATATTCATACGTGTGTGGACTGTATATATTGTACTGACTGATGCCTTCTTGTTACTTATGTTGAGTGAAATATTGTTTTTGCAGCTGCAGGCGGTAGGCTACTCTGAGCCCAAGACAAATTCCTATGGGACAATAAAATTGATCTGAATCTAAATATTTGTGTTTTTACCCCTTTGCCAAACAAAAGCATTACAGAGGTACCACAGCCATTGTTCAATCTGTGCAGAGCTCTGGCAGTAGCAGTAGGCTCCAGAAGTAGTAAACTGTGTCTGTTATATATGATTTTTATAGTTAGGTTACCTTGAATAAGTTTTTCCAACCCTCATCTTAAAAATCATATGTAGAAAGGGTCATCCGTTACAACAGTAATTTTAGAGAAAACAATTGTACAGATGAGCACATAAAAAGAGAATAATAACATGGAGGAGGTGGATGGGGAAATGAAAGAGATCTAGAGCCATATCAAAAGTCACGTAACATTGCGGCTGATTGTATAAATACACAAGAGAGCAGATATAAGAGGAAATAAATACACAGAAGCTACACGACCAATATGGATCCCAATCGATAAAAGATGCCTGTAACAATTAATGAAATAAACATGTAATTAATTTATTGTTGGAATCATGAAACATTTGTACTGTACTTCAAAGTTTTAAAAATCACTGTTCATCTGGTCCAGATGGCATTTTCTAATTGTCGTGAGTTGTTGTGAGGAATGCAGCCCTCCTTCATAGAAAACAGCCTCACTTTAGTTCATTTGACAACTGTCTTAGTAAGATCAAGAACAATATCTGGAACTGAGAGTCTCTGGGGCAAAACGTAGAAGCAGAAATAAAAAATAATTACACGGTTATCTAAACCTGTGAAGATCTTATTGATGATTAGAGGAGCAGTGTATCACAGCCTGTTGCTTTAGTGCATGACTCGGTTCATTGTTACAAAGTGGTGAATAGAAATGGAATCTAGAAATACGAGTACATTTGTGTGCATTAGATGTTTTTTATGCATGAGAATGAAAAAGAAGAATAGAAAATGACCTCTCAGCTGTGGAAGAAATGGAAATGCAAGACAGTGCACAGTTTAAAGTGAAAGAATCAGAGAGGATCAGAGAGGATTACTGGCTCACGTGTCATTACTTTTTTCTCTCATCCTGAACTTTTTTATGTGTCCCTGTCTACACTTCCTTTCATAGTCCTCCCAGAAGATGCAAGGTATGATGACTTGGTATGACGCCTTAAATGTCATACCTCTTTTGGAAGCTAATCCTTCTGTGAGAAAAAAGCCTAAATAATGAGTTTTCTTATGGCATAAAGCTCCAGGGTCAGGCTTTAGATGTCAATGCTGCTGTTCAATGTTCACGGTCTCGAGAACCTGTATCAATGGTAAATAAAATTCTCATCAGAGACTCACATTCTACATTTTTTGTTCGACCTCCTCGGGTCTTAAAGAGTGCAAGCATTTACATACTTATTGATGATCAAACCAAAGTATTTGACCCATCACATCTCAGTGGCCGATCAGTGTTCCTTAAGTGTTGAGCGAGTGTACCATTCTGTGGGTCATCCCAGTGCCCAGTGGCTCATTGTTGTTAACAGGACGCACGCTGAGAAACAGCTGTCACTCAGTGCCATCTCCGAGGTATCCATCACGATGGAGTGCTCAGCACCTGCTGCTGTTTCTGTGCAGCAGCGCGCCTCGTTCACTGTCGGAGTGGGAGGTATATCACTGACTCACAGCAGCTTGTGAGCATGTTCAGACCCATATGGGAAAGACTGGCGGCCACATGTCGCGCACAGTCAAATCACACTGTAAAACTCAGCACTATGCCACACAGACGCCACTCATCTGCTAATTTATTTATCACTATATTTAATATTATTTTAAATATACACCGCTGAGCAAATACATAATCTGCATTTATGCAAAGAGAAGGGATGAGTCACCGCTGCAGTCTTTCTTGAATGTTGACTGGTTATGGTTCAGGTTAATCAAACACTGTGGTCACAGTTAATAAAAAGACATATGTTAATGCAACCGAGTGTGAACTCCAGCCTCCTGCAATGAAATGGGATGCACCCAATCACCTCCCTGACCTCCACAGAGCAAACACACTCAGCTGCAGTCTGAACACAACAGTGATCTGTATTATACTGTATTTCTGTTGAGATAATCCCGACAGACTGTATAACTCACACACAATGAGGTAATAATGATTCAAAAACAAGCGGGGATTAGAACAAGCATGAAAATTTGCATGGGCCTATAGAGCTGATTGTCTCAAAATATGGAATTTGATAAAGTCAGAATCACAAAGTATGGCAGACGCAAACTTAGCTGTTCCTAGCTACTAATGCAGAGAAGAACAACAGAAGTATAAAAAGCATCTCTTCCATTAGAATAAGTGATACACAATATATACCAACACAGCTTACACTCACAGAGCCAGCGGTGACCTAGATCAGAGGATTCTTTCAAAATGTATCATTCATAAACACTGAAACTTTCCTTTTGACCTTGAAAATGCCATAAAGATATAATATACTTTTAGTTTTCGGATATGGTGGTGTATAACAATCAATAAATGCTCTGAAACCAGAATCAAACTGAATCAACTTCTTTATTGTGTGAGTGACTGGCTATATTGTTGATTTAAATGACTCTCAAAACACCTTAGTCTTTTTATTACTTATGAAAACTGGATTAAATATGATATGATAATATAGATTTAATATGCATGCTTGTATAGTAGACGTGATAATAATTAATTAGTCAAATCAGGAAAGGTAAATATACTGGCGCCAGAACTGCAAATACTAACAGCCAATAGTAACAGTAGTGGAGTGATATTTCAGAAAGTAGCGTGGGTAGATCCTTAATTAGTACAAACTCAGTGGAACTAAGTGTATTTCCACTTTGCTGTACTTGTCATATATCAGAATATACAGTATATGCAGCAATAGATCTGTTCTGAACCGCATCATTAGGAGTTGTGAGCTTAGACGTAGTGCATGTCAGAAGTTTACAAAAATCTGGTTGTAGCCGGATTAACACAATGCTTTACTTTGCATTAATGCCATCTTGTCCGGACTGTCAAGCTTCCCATCACAGTTGCTCTGCATTAAACTTCAGAGAAATACAGCTTCTCTCAAGTCAGGGCATTACCAGAAATGCACAGTGAAAACAAAATGCAGTGCACAGAGGTTTTAAGCAGTGCAGTGAGTGAGAGAGAGTGTATCGATCTATGGTCACAGCAACTTCCTCCCTCAGCAAATTTCTATTTCTGGAGCCAGCGTACCTCAGGAAGCCAACAAGACCTGATTTGTGGGGAATGACTTACATTACCTGGTTTCTCCTCGAGTCCAAGTGATCTATTTTTATCCCAACCCGTTCACGTATGTTGTCACTCAAGTTAAATTCAGTTTGGACTGAGACCGAGGGGTCACAACCTGTCACTGTTGTTAAGAAGGAGGTTCTGAATGCCGCTTAATTGCCTTACCTCTTGAGCAAACCCCTACTCAGCATCAGCCCATGTGACACACTGTACACCTGGAGTGAAGAAAATCTCAAGGTAATGAGCGATACTTCTCATGTCAGCAGACACTCATGAATTGTCTGGAGGAGGAACAAAACTGCAACGAGGAAAGTGTCAAAAGCTTCCTCTCCAAACTTGAGAAGGGGTTTCTCCCATCAAGCACGGATCGAGAACCTCTGGGGAAAAGCACACCGCAGCAGTGACAGGTATGCCTTCTGAGAAAGACACTCACATGTTCAAGCACTCAGATCCCAAGTGTGTGTGATGCACTTAGTGATGAGATAATTTGGACAGCAAAACAAACAAACACAGTTCTGCTTTACTGCCCTCCCAAAGACACTCTATGAACTACAGCGCAAACATATCTACTAGCATTTGGAGAAACAGCCAAAAAGAAAAAAAGAAAAAAGAAACTCTCTGGAGAAAAGACAATCAATGAGTTCTGATTAAATCGACAAGAGCATCACTAAGGCCAGTGCAAATGAGAAGCTGGTGGTTAGCGAGTGGCATGCGCCATGATTCATGACAGTCTTGAGAGTCATTCATCCCCCATCAGCCAGTCGTCGCTGCCAACCCACCGGGTCAGCCCTGTAATAAATATAGATGTTGACACACAGGTTCTAGCAGCCACCGGAGCAGACGATTCATGTTGTGGGTGGACTGGATGTGGCCCTGTGTCCGCACCTGACACCCTCCAATTATATGTGACAGATGCTTGGCGCATGCACACGCACATTAATACGCAACACAAGCACCAAATGAAATCTCCATATCTGACACTGGGCTTTCTCCCCCCTTCACCTCTTCCTTTTGTTCACTGGCTCTATGTGGCCAGATGTGGCCCTACTACAAATTTAATAAACACACCAGTGTGCGTGTGGAAGTGTGTATATATGTATATGTGTGTGTTTTCAAAGGGCCCCATAAGGCTCTATGTAAGTAGTCACGTGTGCATGTGGACGCCTGCTGTGTTTTACATGTGTGTGTCCAATCCTACACGCCACACTGCCCGCATCGCCTTATTAGCAGGCTCCATGTGTCAGTGGTTAATTCCTGTGTCTCCCGTGGGACCCCCCCCCTCTCTCTCACCCCCCTGTCCCCCTGTCACCCTCCCATCACCACCTCCACAGATGGGTCCCTTTGTTTCCCAGCAGAATACTAATAATGGGCATTGAAGGATTCCAAAGGGGGCGGTTTAGGCCCCTTAACACCGGCATTGAGCTGAACGCTGTAATGATTCAAGTGGTGGCCGAGGGAGGGACAAGGGAGGCCCCTATGAGCCGACTGATAACAGCTAACACAAACAAAGATGTTTAAGTGCTTCCTTTCAATTCATGAAGTGTCTTATCATAAACCAAAACATAGCTGCATTGTGTTGTGCAGAGAAGCTAAATGAGTCTAAATTCTCGTAACACTGCAGGATAAAGTCATGGAGATATAAATATTTTGTGTGACTACATTACTCCAGCATGAGCAGATTTCAGTCCTCAAATGTTGCCAATACACAAAAACACCCCAAAGACATTACTGTTCTGAAGGTTACCCAGTGAAAACTAATAAGACATTTAGTTTTAGATTTATTAAGTTAGGCATTACTGTTGACTAGTGAATTATTGCAATATATTAGACGCTCAACCAACCATCTTAATAGTTTTTCTATTCTTTTATTTTTCTTTAAAACAATTGTAGATTTGAGTTAAATCTTAAGACAATGTACGCACAATAAACTACTGCTAAATGCATTTTGATAGATGTGCAACAATACAGTCTCCCATTTTAGAAAAACTATCACGATTGGTCCAACAGAATTTCTACTGAGTGGAAAAAAGTTGTGAAGGGAAGGGATAGAGAGAGACTTGCAAAGGTAGGTATAGATGGCTAAAGTATGATGTTCATTTGTTCATTAAAAGAAGGAGGTACTAAATGCTACCAAATGCAATGATGGAAAATAGTCTAACGTGGGAGGAAAACTTCCAAAGGTAAATAGTGTTGATCTGTTTCTCCTGTTTACACTTTGCTACAAATCATGTCTGAATGTTTAGAGTTGACCTAAATCCAGTGTCAGATAGGTCTGTTTACACTGACATGAACGGGTCCACTTTTGAAGATGCAGTGAATGTAACCCTATATCACAGAGGAAAATAAACATGAAGCAATAAAACAGTTACAATATAGGCTTTACCTTTTAGATGCCAGACAGACATATGCTGCTGTATAATCAAGATTGAGCAGAGAAGAATGCAGAGTGAAAATAAACAGGCTACCACTGCATCTAAATTTAGCTAAAGTGTTATTGAATATCTGGACGATGTTGTTGTGGTGTAACCAAACCGCAGAAAGGCCATTCTGTAACACTGTAAGATAAAAAAAATGAAGAAAACATTCAGGACTTGTGAGCATTATGGAAAGGTTTGAAGCAGCTTATGTGTCCTCTGCCAAATCGACGAGCTTAAGTCTCAGTCGGGCCAAGATAAAACTTGCTATAAGAGTCCACACATCATGAGCCAAATTAAAGTTGCATAAACTGTCTCGGACAAAAAACAAATGGAAGATGAAGTGAATAAATTGCTAGAGGGAATTTCAAGCAAATATAGCATGAAAGTTAGATAAAGGCTGCTAAGGCATTCTATAATATACTGTGTTATATTGAATATTATTGCTATTTTTATTAATCTGATTAAATCCGATAAAATTTTAATTCAGTAGACACATTTTGACATGCAACGTGCGTAAAACAACGACAAAGACATTGTTGCGATTCAAGCAGTTTGTTGCAATACTATGGATATTGAAAGTGTTGCAATGACACTGATGCATCTTTGATATAACCCCAAGCCTCTCTCATGGAAATCTTTAAATGTCCTCGAGTAAGGGCGCCACCATACAGCAATATACCTCCGTCCACTAGAGGGCAGGCTCCAAAAGCAGAAATATAAGGAAAAACCTAATGGCGACTTTATAAGTGTAAAAATCATGTTTACAGCCTGGTACAAAAGATGGCTCCGGTCTCTAGAGCTAAGTTTTTACTACATGACAACATCCCTATTTTATACAGTCATTGTATAAACTTAGTGAGAGGAAGTGTTGATAGCCCTTCTGTGGTGTAGTGGGCAGGTCCCGGAGATTGGGGGTTCAAATCCTCCGGGGAGCAACTCCAGCCACAGTCTACATGTGCCGGTCCCAAGCCTAGCAAGGGCATTGGGTGTTAAAAAATTTTGGCAAGCTCCTCATGCAAACTACTTTTCTGTGGCGACCTTTGAGGGAAACCGCCGAAAGGTACAATTAGTTAAAGTGTGTTAGTTTGTAATAACGAACCATGGATGACCTCTTTATGCAGGAAACCAAAGAGAAGCTGTATAAAGTTTATTTGCATTATAGAAATTAGAGTTGTTGTTGCTGTAGCTCTATGTTGCAGAGATTTCTTAAAACAGTCCATGTTGGTTTGGTGTAAGTTTCCGTCATTCTCTCATGGTGCACGTCATCCTGACCTATGACTGATACCCTGTCTCCAGCGGGGTATCTCAGGTTCATCTAGTCCCAGTCCGTTGTGTCAGATAAAGTACAGCACATCTTTGTAGCTTTCCAAGGCCATGAACAGAGCAGAGCGGGACATTTGTTTGTATGAATATTATATGTTTTCCTTTAGTCCAACGCTAAATTATTGAATGGAATGCACTCTGGAAAACAGCCTTTTTGGGGATTTTGTCAGAACTGCCTAAAAAGTGCAGGAACTTGAGTGCAATTCCTCCCTGCTGGATACAGCTCAGGCCGAGTCGTCTGCCTGCATGAGCAACAGATGGCCATGGTCTCGGGTTGCTAGGAAACTGGTAATCAAATACTTTAATTTAGATTGATTTGG
Organism: Neodontobutis hainanensis; assembly: GCA_024349245.1. NCBI lineage: Eukaryota > Metazoa > Chordata > Actinopteri > Gobiiformes > Odontobutidae > Neodontobutis > Neodontobutis hainanensis. Next base: position 180,491 of record JALDNG010000133.1, read on the forward strand.
GAATCTGCGGTTTATTAAAAGCAGGGTGAAGTCTTTTGTTATTCAGATTGGCAGGATGTCACATGTCTGCCACTTATTTCAGAGCAAATATCTGAATGGCAGCAGAATTTAATTTAAACTTGGACTAGTTCTGGACAAGTGTGTGAATAAAATGATTGTCAGTGTCTAAACTGCTGCAGTGGTATGAATGGAAGCCCAGGCAGACATTTTTAATATGTCATATCTCATATTAGTTGTGACTTGTACAGTTGTGTAGGTGGTGTTTTGGCAGATTAATGGGGAGGAGTAATTCTAAAAGTAGACAAAAAAGTTTAAATACTTTGACTTTGAAACAGAAAAAGTGGACATTACCGGTTGCCACTAAGGTCGTTTTCAGCTTTGTTTTTCTTTGGGCTTTTCTTGTTCAGTGTTTACTATGAAGCTTTAAAAGTCACATTTTAATTTAGCCAAAATTAATTGAGTAGATTTAATGAGGATTATGGTCATGGAAGCAATCTCCAGTTTATTTCATTGTTGGGACATGGAAATCCTAGAAAGGACTCAAATTTGAGCCAAATGTGGACTCAAGCATGAACATATTATAAAAAAATGTTCTACAGAGGGTTTTTAGAGAATTTGACATGTATCTAAGGTTTAAATATAGTGTCAAAGTGATGACAACATTAACTGGAAATTATTCAGTGAAATCACACATCATTAGCACTCCACTAGAAAAAAAACTATTCAGCTAAAAATACTTTTTAACATAAAACAGACTCAGATCTTGTCATGTATCAGTCTGCACCTACATGAATGGAAGTTCATGAATGGCTCAGGTTCACTACTCTACAATTTAAACCTGAGGCATTTATCAATATTTATGCAAGAATGTGAAGAATGCTCAGTTTGTCTGTGCTAGGCAGTTGGAGAAACTGTTTAGAAATTCAAGAAGCTTAAAATGCTTTTGTCTAAAAGATGTTATTTTAACATGATAATACAATGCTAAAACATAGTTTAGGTTGATGTCTTCCATTCTGTAGATTTAGTTATTTATAGATGTTATGGCAGCTGCTGTTCTAGTCTGGATTTGAAATGTCCTGGTTTTTTCTCTGAAATACTTTTTGCTTTGGCCAAATGAATAGACAAAAAAAAAAAAAAAACACAGAAAGGTTAGTTCAAAGCCCTGCCTTAAAGGATGGCATTCATTTATTGGCTGCAGGTTCTCTCCTGGTGCTCCAACAAGACACGGATGTATAGGTTGATTAGTGAATCTAAAGTGACCATAGCTAATGAATGTGACTCAGTGGTTGTCCTGCAATTAACTAGTAATTGTTTAGGGTGTATCTGACCTTATGCTCTGTGCAGCTGGGAAAGGCACCGGGCCCCTGGGACCTGTAACAGGACAAGCAGAAAAAAAAGAATCAATACATTTAGTTATGTTCACCTTATACAAAATTATAATAATAATATTGATGGATTAGATTTATATTGCAGTTTTCTCCCAAGGGACTCAAAGTGCTCACTGACCATAATTTATTCACTCCACAGTCACACACTGGTGGTGGTAAGCCACAGCTGCCCTGGGGCAGACTGACAGAGGCGTGGCAGCCATTTTGGCCACCACTGAACACACTCACACACTCACACGTTCATACACCAGTGCTACGGGCACAAGTAGTGAGCTTCAGTTTCTGGCTATGCCCGGTGAAAGACCTATGCTGTTTGAGCTCTGGTTCTATCTTCCAACCCTCAAACTCTCAGCTGCCATGTTTGTTTTCTGTCACGCACAATTTTCGCTTCTACTGAGCCCAACTAAGCGGTGCCCGTCTCCCAAAAATGCCGTCTAAGCATCTTTGTATGGAAGAACATTACAAATGTGTTTTGTCTCTCAAACTCAGAAGACCCGAGCCAATGATTCAAAGACCTAGAAGAGGTATGCTCCTCTCCCGAGAGGATAGTGCCATGCTAAAGGCTAAAGTTAGCGATCTGGAAAGTGTTGTTTGTTTTGTGTGTTTTTATTCACTATATTTTTATGTCTTGCTTTGTTTCTGTGTATGTACTGTATATGTGTTTGAAGTTGTTACCTCAATACTGTCTTACTCTTACACCATGCAGTCTTTCCTCAAGGTTATCATCCTGTCACAAATATAGTGGGTTATACAGTACTTCCCACTATATTTGACGGCTTGGGACAGCAGAATACAGATGGTAGTATAGTTTCTTGCAGGCAGTCCATTTGTCGCTTTGGCCAACTGTGTGGATTTACTGCTGTAGCTGTTCCCTCAGTTACTGGCTGATATCACACTCCCCTGGTGACTTTATAAACAGATCCAGTGTACAGACAGATCTAGAGGACAACTATAGCAACTGATGTTGACTGTTCACAGAGGCCCATTCGAGGAATGTATCTCCCTTTCATCTGAACATAAAATGTGGATGGTATTCCTCAAGCTCCTTTTTTGTTTTGAATATGTTATATAGCATATATTCATAAACAAACTGAAGCCCCATTGGCATTTAGCTTTTATATAAGTAAACAGAGTCTTATTCTAAAATAGAAAGTCATTCTGACCGAATAAGACCAATCTCTTCAAAATAAAACCAGCACAGAAAATTAGAAAAGGACCAACATCTCCACAAATTGTGTGTCATAATAAAACAAACATTCAGCTGTTTTTACAAAAACACAAAATAATTATACCACAGATTTAAAGATAAATGAATGCACATGCCGCGTTAAAAACCAAACAAAAACGTGGGCGTCTGGAGAATCTTTTTGCCAGGGGGCAGGAAAGTCAGGTCGACATCAGCTCAGTTACAAAAGTGCGCTCTATAGCTTTCAGTGCTATAGATTTTTCAAAGGAGATTGGAGGTGGCTAGGCTCAGCGGGTTTTAGTGTAGGATCACTCAGCCAAACACGGCGGCTGTCTAACATCTTTCTCACTCTCACCAAACGACTGGAGGAAGCAGATGTTTTATGTGTAGTGCACATTAGACTCCCCTACCTGCTGTTAATTATGTCAAGAGATTTCTGCTTTGTTATTTTTACAGCAGAGTAGACTGAACAGAGCAAGGATTCACAAAGCTCTCTTCTAGGGATTTCAAAATGTCAAAAGAATCCCAGCCAGTGCCCAGAGGATTTGTGGAAATGAATGTGTATACTATGTGTAAGTACTAAAGCTCAGTTCATTTTTGCCACCCAAAGAAAATGTACTGTGACCTGTGGTTTGGTTGTTAAAAGTTTTTCTGTTTGAACCATTATATCCATCTATTTGTGAAAGAATGATTATAAATTTTAAATTAAATTGACTAAAGTGGCACAAAAATAAAACAATACAAACTTGAATCTTTCCTTTCATCTTTGTTTCAGAGGCTTCACTGCACAGCTGCATCACAGATTACATTTTCTGTCCCTTTATCCCCTCCCTAGAACAGAGCAGGTTTTTATCTCAGGGTGAGTCGTTCTCATCAAAAACCATTAGACAGAATCAAAACCACATGTCAGATGCTGGCCTCTTGAGAAATGTTTCTCAATGGCAACACGTCACCAACCTGGTGACACATCCAGTCCCCAGCTGCCTCCTTCATGGACCACTAATCCACACGACGCTCTTTGAAAGTAAGCTCAAACTTTGGAAGAAAATGTGCCCTACACATAAAACAGCCTTGAGACTCTTTGTAAATAGAGGACAGCCTCACTCCCCAAATCTTTTCAAGCCCTCGATACTGTGTAAATCTCATATTTATAAGAAACAGAGTAAAACTTCAGAAAACCCATGTAGCTCAAGGGGTGTCTCTCAGAGTCTCCAGTCTGTAATAAAGTGCAATCTAATATAAAAACCACAGCAAGGCAGAGGCGGGAGGGTCACAGCGCTGCAGGCAGCAGCTCCAAAGCAGCCTGAGATGATGCCCACTGACACGGCTAGATAAATATAGTCCCCCACAATGGGATCCACATGGATGAAGACCACATTAGCAAAAGCCAGTGCAAGTAAATATTGCATTTTCTTGTGTTGTGCCTTAAAGTGTCTTTGTGTCTGTAAACACGGGAGCTTGTTATCACATGAGGCAGTTTGAGGCAACTTTTGTGTCAAGAGACGTAGTGTCCTCCTTAGTGCTAACAATGTCCCTGGATTTTCTGTCCAGTCTGTGAGTTATTTTTCCCAAAATAAATTTGCTTATGGAAAAAAAAATGGTGTTATACAGTATGTATATGTTCATTTCATCCATGAGCACTGGCACCAGTACAAACTTGATCTTAGGAAAAGTTTTTAAACAATTGAAATGTATTTGTGATTCAAAGAAAAGCCCGTCAACAATGAACAGTATTGTTTAAATATATTTTTTATGTTTAAGATCCCATCCCTCCACCAGAGGCCTGTTGCTAGAAGCCAGTTTAAGTTTAGATCCAGGAAAGTTCAGGTTTACTTTGAGCAAACTTTTAGGTTTTCTGAAGCAGATTTAGTTTTAGTTTAGAATCCACAAAACCAAAGTGGACCAATCATATTTATATTTACATTTATTTATTTAGCTGACGCTTTTATCCAAAGCGACTTACATTGTTCTACAGTAATTACCAGTGTTACAGCCACTGGAGGCAAGGTGGGTTAAGTGTCTTGCCCAAGGACACAACGACAGTATGAACTGCAGGAGAGCGGGAATCGAACCACCTACCTTCTGGTTGAAGGACGACTGCTCTACACACTGAGCTACTGCCGCGCCGATGTGAGCAAAGTCACATGGATCTGACGCTGCATCAACTTCAAACCTGTTCTTGACCTTTTTTTGTTTGGTTCAAAGAAAAAAATACTTATTTTATTTTATTTTTTATTTATATAGCACATTTTTACCTAGTGTGGAACTCAAAGCGCTTTACCAGTGTTATAGCTGACCACTGGAGGCAAGCTACTGTCGCCCTTATTAAACTCCACACAAAACAATGCAGAGGACAGAGGTTAGTTTGAAACATCACATCTGTCAAGGCCATTAGTTTTAAAGGTGGTCTACCATCAGAGTAAGCCAATTATAATTACTGTTTTAAAACTTAAAACTTTTTTCTCCTTCTCCTGTTTTTGGCTGTGACTTGTGACCTGTGGCTCTTTACAGCATTGACACAACTAGTGATAATTGGTTAATAACCAGCATTCAACAGCAGATAAACACAAGTTTAGATTAGTTTGGTTTTATCAACTCAGAACTTACTCTGTAAATTTGAGTTTGTTTATCCGGCTGCAAGCAACAGCCCTAAGAAGTTTACCATTTGTGTGAGTTGGGGCACTTCATTGGTCTATTTCTGAGTCAAATAAACCTCTCATGTCTCTGGTCTTGGTCTTAAAACAGTCTCAGTCCCTAGGTCTTGGTAAACACTGGTCTTAGTCTCCACTTGCTCTCATGCTGTCTTCACTAGAAAAGAAACAAACTGTAAGAATGAGCCCCTCAGCGCCTTAGCTGTTATCACTAGCACCATGGACAGTTCCAGGCCCTTTTGTTGGACCAATGTCTTTAAAGAAACAATTCTCTTCAATTAACCTATCTGCCCACAAAAGTTTGTTCTTTAAAATATAAGAAGACACCATAACTTACTTTCATTATTGTCTTATATTTCATAACCCCACTTTTGTGACACGTTCTCCAGTTTCATAACAACATGCCTCTTTGGCCTGAAAACATACCTCTAATCATGTTCTTCATAGCCAGGAAGTGTGAGAATCTGGTGATACTGCAACCCAATTAAAAGAAATAATGAGTTTGTGATATATGTGCATCTGTTGTAAGAGAAAATAAATGTATGAAGACGTCCCACTGTATTTGTATTAATAATATCACCATCTACCAGTGCTTTCACACTCAACATCCACATTTCCTTTGTTTAAAATGATTATACATGGATTTGCCTTTCTTTTTAATAAAATGTATAAATAAAATAAAATAAAATATGCAGCCTCAGAGTCACTTTGATGGCTCCCCAACATGAAAAGGCACTCTGTAACTCAAAGAGACGTGGCCGGCTACAAACATTCTGCAGATAAACACAAATTTCCACTTTTTAGTTGCTTCAGTTCTGTATGAGTGAGTTTGCAGAAGTGTAGTTGCAGACAATGTCTATTAGGGGTTACAAATACTAAAAAGTTACGTAGTGTTGCTTTAAAAACAGGAAATGGTAAACCTCCCAAACGTTTACTGATATATTATGACAAGAGTCTGAAAACAAGTAACATTTATGGGAAAAAAACGCAGGGAAGTAGGTGCTACAAGAAAAGACAAGTCTAATAGAGTTACTGAAAAATGTGTAGTTTGTCAATTTGATTTCAGTAAATAATGTTCGGTCTACTGATTCTTGTTGGACTCCCTATTGATTCAGACACATCTGTTTAATGTGGCCATCTGTCTCAGCTGGCAGCATGCATTCAGCTTTTGGTTGGACTTTTCTGTCAGAATTACTGTTGTCTCTAACTTAGCTCTTGTTATCTAAGTGGTGCTTGCCTCACTGCGTCCTGAGCCACAAAGTCACCTCCAGCAGTCGCCTCAATGCCACCTCTGTCATTTAGTCTTTGAAGTTTCCTGAGGCCTGTGAGCGCACAGCCACAGGTCACAGCGGATACAGATGGTTGAACACTGAGCAAGGCTCTCGATCCGCGACAGCTTATCAAGTCCATTCACTCACTGACATTTTCATTGCTCACAAGGTTTTATTATGTTGCCATGAGCTTAATCTGAAGAGAAACATAATGGTGTGTTAGCTCTGATAAGGCGACACACTGCAATTATGTCTCAAGGACCACTGGGAGGAGGTTTAGCTCATGTCAAATGTGTTACGTGACATTAAAACGTGAAGCAGTCTTCAGTGTCAACCAATCCACTCTTTATCCACTTTATGCTATGATTTTCAATTAATTATATGTGTACTCCATTTTTAAGTCAACTGTATAAAATTTCACCCTTTGTCAAGGCAGTAATGGAGAAAAAAAAATCTTTATCTAATAAACATCCAAGCAGACTGCATTGCTGACTTTTTTGCTGCTGATTGGAGAAGTTTTTAAAGGGCAGCAGAAAATGAAATGGACCCCAGCCTATGCATGTTAAATCCAGATATTTAAGTCGGCTTAAAGGCCTCAGTCTAACAGTGACCCATCCACAATTTTAAAAGGCATAATGTGCAGAATTACAGTTTGTAAAAAATATTGGCAAGATTGCTGTACACTCAAAAACCCGTTCATGTAAACAGATGCATAAAATGGAGGAAGAAAGACAAGGAGCATTGTGTTAAGATAATCCTGACCTTCATTTTGTGATTTAGAAGGAGATAGGAGTGGAATAAAAATGATTTCCATTGGTTTATTCATTTTTAATAAATATCCTGCATACTATTAAACTAGCTTGCCACAGAGTGGAAGTGTTTGCAAAATGATGACTGAATAAATCGCCAGTCAGTAGCCAAATTTTGCCTAATCAAAGCATTGCCATTGCCAAAGCACACTTGACAAAGCACACTTCAGCATAAAACAGTCGCTTTGTTGTCAAACCTAAAACATGGCCGTAACTGTCAGTACTGCTTCACCATTGGTCCAAACTGGCAGGGGGTCGCAAGCAGGCGCTTTACTCAGAGCAGCCCACAATAGCTTTTAGTGGGATTGTACACTCACAAATCTCAGGCTGATGTACAAATAGTCAAATGTTTAACAATCATCATCTAACATTATAAAAGCTATTAAACATAAACACATCTCTTGTTTTTTTTAGGGTTGTGTTATAACACATTTCCTGTAACATGTTGCTTCTCAACAAAACAGTGTGTAAAACTAGCTATTGTTAAAAATAGTCTCAAATTTTCGAATAAAACATATTTCTAAACCGCACAACCTTTAGTTTGGCACAAATGCAATGTTTTGGGAAATGTCCACACATTTCTATAAACATTGTTCTGTTTTTGTGTCCACAGTATGCAAATGAGACATTTTAAACATCTGGTGGGTGTCCTCTGAAGAGTAAACGTGTACTGAATTATTTTAATCATAAATAGGAGCTGCAGCTTCCTGTCAGCCATTGACCTACATACTGTTTATACACAAACGAAAGGGAAAAGTATCTGCATGTGTCTGTTGATAATGGTCTAAAGTAGTAATTGCCAAGTCATTTGAATGTTCAGCCCCTCTTTTCTAAATTAAATTAGGTTAAATTATGAAATTATGGACACCCTGTCAATAAATATGAATCAACGTATTATTGGGTGGTGCCAGTGGGTGTCCAAATAACAACAGATGGCTGGCTGCATACCTCTTCAAAGCCGGACGACCGTGGGAACAGCATGAGGCTGACTATGATATGCACTGATTCACTTCTCTATTAGTCATAAGAGCGCTCTGACAGAGACGAGCCGAACGTTTGTCTGTGTTGATCGGTCGATAAAGTGAGTTCTGTCACCTGCCCTTGACCCGTAGACGCGAGAAAATGAAGCATTAAATATGTATACATCTGTAGCCAGCACAATACACAGTGGGATATAAAGTATAAATCTGTCTAGGTAAAGTTTTGTGGGTTTAGTTTTGGGTCGGGACACAGAAGGTTTTATTTGGATCACCCAAAAAATTCTAAATTAAAAATCAAGAACATTTTTTTATGAAAGTCAATGGCATTTAATTAAAAAACAATATTTGCTATAGGAAACTGGAAAAGCTGAGGAGCAGTAAACAGTTAAACAGTTAAAGAATAACCAAAGGCCATCATAAAGGAACAAAACTATTATAATAATGTAGAAAATAATATTTAAAAGAATGAAACAGCACATTAGATGATAATCCTAAAATAAGCCTAAATAAACACCACGAAACACCAAACTTGAGCCGTGCAATACAAAGCCAGTGGAAGAAAAACAAAAGTGCAGTCTGGAAATGTGGTATGACGAAACATAACCACTTCAGTTAAATGTTAATGAGTCTGTCAAATGTTAATGAGTCTGTCAATTTCAGTAGAATTCATTTTACGAACTTATTCTGTCAATACAACTTGTTGCTGTCTGGAGCGATCCAAACTCAACCCACTGACTTTTAACTTTTAAAAGCCTTCTGCCACATGACTTGAGTTTAGATATTAAACTTTGGATAAAGACAAATAGTTTTACCACATGTTTATATACTCGGGGCGGTTCAATTCCCACTCTCCCCAGTTCATCCTTTTGTTGTGACACTTCACCCACCTTCCCTCCAGTGCCACAGAACAGGTGTATGAACGTATGAGCATGTTCGTGTTTGGTGGTGGTCGGAGAGGCCGTAGGCGCAAATGGTTGCTACATCTCCATCAGTCTGCCCCAGAGCAGCTGTGGCTACAGACATAGCTTAACGACCAGTCTGACTGTGGAGATAACGGATAAGGAGTGGCCTGTGAGTGTTTTGAGTACCTATGTCCCTTAGGAGAAAAGCGCAAAAGTACAGATTGCAATTATTCACCTCGCCCTCTGACGTTTTGGAGCACCTTCTAACTATGGTAGCCCTGCAAGGACATGTCTATAAACAAAACCAGTGGAGATAGATCTGATGGGGATTTCACTTTAGTTTGAAAATACACTTAACTTTCACTTTCAAGAATGTGTGCTCAGATAAAAACAAAAACTTCTCTTCCAGGTCTGCTCAGTTTGTCCTCTCTGGGCAGTTGTAGGAAAAGGGATCCTTCCACTGGGTTGTATCCAGAGTTTTGCATTGTTTAATCAAATAATTTTTGTTCATCTACATACTTCAAGATATTACACCATTCACCTGTTTTTCATATTCAGAATATATCAGGCAGCAAAGCACTGTTTCATGTAATTAATTTACCATAGGTTTAGTTAAAAGAAAATGTTCCTGATGCCCCCACAGTTACACCTGTGGCTCCATTGATCCCAAAAGAAAAGATGCTGTAATGGCCAGTGCTAAACTTTTTCCCCCAGAGACCCTGTTTAATTGTGTTGTTATCAGTAAGTCAGACCCTGAAGAAGCAGTAGTCATCACCATGGCTACTGAGAGCCTCGGCAGTGATGATGGTAGGGCATGAATAGCAGTGAGAAAAGTACACAGCAACATTGAGATATTTGGCTCATTTAAAATGGTTTAGCAGAAAAGCTGAAGGCCGACTTGTTAGTGATGTGTTTGTATGAGACAGTTTGTTGGATGTATGTGCGAGCTTTGGTCCAAGCCTATCCGGGCTGTGTGTAGGTGTGCTAAGTCCCTGTATATTATGAACAGCAGTCCAAGGGAAATAGTCGATGAAACCCCTGCCCACCAGCGGCCCCCTTTAGTCCCACACAACCGTCTCATCGTCCTCTATGGTAATCGCTGGGATCACAGCACATCCTTAATCATGCTGGGGGCGATTCTGGGAGATGTGAACCGCTGACCTGCATGCACTATCAACTACCCCTCCCCCCCATCTTACTTAGAGCACAGCAACATGATGGGACGGAAAAATTGGGATTTATTAAAAGACTCTTTAAATGGTTGTTCCAATAATTTCTGCCTTTTTATTTGTTTGTTCAGCATGTACCCTTCTGATTCTTATGTCAGCTGGGATCGGCAGCAGCCCCCCCCCTTTCTGCATCGCTGCAGAGGATGAGCAGGTATAGATGGTGGTTGAATGATCATCGGTGGCTGTATTAGCAGCTGGAAGAGTGCCCTTTTACTGAGACAAATATCTGTGCGGATGCCGAAAATCCCAATAAGCCTCACTAAGCCCGCTCATGTGGTCACTCACACCCCCTGGTCTGGAAATCCAATGAGTTTCCTCAAAAAAGACCTCTGACTTGATAGAAAGGCAAACAAAACATGTGGCATGTGAGGATTTACACAATTATTTACATAACAATTTAGTTTTAAATAATTGCAATAAAAGAATAATACGTTACTGTCATCTGAAAGCCAGTGGGTGACTTTTGGCTTAAAATTGTAGTAAAGACAGATATTGTATTAATATAGATGAGTTTTAATAAGAATACTTTCTTCAGATCTGGGGTACTTCTTTTGAGCCACTTTTAGGCTCCTTTTCATTATATAATGTCTCGTGTCCCACTTATGTTAAGTAAGTGAGGCAGCCTAAAGCCACTGTCCTCTTTTATAAACCATCCTGGCGTTCTGTGAACAGGTCTTGGCACCAAAACAACTTAATAATAAAAATATAATTTTTAAAAACAAAGCGAAACTCAACATTCCTGCTCTTCTGGTCCAGAGTAAAAAATAAAAATGTAAATGAAGCCTAAACTCATCTGTTGTAGAAAGAAAAAAGCCTCAGGTGATGTCAATGTTGACAACAAAGCGAACTCCAATGAAACCGTTTTCTCCTTCCTCGTCTGAATAAAGTGCTCTGTCTGGTTCACCTCTTTATCAGAGGCTTTTATCACAGTTTACTAATGATGTGCTCCGGAGAGGAGCAGAAGCATTCGAAGTGTCTGAAATGTTCGAGTCCACATGAATCCCACCTGATCCTATAAGATTTACAATTTACAAGATTTCCCGCTTGCTGTAGGTCTCTAGTCCAGAGTTCAACTTGGGTGGGTTTTCTCCAGGTATTCTGGTTTCACCTACCAACATGAAAACATGCTATAGTCTCCTGTTAGTGACATGTCCGGGGTACGTGGACCCCCCTGGAGGAGGCTGTCATAAATTCATATTCTAGTGGGGATAATAAAGGGATAAGAATGTTTCTGTTTCAGAATAAAAACTCACTCTTTTTGTGGGCGAAGTGAAAACGAAGAGAAATATAACACAACAGAATAATATTGCTGTGAAGCTATGACTGCCTTAATGTAAGAGGCCATTGTAAGCCCCAAATCTCCCTTTCCTACAGTATAACGTGAAACAATCATGATTCTAACCAATAACAGCTAAGAGCTTGTGATATATGCAAAACTGAGAGATAGAAGATAATGAAAGATTAATGAGTAAATTTTGAGCCATAAATATTTGAGGAGGGGAAGTCTGTTTAATACATGATCACCCCGCGAACGGCTTCCTGTACATAACACCGCCTCATTTGCCAATTCAGAGAAGATGTTTATTAGATTTTCAGGCGGATGGCATTTTCATTGCCCTAGTCTCCCATAAGCCGCTTTCATAAATCATTTGACATCACTTTTTATTTTGGATGTAGTCCTTGATGTGATCTTTATTTATATATGAAATAAGTAACATTCTACCCTAGTATTCAGAAAAAAACATGGAAGATTAATGAGAATTTCCTAGAGTGGCTTTATAGATGTCTTATTCATACTTTGTCATAGATCAACTTCTGCAACATTTAAAATAGAGAGCTGTCTATTTTAAGAAACAACAGCTGGCATCAGTTTCAGAATATTTAAAGTATTTCAATCTGGTGATACTTATGCATGAAATCTAAACTGCAAGGGAAAAGTCCATGCAGGAAAAACAACAAAATCCCAAGAGACTAGGACTTAAGGGCCACTGCAGTGTGTATTTGGCCTTCTGGGACATCGCTCGTAGCCTGGCCAGCCATAATGCTTTCTCATTGTATTGTATTTCATACAGAGCTATCAGTCTGGGATAGCGGAGTTTGAACAGGATTTCAAGGCAGAATCATGCGTGTATCTAACATTTGCTGAATAAACCAATCAGAGAAACTGTCCAATTCCAGTTGTCAACAAACCACAGCGCATGTTGCTGTGGCATTAAAGATGTGCAGGTCTTTAAGAACAGAAGCAAGTGCAGTATCAAACAATTGCGCTGATGTGGAGGACATCTTGACTGTTTTGGTTGAAAAAATGGTTACGCTCAATATGACCCCGACTTCCTCGCTACGGATGGCCGTATGGCAGTTTGGACAATCCCAGACTAATTTCTTTGTGTATGCAATGCAACAAGTCCTAAATTTAGTTTTGTGGTGTTTTGATTCTAAATTTTTTTATGTATTATGTATTCACTATGTATTTTTATTTTTTTTTACCTCAAACCATGGGGCTTTAAATGTTTAAATAATAGCCTCAACTTTATTTTGATGGTTCCTTGAGTGGAATGATTTCTTATTTAAAGACAAAAGTGCAACTGATATTTCACTCTGTAATCTGTCTGAAACTGTCACATAAACACAACCTTACATCAATTAGTCAAACGATATTTGTTGAGAGGTAACAGTTCTATGTGAGTTTGCATCATTGTGCATTTTCCTCCATTAGTGGATTACCTCTGAAGAAGTTACATCATGTTGGTTTAAATATAAGAAACCTTTCTGTGCATAAACAGTGATAGAACAAAGAGAATCAGTTCATCTGAAGTAGACAACCTACAATGTGACCTATACTGCAAACTCTATTATTATTTTAAATATAGCAACTTTTTATCCTTAAGGCTTAAGACTTTTTATTTTGTTTTGGTCATTCAAAGAGAATAAAACAATAAGAAAAGTAACACAAGTAGTTCAGGCTGAAGCTTATTGAGCCTAACCTTTGCAAAAGATCTATTTTACATTTATCTTTATTATTTAAAAAGTTCTTTCCCTCAGAGTTATTGGAATCAACTGTCTTGGTTTAGATATTTTGAAACTAATCAGTGTTTTGCATGACTTCATTTCCTCATCTAAATTCTTAACTCACACAATAACCTCACATTGGACTGACAGATGTCTGTTGGTTCTGACTTTAGGTTTGCATGGACTAATTTTCAAAAAGAACAAGTTTTGGACACAGTCTGGAAGTATCTTGTTTGTTTTAAACATTATTTGCGTAATTTTATGATAAACTAGATTTTTTAATTTGAGAACTTTAGAATGAACAACTAAAATGTGTTTATGTTGATACTTTTTTCTGAGCTTGAGAATCCAAGGCTTTCTAGATGCAGTGGACTTTTCTAGTCTTCCTCTTTTTACTTTTACATCTGGGGCGATTGTTGGGGAAAACTGCTGAATGCCTTATAGAGCCGATTGAATTTGAGACAAAGATAGACTAAAAGACACAACTGTATGAACAGGAGAGATTTATTTCACCACCAAGCCAGGCCTGGAGCAAGAGAACACTCAATACAAAGTACGGGCCATTGGATGTTCAGGCCTGACGTGCTTCTGGAACAGTACAGCATATGTAGCTACGTATCACGTCATTGATTAGGCAATGTTGTTTTATACTTGAACTTGTTTGTGCTTAACAGGAACAGAGCTACAGAGATATACATACAGCAATCACAGCTTTGGTGTAAAGAAGTCTTATGAGGCACTCTGAATGGATAATTCCCCAACAGCCATGACTCAGATGCTAAGACAAGATAATTTTTGTATTTAGCATTTGACACTAGGTTTCTTAGAATAATTTAAAGTGTAAAGCAATTCAATAATGTAAACATATAAACTGAACTCAACTGTCTATGATCTCAAAAACAGGTGTTTTTAAGAAATGGCAAACATTTGCTTAATTACACAATGTAAAAACTGTTTAAGCCATCTCTTTGAACTACTTTGAACCCACTTACTAATCGCATCACACAAAGACATCATTTGACCAGTTGCATCCCAAATGACTTTCATGTCATCGATCGCTGAGCCTGGAGGGCCACACTTGACATAGCCTAGCTCTGTAGCTCATGGCTCTAACTGCTTTTGTGACTGACACACAGAGAGGGATCAATGGATTAGTTTCCATGAGATGGGTGATCTTGGGGGCTGTAGACGTGCCTGCACATGCTAAGAGTGGGATTACAGCCAGGCAGACCGGGGCTCTCCAGTCTGCCGGTGCTGACGGCCTATGTCTGAGCTGAAGATGGTGACAAATGGAGAGCGCTGCCAGCAGAGTGCACTCATATCTTCAACTCAATCACACTGTGTCAACACGCGGGAACTCGGGGACGCTGTCAATCAAAGGCAAACATACAAATCTGCAAACATCAGCATACACATTCATACGGTTACATCCACACCTTGACTGAAAAGCCAGGATTGTGCATTTTGTATTTCTTGACCGTGCAGACCAAAGTTATGAATGTATTACATGTAATTTTCTTTTACAACACTACATAACTTTTGAGAAAAGCCTCTTTACTAAAGGGATCTTACTGCTGCAAACAAACATGGGACTGTTATGAAAGGAAAGTTGTGTTTTTCTGGTAGAATAGCTCAAGAAACCATCATAATGACTTCTCTTTGACCCTTTATGTTGCATATTCTCATGTGGCTTCAACCATTTGACTTTGACTATGCTGTTCTACTCTGTCAAAAAGGCATGTGGAGATAGAGAATCTGCCAAATTCCTTTCAGCCACAATCTCAATCAAAGCTAAGCTGTGCCAAAACTTTGACAAATTTCTCTGTAAAGAATACACATTTTTTATTTTTTCATCACATCCGTCTCTTGTCAAAGAATTCAGATTATGTAAGTACCCAATAATATATAAAGACATATTTTATCCAAGCTGGTGGTAGATTCTTGTCTGCTGCAGCCTAAGGAGGGTGTTTCACCAAAGAGGATATTTATAGCACAGGCAGAGGCTGTGTTCTGTGTTGCCTGAACGAGGGAAACCCTAAGCCACGAGGATGATGAATGTCTTTAATGAAGGTATTGCATAAATGTAATACCGCAGGGAAAACCTCGGTGAAAACAGCATTAAACCAAATTTGGACCTTGATGCAGAGGAATTAGATCACACATGCGATGGGCGCTTCACACATTCACTCTCATGTACACCTATTTACCCACTCAAATTTCTCACACGCTGCCGTCATGTCCCCGCTGCAGACCGGACACACTCGTCTCTGAAGCATGTGTTCAGTTGGATGATCACAGACGCCGGGGAAGCACCACTGACAGTGAAATGTAAGCAGCACACCCCTTCCCGTCTCTGCATGTCCCCGTTCTTCATAGCAGAGTATGAATAATGCAGCAATGCGGGGTTGCCTGCCTGACTAACTTGATAAAAACAGCTGGGGGAGACCGTGGGAGACTTTCCCGCACAAGAACTGCAGCCGCTAAATACACGCAATGGCACCGTCCCAATGGCACCTTCCATTCAAAGACATGAAAGAGGCACACCCACACACACAGGAAGTGCATATATATATATGTTTGTGTGTGTGCTTTTTTTGTTATTATACTGTGCTTGACTCTGCAGGTGTGCAGCTTTGTCAAACAGGTTATGAATCAATACTAACAACTGGCCCAAAGCTGCTGCAACAGACTTCAGTCACCTGCATTGGCGACAATATAATGCCACTTATAACAAACAATATTAAAACAACAGTGTAATGAGGCTATAGGAAACAACATGACGCCCTGCTATGCAAATAGGAGTCACCTAATTTTTTTTCTTGACCAATCTTTATCGAAAATTGGGCTCAGTGTTTTCTGATTGGGACAGTCCTGCATAATGGCACTGCTCTATGAATCCTGATTGGTTGTAGGTAAAGCATTAGCTTGGCTAGCTGTAAGGTTCTTCTAACGTAAAGCACTGCAGCATTATGCATCAAGTAACAGTGTAAAGACTAATATTCTCAAGGTCCTCAATATCATTATTTCTGAGCCCTTTTGAGGAGACTTACCTGAATTAAGTGTCATTACTGTTTTTTCTTCCACAGTAGCAAGAGATGTCAGACTCAAACATGTTTAGAAAATGGTTCATAGATTGTAATTTAGCATGAGTTCATTGTTGTTTATTTTTCAAAATATTCAGACTTCTTAGTGGCTCCAGTAGGGCTTGGGGGGGTCTATTGAAATTTGAGAATGGAGTAGCTCACTTCAGTGCCATGTTATGCATTTGTATAGGGTGCAGTTACATATGTTCTTATAAGTTTAAGGAAAACTTAAAGAGAATGCAGATTATTACAATATAGTGTATATTAAAGCTGACTATTCTCTGGAAGATAAACAACACCATGTGAAGGATGACAAAGAATAAGGACCACAAAAAGATCAGCCACCCTTTTAAATAACACAAGACTACTGTAATTCCTGAAACTAATGCAGTGTGGAAGGCATTTACTCAAAGGTCAGCCTGTGTGTCACAAATCCACATTTGACTGTGTTACCTCGAGCTGAACTATCTTCTTGCAGGCTTTAATTGAAATCCTGGAGAAGGAGGAAGAAGAGTGGAAATGAGTACAAAGATGACCTATAGTGCAGCCCTATTCTGGTGCTATTTCATATTCAAACAGAGAGCTTCAGATAAATATCGACACATCACAAGCTGGTGCCCTTTTGTCATGGCAGCCATGATCAAAGACATAGCTTGCAAAGTTAAATAAAAGGCATATTGTGTTGCTATTACAGCTTCCCCCACGACCACACGCTACAACAAAACTCAAAGTGACAGATATTTCTGGGACATAAATTCCAACTTTATGGGAAGAATAAGTCCTCATAAAAATGTCAAAGATTGGCTTATTTGTTTTTCATGACATTTTAATAATACCAGGAGACGTTAATACATTTGTCTGAGTAACGATTATTGATATTCATAATAAATGACTCGTACAGGGTTAGCTTGATTTTACATTGTGCTCTCGGCTGTCTCTGTGGGGGAATAATTAGTACAAAAATCAACCCTGAGATTACTTTGGGGCCGTTGAGTCTCTTTGGGCCGTGGGAATTGGATTCCAATACACAACGTCTAACTTCATTCTTCTGTGTATACAACGTGGGTCATGAACAGGTTACATGGGCACAATGCAGAACTTCTATAAAACAATAATAATGCTACAAAGCTCCATTTCAAACAAGTCAGTCAATAGCATCATGTAATATGACATTTGTTTTTCATCAAAAGGTTGAATCATTCCATAGAGGGAAAGTTAGTTTGGATATATGGGGTTGACTGAACATTTTTTATAATAACAATGTAAATATCTAGACCTTGGCGTTAGAGATGTCAACTGAGGGTTTGTTGGAGGCATACCACAAGGTCTTTGGCGCAATATTCTGTTATTTTGCTTGATGGAAGTCTCACTTTAGTTTGTCCTCGAGAGTTTTTATTTACATATGTACACTTATCCATTCAAACAATAATTTCACTTTGGTGTGAATGGACTGGTGGATGAATGTATCAGGTTTTAAAGCATGAAGACAACAGCCTAAAGATGACTGGTCAATCTCAGTGACAAAGAATTAAGAATAAAAAAAAAAATTGTATCTGAGTTTTGACTCAGATACAAAATGTAAATTGTTTTTGTTTTTGTTGATGACAAAGGAGTCAAATCTGATAAAAATAAACATGACTTCATCTTCACTTCTGTTCCATCATCCGCTAAAATGTCTTCAGTCAAAACCAAATAGGACAAATTCTACACAATTAGCACATAATACAAGCCTGAAATTGAATTAGCTGTTAACCATTGTCACAAAGACAATGTAAAAACATCACGGCTGTATATACCAGTAATAATATGATTGCACACTTTATAAAATAAGGTATCTGGATGTCCACATAAGGGCTATTTTCAAAACTGTTTGGTAAAACATTATAATAACGACACACTATTAAGCATTATTTGAGTTTTCTAATCTATTATTAATAATCCCCTTAGAGTTATGGATTTTGTTATAAAGATTACAGTATATATGGATTTTCAAATAATAAAACGTGTATATTTAAATCAAAATTTGGCATCTTAAAATTGTTGGATTTATTCGATCACTGTTTTACATAGACTGTTTAATAGTGTGTGGTTTTAATGAATGTCCTTTGTAAAGGTAATCCTGTTGTTCACAGTGGCTCAGGAAGTAGGAAATAATCCAATAACTGGAAGGTTGGCGGTTCGATCCCTGCTCCTTCCAGTTCATACTCCAGTGTCTGTGCCACTGGTGTTTTTGAACGTGTTGTTGGTATGGCAGACACGATGTGTACAATGTGTGAATGGGGTGAATAGAAGCATGATGTAACGTGCCCAAGAGGGTACAAAAAACACATAACATTTAGCATTACACAGAGCCTCTTTTTCTCTTGTGAGTAGAACTTCAAACCACACTTGCTGCTCTAATGGTCTTCTTATCCTGGTTGCATATTTTTTCCCAGCACAATATCTTGCTCTGCTCTCAGCTTTCAGCTAAATTCCCTGAGTCATATTTTTTGTTACATATTAAGCCAATATTTGTATATTCATATTTTATAACCTGGTAATCTCAAATGCAGTAAAAAGGCCCTCAAGTTAGATTTGTTCCACTTCGTTTGACTTGTTGGCTTCGCTCTGCAGTCGGCCTGAGGTGTGTGAGTACTCAAAAGAAAAAGCCTCGGCATGAATCCTGCTGTCATGATCCGCCTAATGTGTGGTGTTCACCCAACATCCTCCATGACTCAAGTGTTAACTCTCACCTGCAGGCAATCCCTAGGCTTCCCTCCATTTCCAGAGCCATCTCTCACTCGAATGTTCAGCATTGGTTTTATGGTGACCTCTCAATTATTCAGTGCTGTCAGCGGGCTGCATATATGTGTGTGTATGCCTGTGTGTAACATGGGCTTCAGGTAGGCTGGGAGTGGAAGAGAAGGTGAGAAAATTTAATGGGGTTTACTTCGGTTGCATTTACATTCTTGCTCTTGTGTTTTGCAGTAAAGAATTCATTCCACCATTGGGCTTATTTTCTTCATGTATGAGAAGCACACAGCCCCTCATCTGGCCCCAGGAGCAGAAACACACTGCAGTAAAACCATGCCTTCTATTACTGCCTTTTACAGTGGACATGTTAGCTTCCTCACGATTTCAAATTACCCACAGAGAGGTGGGAATATGAAATGGCACACAGCACAGAGGAGACATACACTGTGTTGGCAAAAGCTGCTCGTTTCAGTCGCCACATGTGTCGTAGAGGTTCCTGAAGTAAAAAGTGAAGACATCTTTCTTCTGAGGCTTATGATGATCTTGAGAATGTCAAACTTATTTCATATATGTTTCCAGAAAGCATTAGAAATATTCAAATGTTTTAAGCAAAAGTAAAAATAGTAACTCAAACCATTTACTAAGATGTCAGATAGTGGGTATTAAATAGCCTGAGCAGGTTGTTTGTGACTATGTTGTGAGTGATTTTACAAATTAAAAATGAGTGAGAGATGTCAAGTATAAATGTGGGGCATGCCAGGACTTGTGTGTGGAGCATTTGAAGAATGACCTGTCTGGACTTTCAATGTAATGAGTGCAATAGATTTCTGGTGTATTCAAATGTCAACAAATATTTTGGAGACACAGATTACAGACTGTATAAAGAAACATTGTCAAAAACACTTAAAACCTCCAATTTACTTTGAATTGTATCAGACTTTTATGTAAAAATATTTTTGACCTTTTTCTTTTAACTCATCCACTCTCCCCACAGTTCATACTGTCAATGTGTCCTTGGGCAAGACACTTAACCCACCTTGCCTTCAGTGGTGTTCAAGCTGTAACACTGGTGGGTGAATGGAAGCTTAATGTAAAAGAGCTACTAGGTGGAAAAGCGCTATATAAAACCACTGCCATTTGCCATATTCTTCCATTGTTTACCATTGCATCTTGTTTCTGGTTCAAAGCAGAAACAAAGGTACAGTTTCCTCCGATGTTGTGACTGTTGTGGCTGTTGTGATTGTTGTGATTGTTGTGCCGTGAGCGTATGCTGTTCTCAAACCTGTGTTAATCAAATGCACTTTTATTTTACGTAAACATAATATTTTAAATATATTGTCTATTTCCATTACGCTGACAGTGATGTTTAGAAAAACAACGGAAAGATGAAACGTGCCATTGAGCCACAACTAGCTCGTAAACCAGTTGTCAAACCAGACATCCGCCCACAACCGCCGACACATTTGCCTCCAATATTCACGATGATATAAAGAGAAATCGTTAAAAATATATGACCCTACTCTTGAGTAACACTTCATACAATAGGATTATGCAACAATAATGCGAGACCAACCTTTTTTCATTGCACAACATTTCTAAAATGTAAAGTAAAGTTGAAAATGAATACATGCTTTTGTTTCCTATTGTAATTCTCTTTCATCGGGATGTTCAATAAAACGTATAAAAGTTCTTAGTAGGAGACATCTGGCTCTCCTCTGAACGCACAGATCTCTTCATATATTTTCAGCAAGTGCTTCTTCAATTATTTACCCCCAATGCTATTTATGGCCCAAATGTTCAGTCTTCAAATATGCATGATGTGACTATAAAGGATGTGATGTCTCCTCGAGTCTGTTCGAGTGGCAGAGTCATGTGACAGCGGGCCACGGCGGCCTGCGAAACACAAATAGTGCAGGACAAAAGTGAGGTCTGTATGTCACGTCCTGGTTTATTCCTGGAGCAGCGTCTGAGATTGGCGTGTCCCAAGCAAAGTGAAGGCTGCTGACGGAGATTACAGCACACTTCGGTAGCAAAAAAAAAAGAGTATTTTATGGAGCCTGAACGGAAAAGGCTAGAGACATGGATATAGTATAGATGCAGCCTTAGTGCTGAACGAGGGTTTTATCTGTGGAGATTACTGAACATTCACATCTGCAGATATTTTAATGTGAAATGATATTAAGGGAAAGCAGAGGCTGATGACTGTCTTGGCACCTTGTTAAAGATTACCATATTTTCCATACAAAAAGATAAGGAGAATGAATGTTATCACTCGAAGTATTAGCACACTTTACAAATGGACCCGTAGGACATTCATCTTCACTCAAGCCTTTTCATTACCGTCTTTAAGTTGCTGGACAAAAGAAAGATTTCCAACTGATGACTTGCTTCAGCATATTGAATCTAACACATTTGTATTTTATTAAAGCATTCATATTCACTGCAGAAGGTCTTTTTCTGCTCAAGTTTACTTCTCCAGAAATCCCTTTTCTCAATGCTTGTGTATTCCTACAGAGAATAATAACACTATTTCAGTCTGGCCTGGCTTTCTTTCAAATATTAAAGCAATATTTGAAAATCCCAAAAGGCGACTGAGAGAAATATGATGGACATTAACGTTGCCACATATATATTTTTTCCCAATGTAACAGCCTCTTTGTGATTTGATTTTCAAATGAAGTTATTAGTTTTTATAAATGGATACGTTGAGAATTAAATGTCATGCAATAACTAAGTGATTGTTATTGTAAAATATATCAAAACTAAACAGCAAAGCTGCCTCAGACTCACTGAGTAATCTGATGAAAGAGCAATGAAAAACAGCCCAGCAATGACCACTTATTGCGACTCGTGAAGAAAATCAATGTAACGTACCCCTGCATTTCACTAACGCTTTTTTCACCTCTTCAACAAACAGCGGGTCACACTTTTATGACTCAACACCGCAGACAGATGTTTCCATATGTTTCTATGAGCTCTGACCTCATTAGGATTTTAATGATCAAATTCTGAAGACCAAAATTACACATATGCAAACATTTCTTGTCATTTATTGTATATGTTCATTTGTGTTTTTGTCCTCCACAACATCACAGCAGCAAATAACAGAAGATTGTAATGTGATTACTGAGAAGACAGAACCTTTAGTTGCCAGCATGTAAAACGACTTCAATTTTAACTGTAAATTATCTGGTTTCTTTGTTATTTTGGATTTACTGATGACGAGATGAAGCCATGTTTTCTCTTTATTTGTCGACACATCGACTTACTCAAAGGAAGTAATCCTGTTCATTTCCTGTTGTCCTGCTGCATTTGACTGTGAGTAGGTGTATGGGAGGCTGAAGGCTTGTGAGTCATTCATCAGTCCATCTGAGATGCCTGACCAGGTCCCTGCACTCCCAGTCCAGAGGCTCCATCTGTGGGCCCTACTGGCCTCTCTCACGCTCCTTTAGCCCAAGCTGTTCAGGCCCCATGGTGCAGTCATAATCCTCCCAGTGCCACGTCCAGGCAGCCTCTCCTCCTGAGCTGCTACCAGCAGCTTGTTTGCCTGACATGCTCCATGTTTGGCTCTTGTAAAGCCAACTACACAGACATGAGTTGACTCAAGAGCATGCTCACGCAAACCAAGCTCCTGCAACAACACATATCTTACTTCGCAATTCAGACCCTGTCAATGACACTTAATGGGAAACAAAGAAAATGGACTTCAGGTAATTACAGTAGAAGGTAGTTATTTAAGCTTTGCACTTTGCACACCACACTGTAAGCAGAGTGTGAAATTAAATAATGTTTAAAGGGCTTGAGAAAGAATTGATTAAAAAAAATATCAGGGTGAAGTACAAACGCACACACAGACTTTAATGACAATCAAACATGCGCTACAGTTTGAACAATTAATGCAGGCATGTTTGTTGGCTACAGATGAGTCATAAACGTCTACAGTAACTGCTTTAAGCAGGAGATGTTTGTCTGCAGGCAACAAAACAACATTTGAATGACAGCTTTATACTTTGTATCAATTTCAAATGATCATTTTTAAAGTGTTGTCATTGTGCAGACTTATAGCCACTGAGAAATTTGAGACCATTTTCCAGACAGTGACATTTACAAGTTTTGCCTATTAGCTTTGACTTTACAGTTGGGGAATATCTGGCCCTCTGTGCCCATCTAGTTAACACTGTCTGCTGCTTACTAATGGGAGGCTGGCCTGTTAAAGTGCATGACGTTTAGGAGGAAGGTTAGAGAAGGTACAGTCTCTGTTCTCTACAGATGGAACGGTGGCTCTGTTCAAATGTGATTATTAGGTTAGTTTTAAAAAAAAAAACGAATTGATTCAACAACCAGTAATAGAACTGGAAAAGACAATAATTGCAATGTGTTTTTACTTCTACGTAGTCCCATTTGGGGTCGCGGCGCCTATCCCAGCTTTAGGTCTGAGGCTTGGTGCACCCCAGGAGTAGCCAGTAAGTCGCGAGTCTGACACTTAGAGACAGACAACCATTCACTCTCACATTCATTCACTAGGGACACTTTAGGGTTGCCAATTAACTGGAAGCCGGAGTACCTGGAAAGAACCGACGATAACACAGGAGGGACATGCAGACGCCTCACAGGAAGGGTGGAGTTGGCTGAGGATGTTCAAGTCGGACGGGGTTTGAACTTGTGACCTGCTGTCTACATCAAAAGCTTGTGACATAGGTGTTCCTCAGGGTTCTGTTCTTGGGCCACTGCTGTTTACACTCTATATTAACGATCCCCCTTCAGTGTGTGGGGAGGTAGATGTTCAAATGTATGCGGACAATACTGTTATTTATGTGCATGGAAATGATGCTACAAGTGTGGCTAAAAAAATTACCAAGGTCATAAATAACATTGCAGATTGGCTCAGCTCTGATTCCTTTACACTGAACATAAATAAAACAGTGGCAATGTATTTTTGTAAAGGATAAAAAGATCAAAGTAGTAGGTGAATATAAATACTTAGGAGTCATTTTAGAACAAACATTTGGATTTAAAAAGCATGTCAAAAAATGTCTAATACTTTGCTCACTTATGATGAAGCAAAACTATATCTGGATGCAATGATTGTCTCTCATTTTAACTATTGTATTTTCATGTTGGTCTCAAACAAGTAAGGCAACATTAAACCCATTACAATCACTTTATAACCAATCTGGAAGAGCATTAGATGCATTTTATTGCATCTAAATGTTTGCCCAGGGACTGCAGATGGAAATTAGCTTTAGCTAAATCTGGTGAAAAGCATCTTTTCTTTTGTTAGATTAATGTGTTTGCACATGATCCCTGTGAAAATAATAAACTAAACTAAACCTTACCGCATTGAGTGCTAACCACTCTACCACGTTGCACCCACCATCTCTTTTAATAATGAAAAAAGTTATTAATAGGTAAAGAAAAGGTTTGAGTAAAAGCATCTGGACTAAGTTTTCAAGGTGAAGATGTCTTCACCTTGAAAACTTAGTCCAGATGCTTTTACTCAAACCTTTTCTTCAAGATGTCCTGGATGACTGAGAACCTTCACAGACTTATTAATAGGTAAAAAAGTTTAAAGAGTCTGATGATACAGAAGAGTCTGATGATACAGAGCTGGATGAATCATCACTTTGTCTTCCATGGGCAACCTTGTGAAAGTCACAGCATACAGTATCATTTAATCTATTATTTTATTTCAACTTTTAATGTGCTCGAATGAGACATTGCTCCCCAAACTGTTGCACAATGAAAAGGTCTCTTTTTACTGTGTCTGCTCACTGCATTGATTTTGAACACACAGGCGAGAGCAGAGGTACGCTCTCGCAAAGTCAGCAGGGCTAGACCCTAAATCGATATGAAAATTATATCAAGGGACCATTTGCGGTTTGGTGTGTGCGTAGGTATATCACATGATGGAATTGAACTCTCCTGTCTTTTCACTGAATGGGTTAACTTTTCCTAAATGGTGTTCTTTTTTGGGGGATGAAGGAGGGGTATGGTGTGCCCCGTTTTAGATGTTTTAATAATTCATCGGTGACATGTCCCCAGGAAATGAGTCTTTTTTTAATATATTCCTAATGGCCCACTTAAAGGTTATGTCTATCAGATGGGTGCAGCTGGAGACAAGCTGGCATTTTAATCAGCCAAGAGATGGTAGGCTTTTTCAAATGAAATCCCATGTTCTATTATAAAGAAAATTTGCTTGTGTCGTGAGGGTCACTATACCGGACTGTGCACCGTGGACATGCATCACGACTTCCATGAGTTCATACAGGGAGCTATAAGGTACAAAGACGGTACAAAAACAGCTGCTACAATTTATCACGTACATGGGAAATTATAGTCTTTGTTAATTTATCCTTTGAAGCAACAGTTCATTACCTAGGCACACTAATTGTTTATAGTCAGAAAGTTTCTGGATTTGTCAAATAGTGCCAAACAAGATGAAAGAAGAAGTCAGTCATTTTTGAACAATTTTCTTTTTCAATACATTACATCAAAAAGAATTTTAATTTTCTCAACACTGACAAGTTTGTGAATAGTTCAACTAAACAGGGAGGTTCTTGAGTAAACTCCAGACAAAGAAGCTAACGTCACATCAGTTGTTGACATCTCATATTTCTGTGAAGGAAATGTATGAATTTAGATTGACAGACATATTTATGATAAAGCGCTGCAAATGTGCCAACTCATCCTCTGAGATGCACCACAACCTAAACCCTAGGTGTAAAGAAACAGTCCCCTTATGTTTGCAGCTAATGGCACATCTCCATTTCACTTCCTATGCCATCTCCATTGAGGACACCACAGCATTATCACCTTTGTCATCATCATCTGAATGTGTTAACAAAAGTGTCAAAGTGTGATTTTTTTTATAGATTGATAGATATTGTCTTATTGTGATGTCAGATGAGCTCATTCAAAGCTTAGTTTTAACAGTTTTAACATGCTATAAAAGAAGATTATGTAATTAGATGACCAAGTTTTAATGATTTTATGGTGACATAACATTTGGATTTGTGTTTGTGAATGATTAAATTATCATTTAGTTGCAAAATGTAAAAGTTTAGTTTAGCAAAATAAATAAGAGCAATAGTATGTCTGAAACCAAGTTATAGTTTCTGAATTATCATTCATATAATTATACAGTGTCTTTTTCAAAGATTAAACAATAAAGACTAATAATGTTTAACTTTTACAATAGGAGTAATGCTTTAAAGTTAACAGGTACTTAAAGTGACAATACCCCAATTTTCTTTTTATCGGTCCCTGTCTCAGACTTCACTCTCCCTTTTACAGCAGCCAAGGGGCCTCTTCCACTTTCTTATTAAAAAAAACACCATTTTCCTTCACAAAATACCAATAGGCTACATTACAACAAACTGAAGTTTAGAGCTTACCATAAATTTTCAGAAGGGCAATTATATCCACCTCGTTAAACATCGTGTGATTAAATTGCCAATATTTATCCTTGTGATTCAACGGTTATTTTTTTCACATGCATAAAAAAAAATTGCATTCCTGTTTAAGTCATGTTGAATTGTGTTTAGTTCTTTTATAACATTACTCATCTCGCTTGTTAATGTCTCTGGGGATGGCTTGAAGTGGCATCAAAGCACTGCTCACTGTATTCCCGTCATCTGTTTGTAAAGATACCACAGGTGTTTGCCGGTCATTCTGAGGTCATACACGCCTGTCTCCAAGAAGAAAGAAA
This sequence comes from Neodontobutis hainanensis, assembly GCA_024349245.1. Lineage (NCBI taxonomy): Eukaryota > Metazoa > Chordata > Actinopteri > Gobiiformes > Odontobutidae > Neodontobutis > Neodontobutis hainanensis. The sequence continues at coordinate 207,440 of JALDNG010000133.1, forward strand.
TTGCTTGATTACAGGAGCCTTTGTTGGGAAAGTGGAAAGTAAAGAGGGACCCGCCTCAGAGTGAAACCAGGGGACAGATGAGGACTGAAGTGTTATTCGGCTTTCACCATCTGCTTCTTCCACACGAGTAAAGCACACAGATATGGAGCAGTATGTAAGTACGTTTTACCTAAATCCAAAACTTTGTTTCACCCCTTTATATGTATATGCATATGCATATGTATATGTTTATGTACTGTATATACATGTGTATATGTACTGTATATGTATATGTATATGTACTGTATATACATATGTATATGTACTGTATATGCATATGTATATGTTTATGTACTGTATATACATATACATATGCATATATGTTTATGTTTATGTACTGTATATACATATACATATGCATATACAGTACATATACATATGCATATACAGTACATATACACATGTATATACAGTACATAAACATATACATATGCATATGCATATGTATATGTTTATGTACTGTATATGCATATGTATATGTATATGTATATGTATATGTATATGCATATGTATATACAGTACATAAACATATACATATACATATGCATATGTATATGTATATGTATATACAGTACATAAACATATACATATGCATATGTATATGTTTATGTACTGTATATACATATGTATATACATATACATATACATATGCATATGAATATGTATATGTTTATGTATATGTACTGTATATACATATGAATATGTACTGTATATGCATATGTATATGTATATGTTTATGTATATGTACTGTATATGCATATGTATATGTATATACAGTACATAAACATATACATATGCATATGTATATGTATATGTTTATGTATATGTACTGTATATACATATGAATATGTACTGTATATGCATATGTATATGTATATGTTTATGTATATGTACTGTATATACATATGAATATGTACTGTATATGCATATGTATATGTATATGTTTATGTATATGTACTGTATATGCATATGTATATGTATATGTTTATGTATATGTATATGTACTGTATATACATATGAATATGTACTGTATATACATATGTATATGTACTGTATATGCATATGTATATGTATATGTATATGTTTATGCATATGTACTGTATATGCATTATATTGTTATAAAGTTTGTGGGGGGCAGACAAGAGTTGACAGTTCAATGTGTGTTTTCGGCAAAGCAGTTTCAGTAGCAGCTTTTAGAAGGCAAATATCCAGCAAAGTTATGCAATGATGCTTTAATTTAATAAACCACCTCTCAAACTTAGACTGGACTTAGACTGGACATGTTTGAATTGTGTTTGGATTCTAGTCTCAGACTAGACTTGATTAGTGTGGTCTTTAAAACATCACCAGACACACAATAAACTCTGAACTTTAATAAATGCCAATATCAGAAAAAAAGAGGAAAAATCCCATTTGTGGGAAGGCATTCCACAGGTGTAAGGTTGCACATGAGTAGAAGAAGGTGAGATTGAATCTTAAGGAGTAACAGCAGCAGCACATGGAAAGGTCATGTGCACTACCACTTGCTTTCCCATGAGCCACTGTGACATGGACAAAGCACCTCATCCTTCCACACAGTGATTAATCAATAGATGTCAGGCCTCTTCCCCTGCAAAGAGGTGTTTCCACCACTCAGGCTGTCATATTAAAATATTAATACTCACATTTTGACTCCAGCAAATCTTTGCTGTCAACACGCTGCATAAACTAGGACATAATAAATGTGAATCACGAAGTGAGAAAATGTTCGACTTTTCCCTCAAGGGGTTTCTTAAAGGCTAACACAAAGGTAATACCACATGTCCAGGAAGAAAAATACGACTAATTAGCTTTAATGACAGCGATGACTCTGTGATAATATATTATGGAATGTGGGTTTTAATTGCTTCGTCAGTGACATGCAGGCAAATAAAACCTCTCATTGGTCAGTTTATTTTCAGTAAAAAGATTTTGTTCACATTATATATGGTATTTACCCACCCAATAAAACAAACTGAACAACAATTTAGAACATCCAAATAAATCGTTACAAAATGTCAATCTCAAATGTGCAGTGTGTAACTTTTTATTTATTTTATCACTTAACAGCCTCATGTAGAATGATTTTCCTGTGACATTGGTTAAGTTAGCCTAAAATAAAAGCAGGCCATGTTGGGAGATTGGGAGCATGAGAGAAGAGTTTGATGACAGTATTGCACCATGAATATCAAAAATATACTGAACAAAAAGCTGAACTCCAAGATCTAAGATTTTTTTCTATGTACACAAAAGGCCTATTTCTCACAAAAATTGTTCACAAATCTGTCAAAATCTGTGTTAATGAGCACTTCTCCTTTTGCCGAGATAATCCATCCACCTCACAGGTGTGGTACATCAAGACGCTGATTAGAGAGCGTGATTATTGCACAGGTGTGCCTTAGGCTGGCCACAATAAAAGGCCACTCTAAAATGTGAACAATATTTAAGGCAAATAGTCCTTTTGTGTACATAGAAATAGTCTGAGACCTTTAAGTTTAGCTCATAAAAAATGGGGACAAAAACAAAGTGTTGCGTAAGAATTTTGTTGAGTTTAATTTGGACACTTTTTAAACTATATAAATATACTCTTTAGGCTGAGTTTACCTTGGCAGCTCATAAACAAACTTACTTTGGAGTCCATTGTTTACCGCATAGGTTCCAGCACTTAGCACTTAGCAATGCACATTATTACAACCCAAGACAGGCCTGACATCCCCCAGGAGCTAAGGAGGAGATGATGGGACATGGTAATACAAGTTAATCTGTATGAATCTTGTCATTTGCACAGATGTTGCTGAAAATATTGAACACAATAATTCTATTAGACATAATACTCTGTGCAGTTTTTAGTCATGTTTCCGCTAAGCTCTAATATGAAACTGTGTTTGGTAGAATTTTCCTTCTTGTTGAAATTAAAACAACGTATAACTATCCTGTACTTCTGTCTGTCTGCCCCAGGTGTGAATGTGTGTGAATGGGGTGAATAGAAGCATCATGCAAAGCGCTTTGGGTACAAAAAAGAGCTATATAAATGCACACCTTTTACCATTTACCATATCCTATCAAACACACCGAAATCCCAAATCACCAAAACAAGCTGTCACAACAGATATATTTTAAGTTTTCTGAATGCAGCAATAGTTTTAAAGCAAAGTGTTGTGAAACCAAACAGACTGTCGCCCCATTCAGAACAAATGTACAGAATGACCTATTTTATTGGTATATGACAAAGGGAGTAATTGGACAATTAGGAAAAAAGGTACAGAACAGACTGGGTGTAAAACCATAACACTTGTGTCCCTGACATTACTCACATTTGAGTGAACCCACAGTGAAGACCCTGTAATGGGCTTTTTGTTTTAAACAGCAGTTCAACATTACACACACTGTTATTAAATGGAAATGATTGTCAATCCTTGTGCACATAAACAGGCATTATTCCCACATCCCCCGGCTCATGAACTGGTAATAAAATGAGAAGGTATTGATACTGTTGTCAGTTCCTCTGACATAATATAGAGTGCATTAAAATTTAAGTTGGGCAAAGTTTTTAAATTGTTAATAGCAAGCTATGTTGTAAATGCAAATGATCTGGGCTGACAGCATAAGTTAGACTCATTGTTAGCCATTGTTATTCTCCGGTGAATGAGGGGTCAGTTTCAGGGGAGACAGGGCAGAAGACATCGAAATGCTTTGCAAAATTTATAAAGAACACTTTAAAACGCCCCACTGCACTGTCCCACCATATCCCTGCCACAAATCCCCTGCAGCAATCAGAGTGTTTAAACTCCTTGACACAGATGTTTTGGGAAGATGGCAATATTAAAACACAAAAGGGGAGGGGTGGGAGCGGACAGCGGGTAAACACAGTGGAAGGTTTTTCCGTGTACTGTGAGACAGTGAGGCAGATCTGTCTTCATTTAAAGGCTGTCTCGAGTGGTGATTGTGTCTGGGAGGGCAGGCCTGAACTCATGCTGGATAAAGGTTATGGTGGCTCCCTGCCTCCTGGGAGGAGCTGCAAAAAGGGAAGTGTTGCTGTGGATTCTCTCCGACATCGAGGGCTTTTCCCAGTTCTCTCTGTCAGAGTTCAACCGACGATTATTGCTTTGTATTGAACACAAATGTTTACTGTAGCGCAGACACATACAAAACTTGAGCACACTCACTGAAAATATGTATATCTATATCTATCTGTATCTATATATGTTTCAAATTTTGTGTGGTCTATTTTTAAGTTTTCATAAAAGAATAGCTGATGTGTTGATGAGTTTTGGACTGGTAGGTCTATGGTAGAGAATCTAATCCCTTTTATAATGTGCGATTGTGATTAATTACATCCCAATCAGAAAGTGACATGCTGTACTGTCCTTTACACAATCCCTCAGTGCTATCTCACAGAGAATGTTGATGAAGATGTTTCATTTTGTCCTTGCTTTGTCCCGTTTAGTAGAGCTGTATGTGGAGTGTAAGTATTATATAGGGGATGTGTATCATTCCTGAGTCGGCAATCACCTTGGGACAGGGTTATATTATGTGTTTAGTCTGTATCCAGCCGGCGCCTCGGGTTGTACTGTTTTAAATCTCCAGAGCATATTGACTGGAAAAGAACAGCACATGAAGTCTTGACTTGAAGGCTGGATTATTAGCAACATAAAAAGTGAGAAATGAAAGAGAATGCTTTTCAAACTTATTCAGATTCTTTAAATCTTCTGAAAATAAGACAGTTGTTTCCTCCTATTTACAAAATCTTTGATAAATGACACATTTGTGGCCTCTTCCTGCCATAAATGACGCCACAGAGGCTTGTGTGCGTCTTAGGTGTGTGTGATTGTGCACTGCAGTGGGAGAGTGACTCATAGCTGCGACGAACGGCAACAGGCGGCCATATTGGCACAGTGGTCGGAACTAGTCCTTGGGATAGTAGAGGGTGTGCATATTCTGAAATCTATCTGGAGATTTTGCACGTGCAGACTGCCATCTTGCCCCAATCCTCCGAGCTCATCAGCTTCACTAATCAAATGAACATGATAATTCAGCACTAATGCCAGCGTAAACATGACCAAGGGCATGTACCCATTAGCTGATTAATGGATTTCATCATTACTTTACACATTACTGCATTTAAAAAAGGTGAGAGGTGTTTTCCTTTTGCACAATGATATCAAGACTACACATCTATGAGAAACCTATATAAGGTGTCTATTTATACAAGATTGATTCATAATGGTATATATAAGTATGATTCAAAACAACCTGTGGCATTTATTAATTGTTACTGTATAAGAAGTTAACAGGTTTGATATGTGATTCTATGTCGATCAGAAACCATATTCAAATGTTTGCAGTGGAAACTTTTTGAATTGTTAATATATAAGCTATGTTTTAAATACAGATGATAGGGGTACAATGATTTGTAATTCAGAGTTTTGTGAGTATACTTAGTTGATAATTGACTTGTTTTGATAAATAAAATATAGAGTACACATAATCCCTTTTATTGGCACTTAACACTCAGAACTTTAATGCACTTGTCTGCATGAGTTGACTTAAGAGATGGTGTCTTCCTAAAGTGAGCTGCTTTAGTCACTGAACCAAAGCGAAGGTGTCAAGTTCAAAGCTCAGCACATACTCAGGAAACGCTCACATCAAACAGATGCATGCACTGCGCCGGTCTGACAGGATCCTGCAAGACCGTGACTTCAGGGGACCAATTTCCAACACAACAAAAGACACAGCGCTAACATGACAGATCCAATCCATGGTTCATTCACCTCTTGTGTGTTTGAGTGCGTACAAGGATTAACCACACATACTTTTAAGAACAGCAGTGAAGTCACACAGGACAAGGAACAGCATTTTGGGAGACAGCAGTTAGACAATGTCGATATGTTTCTTGGCTCAGTTGCAGGGGAGGGACATGAAAAGGTCAAAGGAGTGTGTGCCATACTGATGGAGTCGCTGACAGATCGATGGGACCAAGCAACAGAATCATTTTTAATATTCAATGAACCTGCTCTGTTGAAGCTATAACAAGTTTTCCTGGCTTGAGTATTTTTAAGATGAAGATGTCAAAAAAGGTGACAGAAATTGTTTTACTATTCAGAAACAATTCTTTATATCGCTAATAAAGAGAAACCTGCAAAGCTGACTTCAACATTTTATACAGAGACTCAAAACAGGCTGTTCACCACTGGGGGCACTCTCCAGAGAGAAGACAGGATTCCAGAGTGCAAAAGAAAAAGATAAATGTATTGTGTACCAATGTCAAGTTAAAAATGTGGGACATCAAGTGTAATCAATTATGAGTGACCCTAGCTTGTCTGTGTGGGTGCTGTAAAGCCAAGGGAAGCATTATGTGCATGTACAAAGTAGCCTACTTGTAAGTTTGCCTGGTAATACAACTGAATACTGAAGCCTACTTTGTGAGAAGATTGCTGACATGAACATTGTACATTGAAGCATTTCTAAAATAATATAATTTTTGTGTAAATCAAGTTTAGGGAAGTATTAAAATCACACCATGTCTGTGTGTTTAACATAGAAGTCAAGCTTATGGGACTTCACAAAGGCTTAGATGATATGTTTTTGTGTCTTTAGTATTCTGTGTGGACTCCAGGAGGAGAAAAGAAGCTGACCCTTTGTTTACTTTGGTGCCACAGGTGGTCCTTTGTGCACTTTTTCATTCTTCTGAAGGATCCTTTCTTTGCTATTTGCAACATTCTGGGGTCTCTGGACACATGAACTCTTATTGACCACACCTGTTATGCATGTGTCTGGGTCTTTCAGTTTAACTCACAGACGGAATCTCAAGAGTCCAAGAGGAAAAGTGCAGATATTATTCTTCTATTCTGATGGCAAGTGTTTCCAAAAAATACATGGATTATACAGAAAGGCTACAGCATTACTTGGTTGCTAATGTATTCCTCCAAAACAGATTTTCAAATTAAGAAAGCATTTGTCACTTTCAAATTCTTATTAGCTGTGTTCTGCTGAGTATTCTGCTTCAAATCTCCAGATCTAATTATGTTTCCAATTAATCACTAGCACAGTGAGACTCGCTGCTTATGATTGCTTTAACACTACAACCTCAAGCTCAGAGAAATCCAGCGTATATCATCGCAGTACCATGCTTAATTAGCTTGTGGTTCTTTCTGGCTCACAATTGGCAACGGTGATGTAGTGTTTTGGCTGACCTTGTCCTCGTCCCAGCTCAACCCCAATGCTTTGGTCCAAGCTAGTCCTGCTTGGCAACCAAAGACCAATAGCGGTCCAGAAGCCAGCAGTGGCTGCAAACCTAGGATGCCAAATGATGCACAAGCCAAAAAGAGCGAGAAAGGACTTCTGCAATTAGGATTGGAAGTCTAAGTGATAAGATTTTGCATGAAAAGAGTTTGATTTTTAACAAGAATTTAGCAAATAAAACATGTCAAAATAACCAGGGTGTTTAAGTAAAGGCCTAAAATATTTATGCAAGAACACTTTAAGCTGTGACAGACAGAAACATTTAGCTAGAGTTATTAAAAAGGCAGTTGTTTTATTGTAAGTTTTTTTTAAGTGTCATCCAATTGATGAATTTTTATACAGTGATGAAAAATGCATGCATGAATGATTGCACCAAATGAATAATGGTAATGCTACACCAACAAACAAAACAGTTATATTTATTAACCTAATGAGAATAGTAACAGAATTTGGAGGCATAACAGGGCCACGGTAGAAAAGGCAGGCTCTCACAAACGTCAAATGTGAAGAATGTAGAAATGAACATAGCATCAATTATTCATTGTAGCAGGCAGACCGTCAGAATAAATGAACAGGTTGAGATCACACAAGTCTCTTTGATGACAATATAAGACTATTTAAGGCACCTGTGTCTTCGTATGAGACTTCAAGGGGAACGTGGAAGTACTGACGGCAACTAAGTGGAACTCTACTTGATCTTAGTTTTTTTTCTATTTATTTTAAATTGATCAAAGACATTTGGGTATCTGTGTGTGTGTGTGACTGGATAGGCTTAGTTTGCTCTCATTTTGAGCACTTCCGCTCTATACTATATATACACTGTAGTGCATAGTTTCTATTTTAGTTAGGACGCTGTCAGGGGATAAGCAGCTGACAGATGCTACTTTTGCATCGCTGCATACCTGAGGACATTGTTATGGAGAGACTTGAGATGTGGGATCTCATGGAGGACAGCTGCTTCTGAAGCTCGCTGCACGCCGAGAGGAGCCAGACCCGAGCGTCTTCACGTGTCTCCGCTAACAGTCTTCAGTTTCCTGCTGGTGGCCGTACACTGTGTGGATGTCAAAGAGCATCTCTGCTCTCTTTCATTTGTGGCGTAATTAGCCATCAGACGGCACACACAGCTGCTGGGGCAGTGCTGGCAAATCTCAGTCAGAGATCTGTGGGGTTTTGAAATCCACACGGACTGAGTAAACATTTGACTAAATTAGAAAGACATTAATGTGTAATGCTCTGTACAACTTTGTTTGTGTTCTGAGCCTTTTATGTGTGGGATGCAGTCTAAAGGCTTGTTTTATTTAAGGTTTCATTCAGATTATCAAATTAAAGCATTACTCATGATAAAGTCTTAATAATAATTTAGTTCATTCTTTTAATGGAGTTAAGAGCAGCACTAGGACATATTTCAACTGTGAACATCCATGCAGATACATAAGCGTTTAGTTGTTATTTTAAGAGCTATTCCAGGTTTTTGTAGTCTTGTATGTTTTATTTGAGGTAGTTGTAGAGAAATAATTGCCTTCGTTAAATTCCGGGCAGCACAGCCACAGTCTTGAAAAGTAGCCATTTTAGAGATACAGGGCTGTTTGATAAAGTTAAGACCCTAAACAGAGTCAGACCTACACATGCTATAATGGGCAGTTATTTTAATTATTAGGAACTAATTTAGTGTCTTAGTATTTTTAAAGCAAATGATCAAGGCAACAAAGACATGTCAGCGTTTTACTTGTAAAGTTAGCATTCAGAAAACTCCTGACAACACTAAAAAGACAGTAGGAAGTTGCTCAATGATGGTTTGACTGTGGTACTAGGGTGAAAATCTAATATTTGCAATTTAAGGCCTGACACTCCTGATTTTTAGAGCTACAGTAGCCCTGAAGGAACCAAGTGTTGTCTATGTACAAACCCATGGAAAAGTGTCTCATGAGTTTATTTAGAAAATTTAAGCCCCACGTGCAACTTTTAGCAAGCAGAGAGCGCAGATCCCTTTTAGTTCAACTGCGCCGGTACCAGGGCAATCTTAAAAGTAAAGAGGTTTAAGATTGGAAGAAAGAGCATGTCGTCTGAAATGTCTTTTGTAAAAAATACTCTGCTAGGGTCCACTGTATTGGCTAATTTTCTTTATTATATGCATTGCGTGGTAGAGCCTTACTCATACACCATAAGGAAAGTGATATTATTATTATATGGGGTTTGTGTCCAGCTGACGGTACTGAGTCAGTGAGAAAGGCAGGACTCTAAGGATCTCATGTCTACACAGGGTGGCTTTAAGAAACAAAATAAATCACTAAGTAACTATGTTGTGAAAACACTTGATGCATTGTATCTACCTCATTAAGTACAATAACACACTGTGTAACAAACTGTAATAACATAAAACTACATAGTACATACATAATTTAATCATGTGTACTTACATATTGTAGGTAGGGTTAGGATTAGGGTACTTTTGTTACACAGTGTGTTACATTGTACTTAATGAGGTACATACAATGTATCAAGTGTAGTGTAAAAATAAATTGTGACCAAAAATGTTAATACTTTGTTTGTTCCACAGACACTAATAGTACACTTTCAAGTTTTAGAAAGCTTCTAAGCTGTTATATAAATGTGCTTTTGCTGTCTTTATTAACAGTCATACCTACTACAAAGCCTGTGTTATCGCTCCTGTATTTTAACTGCATTAACATTATCTACTTTAAGGAATAGGTTAAATATCCTTAGGTATCTCTTTCTTTATTTTTACTAAATACATGACCAGCCCTTGGATCAATAATGGTTCATTAATCCTTGAATACGATATCATCTGAAACATAAATTTTCCAGCAATATTCATAAATGTCTAAGAAAACAAGTGTTAAATAACTGCCCACTGCAGACCATTAAGGCTTTTGATCAATAATCTTCTTTTTTTGAGCATCTCATCTTTCCTTTTTGTTTGGCAGCAAAACACACATGTTCTTCCCTTCACTGCTTCATAACCTGAGCCCTACTTAGACCTTCATTTACACAACCTAATGAGGCAAAGGCTAGTTATTTAATTGGTGGGAGCAGTGCTGACACACTCCCCGGGACAGTCAGCATATTACAATTCACACAAACAGAGCAGCAGCTCACCGCTCTGAGCGCACACACACACACACACACGCACGCACGCACGCACGCACGCACGCACGCACGCACGCACGCACGCACACACACACACACACACACACACACACACACACAACACACACACATGCGAACACACACACACACACACACACACACACACAATAACACGCACACAATCACAATAACACACACAACAACACACACACACACAATAACACACACAACAACACACACACACACACACAATAACACACACACAATCACACACACACACACAACAACAACAACACACACACACACACACACACAACAACACACACACATGCGAACACACACACACACACACACACACACAATAACACGCACACAATCACAATAACACACACAACAACACACACACACACAATAACACACACAACAACACACACACACACAATAACACACACACAATCACACACACATACACAACAACAACAACACACACACACACACACACACACATTCACACACATGCACACAATAACACACACACACACAATCACACACACACACACACATGCACACACACACGCGAACACACACACACACACACACACACACACAATAACACGCACACAATCACAATAACACACACGACAACACACACAATCACACACACACACACAATCACACACACACACACACAATAACACACACAACAACACACACAATCACACACACACACACACACACGCAATAACACACACAATCACACACACACACACACACACACACACAATAACACGCACACAATCACAATAACACACACAACAACACACACAATCACACACACACACAATAACACACAAATGATCACACACACACACACACACACACACACACACACACACACAACAACACACACAATCACACACAATCACACAATAACATGCACACAATCACACACACACACACACACACACAATAACAAACACACAATCACACACACACACACACAATAACACACACACAATCACTCATACACACACACTATAACAAACACACGATCACACAATCACACATACACACAATAACATACACACAATCACACACACACACACAATAATACACACACAATCACACACACACACACACACAATAATACACACACAATCACACACACACACACAATAACAAACACACAATCACACAATCACACACACACACACACACACACACATACACACACACACACAATAACAAACACACGATCACACAATCACACATACACACAATAACATACACACAATCACACACACACACACACAATCACACACACACACACACACACACACACACAATCACACACACACAATAACACACACACACACAATCACACAATCACACACACACACACACACAATAACACACACACGATAACACAATCACACACACACAATAACACACACACACAATAACACATACATTCATACACACACACACACAATAACACACACACACACACACACACACACACACAGTCACACACACACAATCACACACACACAATAACACACACACACAATCACACAATCACACACACAATAACACACACACGATAACACAATCACACACACACAATAACACACACACACACACGTGCGCACACACACACACACAATAACACACACACGATAACACAATCACACACACACAATAACACACACACACACACGTGCGCACACACACACACACAATCACACACACAGTCACACACACAGTCACACACACACACACACAATCACACACACACACACACAGTCACACATACACAGTCACACATAGCCACACACAGCATCCAATAAAACACCACCGCTCAATTATGCTCACAAATACCCACATAGCACAGAGGCCGCCCGTGCACCTATAAATCATACTCTCTCCTAACATCTGGTCATGAAGACGAGCAGAACAAGCCCGACTTAGGACTCAGGAGTGGGAGGGGCATGTAGTTGACAAAGATGGAGAGTCAAAGGCAAGGCTGCTACCGTGTGAGTGTATGTGTGCACACATTTTTCTCAATCTGGCCTGTCGCTGGCTGGAATGTTGTAAGCAAGATTAATCTACACTTTCGGATGCAGGTGACTAACGTGGCATTTGTCACGAGATGGAGGGAGAAGAAGCTGTAGGTATGGACACACACGAGCCCAGGCAGTCTGGACTGATGGAATTTAAGGGCAGGGAGATGTTGGGGCATTTGTGTTGAGGCGCGTCAATGATAAACAGGATTAAAGTAGGATTAACGGGTCTTTAAATGATGCCCTACGGTCTGCCTTAAAGGATAGATTCAGTGGGGTTTGGCTCATAATTTGACAGAAATCATGCCAAAATAGGCTGAACTTGATAAGATTGCCTCCAAAGTTATATTGATTTTACAGTTTACACGAGCTAAGCTAAAGACAAGAAACAACACAACAAGCAATATACTACAAAATAATGCAATGAAATAAGGTAAGGTTCAGGTGCAGTAAGTGCAAGTGTCGCCTCTTAAATTGAACTTACAACAGTATGCTAATGAGGAATTACACATTTAACCGTGGTCAAGATTTATGTACTTATCATGCTTTACACATCACTTTATTATAAAATATGCGTATCTCATAATATTTACAAATGTCCAGTCAATATCCACATTTTTATGTTAATAAATATTTTGCCTGTAATCTTCAATTCTGTCCACACCATTGTAGGTTGATAAAATGGAGCCACTTAGAAGCAGTTCCCTTCAGAAAAACTCTCTGTGAAATTTGTCTTGGATTCCATTTCCTTCACAACAATTTCCACTGAGACCCAATCGGATCAATCGTTGCTGTTTATTGATATCTAGGCGGTCTTTATGAGATTTAAAGCAACACTATGTACAGTACCTTTTAGCCACTAGGGGCACAACGCCTTCTAAAGACTAACTGTGTTGTTTGTTTTCAAGAGGAAACTATTCCAAACTGGCAAGTTTGGAAGAAAAAAACATAATAATAGGATAATTTTAGTGCAATCTGTACAAATCAAATTCCGCTAGCGTCTAGTGTAATGGCCTACTTCTGCTTCCTCTGCGGTCTGCACGTCCCGGTGGCATAGAATAAAAAAATAATATATTAGCGTTTTCTGTCCAGCTGCAGGTATTGTGTCAGTGAAACAGGTGTGATTCTACCAACCGAGTGTCTAAGAATCAATAAATCAATACAAGAATGTATATTTTTGGAACCTAAAATTACGTGATGCTACGTGTTAAAAGTTACGCAGTTTTATTTTAATTGCATCCAGATGCACTTTATTCTGCGTCCATTTGTTCTGCCTTTTGTAACCTTGAATCTAAAATGGACTAGACTGATTCTTCATGTAGAGAAGAAAAAGTCCTAAAAACTTTCCCTTCAACACCACAACAGGACAATGACTAAGATAAATAAATTCATGATCACTGAATTTGTCCGTAATTGTCAACCAAATAGTCAGTACAGATTTGTAAATGCTTTAATAACATTCAGCAAAAAGACTGACTTAGATCTCATAAAAAAAACAAAACAACAACAACCTCCCTTTGATAATGATGCCTTTAAAGTCATACAGTATTTCATTCATTTGACAGTTCCCTAATAAGGCTAATTTTACCATTCTGTTGAGCTCTATGGATAAACTTAGACAGGAAACTGCTGGCTCAAGGAATGTGTTAACCCGGGTTTGTGTGGTGGTGGTGGTGGGCGATTTAGGCACATCTCAACATGAGCCAAGATAACGCCGAAGAAGAATAATGAGCAGGTCAGCTAACAAGTAGCCAGCAACCCACATCCTGATTAGCAGAGGAGCCTGTGAAAGCACCACTCACACTAACAGAAGCATTTAGCATAATTAGATGTCCAAGAGAGAAAGGGTGTGCCATTTTAGATCACGTCAACATGTCATCATTTGGTGTAAGAGTAAAAAATCTCGGGTATATTAATTTAAATACTAGAAAGAGCAAATTATGTGCTTTAATTGTTACTGTAACTTCACATGTAAGTGGTTGTCTTCGCTGTCTAACCTTTATTCGACTATTATATTTATATTTGGCTCCTTACTACATCAAATGCTGATATTAAAGCATGTTTCAGATGGTTCTGGGAGATAAAAAAAGGGAATGCTTTATTAACAATAGACAAACACTAACTTAATGTTTGTCTGTGTCCATTAATTATTTGTTTTCAAGTGTACCACTTCATAAGGAAAGGTAAATACTATAAACTATTTACTGAGAACAGTACTGAGGAGCCAGTTACATTTACATTTACCAAAACGCAAATCCTGTTCTGTAACATTAAAAAAACATCAAATCTGTGTTCACACTAATAACTTTGCTGTTGAAAGTGCAGAAGTATATCTGCCTGATGCAAGGGCTGCTGTGAACCCTGCTGCCACTAAAACTATAGAGATTACACAGCTACATGTTCTCAAAGGGAACTTGTAGCATAGGAGTTTTCATAAATTTGCAGTTTCCTGAAGCGAAAACACCATCTTTGTGTAAATAAAAGGTCAAACTATAACAGAATCTTAACAGTTATTGTCATTGGATTGTTTAAATGAGAGCTGTGATGTTTTTGTAGCTGTTTTTCTACTCCTTAAATACAGGTCACTGAAATTATGGCTCTTCCAGCCCTCCGTATAAGGAAAAACTAAAGGGGCTTTTTACCAAAGTGCTAGTTTCGTATAAACCCGTTCTTCAAATATTGGCACAAACAGCACAACATCAGCACAACAGTGTGGTCCGCTTTTTACAGGATAAGTATTGACTAGTGCTAATGTGTGGCTTCTATAGTGCAGCACATATGTTAGTCTCCGGTATGTGTCACAGGTGAGAAAGTCTAATCCAATTAAGTGTATTCCTAACGCCGCAGGTGGGTGTTCTTTCAGAGTTCTTTCTTTATAAAGCTGCTAAGTTCACACTATTTTTTCACTGCAAGAAACTACATTACCTCATTTATGCTTCATGCAATCTTTCAGGTGTCGAACAACAACACTGACATCAGTTATAGTATATACAGCATGTTGTACAAAAAGGTCCCCAAATGAATGGAAAAAGCATTTAGACACTTTTAGAAAAAAAACACAGAAACTTTCAAACTGTGTAAAAAACGCACCAACCAATAATAGAAATGTTTCAATGGTGCGTCTTATAGTTGTATCCCTTTCAGTCAAGGGTTAGAACAACTTAAATATAAAGATTTGTCAAAAGGCTCAAAAAAGTGCTCTGTTAGATTTAGGCAAATGGATAACTTGCATAAGTCTAGTTCATCACACAGACTTTAGGCAATGTGTGTTTATGAATAAATTCCTTCTACAAACCAAAGCATTACAGAAGTTCTCTGACTAAATATCTCGGTCATGGTGCTATTTAGTCATGTTTAGAATCTGCACAGTTACTACGAGTATTTTCTCAGAGGATCACTAGCAGAAGAATTCATTCAGTGGACAGTGCAGCAGCTGCTGTTGAGTTGGCAGTGTTGCTAATTTTGACTTGCACAAACCTACTCTCAGCTCTTTATACTCCCTCTACTGGCTGCAGTTAGTTTGTCAAGAATAAACTTACAAATGGATGCTGAATAGCTAACAAAGCAATGTTTTATGATCAAATTATTTAATATAAGAACATCATTAACAATGTACGGATAGTCAAATGTATTTATTTATAAGTCCGATGCCTGTTTTTAGCGCTCATTGAAATTTTTGATTGACACCTGCACCTACTTTTTCTTTCTTTTCCGAATTATGAGTCATCCTGTGCAAAATCCTTGCATTACAAAACAATTAGATAAGAAGGCTCCGTTAATGCTGCAGGGATCCGGAGCTCTCTACCTTCTGCCTAGTGCCGTGGTGAGAAACGGTGGGGGTATGGACTGTGGAAGGTGTCTGCAAAAGGGAGGGACGGCAGCATCGCTGAAGAAGCCGTTGGACGAGAGAGGAGTGTGGAGTATGACTCACTGATCAACATTTCCACTTTGTTACTTTTTCTGTGCCAAAAATGTGCATTTGCGCCGTGTCACTTTTAGTTCATATCTTTGATGTAGCTGCTTGATTAAGACTTCATATTTCATTCATGTAACAAAAAACAAACAAAAAAAAACCTCTTACCTTTGCTCATTGCACGCTTTTTTTTTTAATGCCGAAGCATCAAAGGCTGTTAGAAATGAATGTCTATGGCGCTCTAATCTAAATTTTGCTAATTCATTTCCCTCGTGGATCTGATCACAAAGCCTCTTAGAACCATTGACTGGTAATGAAGCTCATTAGTGCGGCATTGTATTCTTCCCATTTTCTCCTCCGCAGCTTACTTAGACTGTACAAGCATCACTAACAAGCAGCTGCAAGTCTCACAGAAGATTGTCTTAATATAGCAAACAAAAAACTAGGGCTTATTATATTTAGAGATGTGAGCACAAGGATTACAGTGATTGTTGATCATTCAGTGGACTTTACAATGATAGAGTGGCATCAGTTTTATTTATTACTAGTTATAAATGAAATCCTCTTTTTCTGTGTAACTCCTTTTTCAAGAGATGTAAACTCTGTCTTTTATTATCATTCATTGAGGAACAAGTATCTTTTCTCAGGCGTAATGCAACACCACTCATTCACGGAGACGGCTGCATTCATAAAGCTGCTCAGTGAAACATCCATATGGATTTTGTTTTCTTACACCGAGGGGAAAAGTCTTGTCTGACTCACCGTGCATAAATTCATTTGGGAAGACATAATAGCTGCTTCTGCATTCAAACGACTACTCCGCTTTCTCTGGAGCAGCATCCATGCGGCCAAACTTTCTCAAGACTCTTCTAACACAGGCAGTTGTTTTTATCTGCTAACATAAACTCTGCCAAGGTTTATGTTTTGTCGACTCGCTGCTAATGAATTCTTGCAGCATACCGGACTAATGAATGTCAATGTGTCGCCAGCTCTAGTGGTGAGCAGGTGTGAAAGCTAATGAAATCTCAGAGATACCCTGAACTGTGCTGCAACGCTTAAACTGCACTCTTCTGCAAGTTATTTTGGTCCGCGAGCAATATTTCCGTCACTTTCCCGTTAGACTGCAACCGCCAATTACGTATGCTTTATGTCTTTAATATCACATTTTCATTAAATCCGATATAGATTCACGGTCTCATCCGCACACGTAGCCTTCAAGAGCAGCCATACCTAGGCTTGTTTTGAATGGTCAATCACTCCAGGGTAATTAGATTTTTCCTCCTTTTGGCCGGCATTCTGCCTCAGCATTTGTCTGTGGTAATAACATAAAAACAATTCTATGGCAGCAGGAATCGACTTAGACCGTTTTCATTTTTGTAAAAGAGAGCCAATCAATCCTATTTCCTTTTACTGCGTTTCTTTTCAGAGTTGAGATTATACTGTAACATAAAACTGGACACAATAAATATGTGAGACCTTATAACTAATAGCTGCTCATTACTTCAGGTTTGTTTTTGCTGTGTTTCTCGAAAACAGTATAAATATATACTGTTTTATGTGCTTTTTCTTCTAGTTACACCACATCTCAGCTTGTTTTTCTTTCTTGCACTGGGGTTGATGCTTAATTGCCTTTTTTCTGACACTAATCTTGTGGTCTAAAAGGTTTTTAGGGAGAAGAAGGCATGCAGCAGAAAAACTAGTCAGATTCTTTATGTTTATGGCTTATGGCTTGAGACCTATATGTGCTTTTAATACTGACAATCCAATGAGAGCTTAACAAATAAGTTGTCACAGCGTTCATTTACTAAACAGCTAACACTTTGGACTAATGATTCCCACTGTCAGCTTAATATTGTAACAAATTTATCCGGCACTTTGGTTTTCCACATAAAATGATGTGCCACGTCTGAAGCTGGAGGAAGTTTGAGTAAATTAGCAGTGCTGCCTTTCACAGCCAGACATGTAAGCAGACCTTTTAACCATATCTGTGGCCTGAGGTGATTGCCTAATTAAAGCCAGCAAGATGATTTACCAAAAACAGTCTTTTCAAACCCTCACTAACTCAAAGACCATCTGCAGCAGTGGCATTTGTGCTTGCATACTGCACTTCTCGACTGTATATGGATAAACTCAGAACGTTTTATCTACTTTTGGGGCCCTGAGTCCACGTGGTAATTGTGTTTTTAGGCTGCATATTTTTTACAATGCCTAAGTGAGAACACTGTTAAGGGTGTAGATATTTCTATAGTAGCATTGTAGTCACGCTTATTGTAACCAAAAATAAAACTAGACTCTAAAATCTAGACTGACTTTGTCATTCAGTATATGTGCTTAAAGGGGTAGTGCTGTTTTTGTGGACAAGTTGGGTGAATTTAAAAAAACAGAGACATTTATGCCCAAGACTGAGACAAGACCTTATGAAAATGAGCTTAACTCCAATATCCAAGAACTCCAAGATCTTTAAAAAATAATCTTAAGGTCTGGTCTGGAGTATATCAACACTAGAAGACATACACGGAAGCCAACTTTGTGCACAATGTGAATGGGCGGACAATAATGCTGGCATTATTGATCGATAGATCACAATGTACAATAACAGCTTTTCTTTAGCTTAAGTATTTCACACTATTTCCTCAGTGTGTCCATATACAGTAAATAATAACTACAACAAATGAATACATTTATAGTTTTGTTGTGTGAATGCTTTTGGGAATATATCTGCTCGTGAAAACATGAGTATAGACTTGGCCTGAGTTATCTACAGTGGCAGAGGTATAAATGGAAGTTTAATGGAAGCTGGTTGCAATATGTTTGAGTCTCATTTACTTTACAGGCCAGAGAAAAAATGTGTTTATGCACAACATGGATAAAACACCTGTCTTGCCCGCAAATTAATGTATCTTATCTTTATCTAAGTGTGCCAGGAAAGACATCTGTAACATATGTAAATCCACTCAGCTCAAGTGAAGCTGTACATTTTTTCTCCAGAAAGCTTGAGGTGGGATTTGGTGGAGGGAGGAGGGAGCAGTTCAAAATGCAAAAGATTTCCTCTAAAGTCTCAGCACAATCCTCCACTCTTTATCTCCCTGTCATCTGTTGTGGGAATCAAAGACTTTTATTTGGATTTGTCTCAAAAAATGCATGCATCTTCTTGTGAAATGCAGAATTTTTTTTTACAAACCAGGAAAGTCTGGCTCCTCAGGGCTACAGATATTAGATAACGAAGACTTTGGGCGGGGTTGAGGGAAATGCGACAGCAAGCACCTCTGGCTGGTGGATCTGTTTTTAGCCAGAATAATTGGCTGCTTTTAATTGGTGTAATTTAAACTTTATACAACATTTAAGTTATATTCTGTGCACACCTCAAAGGCAACAGGTGCGTAGCAGGAAGAGAGCGTATTTTCTCCTCCACACATTACACAGGTTATACATAAGAGTCCTTTGGGGGTCATACACAAGTGAACATTTATGAGTTCAAAGCCCTGACCAACTCAAACATTCTCGGCCAACTCTGATCTTTTTGTGAGGAGTCTGCATGTCCTCCCCGTGTTACCATCCCACCGTCCAAACACATGCATGTACAGGTTAATTGGCAACTCTAAAGTGTCTCTAGTGAATGGATGTGAGAGTGAATGGTTGTCTGTCACTGTCTATGTTTAAATGTCAGCCCTGCGACTAACTGTCTACTGTCTAGGGTTTACCCCGCGTAAAGCTCCAAGTTGGTGGGCCAAGCGGAAGAAAATTAATAAATTAATGTTTATATACCAGCCCTGACTGAAGAATGATAAGATGGCTTAAATGGTTCAAGGCCGTGACCTCTGCTGGACACTGTGCACGCCGGCGACCTGCTGTGAAGACTTGTGGCCCCGTCATCGGCTGCAGCTCATTTACTATGTGGCATCAAAGCAAAAACACCTTGACAGCTGCATGACAAACAGACACCTACACACACCGCCGCCTGTGCGTACTCTCCCTCACACGTGTCCATTAAAGCCCTCTCAGAGCAGAGGACATTCATTAACCAGATCACTGGTTTGCTGTACTAATGCATATTTTCATGTCGCTTTGATACATCCTCTCAGTTATTCTCTCTGTCATGTTCAACCCTGTAATTGTGATCCCTCAAGGTGGAGCGGACAATATTAGAGTGACAAACACTATATCTGTTCCTGTCCATCAGCCCGCCGAGATAATGGAGAGTAATGTGCGACTGCTTTTCTAACTTATTGACTTTTCTGTTATTGCTAATAAATTAGATTAAAAGTTGAAAATGAGCTGCCTACGAAGTCGGAGAAAAGGGGGGCATTCTCCGTCTCACGAGAGCACTTTGATCAGAAGTCGAGTGTTCAATACAGAACAACTTCAACGTGGCTGTAGAAATTATTTGTGCAAGAGGGCACTAACTGAACAGTCAATAGCAATTAGAGGCATTGTCACCTCTCACACATGCTTGATATCGATAGAGCTCGACTTGCCTTGACTTTAAGTGTTTCTTCCTGCCAGTTAATTTGGAAGTCTTCTTGTTTGCTTGGTTGTTAGCTGTATTAGTGTCACAAAGGCATAGGCACATCAAGCAGTTGCAGCGAGCCCAGAGACTTCTGGGGGTCTGCAGCTGTCACCGGGTTGCAAATATGCAGTTTCTCCAAAAGTAGATTTCTCATACCGGATTTCCCTGACAGAGAGTTGGAGGATCTTTTTATACCTGCCCTGAAGTAACACCGCAAGCGCCGCACAAACTGAGTGACAGAGTAAACACGCTCCATTATGGGCACAAAGGGAGAGGCGCTTCTCTCAATAGACCAGGCTTTTCCAAACTTTCTTAGCTCGGGATTCAGAATGAGTCTTTATTTAGCTGTGTTCACGGAACTGAAATAACATCTAAAAAACAATGCATAAATTAGAGCGGGCACCTCTGCTGCTACAAAATATTGACACTCAGCCATGTGTGGTACATTTTTAAAAACTCATCTCCATTTATCGATGACAGAGGAAGAAGACACCTGAGGAATGCATGTTGGTTCCTGTTTGTGACAGAAATCGACTAAAGTGGGAATTATTTTGTTATTTTTTGGCAAGCAATTAATATTGACCAGCATTTTGGAAATTAAAGGGGGCAATCCACATTGTCTTTTTACACAGTTGTTTGCATATATTTGGGGTATATTACTTTTGTGGCCATAAAAGTGTCTTTCAGCTCCCCGGAGTCACCACAGTAAAGTAGTTTGCATGAGTAGCTTGGCAATGTTTTTATCGCTGGATGCCCTCACGCAACCCTCTCCATTCTTCATGGACTTGGGACCGGCACAGACAGACTGTGGGTGGAGTTAGTTCCCAGGGGATTCAAACCCAAACGGGAGCACTAACTCATTCATATATCAATAAGACCTCCTACGGGTTTTTCAATAGAAAAACTTGTTTTATTTAAGTTAAAACTTGTTAAATAAAAGTTTTAACTTAAATAAAACAAGTCTCTCGGGGTAAATGGACTGCATGGGATTTTATCATGATTGTACTATAAATGGATGAATATTCAGGCAAAAAGAAAATAATTTAGACATCCAGAATTAAACTATTTATCCTCAAATACAAGTCTGTATGCCTGTATGCTAGTTTTATCAGCATATTTAGTTTTATGCCTGGAGTAAATTTAAGGGATTAGTGACTTCTGATTGGTCATAAAAAACACATACTGTTTTAACATATCTGCAATAACATATCTGGTTGATCAAATGATTGATCGTCATGTAAACGGGATGCCTATACACAACAGAATTATTGTGGCAAAACATGTGATGTAAACGGCCCCACAGAAAAAAAGTAGAAAAACTAACAGGGACAAAAGGAAAAGGCTAGGATCCTTGCAGAATCACAATAATTTCTCTTGGTTGAGCTAACATACCTGCATTATGCAATTCCTAGTCAAGCACTTAGCTCTGCCCGGGGCTTACGCCACAAAATCATGATCAAAACCAGCAGATGTATCATAAGATGTAAACAAATGTGAAAAAAAGAATGGCGGCCACAGCTTACGTATACATTTTAAGTCTTGTGAAGATATGCATTTACTAATATCTTGCTATTTTAAACCACATGATTGCAGCACTGGGATTAACTGAATACTGCAAAGTACAAGACTCCTTCCTGCATGTTAAGAAAGAGCTGATAAATGAGCCAAACTATAAAATATGATGAATATATTAAAACAAATGCTGGATCATTAATTGAAATTTCTATAGCAAAATAAATAAGAACTGCAACATTACTCTGCTCCCTTGATAACTAGCATTACCATAAACAAAGAGTTCCAAAAACCTGAAGCGTTTCAAAAATGGGAAGGGAACACACACCAATTACTTTCAGAAACAAAATGTACAGAATTGCCACATCTAACAGATTTAGCCGCTTTAGATAAAAGATGAATTGATGCTCATAGTTGCATCTAAGTGGTGGTACTTGTTACTGCTCGCTGAAATTAATCCAAAATGTTATCAGAAAAATTTATGTGAAAGTCTCACAAATATTTATAAGGCAACCCTCAAAATCAAGGATGGCTCCAGGAAATAAATTGCCCGAGTGTTCTTCAGGGCATCTTCCTCCCTCTCAGCATGGGAAGTGACTTTGAAAATCACTCCTTTAGAGGAAGCTGTTTTCACATTAATATTCATGGACACCAGAATGACTCATGAAAAATGGGATCTTATAATTCATTAAAAAAACAGTGTTGATGGGGAACTTTCCCTTTGATGGTCCTTTTATGTGATCAGTTTGAATTATTGTGGACAGGTTTTGTGCTCATAAATATGTGGGATACTGTGAATTTTTCACTGTAGGCCTGACTTTTATGTAGACTGTGTTTTATCAAAGCCCACAAGACAAAATGACAACTTGGTAAACAAGACCCCTACTGTGTGTAAGAGCAAGCCACCATTTTGTTCTCAACATTTTCATAGCAGTACCTTTTCTGGTGAAATACCAAAGCAATGTATGTACTATTAATCAACAAATTACTGTTTTAATGGGCAGTGCATAATAAAAAAAAAAGTGTTTCATTATCTAAAGTATATAACAGATTATCTGTTTAAAGACAACACCTTTTTTCTCTCTGTTTAATCAACAGCTATTACTTTCTTACTTTCTTATTGACAAGCTGTGTAAACCAATAAGGGTGTCTCCAACTCGACACCTCTCAACAAGCAAGCATCCGAAGGGCCAAATATCTGTCCAGGACTGGAAATTCTAATCTTTTAGTTATAAATGACTCTAAACATACTGTACCTGAAAAACAGTATATCATTAGCAATCAGTAGTGGGAAAAGGTAGTGTCAGGTAGTATCAGGTAGTATCAGGTAGTGTCAGGTAGTGTCAGGTAGTGTCAGGTAGTGTCAGGTAGTGTCAGGTAGTATCAGGTAGTGTCAGGTAGTGTCAGGTAGTATCAGGTAGTGTCAGGTAGTATCAGGTAGTGTCAGGTAGTATCAGGTAGTATCAGGTAGTGTCAGGTAGTATCAGGTAGTATCAGGTAGTATCAGGTAGTGTCAGGTAGTGTCAGGTAGTGTCAGGTAGTGTCAGGTAGTATCAGGTAGTGTCAGGTAGTGTCAGGTAGTATCAGGTAGTGTCAGGTAGTATCAGGTAGTATCAGGTAGTGTCAGGTAGTGTCAGGTAGTATCAGGTAGTGTCAGGTAGTATCAGGTAGTATCAGGTAGTGTCAGGTAGTATCAGGTAGTGTCAGGTAGTGTCAGGTAGTATCAGGTAGTGTCAGGTAGTGTCAGGTAGTATCAGGTAATGTCAGGTAGTGTCAGGTAGTGTCAGGTAGTGTCAGGTAGTATCAGGTAGTATCAGGTAGTGTCAGGTAGTGTCAGGTAGTGTCAGGTAGTATCAGGTAGTGTCAGGTAGTGTCAGGTAGTGTCAGGTAGTGTCAGGTAGTGTCAGGTAGTGTCAGGTAGTATCAGGTAGTATCAGGTAGTGTCAGGTAGTATCAGGTAGTGTCAGGTAGTGTCAGGTAGTGTCAGGTAGTATCAGGTAGTGTCAGGTAGTATCAGGTAGTGTCAGGTAGTGTCAGGTAGTGTCAGGTAGTGTCAGGTAGTGTCAGGTAGTATCAGGTAGTATCAGGTAGTGTCAGGTAGTGTCAGGTAGTGTCAGGTAGTATCAGGTAGTATCAGGTAGTATCAGGTAGTGTCAGGTAGTGTCAGGTAGTATCAGGTAGTGTCAGGTAGTATCAGGTAGTGTCAGGTAGTATCAGGTAGTGTCAGGTAGTGTCAGGTAGTATCAGGTAGTGTCAGGTAGTATCAGGTAGTATCAGGTAGTGTCAGGTAGTATCAGGTAGTGTCAGGTAGTATCAGGTAGTATCAGGTAGTGTCAGGTAGTGTCAGGTAGTGATTGTCAGGTAGTATCAGGTAGTGTCAGGTAGTGTCAGGTAGTGTCAGGTAGTGTCAGGTAGTGTCAGGTAGTATCAGGTAGTATCAGGTAGTGTCAGGTAGTATCAGGTAGTGTCAGGTAGTGTCAGGTAGTGTCAGGTAGTGTCAGGTAGTGTCAGGTAGTATCAGGTAGTATCAGGTAGTGTCAGGTAGTGTCAGGTAGTATCAGGTAGTATCAGGTAGTGTCAGGTAGTATCAGGTAGTATCAGGTAGTATCAGGTAGTGTCAGGTAGTATCAGGTAGTGTCAGGTAGTATCAGGTAGTATCAGGTAGTGTCAGGTAGTATCAGGTAGTGTCAGGTAGTGTCAGGTAGTATCAGGTAGTGTCAGGTAGTGTCAGGTAGTATCAGGTAGTGTCAGGTAGTATCAGGTAGTATCAGGTAGTGTCAGGTAGTATCAGGTAGTGTCAGGTAGTGTCAGGTAGTGTCAGGTAGTGTCAGGTAGTGTCAGGTAGTATCAGGTAGTATCAGGTAGTGTCAGGTAGTATCAGGTAGTGTCAGGTAGTGTCAGGTAGTGTCAGGTAGTGTCAGGTAGTGTCAGGTAGTATCAGGTAGTATCAGGTAGTGTCAGGTAGTGTCAGGTAGTGTCAGGTAGTATCAGGTAGTATCAGGTAGTGTCAGGTAGTATCAGGTAGTATCAGGTAGTATCAGGTAGTGTCAGGTAGTATCAGGTAGTGTCAGGTAGTATCAGGTAGTATCAGGTAGTGTCAGGTAGTATCAGGTAGTGTCAGGTAGTGTCAGGTAGTATCAGGTAGTGTCAGGTAGTGTCAGGTAGTATCAGGTAGTGTCAGGTAGTATCAGGTAGTATCAGGTAGTGTCAGGTAGTATCAGGTAGTATCAGGTAGTGTCAGGTAGTGTCAGGTAGTATCAGGTAGTGTCAGGTAGTATCAGGTAGTATAAGGTAGTATCAGGTAGTGTCAGGTAGTGTCAGGTAGTGTCAGGTAGTGTCAGGTAGTATCAGGTAGTATCAGGTAGTGTCAGGTAGTGATTGTCAGGTAGTATCAGGTAGTATCAGGTAGTATCAGGTAGTGTCAGGTAGTGTCAGGTAGTGTCAGGTAGTATCAGGTAGTATCAGGTAGTATCAGGTAGTGTCAGGTAGTATCAGGTAGTATCAGGTAGTATCAGGTAGTGTCAGGTAGTGTCAGGTAGTGTCAGGTAGTATCAGGTAGTATCAGGTAGTATCAGGTAGTATCAGGTAGTGTCAGGTAGTGTCAGGTAGTATCAGGTAGTATCAGGTGGTATCAGGTGGTATCAGGTAGGTGTCAGGTGGTATCAGGTGGTATCAGGTGGTATCAGGTAGTGTCAGGTAGTGTCAGGTAGTGTCAGGTGGTATCAGGTGGTATCAGGTGGTGTCAGGTGGTATCAGGTAGTGTCAGGTGGTGTCAGGTGGTATCAGGTGGTATCAGGTGGTATCAGGTAGTGTCAGGTAGTGTCAGGTGGTATCAGGTGGTATCAGGTAGTATCAGGTAGTATCAGGTAGTGTCAGGTAGTGTCAGGTAGTATCAGGTAGTATCAGGTAGTGTCAGGCAGTGTCAGGTAGTGTCAGGTAGTATCAGGTAGTATCAGGTAGTATCAGGTAGTATCAGGTAGTGTCAGGTAGTATCAGGTAGTATCAGGTAGTATCAGGTAGTGTCAGGTAGTATCAGGTAGTGTCAGGTAGTGTCAGGTAGTGTCAGGTAGTGTCAGGTAGTGTCAGGTAGTATCAGGTAGTGTCAGGTAGTGTCAGGTAGTGTCAGGTAGTATCAGGTAGTGTCAGGTAGTGTCAGGTAGTATCAGGTAGTGTCAGGTAGTGTCAGGTAGTATCAGGTAGTATCAGGTAGTGTCAGGTAGTGTCTGGTAGTGTCAGGTAGTGTCTGGTAGTGTCAGGTAGTGTCTGGTAGTGATTGCTATTATCTGATTAAACTGTTCTTTTTTCACATGCATACAAAAATAGCATTCTCCCCATTTAAGATTTAGGCTTTATTATTATTATTAATTTAGGCTTTATTATCAAATAATTTAAAAGGTGAGAATCTTTAGCCTGTGATGGCAAGTTTTAATAAGAGAACATTGGCTGTTGATTTGTCAACACTGAATCAATGGCAGCGGAAAAACCTAATGAGGAAGTGTGTATTCCAGCACTGGCACCAACTTCTTACACAACAAAACAAGTCAAAACAGAGAAAAAAACCCATCAAGGCTCCCACAAAAATAAACAATGCAAACCCACTATATTCAGAGATAAATGTATGATTGCATGGCTTTGATGCTGAATTCAGAAGTAGAAGTTTAAGGTAAGCTCTTAACTTTGGTTTATTGTAATATATTCTATTTGTTGTGGGAGGTGAGTGGTGGGACTCGGATAGAAGGAGTCTTCAGCTACTGCAGCTCTATGTTAGTCATGTTGAGGTCAAGATAAACAAATCTAAAGTAGATCTAAATCTAAATATTTTAAAAACAGACTGGAGTGGAAATCTAAAAGCGTGTTTTACAGCAGGTGGAACATAATCACTATTGAGTCCTGTGTCACTGGCCTGCATTGGGTTTAATCAGATACGTCTCAAATGATCAGCAAATATTGTACACGTTTTTTAAAGTGACATTAGCTTCGCAGAAGAAAAGGCAATGTTTGAGGAAAAAATTAAAGAGTAATCCTATAGCCTGAGGTTATGGTCATTGATGGGATGTCTGCAGTTCAAAAACCATGAATGGCAGTAATTACAATAAATACTGCCCATTTCTTCAATTAGACACTCTTATTATCCCAGACCTAAAGTGGCAGAAGTTAATATCATCCAACAGTTATTAAACCTTCAGAGCTCATGACCCGTTAGCGCCAAACTCACTCATTATTCTGAGCAAATGTGAAACATGTATTAGCAGGTAAGGCCAACTTCAGTTTATGGGATAATGTCATTTACCAAACACTTCCTACACAAAGCATAATTAAACACCTAGAGATTAGGTCTGATGGAATTGAAAACTGGTAATATTCTCTCAGAGAATCAACAAACATGCCCACACAGAAACAGAAATAGCACCAGCAACATCACCAAATGTGGAAAACCCCCATTCCCTCTTCTCGTAACTGACAAACTAGCAACACACCAATAAAAGGAAAAAAAAGTACAAATTATATTTTATGGAGAGTTTTGTTGAGGGGCTCTGTTTACACTTCTGCAGCTTTTCCCAGAACAGAATGTACCAAACGAATCACGTCATATCATCATCCTTTCAGTGACTCAGGTTTGGAGCCTCCTAAACACAGCACACAACAGAGGTCTGGGCTATTAACCGAGCCCAACTCAAAAACAACACATTTGAAATACTACTGCTAATATTGTGTGCGTGTACATGCACTTACGTATCCAGGATATGAAAAATATGTTTTTGTCTTTGTGCATGTAAACACCATTTCAAAAACCTGATTTCAAAAACTAGAATAAGACAGTATCGTGCGAGTTGAGTCCAAGGATTCACAGAAAAACAAATACGAAGCAAGCAGCTGTTATTAAAACCACTGACATGTCACAAAGACTGTGCAGTTTGTCCAACACTAGGACACTTTCATGTTTAATGCTGCTGGTTGTTGTGCCAGAGTCTTCACTGGTCTCATAGATGTTTAATTTGGGTATTTATTGCCCCGCTGTCATTGGAAATGTGGTAAATAAGTCTGTAGGGTAGGAAATGTCTGTAGGGTTTATAATGTTGTCCCATAAAAAGATTCCAGTATACTATTGTTTGTCATGTATACAGGGAAATTAATCTTCAGGTTACTCTGTATGCATGAAAATGCCATATCCCAAATACAACACGCATAAATACATAAAGCAAGGACCACTAGAACTACAATTGTTAAAATAATTAATATTTGCTAAGGGAAAGTTTTGAGTTGATAAAATGTAACAAATCCAAACCCGGTAAGTTACAATTAATTTGTATCAGTAGACTGGTGTTCTCTCTCATTCCAGGTTTTACCCTTAACCAAGGATAACTGGACATTTGCTGCACAGTAAAGTCAAATGTTTGCAGTGATCGGCTATAAAAGAGCTTAACCAGGAGAAAAGGGGCTTTGGGGCTTTCTGCTGGGGCAACAGAGCTGCAGTGCCCAAAGTTCTGGTTGTTTTAAAGCCACCCTGTGTAACCAGCAGAGGGCGCAGATCACTTTCTCTGTGCAACCCATTGAGAGCGTCGCCATCTTAGTTTACCAGTAGAGACGTTTAAGATGGCAAGTTTGGAAGAAAGAACATGTCTTGAAACTTGAAACCTGCTCAAAGCCCAACCACTTTCCTAAGCCAGAAACCGGTTTTGTGCAGCAGGGCTCAGGTATTGGCACTCTGCATGTTTACATACTGAACCAATCAGATTGAGGCATGGATTATGTTGTGAGCAAACAATTGATTACTGTGCTCAGAGTTAAAGAATGATCCTTGCAATATTGAATAAAGTTATCAGATATTGCATGTTTAAGTTCCATCTTTGTCTACTGCACTAATTTAACTTTAAACTTGGGCTATAAATATGTTCAGACCTTGAGGTGACAGCCTTTAAAATGGATGGGTTTCCTTTCTGGGCCAAGCAGAGGGTAAGAAGCTATTTATAAGTGCACAGCTACACAGGCTTATTGATGTAATAAATGTAAAAGGCGGGAAAGCCTCCGTCCATGCACTGAATGGACAGTGCGTTGTTACCACAGCATTCCGCTGGTCGGTGGGATCCGAGGCTGCACCGGGTCACTCTGAACTCCACAGCTCTGTGTTCCAACTCAGCATTCGCCTGTTTGCACAAGAGGCGTTGTTATAAATAAACATGTCTGGTGGAGGTGGCGAGCGCAGAACAAAAGACAAAGGAGGAGCAGCGGGAAACGAGTACAGGAAAAGAAACAGAGGGTCATCTGTTTTGTAAGAAAATGCAAAAGCGCTGGGAATATGGCACACGAGAAATATGCCCTTTTAAGAAATCATCCATAAAAGATTTGAAGGAGATCTGTATCATATTGTTTCCTAAATTAATTGAATGAATTCAGAGGAGTCTCTCACTGGAGGACACAAATAGATAGGCCTCATGCATAAATGTTTGCTTATTATTCCCTTGCGTTTGATCATGCAAGCAAAATGAACCAAATAAGAAAATCCTCAAGTGATTTTTGACATGTGTATATTAATACATGGTATTTTGAATGGGCACAAGAAAAAACAAAACAAAAACAGAGCAACTTAAAGATAAAATATGCCAAATGAGTCAAAACAATAAACATTAATAGAAGTCTGATCTCACGGTACATCAAATAGCACATATGGCGAGAGAGCTTCTAGAGCATTAATAGTGCCCTCCAGTTTGCCTTTCATCATCATTATTAATATTTTACAGCACAAAAGACGACAATGTGCCTATTTCAGTCGAAGGAGAAAACGAAGCATTATGTAACAACAAACAGAAAGGTATTGATGAAAAGTTTGTATGCATAACATCAGATCTGAGCCCACGAATAATGTATGAGATTATTTATTTATTTATTTATTTATTTTTTTTCAAGGAGAAACACTTCATTTTATTTGATTTAAAGCAACACATACTTTAGGGAGGATGATGATGCGAGAATCAGGAAAAGTCAAGGTTAGAAACAGTGTAGGATGCAGGATATTAAAGTCATCATTGACTTTAGGCTGTTTTTTATCTGGCTTTGACGATTAAACTATTCTACATTGGATTTTTCACATAGTGGTGCTGAACCTAGAGCAAAGGAAAAGTGGAAGAAAAGCATGTTTGAACCAGGATGACTTTTCGTTCACACTGTTATAGCAATAGTTGGAGATTTCTATAGAGGAATTGAGTGGGTTTTTGTTGGATAGATGTAGTTTTACCTCAGCAATTAAATGTGCTTTACAGAAAGAAACAACACAGACATTTTATTACAATTCGAAACAAAAGTAAAATACATAATTAAAATGAAGATAAAAACTTTTTGCAGTTGTCATTACAGAGGAGGGTATGTTTTTTTTCCTCACTTGGACTTAAATATAGCCAGAGTCAAGGTGCTACCAAATTTAATTTTTAATTAAACAGAATAAAAGTTTTGAGGTTGAATAAAAATATTAAAATGCAATAGCTTACTTTCACTGGTCACTTGGGTAGTTTCTGTTGTCATTATGATTTAAAAAGAGTAAACACAATTGTTTGACGATAGATGGCTTATGAAATGACTATGAGTGAAAGAAAGGTTTTTGTGTTATCATTCCGATTGCACCAACACATTTCTGCCAGGATATGTAAACTTATGAGCACAACTGTATATATTTTTTTAATTTATTCATTAATTTGTTCCATCATTAATTTTCTACTGCTTGTCCTGTCAAAGGGCACAAGGGGCTGAGCCTGTCCCAGCTGCTTTGGTCATAAAGAGGGGTACACCCTCAACAGTCGATCTCACTTAGGGCCAGACCCGGTTCTGCAGAGAGGCAAAAGGTTGCATTAAACCTTTATTTTAAATCTCTCCACTGTCAACTGAACAGATGTAAAAAGCCTTAATAGTTATTTTACATGAGCTTATGACAGTTATATAAGAGTGATTCAGTCACTTGAATGTCCCTCTGTATTGTCCATCATGAGGCACTAGCACTGCCAGCACAGCTCTACAACAAAACTTCAAGACAAGTTTCTATAAAACTTTCAGTCAGACTAAGTGGTTCACTGTTAGTTTAGTTGTTTTGTTTTTGGTCTGTGTAGGGCTAACTTTTAGAGACATACACTGACAGACAGCCATTCACACTCACATTAATTCACTTTGGACATTTTAGATTTACCATTTCACCACACAGCAATGTCAGTGGGAGGAGAGCCTGAATATAACCCACAGTAGAGGAAAGAGGACATGACAGCCAGCACAGGGATTGTTCTTTCTGTGGGCTTAACCAATCTGTCTTTGCGCACCTTAATCAGTTCTTTAACTTAAAATGAGCAGACTTTTTGCACTTTAACAGCAGTGCAAAAAGTCCCGACAAGTTATTAGGGCAGCAACTGCAATTATGATTTTGAAGCCCCACATACAACCCCAAAACAACCCCAAAACAAAAAAAATACATCAGCCTTCCAGTTTACTCCTGTTTTCCTTATTAGTCTTATGCACTTAATTTCCAAATTCTCCAAAAACTCATAGTGTGAAAATGTGATTAAGCAGCTCACACGCTGGGTCAATCTGTTATATCCAGAACCTCAGAACAATGTGTGCTTTCACTGAGTGATGATTGGTGTTTTACTTGAAGCAGAACTCGTTTATAAAAGAAACTTGGTGGTGTATTGATTTTAAAACAGAAGACATCTACATTCTGCTTTAAAATAAATGTCATTGTTAGATTTTTTTTCCCCAGACCAAAATACAATAGTTCCAAAAGTTGTGGAAGTCCTCTAGGATGCTATATACACTTCACAGTTGAACTCTGAATTTTAAATTCCCATTACATACAGCGACCAAAAGAGACTTAATTATAGTGCTTGCTTGATCTCATGCGGACAGTCCAGAAAAGTTACATCTATTAATGAAACTGAAAGTGGAGTAATACAGGTGGTGATAATTGTTTTCATTCTTAAAATGTTGTGTGGGGTGAACAGAAGCTCTGCAGTCCACTAAAGAAACCCAAAGACGAGAGCTATATTTAGTTCAGACGTCACAGTCCTGGTGCTCCTCTAAACGTACAGACTGTACAATGTTTTTTTTACACAGACAACTCTCTCATATAACACCAGATGTGCCTCATTTAATGTTAAGAACAAACGAGAAAAAAAAACGTCATTGCTTGGTACCTTGTAGTCTTTGAATGCTTTTCTGAAATGTGAGTGTGATGTGTGACCTGTTGTTGAACTTCTGTCTGGCCCTTATGTGCGTCTGGGGATCATCAGAGGATCTCAGCAGTAAAGCACAGGTTTATTTCACCTTTATGGACTACTTTTGACTAGTGTTGGTGGTTAACATTATTATCTGAAAAGTCACAGCCAACACATCTCTCAGACCATTTTTTTTTTGTGACTTATTATTACATTTACATTTACGTTTATTCATTTAGCTGACGCTTTTATCCAAAGTGACTTACATTGTTCTACAGTAATTACCAGTGTTACAGCCACTGGAGGCAAGTGTCTTGCCCAAGGACACAACGACAGTTATGAACTGTGGGGAGAGTGAGAATCGAACCACCTACCTTCCGGTTGAAGGATGACTGCTCTACCACTTAGCTACTGCCGCCCGTATTATGATGAGTTTCTGGATTACAGAATTTAATTCTACTGTTGTCCTTGTCCCAGTGCATATTCACAGGAGGGAGTAGATTTAAGTATGTACTCCACATGAGTGGGTCTTTAATGTCACAAATCAACAGATTCATTTTTTACAAAACTCATGTGTGTTGTGTCATTAAGACATTTCTCTCTGAGCCACACAGACACGCTCATGCAAGCTTTTATAAACTGCCAGTTAGACAACTGCAAACAACTCTTTTTTCCATCCAAAAAATACAATATACAATCACTACAACTCACACAGAAGCCATTATTATTATTATGTTATTAATAATAATGTTACATGCACAGGGAATTTGTCTCTGCCTCCCTGCTCCTGTCTTTCCTCCTCCCCCATCTGGTTCTCAGGTGCTGTGAGTGGAACCTGTTAGCCACCCTGATTGGATACCTTACCACCTGCAGCAGCCAATCAGTGCCTGGCTCAGCATTTAAAAAGGAGGCACCATGAGGTGCAGATCTCTCTCGCACGCTCTCGCTCACATTGTTTGAATGTTGGCTGCACTTGTAAATGCCTTGTTGTTGGTTGGGAGGTTGGCAGGTGAGTGGGTACCCTGTACATTCGCACAACGCGTAGTTAATTTTTGTTTAGTCCCACTAGGTTTATTGGTTGGTGCCACCCTTGTATGTTTTGTGTGAAGACCCTTTTTAGTTCAGTTAGAGCAGGCCTTTTTGTTTCTTGTTTTATTTCTGAGAGCAGTTCTTCAGTTTAGACTCTGTTTTGTTATATTTGGTTCTTTGATTTGGCCCAACTGTTTAGCCTTCCTCCCTCCACTTTGTTTGGGTGCTTTATTTTTGTATGGGTTTGGACACCAATAAAAAGCCAAACACCACAGCCTATGACCCTGACTCTGATTGTCTTTAACTAAATTTGTCTTCAGTAATTGAGGACATAACAATTGGGGGCTCGTCCGGGATAATTCTTCCCACAAGACAATCATTGAATCATTTGTGTCATTTTGTAGAGAGAGCGTGAGAGAAGAAAATGGCGTTTGTTTTACAAGAGTTTGTTAACAGTCCATGTGTTGATAACTTAGAAAAGTGTCGTAAGAATGACTTGTTTTGTATTGCAGCACACTATAACATTTCTGTCCAAAAACAATCTGCTAAACGAGAGATTAAAAATAAAATCCTAGAGAAATTGATAGAACTAAAAGTTCTTGCTCCTGTTGAGCAGGGCCCTACAGACACACCTAGTGAGTCTTCTGATGAGGGTTCGGTTCAACGAAAAGCTGATGCTAAGACAGAGGTAGCTGTTATAACCACTCCGATAGAGACTCGAGAGGAAGGGGAGGCTCCTCCAGCAACGTTGCCTCGTTTTGAGCCTTTCTCCCCAGGAGCACATGGAGTTGGAGCTAGTACTGGTGCCAGGCTGAAGCTTCGTCTTGCTCGTCTCCAGCTGGAGGTAGAAGAAAGGGAAAAGGTGCGTAAAGCTGAGTATGACCTTCAATTACAAATTAGGAAACTAGAGATCCAGGCTAACAAGGAAATACGGTTAAGAGAACTTGAAATCGAAGCCATGAAAGTCCTACCAAAAAGGGACACGGTACAGTCTGAACATTCTCCTTCTCAATCGACTTCTGGTATGCAAGGTTTTGAGGTCAGTAAAAACATTGCATTAGTGCCAATTTTTCGTGAGACGGAGGTTGATTCTTATTTTGGTGCATTTGAAAGAATTGCGACTGCTCTTAACTGGCCTAAAGAGATGTGGCCTATACTCCTGCAGTGCAAATTGATTGGTAAGGCCCAGGAGGTGGTGTCTTCTCTTTCACTTAAAGATAGTCTGGACTATGAGGTACTAAAAGGATCTATTCTGCGGGCCTATCAACTTGTCCCAGAGGCCTACCGGCAGAAATTTAGAAATCACAAGAAGACTAGTGGACAAACATTTGTGGAGTTTGCAAGAGAAAAGGGGCTTCTCTTTGATAAATGGTGTACCGCTAATGATGTTAAGAACAATTTTGAATCTCTGAGGCAATTGATACTGCTAGAAGACTTCGAAATGCACTACCAGAGAAACTGGTAATCTTTTGAATGAACAGAAGGTGTCTTCTTTGTCTAAAGCAGCTGTCGTGGCCGATGAGTTTGTGTTAACTCACAAAAATGTCTTTGTGTCTTCTTCACGAGCAGACCGAGTTGCACACCCTGTGAGTTCCAGTCCTGATCGGAAAATGTTTGTACAAAGGTCACCAACATCCTCCACGTGAGCAGCGTGAGTGCTATTATTGCCACAAAAAAGGGCATATAATTGCAGATTGTATTACTTTAAAACGCAAACAGTCACAACCAAAAGGTGTTGGGTTGGTAAACAAGAGGGCATGTCCAACATTGGAGATTTCACAATGTCCCAGCGCTGAGCCTGATTCTTGTTTTAAACCCTTCATGTCAAACGGTTTTGTCTCAACTACAGGAGAC
Organism: Neodontobutis hainanensis; assembly: GCA_024349245.1. Classification (NCBI taxonomy): domain Eukaryota; kingdom Metazoa; phylum Chordata; class Actinopteri; order Gobiiformes; family Odontobutidae; genus Neodontobutis; species Neodontobutis hainanensis. The sequence goes on from JALDNG010000133.1 coordinate 242,915, forward strand.
CCAAAACATGCATATCCAGTAACCATTTTGCGTGATACCGGTGGATCACAGTCCCTTATCAGAGCAGGCATACTTCCGTTGTCAGATGATTCTTCGTGTCATTCTAGCGTCATTGTTCAGGGAGTAGGGATGAGATTCATACCTGCCCCTCTGCATAATGTTTATTTACAGTCAGACTTGGTTAAAGGTTTCTTTAAGGTAGCTGTCCTTCCTGCTCTGCCGATCAAAGGTATTGACTTCATTCTTGGTAATGATCTTGCTGGCGGTAAAGTCTCCCCAGTTCCAGAGGTAGTGGAAAACCCTGAGTCCAATCCAGAGAATGAAAAGTCAGAAATTTTTCCAGCTTGTGCAGTTACAAGGGCTCAAACCAAGAAGTATGGTGTTACTTTGGCTGACACTTTTTTGAATACAGAAGGAAATTGGAAGGAGACAACGGGTGAACCAGAGGGCCAGTCCCTTGCTGCTCGGGAGGCTAGTATACTGCCTGCCACCAGAAGAGAGTTCATCTTAGCACAAAAAGGTGACAATACTCTTTCAAAATATTTCTCCTCAGTCCTATGCCAAGAAGAGGCCCAGAACAACCAAGCGGCCTATGTCTTGGACGACGGACTGCTTATGCGCCGTTGGACCAGCAATGTCTCTGAGGATGAGGGGGTCACTTACCAAGTTGTTGTGCCTACGGTCTATCGACATCAAGTCCTGTCCTTAGCCCATGACCACCCCTGGTCAGGACACATGGGGGTCACAAAAACTTATAACCGAGTCCTTAAACATTTCTTCTGGCCCGGACTCAAATCTGATGTTGTTCTGTTCTGTCGAACATGTCATGTGTGTCAAGTAACAGGAAAGCCCAATCAGGTGATTCCTCCGGCACCTCTCTGTCCCATACCTGTGATGGGTGAGCCTTTTGCAAAAGTCATTGTCGATTGTGTGGGTCCATTGCCAAAGACTAAAAGTGGAAATCAGTTTCTTCTTACCATTATGTGTGCTTCCACCAGGTATCCAGAAGCCATCCCCCTGAGGAAAATAACATCTCAAGTAATCATTAAGGCTCTGGTAAAGTTCTTCTCCATCTTTGGTTTGCCAAAAGTAATTCAATCTGACCAAGGCACAAACTTTAAGTCCAAAGTCTTTGCACATGCTCTTAAAAGTTTGGGAATTCATCATGTAACTTCCACTCCTTACCATCCTGAAAGCCAAGGGGCTCTAGAACGGTTTCATCAAACCATGAAATCTATGTTACGGAAACACTGTTTTGAGTCACAGAAAGATTGGGATGACAGTGCTCCCCTTGTATTGTTCGCGGCTCGTGAAGTTGTTCAGGAGTCAATAGGATTTAGCCCGGCTCAGCTAGTGTTTGGACATGAGGTCAGAGGCCCTCTGAAAATTCTTAAGGAGCAGCTGGTTACTCCTGAGAGAGCTGTTAAAAGTATCCTGAGTATGTTGCCAATCTCAGAGAGCGTCTAAAATTGGCTTGTTCTTTGGCTAAAGAGAAGTTGACATCATCTCAAGAAAAAATGAAGCTGCACTTTGACAAAAAAACAGTGGTGCATTCGTTCCAGCCAGGTGACAAAGTTCTTGTTCTCCTACCTATACCTGGTTCCTCACTGTCTTCTAAATTTTCTGGTCCTTATGTTATAGAAAGGAGACTGAGTGAGACAAATTATGTCATTCACACACCTGACCGACGGCGGCGGTCTAGAGTCTGTCATGTCAATATGCTGAAACTCTACTGTACCAGAAGAGATCAGGCCGCCCCAGCCAGCCACTCGGAGGGGCCAGCCACATCACCTATCGCCTCCTTCACCACAGTGAGCTCCACAGATGGGGATGATGACGGTTTAGTCATGCGGAACGCTACACCTCAGGGGGCAAGATTAGGTAACAGTGAGATATTGTCAGAGTTGTTCTCTTTCTTATCCCCCCTTGCTGATGAACATCGGGCTGACCTCATAAAACTTATCATGGCTTTCCCAACTCTGTTCAATGACATTCCCTCACAAACTTCTGTACTCTACCATGACATTGTTCTGACTAACCCTTCACCCCTCAAGCAACATGCTTATCGGGTTAACCCTACAAAGAGGGAGCTGATGAAGAAAGAAGTGGACTACTTGCTGCAATATGGATTGGCTGTTCCCAGCTCTAGTCCTTGAAGTTCTCCTTGTCTTCTTGAGACCAAGGCTGATGGGAATCCCAGATTTTGTACAGACTTTCGCAAAGTCAACGCCGTGACGGTTCCTGATGCACATCCCTTGCCTTTGATCGATGACTGTATTGATGAAGTTGGTCCTGCAACTTATGTAAGTAAACTTGACATGTTAAAGGATACTGGCAAGTTCCACTTACCCGCGTGCTTCTGAAATTTCTGCATTTGTAACTCAAGACCATTTCTTACAATACACTGTCATGCCATTTGGCTTATGTAATGCTCCGGCTACTTTTCAGAGATTAGTAAATAAAGTGTTGGGGGATGTAACCAACTGTAGAGCATATCTTGATGATATTGTAATTTATTCAAATGACTGGACTACTCACATTAATACCCTGACGGAGGTTTTCAAGAGACTATCTGCTGCTGCTCTAACGTTAAATCTTGCCAAATGTGAATTTGGAAAAGGCACTGTGCTCTATCTTGGTCAGCAGGTTGGTGGGGGCAAAGTGTGCCCAGCAGAAGCAAAAATCCAGTCCATCACTGCTTTTCCTACGCCCGCCACCAGAAGAGAGCTGCGGCGCTTCCTTGGAATGGCTGGATACTATCGTCGGTTTTGTAAGAACTTCTCCTCCGTCGCAGCTCCGTTGACATCTTTAACCAGTCCTTCAAAACCTTTCATTTGGTCTGAGGAAAGTCAAAAATCATTTGAGAGTCTTAAAAGTGTATTGTGTTGCAGTCCTGTTCTGTCAGCTCCAAATTTTCAGAAGCCTTTCAAACTGGAGGTGGATGCTAGTGCTGTGGGAGCTGGAGCCGTTCTTCTCCAAGAAGATGACCAAGGCATTGACCACCCTGTGAGTTACTTCTCTCAAATTTGATAAACACCAACTCCAGTATTCAACTATCGAGAAGGAAACTCTTGCACTCTTGTTGGCTGTCCAACATCTTGAAGTCTACCTTGGTTCGAGTGTTAAGCCTATTACAGTTTACACTGATCACAACCCTCTAGTCTTCCTCTCCAGGATGTATAATCACAACCAGCGGCTTATGCGTTGGTCACTAATTCTTCAAAACTATAACTTCCAGATTAGACACAAAAAAGGATCAGAAAACATTGTTGCAGACACCCTGTCCAGGGTCCCATAGTTATTGGTGTGTATGTATTATGTTAAGTGTTCAAACTATGTTTGAATCTGTAAGGGTGGGGGTGTTACATGCACAGGGAATTTGTCTCTGCCTCCCTGCTCCTGTCTTTCCTCCTCCCCCATCTGGTTCTCAGGTGCTGTGAGTGGAACCTGTTAGCCACCCTGATTGGATACCTTACCACCTGCAGCAGCCAATCAGTGCCTGGCTCAGCATTTAAAAAGGAGGCACCATGAGGTGCAGATCTCTCTCGCACGCTCTCGCTCACATTGTTTGAATGTTGGCTGCACTTGTAAATGCCTTGTTGTTGGTTGGGAGGTTGGCAGGTGAGTGGGTACCCTGTACATTAGCAGAATTTCTGTTTAGTCCCACTAGGTTTATTGGTTGGTGCCACCCTTGTATGTTTTGTGTGAAGACCCTTTTTAGTTCAGTTAGAGCAGGCCTTTTTGTTTCTTGTTTTATTTCTGAGAGCAGTTCTTCAGTTTAGACTCTGTTTTGTTATATTTGGTTCTTTGATTTGGCCCAACTGTTTAGCCTTCCTCCCTCCACTTTGTTTGGGTGCTTTATTTTTGTATGGGTTTGGACACCAATAAAAAGCCAAACACCACAGCCTATGACCCTGACTCTGATTGTCTTTAACTAAATTTGTCTTCAGTAATTGAGGACATAACAAATAATGATGGTGTACGTGGCAGAGTGGTTAGCACTCCTGCCTCACAGCAAGAAGGTCGTGAGTTCAAAACCCGACTCAAATATTCTCGGCCGACTCCGGTCTTTCTGTGAGGAGTCTGCATGTCCTCAACGTGTTACCGTGGGTTCTCTCAGGGTACTCCAGCTTCCTCCCACCGTCCAAAGACATGCATGTACAGGTTAATCTGCAACTCTAAAGTGTCCCTAGTGAATGAATGTGAGAGTGAATGGTTGTCTGTCACTGTCTGTCTCTAAATGTTAGCCCTGCGACTAACTGGCCACTGTCCAGGGTGTACCCCGCCTCAGGCCCAAAGCTGCTGGGATAGGCTCCAGTCCCCCGCGACCCCTAACGGGACAAAGCGGTAGAAAATGAATGAATGAATAATAATAATAATGATGATAATAACAATAATAAAATATTAATCATCATCATCATCATCATCATCATAGTATTAACTGATATTAACTGTGAATATAAAAATGCTAACCTTTTCTTTCTGTAATAAGAAATCTAGAGCCTGCTTGGTCCAGCTTATGTCCGACTAAGGTGAGTACATGCAGCAGAAGCTCATCCTGAATAAGTTCCATGTTAGCTCAAGTGTGCCGTTAGCTCAACAAATTCAGTTTGGTACAATCTTCTCTGTTCCCATTAAGTGTAAGTGGTACAGGAAAGTCCAAAAAACGGTCCCAAAATAAGTATAGTGTCCAAAATGTTGCCACCCATCACTTGAGTTAAAGAAACTGCAGTGTGTTAAGTGAGTCATGCAGATTAACCCTTACTCGAGTCAAACTGAAAGAAAAACCACAAATTGGCAACATTTTCTTAAACTATTCTCGTCTGGTTCTTGTAATAAACAGCCATATGCCGAGAACAGGCAACATTTAATATTGCAATATTGTCCAATAAACTCCAGTGTGATTAACGTCTCGTATCAGCAGCTGCTTGGCTTTGAGATTGAGTCAGCAGCTTAAAGTCCTTGCTTTGTGAATTCCAATCACTGCATTTGTTGTCTTTGTTTCATTAAACATGACCAGTACTTGTACCATGAAATGTGTGATGCATGAAAAAAGGAAACTAATGTAGCTCTGAGAGGACATTACACTGACTGAAAAGAAAAACCATATGGAACATCAGTTACTCGACAAACCAAAACACATTTCAAAGTCTACTGAAGTGATATTGTCGTGAACAGCTTAGAAATGGAAAGCTTTGTAAATCTGAATTTGTTGAACTCATTACCACTGACTACCGCTGTAGGAAACACCTAAACTACGCTGCTAACTGTGACAAAGGTGACAGAGCTGCTGTGCAGACTCTTCTGGCAGAAACCCGCTGCTTGAGTCACAAAACTTGGAAGTAACCATCTACTGTGTTATTAATGATGCTTCAGGGCAGGTTCAGTGCGGTGCTTCTTTTATGTGTAATTTTCTGCTTCCCGTTCACACATTTTCACTTCTTCAGGAGTTCCTTTTTTGGGTATTTCCTGTTTTTACCGCAGTTATATTACATCATCAAATCTGCCCAATGAGCTTCCAGTGCTTTTGAAATATGTTTTGTAATGCACATGATTAAAACATGAGAGTGAGACGGCCTGGGACTGATGCTGGAGGTCTGAGGGATTTTCAGGAGCTAAGAAAAAATCTTGGTGAAATTGAGGTCACATTTGTGGTGAGTTTAGTTTATGTAATAAGACAACAACAGCGCACAAAATGGACTTGTGGGTGCAGCTAAATGTACATTGTGATGTGTTAACTTTCACTTGATGTCACAAACTCCATGTAAAAAATATTTTTTCCGCAGCTGCACCACAGGACATCAGGGAAAAGGAACGTCCTTAAGGTCTAATTTAAATAACAAATGCATTTTTGGAGGCTCAGTGCAATATCAAGGAACAAGGTTTTCCATACTGGCCTGACATTAAAGTGATAGCTGAGGGGGTTATCTCATGCAACTCTAGAGAGCTGCCCAGAGTCGAAACAGCAATGTGCAAGCCTAAAAAATAAAAATGTATACAGATACCCCGTTGTTTGCAGACGTGAGCAGTGTCCGTAATTTTATGTCATGCTATGAAAATCAAAACAAACTAGCTAAAGAGCTCTTGGTACAGGCCCTTAGCCTGAAGTTCCAAATAAAAGACACTGGGCACATTTTGCAAAGCCCATTTGATGTAGTGGAGTTTGTATGGGCTGCTAGCAGCGATGAACAGCCAGAGCTGAGATTTTTTGGGAGGGTTTAATTATTCACTTAATATATAATACTTTGTTTGGATAAATTGTTTGGATAAATTTCTTTCTGCCAAAATAATGTAATATAATGTAATGTAAGACTTGAATATAAAGCAAAACAATATATGAATTGTAATTCTGAACCACACGTTAAGGTGCTGCCTTCTCACTGTCATCCCTGGGGCCCAGGGGTAACACAACTACAACATTCAAATACAAACTTAAAAAAGCTAAGAGTAGTTTCCTGAAGGAAGACCAATAGTAAACTACTACACTATGTTTACATGCAGGTAGAGAAAACCGAATTATAATGGATTGGATTGATATAGCACTTTTCAAGGCTCTCAAGTTCATTATTGAGTTCATTATTCATTCACTCCACAGTCACGCACTGGTGGTGGAGACGTGGCAGCCATTTTGCACCTACAGACTCACCAACCTCCAAAAATACTCATACATTCATACACCAGATCCACAGACTGGAGGCAAGGTGGGTTAAGTGTCTTGCCCAAGGACACAACAACAGTATGAACTGGGAAGAGCAAGAATCAAACCACCAATCAAACCTTCGGGTTATAGGATGACCACTAATGAGCCCCTGCGCTCAGATTATTGCCATAATAATGCGGTTCATTGTCGGATTACTCCTGCATGGTTATGGCTTACTCCACAACACCAAGAGCAGTCGGACGCCACAGTTACAGAATAATGAACGCCTTGTTCTTACTTTGTTTTGTTTATGATCATTGTAAACATTATTGTAATGTTTCAATGCAAATCGCACTTTCACTAATAGTTTTTATTTTGAAATATCATGAAAGAGCTATATGTAGTCTGATACTTTAGGTTTTACAAACACAATAACTTTGCTCATGTGTTTGTTTTCTCTTGTCAAACCCTTTGTAAGAGATCAACTTATATTACCACTGTTTCCATCACAAAACACATTCACGCTCATGAAATCTGTACCGCTTTTACACCGAAATTAAAAACCACAAAGCCATATCCACATGGGACAGAAGAACGTCACAGAAACATATCCATGTGACGCCACTCAGCATCCAGGCGGGTTCAGAAATTTGTAAGCAGGCAAGGTGAGATTCCTCCGGGAATGTGCTCTCTGAGTGGTGCGCTGCAGGAGAATACAATACGCTTTATCACTAGGAACATACCCCCATGTGTAGTTTATTCAAAGATCTACAGAGTGCACTGACGCATCTGCCGCCAGTGTCTAACAGCGGGGGCACATTCAGTTTAAACTGGTTCAAATATCAGAGCAGCATAAGGCCTAATAAAATGTGTCACCACTGCTGATTGCCACACATTTGTCAAATACCACGTATCTACTGACAGAGGGGCCACAAGACCAGCAGCAGAAGAATAACAGCTGCAAGGCACACACAGCATCAAAAAGTACCCCACAACGGGAAGTAACCCAACTTCAAACTTTTGATATCTTCTAAGTTGGAGCATAAGGTTTGTGTGGTTGGGAAGTCTTGCTCTGGCGACGAGGACTCCCACTCTCTGTGTGAGAATATTCTGGGCCCTGAAGCTCATGTTCACTGCTGAATGATGCAGCAGTGTGTTGGTGTCGTCTCCAGCAGACTGGAGTGATGCGATACGTGATATCTCATAGGCTCAACTTCAGCACGTTGCCAAGACTGAGTGGGCTCAACCTGAAAATAGCAAGGCCTTTATAGGGGGAGGTCAGATTGCTGATAATAGCCTCACTCTACAGTATATGAAGTCTTTTAGGATCACATCTGAAATATCTAAGATTAGTTTTATCTGTCAATTTCATTTAGGGCAGTGTTTGGAATAAATAAAGTCTATTGGTAGCATTTATTATCAGTTACCTTCTACAATATATATATATATATAGGGACTTATGGAGGAGGATATATACTGTGATTTTCACAATTCCCAGGCAACAGCTTCTCAAAAAAAAGAAAGCATAAAATAATGGCCACCAGCAGCCATTAGGAGCCATGTTAATGTCCTGAGTGGCTGACACTAAATGGGCCTAACTACATGTCTAATCTAAATCAATTAGAGAGACTAGGCCAAAGTAGCTGTCCCTCTGATCTGAGTGGGAAGGGATGAAAATTAACGCATAAGAAAAGCAATGCTGTTATGCAATGCCATTTTCCTTTTGTAAAGTCAGTTTGAAGTTTATGATTCATGATTATTTGTAAGGCCACAATATGTAAGAAAATTATGAATTTGACAGGAAATATTTCTCTTTCTAGATGATTAACATTGCATATCTGAACAAAAAGTGTGTGGTGTAAGAGATTTGTACACAAGGTCTAAGTCTGACTGAGCTATAAAAGCCATAAAGCCTATCCATTGCAAAGAATAGCAATTCAATTAGCACAAAACGGCTCTGGTTGTTAGGCAACACCAAGGACATGCCATTCTTTTGTGCTGTGGCATTCAGCGGTTTCATAAATGTAATGACATTAAAGTGAAAACCACAGCCAAGGATGATTCTAAAGCTTTTGTAAAGGCTTGATGAATTGCAGTCCTCACTTGCACACTGTTGTATTTGATTCTGTCAACTGACGCTGGAGACGTGGCTTTGAGTTTAATAGCGTCACCTCTGTGGCAATGAACACTGCACACTAAACTGCAGCGCTTTACACTAAAATATTTATATTATAAAGCAATATATTTGCATACATACACACTTTAAAACCGCATTTGAACTGGTTCTTGGTAAGTACATTTATAAAACCTGAAGCACGACTTAATTTGTTAGCCTTTGCTTGATACAAGGCCAGGTTTGCTGTGTTTTGTCCTCATCTGCATTCAAGTGAAATACAGAGCTTCTATTCCAGGCATGATTGCATACTAATGGCATTTTAAAAGGGCATACGGCTACACCCATTCATTTATTCTGTAAACCCGGCTAATCCAGGATCATAGGGAGCTTTAGCCCCAGCATGCATTGGGTGAATCGAGGCAGGCTACATCCTGTACGACTACAGGAATAATAATTTCCACAAACTCCTAGTCACAGTTATAATATATAATGTAGTTCATGTGATTTTCTATGGCGATATGTACTTCAAGTTTTTTTTTATATATCAAAGCAACATGACTTTGACTGCACAGTCTCAAGCACATGTCAGAACTCTCAGACAGCACTCAACTAGGCTCAAGTCCTAAACTATTAAACATTTTATCATTTCCTGTCAGAGCGGCCCCTTGAGCACTTTAAATCCTTGTTAAAAGCTTACCTTTTCACTTTGGCTAATGGTACTAATAGTGATACCTTGGCTTTTAGACTAGTTTTATCCTTTGCTTGTTTGTTTGTTTATCGTATCGTGTTGTATTTTATATTGTAGTAACTTTTTTTATGTAGGTCATATTTTTACTCTCTTTCATTTCATGGGTTAAGGTTAGTAGTCTCTCCTCAACTTGCATAGTGTAGCTTCTCAGTCACCAACCCACTGAAGACACCGAGCAAGGGCTATTTGTATTGTGAAAATATAAAAAAAACGTATGTAATGTGATGTGTGACTTTATTTTGAATGTATTTATTTATTTATTTTTATGGGCGTTTTTCCTAACCCTGAAGGAGGGTCTAAGGACGAGGGATGTTGTCTAGTTCAGTCTTTAAAGCCCTTTGAGGCGGCTGTTAATGGGGTAAACAAAAATAAATGTCTTGTCTAGAATATGGTGGTATGCATTCTTCCAGTGTAGCCTGGTATTCCAGACAGTTTTCCTTTTTTTAAAAAAACGAGGACGGTCTGGTCTCTTCCTCACTGCAAATCCCTTCCTTTAGCAATTTAGCAGACCGACCATTCACAAGCCGTTTGTCTGCAGCATAGAATCGGAAAAGAGTTACATTAGTGTTAACAGGCAATGTTGAGAGCGTGCAAGGACTATTTTTAAAGAGCGCAATTAAAGCAATTAAAGCTTTAAGGCGCAATTAAAAAAATATAATTTTGCCACAAGGGACAATGTCCTTCTAGTGAGACTTCTTCTGGAGAAAAGAAAAGGAAATCATCATCAATCAGGAAATCAAGGAGGGCAATAATCAAACTTATTTAATGCATAATTATCTTGTCAACACAAACTAAACGGCCACAGAGTCTCTTTTTTTGGCTGATGCATTCAAAACAATAGAATTACAAAGCAAACAACACACACACAAACATTTACTCTTTTATACCGGAACAGCTACACAGAACAGCAAATAGAACAGAAAAGCCAAATACAACAGCTGTGCAGGGCCAATATCAAAGGGGAAAAATATAATGGCAGAGAAAAATCAGTTTACCTGGATTGTATACACCGCAAACTGCTTTATCTGTTGCCCTCACTGGCCTTAGACAGAGCCAACCACACGGTACAGACCCAGTTTGACCCCAGCAGTGGCCAAAAGAGAATGCATCTCCAACAAAAGGGAGCCAGAGTGGTTCTGCCAGAAACAGGAAAAGTGTGAAATCCACTACAATAACTTAAGAGCAGAGAGTAGAGTGTAAGTTACTAAAAAAAAATCAGTAAAAGCATGGGCTTTCTATTAGTGGACAAAATGAGAAGCCTTTCATTTCAGATTAATCTGTGGGATCTACAGTCGGCTTTACATGTAACAGTCGCTCTGTATTTTTTGGCAAATAAAACCGACTAGCTAAGTAACATCTAATAAGCCGACATTTAAGTTGCAGCCTTGAAACCACTGCACTTTAGTAATTATTAGATTTGTCAAAATTGCCAAAATCCCAGGTTCAATTTATTGCTTTTAATTGTGATTTTTTTTTTTTTATTATTTAATTTTCTTGTGTCAATATTTTGCGTCAACAAGTAGCCTGGTACTACAACATTGTAAAAGTTGGTTTAACAGAAAACCACCACAGTAGAAGCATGAATTTAATTTAGTTTTTATTGAATTTTACTTCAGAATGTGTCAGAAAAGACAAAGCGAGTACCGAAGAAGTTGGTACAAAGTGACGTCCTACCATGAAGCCACTTTCTTACCCCTTTTATTCTAATGTAACCCTTTATTGTGAGAACATACTGTATAGTGCCACACACACAATTAGTGTGCACAGAAACTTATAAAAAAGTCAAACACTGATTAACACGCTGCGTTTTCAGAGTTAATTAAATGCTATATTAAATCAAGTTGTAATGGAAAAAGTAGGCTAAATATAAATCCAATCATATCCTGCTTTTGTCAGCAGGTGTAAAGACTATTATAATTTAAACTTGTCGACTACATGCTGCATTGAAATCACAGTATCTGTAAAACAAAGGTTCTTTATCTGAGAAAAGTTTCTGTTTTATTAAGTCAGTCATCTTTTCACTAAAGCAGTATTGGCTCAGACTCTCCGAGGCAAACAAAGAGCACTGTATTCACTGTAGGTGGTCGTACTATTAGTAAGACCGATAACACACTAGATTCTGTGAGTAATAATTCCTTCTCAGGTTTTTGTTGTCCTGCTTTTACTTTTTGTCCCTGCAGTGTTGTCTTTTATCCAGGATAAACGTGTCAAAATGAAAGGGACTCCCACACACACATATGCCATCCCATTTTTTGACACTTAGTTGTACTTGTAACATTCTTTTGGCTGGGTTGACTTTTGGGCACTGTTATTGTAGTTTTCAGTCGCTTTTTTCTATTTGAATTCGTTTTTAACAAACACAGTCACGGCCTTTTATCATTTATCTGGAATGTTTCTTTAATCAGATAAAAATGCTTGTCATGTTTGCACTGATACAGAAAATGTTCCTTTGATCAGGTCTGTCTTGTGGCCTTAATCTTAACAGACTGTTCAACAATCATGCATCATGTGGTGCGTGAAAGTCTCAATGTGTCTTTAACAAACCTTCTAATTACATTAAAATTATTTGCAAGAGGGGAGAAACAACTAGATGTGACCACAATATACAGTAGCTCACACCTGTTTTTGTGTGCAGTGTGCCTGATGCTGCTGGCTGCTCAAAACCTGAGCCCGGGCGCTGACTCTGAGCCATACTGCTTTGTGGTGGGCTGTGACTGTCTGTCGGTGTTGCCTCTGACACCTTCCTCCTACATCTCTGGTTCACCACAACCCGCAACGACAGGAGCTGCTGAACCAGCAGAAAGGCTGCTCACATGAGCTAGCACTCCCACTAACCTGTTGTCTTGTCAAATATGTGTTTTTGCTCTTTCAAAGCTTCTCATTTAAGTTACAGTGTTTAGATTTAAGCAAACTTTTCTAATTGAGAGTGTTCACATTATCATATCAGGACACACGCAATTTTTAGTAAATAGATATTTAAATGATTTGTGCAACAATGGTCTAATCTGTATTTTTCAACTGCACCTTAATGGCACTTAGCACTTTTAGCTCATTTAGCTTATTTGCACTGGATTGTTTTTTGTTTTTTTGAATTGAGTGCACATCATGTCTTGGGCTTCTTGTAAAGCTTGGATGTTGTATTTTAAAGTTTGTGTTGTCCCTGTATTCGGTATGTTTTATGTGGAGCTGGTTGCAAAATATATTTCCCCTTGTAAAACAATTAAGATACTTTGAACTTTGAATGTTCTGTAAAAGCACATCTACTTAGTCATTTGATAAACAAAGCCTTGGCCATTGGACTGTCTAAAATGTATCATAAATATATATTTTATAAATGGGCTCTCCACAACACTAATGTCCTTTGCTTTAGGGGAGAGTCATCCATCATGTTGAAGCATCTGCTGCGTGACTCTGTTTGGACGTCTTTTTTCTCAGGCCTGATGTCACTGAGTCCCCCTCCGAGCCCTTTGCCCACATTTTAGCATTTTTGAAAATGCTAGCTCATTGAAGTTCAACTTAGAGCTGGCAATAAAGTTGCAAGTTTAAATGAGTTGCGAGTTGTTTGTCCATTTGACATTTTCATTATTTTTCAGCAGAGGCTTTTTACCATTGTGATTTAGGCCAGCCAGCTTACTAATGAGGGGAGCTTGTGTCTACCAATTTCACAACACATTTCCTTGACCAGTCGTGTCAGACAGACTCGAGACTCCTGTAACCCATGAGTCCAGACTTGAAATATCACCAAAAGCACACAACGTCCAACTGAAAAAAACTTGTTTTGGATTTACCAAGGCTTTAATGAAAAAAGACTGTGCATCAGGCTGATGTGTCTATAAAGTGAGCATATGCACAGGCACGCAATACCCAAGTTGAAACAATGACAACTGCAGTTGATCAAAGTAGTAATGCTGATTCAATGGACCCTGAAGTATTTAGAAGCTGTGCTCCTTGTCTTTTATTTATATCAATTGCTACAGAATAAATAACTATTGCTTCAAGAATTGTTTATTTACCACATCGTCTGTGAACTTTTTACAATGCCACAGATAATATAGTATGAAGATATAGTTTCAGCATGGCCACAGTTTGCCCATTAATCCAAACTTGGTGAACAACTGCTGTAAGGTGTCCTTCAAAAGAGTCTGGGGCTTTCTAACCTGTCGCCTTGTCACTGCTTTATTAAATGCCACCTTCACTTGTGTGTCTTGCCTCAGGTTGTGCCAGTGTTTTTAATATCCTCTGTGGAATGCACCTTTCGCCCCAGTGCATTTACTTGATCCACATCCATGTCTGTCCGCCATTTCAGATCTGAAGAGTGTCCACAGACATTGACTGATGTGCACCCCAGCAAATCAAAACAATAAATTCTATTCTATTTCTCAGGACTTTAGGATACATTTTAATGCTATTTTGGTTCAGTTGTATTCAGAGTCCACATTGGATAGTGAGTTATATAGTGGAGTATTTGTCAAAAGAGGACTTTGTTAATAGAAGAAGGGATAATCTCTCTGCCAAGAAGACGTCTCAATAAATTGGAGGATATAATTTGAATAATTTTAAGGCTCCATATTCTGAGGTAAATGTTGCATAGTGTTCCTTTAAAAAACGCTTTCCTTGGTTATTTCACACAGGAACGGACATTAAAAGTAATTTTGTGTTTTACAAACGTGAAGCTACATTATTAAGCCGAGTGACTCTCCTGCCAGTGGGGTTCATCACGATCCGTCCCTGTCAACACATTTCAAGGTGAAAGCAGTCTCTGAAGTTTCCTCGACAATTTTTATCTTTAATTAAAAGTAGAACCGTGAAATCTGTCGCAGTACTACATATGTCCCATCCTCTCTAACCCTGTGTGTTTGATCACAACATTCTCCCTCCAAACACAGACCTGTTACAGGCTTCTTGCTTTACTACAATTCCCAGAAGACTCCTGGTCAGACAGCAGGGGAGCTCATAAAGGTTTCTAAATTAACTACCGAGCTCACCCTTGTGTAACGCTCTCATATCACCTTGGACACAACAGGTTGCAGCAGACTGTTGGATTTTTAATGTATCGCTCACGTTCCCAAGCTTTCTCAGTGGTTTCTAAATTGAGTCGGAACAAGTAGCACATTGACCTCTGAGGAATCGTTTTGTCTTGTGATTGACACAGCTCTTAGCGGTAATATCTTATCACTAGACGGTTTCCATAATATGTCAGCACTTACGCAAGCAGCGCTGTGGAAAAGAAGTGCACTGGGCCCTAAGCTTGTGTCTGACGCATTGGAAAACATAGGTCTGCACGCAGCACTTACACATGGGAGCAATGGCGTGACGGTGGAGGTATTCTGTGTCACAGCATGCATGATGAACTGAAAAACACTCCAGTGAAGTGGGGAAAAGGTCAGAATATCTAAGCACGGCCTTATGCACTTGTATTTTCTAACACCGGTATCTTTCATTAACCTAATCTAATAACGTTGATGTGCCATTGTTTGGTATTGATTGCTCCTTTCACTGCGCTTGGCGACTGTAATGCCAGCCCTTAGAGAGGTGGGAAGATCTATATGTTAGTTCATACGTTTGTCCGCGTCTTCATCGGTTTTTCCCATTGAGTTATTGAATGTGATGTCCATAGCTTTTATTAAGGCACAGCTGTGGATTTGGGGAGAGCTCTTCTCAATTGACCTGTGCTAAGTTGAAGTTATTAAAACAGTGGCTCCTGGCTTCTTTCTCACCAACCCTGTCCCTTCACTCCCTTCAACTCCCTCGGAGCTGCACACCTACTTGATCACTTTCTTTCTTTGACAGCTCCCTCCCACTCGCTCTCATTCTTCATTATTACTCTTCTCTAAGTCTATCTCTCACCCCTTTTCTCTCCCGCAATGCCCGCTGCCCACGCGCTCCCTCGGGTCTTCTCCGACGCTCTGTAAACTTCATTCAACTCCTTTTATACCCATTGTCCTGTCAATTTACCTGTTCTTTGTTGCCTGAACTTGTCAAAGGCTTGTATTCAGGGATCGCTTCCCCCGGTCTTGTGACAGCAAAAGTAGACACTTGTCATATTACTTTCATGACAGAGTGGCTCGGTGCGGCTCAATAGTGTCTGGGCCTGCTCGTCTTTGTTTTCTTTCCCACGGCATCTCCGGCGGACTCCGAAGACTCTGTATTGACAAACACACACATGAACACACACAAAGAGGCACCGACGGGAGATGCTTGTAATGTATTCATTGTTTTTTGAAATGCATCATCAGCATGACTAGATTGGGAATACAAAGATTTGCTATGCTTCAAGTGCAACTCCTAGAATTAAACTCGAGAGGCTCAGAGAATCTTTTTGAGATGTGACTCAGCGGTATTTGCCTAAGCTTTGGAGAAATGACAGAAGAAACAAGTTTGGGAGTTCAAACTTAGAAGCAACTTAGAAAAACCCAATAAAAGTCCATCAGTTATCTTTGCAGATTTATATTTATATTAGAATACTTTTAGTTTAGGGAAATGGTAGATTCATAGAAAAATGGGTTTGAGATGGTTTTACCAAAGTCCTTTTAATGTATAGTGTTATGGTGTGACAGTGGTAATATCAACAAAAGTTTCCTTTTCCTAAATTTCTCTTTTATTCATTCAAACAGTAAATTCAATGCATTTCTCCTCCAGAAGAGTTCATTTCCTTTGTGGTTGTTAAGCAGCTCCTAATTTGTGTTTTTTCTTTCTGCAACATTTTAATGGTCTTCATGCTTCAAATAAAGAAAAGAAACACAATTATTTGTTCTAAAAGTAATAGATCCACTGCTGAGGAGTATGCGCTATTAAATCTATGTATGGTCAGGAGGATCTACTTTGCCAAAACATATGGCCGCATGTGTGTGTAAGTGTAGATGTAAAGGGAGCAGCACAGAGCCATTAGTGAGTGGAGAGAACCTGCTTTGTTCTGCTTAAGAGTGAGCTCTAGTGGCAACATGCAGAACCACCAACCTAGCATCAATAGTGTAGATGCAGATTCCCAGAGGCAAACATTCACAACACCAACACATGACAGCTCAGCCACAGCTGTCTAAAATGAAAACAACAATAACACATGATCTACTGTTTTATCACAAATGACACACATTAAACAGACTGTACCTAATATATATTTTTTTTCTAGGGAAATGGTTTGAACCACAAATACTTTTTTTAGACAAGAACTACTCAGGAACAGTAAACTTTGGCCAATCACATGCTCGAACATGCTCGAAAAAGGAGCGCTCCTATTGGTCCACCACCAGCTTCTCATTTGACGTTCCAGGAAGTTTAACAGCTTCCAATAATGTGTATTTTCAAAGCTAAATATTTCTTTCAACACAGAACATAGCTTTAACACAGCTCAAAAAAAAAAAAACATCAACAGAGAAAAGGGAGTCAACATAAAATATGTATACATGCTGTCAGTAATGTAATATAATGTTTATAAGAGATAATTGCCATAATCGCAGCTAAGCTAATGCTAAGCTAATGCTAAACTCTAAACTTCTGTTTGGTGAAATGTATTAGTATTTTGTGGAGGAAAAAATGGTCTGTTTTTTTTTAATAAAAGAGAAAGAAAACAAAAAGAAAGTAGTGGAGCTTTAAGGGTTGTTGATATGATATATATATTTTTTTTATCAAATAAAAAGGCTGGTGCTGGCTGGGTAGTGGAGGGGAGATATTGGACGATGAAGTCCTGCCTTCTTGTAACTTTTGGTTATGAGTGTATTTGTGCTGAATGTAGATGTAGATGTAGAAGTGCATGACTATTCATGATTTTATTTAATTGGACCGAAATAAACGTATTCATTCAAAACTAACAGTGTACAATTCTCCACTAATAATATTTTCTAAAACATCATATTTTGAGTAATTTCTCTCACAATATCAACATGAGCCCCTTAAACATGTTTTTACAAAGTCTCATACAAAAAACGTCACGCATTTTGACTAAATGCTGACCATGTTTTTGAATAGGAACCAATTGTGTGGGCAGGAGTCACATGATGTTACTGTGGCTCCAAATGACATGTGGGAAATAGTGGTGGGAAAAGTAACTAATTTACCATCAGTGGTAATTTGATGCTAAAATTAAATGATCAAGATGTGATTTGATTTAATCTTGTAATAAATTATTCACAACTAGTCCCACTCCCCTTCGTATTGTACTGTGATGCATTAAGATGTTCTTGTAGTATAAATAAGGACAAGCTATTGTTTCTCAGATAAACGCTAAACCCATTTTCCTTCAAAACTAAAAAAACTGTAAAAATGTTTAATTGCAAATAAAAAATGAACACAAATGAACATAATTCTTCGGATATGGCTTTAAGATGGGGTGTTGCTTAAAGGAAATGGTGCTTCATCGACACTCGCAAAGTGCTTAAACGAGATCGTAATCGTCCAAAACAAAACAATAATCTGTGGTGCGGTGGCTGAGATTTCACTAATGAGGAGAGATGGAGAGATAAACTATTGGCTTATATTAGACTTGCAGCTGAAAGCGCTTCAACTGCTTTCACTGTGGGTTTTAATAACTGCGTGTGGCATTAGTTATTATGAGAATTCTTTCAGAAAAACTCATAAGCAACACTTGATATTCGCACACGGTATTAGGCTTTTCCTCTGTTTTAAATTAGTTTGGTTAAAACTTTCTTGGCCGTGTGTTGGCTTTTGGCTCAGAGACTGTCTACTGTTGCTTCAGGAGAAGCCGAATAAAAGCAGTAATAAATGTCTTGGCGATACAACGGCGAACACATGCTGATTAAAAAAAAAGCAAAAAAGCTATTCTGTCGGGGCACTGCCTGTTCAACCTTCTGATCCTGGTCACACACAAATCACAGTGGATGCTCAGCTCGCTCGGCTGCTCCCTCTCTGTCGTTCTCCAACACTGCCTCTGCAAAATGCTGTTTATTATTCATGTTTATCATCACACCATGTCTTCTGTTTGCTACCAGTTTCATGGATGGACTGGCAGCAATTTAGAGCTGCTACATGAAACCCGTCTTTACCATCAACACTGAAATGGATCCCACTTAGTTTAACACAGCCCACCACATTGATGCGTGTGCATGGGCTCGTGAGGCACACGCCAAGCACACACACCAGTCAACTGCCACCGCCCACTCAACAAACACACAATAGTTCTGGGAAATGACTGTCAGATCCCCCGGTTGAGTTCATGTGTTTTCACAACACTCAGCTTTAGCTCTCACTCTGCAGCACGGAGGGAAGACAAATGAGACAAATACTGGTAAATCTACAGAGATGCAGGATAATTACCTTGCAATGACTTCCTTGCTTATTAAAAAGCTATTGAGGCACTAATCCCTGCTCTGTGCGCAGATATTACACTTGAAGGTATGACTACAACACGCAGGCAGATGTGCACGTCTAACACAGCCTCACTGATCTCGAACTAAAGCCCATGAATCTCCACCAAGCCCTTTTCCTTTTAGATTCTTATTGCCAACTTTTGCACAGCCAGCTCTCGGGGCTCCTTATTCAACCGATCTTGTGATTAAAAACATTATTCCAATAAAAAGTTTTAACTCCTCAATGAGATGCAGCGCTCGAGAGTCGAGGTGTGAGACAGATTTCAGACATAAACCAAGTGCGTAAGAGGAGACATTTTTCAACCTGACATTGTTTCAAAGACATCTGTACATGGTGAGTAACAGGAAAGCACATAGGCGTGAAAGATCTGACATTTGACACAGATACAGAGTACTATTTGAGATATTCTCTTTGAAAATTGACTATATGCAGAATCTGAAGTAATTTTTATATACCAAAAAGCCAAGATATGATGGTATAGGCATAAACAGTTGCTCTTACTCTGTTAGTTGTATATTGTATGGGTTTGATTTAGAGCATGTGAACAGCTAGGGTAGCCTTGAAGGGACATGTTGTTATCAATAAACAAAATGCCAAAAAGTAAAATGCGTTAAAAGATAACATTATTTAAAAATGTTTGACTGATGTGTTCTTTTTGGTTCCTCTATAAACAACAACATTTTACACAATACACCTTCAACCCTAAACTACCGTATACTGAAATTTAGAAAATTGTTTCTTACAAATGGACATAAGTATACATAAGAATGGATGTGAATACAATGCCATTACTCAATAATAGCATTATAATGAATAAAGTGTGAATATTTTTTAAGCAGGTCATAAATAAGGGCAGCCATTGTCCAGATGAATGCCTTTTATATCCAAGAACGAAAGAATTATTAAAATAATGCAATGTTAAGTTTAATCATTTGTATCACAATTTTTTTCTGCTTCTCTTGTTTTATTTTATGTGTGTTAATGTATGTTACATTACAATTGCATTTCCAATTTTAGATCAGAAATGAACAGAAGGCACATTTTATGGTTTACACACTGGAGTGTCTTTTTTTTTTTTTTTTATAGCAGGAACAAAACTGCGCATGGGGCCTAATGACTTCAACAGACAACTGTAAAGCAGGCAATTGTCACATAAATGGTTTTGTAAATCTAAGTACGCCATGCTAAATGTCTTCAAAAGATATAAACCTCTCTTTTTATTCTCCAAACAGCTGTTTCTTTCTCATTTAAACTGAGCCATCCAAATTGTCTTTTTAGATAGAACTGCTGAAATAACAAAGAGTGTGAATGCGTGTACGCTCATCACAAACTAACCTGTGCCAGGATTTGTCAAAGCAAAACATATTCTAGCTCGCCTTATGCCATCAATGTCACATGCACCAACATCATCATCATGAGTTGGAGATAGGTGTGCGGTAACAGTATTACGTTTTCAAAATAAAATGGGCCTGTCAAAGATATAGCTCAGACTACGGCTGAAACCTAGCTTGACCAATCACAATGCCACGTGTGAGCTCAAAATAACCTGAATAAATAGGTTGACCCTGTGTGCACTGTAATTTTTTAAAATGCCACCTCTCTTATAAGGATCTAAATATCCCATTGATTGCCTCTGTCCTTCACTCAGGCACTTCCTATAGGGAGCTAAAAGGGAAATCTATCAAGTCAATAGCCTATTCACATACATAATATCGGGCTAAAGTAAAATGTTAACATAAGGTCCGGGTCAGCTGTTGAAAAGATGTTTTCGCAGTTTGAAGAGATGAAGCCAGTGGACATTCTTTATTATCCACTCTCATATTTGCTGTAGGAGGAAAGCGTGCCAGGCCTCTGAAATGATCACCTGATGGAGAATGATTTTATT
This sequence comes from Neodontobutis hainanensis, assembly GCA_024349245.1. Lineage (NCBI taxonomy): Eukaryota > Metazoa > Chordata > Actinopteri > Gobiiformes > Odontobutidae > Neodontobutis > Neodontobutis hainanensis. The sequence continues at coordinate 263,628 of JALDNG010000133.1, forward strand.
TTCTATCACTGATTTATTTCCTGAAGGCTGAGGAGTTCATTTCACCCAGCTCACCATTTCAGACCTGCAGCCCACACCTCGACCGGCCATTTCAATGCAGCGCACACACCAGCCCACCGGGGCAAAAACAGTAATTCCTACCATCTTTTAGTAGCCATGTTCTGATTCTGAGGTGTTATCCTCCTGTTACGCTTTCATCTGTGCGATCAGGTTCTATCTGCCTGCTCATCAAGTGGCATTATGACTGCGTGGCCCGCTCTTACTTCGGAGTAGTCTTCCTCCACTTTCCTGCGCTCTGTCAGGAAATGAGATGGTGTCATGAGTTTTTACAGTGATGAGCTCAAGAATGACGGGCTTCAACTCCTTTTCCCAGACGCTGAGGATGATGATATGGGTGAAAATTGAACTGACATCAGACTAAAGAAAGACTTAAAGTGCTATTGCATGTCCAACCATCACCTTTAATGTTTCTTTTTATTTTCAGTCACAACTGGGGGTAATGTGAACAGAATAGAAAAAAAAAACTTTAAAGGAGGAGTAACTAACATTAACAGAAATAAGGAGAAGTAGCTTATTAACTTCAAACTAGTGCAAATAAAACAATCAAACACTGACAAGAAACCCAAACTACTGAACTAACAAACATCCACATTGTTACTGTAGAATCAAATCAAGCTCCCTCTATTTATAGTTTTCATGTGAAGTCACAGTCTCTGTGAAATGTTCCCTGCAGGGCGACAACTACTGAGCCCCGCTGCCGTCAGTATAGAGAGCGTATTATTAATTGTTTTGCTAATAGGACTGAATAACAAGGAGACACCACTGGACTGTGTTTGTTCAAAAAGAAAATCCAGAGAAGAAGAGGAAAGAGTGGATTAATGTCATTAACCCTTCCTCTGTCCTGAGAGGGTAAACACTCAACGACTGTATCACAAAAGCAACTAACTAACATTTTTCTTTATTTAGTCTAATATGAGGAGCGTCTTGTAAAGTTATAATAGCGGTAGCCTCATCCCGAGCAAGTGTTTTAATGTTGGATAAAGGTGATCCAAACATTCACAGGTCCAACCCAAAAGGAACTGAACCTGCTGTGGCTGCTTCTCCTGCAGGGTGATTGCCCTCCAGCTTCCAACTATTTATTTGTTTTGTTTCTGACTGAAGAAAATGGTGACAATGGGGCACCGCCAGTACTAGTGAGTGATTTTACCCTTTAGCTTCAGCACCACTAACTCCAGTCACTCTAACCTCCCCCACATTGTTCTCAGTGCACGACTCTGATGTCTGTCTGCTCCGGCACATCTCTGAATTAAAACAAGCACACAGCAAGGGGAACTGTGCTGTCTCAGACCAAATCTACCCTTGTAAATGTCCCATTAGCACTGTTTTCAGCAAATAAAGTCCGACCTGCGACCACTTTAGTGATTGTTAACAAAGTGGTTAAACTTCAAACCTGTGCTTTCTGTTCATTTGGTGGAAAATTTGGGAAAAGCTTGTGGCATATGTTGTAAAAAAAAAAAGTAAATCTTAAATGTAAATATTTAAAGCAACACTATGTGACTTTTTACAATTTGCACTGAATCTGTCTGCAACGGCACTGCTGCAATGTCATGTCTAAATATGCATCTGGTATACATAAGGTCGCTGAAAAGTCGTGTGTATTTGGTGTGTGTACTTGCAAAATATTATGCACATCGTGGAGTGTAACGCTATGTATTTTCACAAGTCACTGTGTTAAATAAGAGAATACTTCAAAATAAGGATCCTGATTTCAATATTATTCATCATGATAATCATTGCTGGAGATTGTTTGAGTTTGAGCTGCAAGGAGTCTCACAAGAGAAAAGGACAGGCTCGAGATATGGATGTCTTAGACAAAAGAAAAAGAAGTTTATTGACCCTCAGTACGGGACCCTGAAACGGGACACTCAACACAGTGTAGCATTGACTAACTAGTCCGTCTGATTCTGGAATACATAAGACTATATAGCTTTGTATGTCAAGGATCACGGCATGCCATGGGGTTTATTAGTGTGTAGACTAAACAGGCTATAGCCTTGGTGCTGAAGGAAGGCTCCTACTTTCTCCCACAGGATGTGCTGACCTAATTAATAGACAGACCCATTTGAGGCTAAGCATATATAGTTAAAGATACTAGATCTAAATTTCCCCAACAAATTATAATTTTGTCCATAATAGAGCAGCACTAGTGGGCAGTGTAGCACTAAATGTATTCTCTGTTTGGTTTTGCAAAGGGACTGGGACACCCATGTTATTGAGAAGGATTCCATTACAGTAAATATAGAGCTACTTATTAGAAATGTATAACTGACTTCTGAAAACTTATAACACTGGCCTCAGCACAAGCAAAGGTTTCTCATATACATTAAACTTGACTAAATAATTTTGTCTAAAACAGAAAGACTACAGAAGAGATTTAATTTTGCATTACTCTGTGTGAATTTAGTATAAAATCACATCTGTTTTGGGTCGAGACTATTCAGCTGCATTGACCCGGAGCGCAGAATTAAAGGAATTAACCGCAAGAACGTCTCATCCTGCTGGAAGTTTCAAATGATCCAGATCAGAGTACTGCGTATCTTCAAGGTGAATCAGCCACGAATTAGTGCACAGAGTATATCTGTGAAAAATGTGGCTGTCAGTACAAACTGTTCCTCACTGTGTTTCTATTTTTGAGTTGACTCCCCCTCACACATACACGCACACATCCACACGCACCCTACCCACTGCACAGATTCATCATGAAACAAAACACATCCTAGAGAATATTATAAAATGGGGTTTCCCTTATGATGTGGATCCTGCTGAGATGTAGGTGCACAGTGTTAAACACATCAGACCCTCATACAGTGTACTGGTATATTTCAAACCAGTTCTTTACTTCGACACCCAAAACACATTTCAAAGATGGCACAAACACTGCTGGGCTTAAACAAAGAACCACTTATTGCTGCAGCCTTCAATGTACCCGAGAAACTTGTTTTTATTAAAACGTAGTGTTTTATTATATGGATGTTTATCAGAATGTACAATCTTGAAGCACAATCTCTAAATCAAATTAACTGAGAAATAATTTTGTGTCCCTCAAATCAATTTTTATGAATCTTTTTGTCACATTTTTTTTCCTAAGATTGGAAAAAAGGACATATGTCTGAGTCAGGAGACAAAATATTCACTCTGGAAAATTGAGGTTTAAAGGTTTAAAGGTGAGGTTTGTAACGTTAGGGTGTTTTTGGTGGCATCTGGTGGAGAAAGAGCTGATTGCAATTTTACACCAAGGCAACTTGTTCGAATAACCCGCACAGTACGCCCATGCCCTTCAGGGACCCTAGGGACATGGCTGGTAACGTGGACGCCATGAGTCTGGAGCTGAAGCCTCGTACTCTCAGCAGCAGTTTGAACTTCACTTGTTTGGTTTGAGTTGCACATATTAGCAGAGTGTTCTTATTTGTCTGTTAGCCTTTCTGTAAAGTTAAATACACAGCAACTCCCCTCCCCCAGCTTTCTCAGTTAAGCCACCAGAGTATTTATGAAACGTACAATCACAAAACAACACAACACAAATAACCCTGATTACATCCTTTGTAACTATACACAATAACATTTAAATAATTCACATTTAAGTACCAACCATTAATTAAGAGGGCTAAAAAAAACTAGCAAATCCTCATTTATTAGCTGTAATAATTTAAAATGTTTTATAAAGTTCAGTTTTGCAACCATTCATGCAGCAGGAAAAAAAGGTTTTATTCATTATTCCTCTATTGCATTTCTTATAGGGGTTGTAGGAGCTAACACGTTCACATCCACTGACAGACAACCATCAACTTTTACATTTATTCACCATGTGCCTGGAGAAAACCCACGGTAGCACACGGACTACATTCATCGTCAATATATAAGTTTAAGCATTCGCATTTTACTCTGACAGCTCCACATTAGCCCGAGCACATCGACTATAACTGCATCACAAGTGTTTCTTCAACTCATTAGGTTTTATTCTCTGACGATGATCACACGTTTGAAGCCTTACATAAACTCAGCGGCAAGTCAGACAGGTTTATTAAAATGATCTGTAAAAGGCCGTGAAAAACTTTTTAAATGTGGCACCCACTTAATGTCGCCGTTCATCGTGGAGGAACATCGCTGCCATGTTTTCTCGCCACTGACTCAATTAACAAGCAAAAGAAGCCACCCTTTTCCTGGTGTCAGCCTAAAACGCTCTCCCCAGAAACCAATTACTGGCAACTGAGTTTGTCTAATTCACCATGACACATCTGGCTCGGCAAAAACACAAGCGATCCAGACAGTTGTGATGAGGGACTACGGGGTCAGGCCACAGTGAATTGAAAGCCCCCTCTCAGCCTCCACACACATTCACGTTTGTGTGTCACTGCACGCTGACCTTAAGCTAAAAGTCAACAGGGGCCGGACTGAGACAATGGTTAGTGTCCTGTGTGCAACCCACTCATTCATCACAATTTTAAGGTCAGCATCAATTTCTAGTCACTGTTAAAAGTACTAAAGCACATTCATACACATGGCAAAGCAAACAAACCTCAGACTGTCAAAGATAAATACAAACCAAAACCACTGCACTGCATTATTCATTTACTGGTGTAATACTTTAATGCATCTGTTTCCAAGACATTAGACAAGACAAGAGGTGTTTAAATAATGACATAATTTTGGTCCTGACTTGCTCATGGCATAGTTACTTGAGGTGTTTCAGGCAAGTGCTGTTTTGTATATTGGACATAGAAAAATAAATATTATTCCTATAGGAATAAAAAGGCTATCATTGAAAACAAATAAAAACCTATAAATGGAAAGACAAATATTTTCTGAGGTGGTACTCAGAGAGAAAAGTTGGATAACTACAGACTATTCGTTACAATCTTCTGACAAAACTCAATTCTCTCATTAGTTGAACTTAAAATTGACAAAGAGCCTTGGATGAGGGCCAAAACATAGTCACCTTCAAACCTACGTCCAGAAGCCTTTTGTGAACCCATTTCCTGAATATGTCCTGGATGACTGAGAACCTCAAAAGACATTCTGACAAAATGTCAAACTTTTTTTTAAGAAAGTAATTCTTGGACAATGGACATTTTACATATGCAGACAAGACGGAACAAGACATTTATTTTTGCCCAATATCACAACAACAGCGCAACAACATCCCCTGTCCTTATACCCTCCATCAGCATGAGGAAAAAAAAAACAGCCGGACAAAAAAAAAAAAAAAACACTTTACATGATCACATTACATATTACATATATTCTTAAACTCAGACAAGGCTTAAAGGAAGAGTTTGATCCAGTCCAACCATTAGGGGCCCTCAAACTCATCCCCTGTTTGCTGTATAGACTAATCTGGCAACCCAATTTCTTGTTGCAAGTGTAATATTACAATAACAGTCAACGCCATACATAAGAACATTTTACCACCTGTTGTCAAGGACACCACTCTAACTACATGACTGGTAAGTAAAGATCCACCGTAATCTGAAGAAACTTTACTTACATTTACTAGTATTGTGTTTACTCTTACTCACGGCCTAGCTATGAAATTATTGGTAACACTTTAGAGTAGGGAAAACATTTTATCATAAATTCATGCATTAATTCATGCAGGACTCATGCATTAGTACAATCATATTTTCATCATATTTTCATCGAAACTCTAACTGAAAACCCTTAACCCTAACCTTGACCATATGCATGTACTCATGCATGAGTCATGGATAAGTGTGTTTTGATCTGACACTAACACAAGCTACTTGATACAAACCTATAACATATATTATGTGTCAGTAAAGTGCTAAGCAACAGAGTCCCAGAGCCACCATTTATTGTAGATCATAAACTGATAATAGATTTAGGTCTTATATCTAACGTCACTTCAGTTCTCTAATCAAACACTAACACCCTGTTTAGTTGACAAATGACTAAACTTGACTAAATTACCTCAACAGTAGCTCCAATATGTACCAGAGGAAGTAAAGACCAATTGCATTAATACTGCCTTTTCCATGTTTTAAGCCCGACAGGAGAGACTAAGTCTCATTAGCTACATATCAACATGCTTCAAGAATATGGACACGTCCCGATTAGTGGGGATATGCCAAAGTGTGACGCAGCGTTCACATGCTCCATTAGACAGCATGGTTATGTCCCGGCAATAAAACTGGCCAGGCAAGTGTGTGTGTGTGTGTGTGTGTGTGTGTGTGTGTGTGTGTGTGTGTGTGACATAACAGCCGGTATGCACAACTGCCATCTATCACCCACTCACTGTCAGCAGGGGAGCCACGAGTACACACACATACAGCTTTGCACACATCACACACAGTACACACGAAAAAAGTCAAGAAATGTTCCCTCTCGCCATGGCAGATTTTATGTGAGACTTTAATACTGGCCAATACTTGAAACTGTAATTAATCACAAATAATTAATGCAGCAAAGCAGTTGAGTGACATACAAACAAATTGGCGTTTAGTTTGAGTCTAAATACTGATCTGTGAGGAGACAAAATATGCTCCAATTTTATTTTGGTGCTTCAAGCTATGAGTCTGTGTGTTTACTTTGCACTCAACCATATGATGAGCATTTCCCGACTTTTAATTGGCTACACCTTGTCACCTTTGTCTCAGATCGGCCGCTAATACACTCCAGGGAAACGTTTGTGTTGTATTTTTTTTATGTTTGTCAAGAATTTGATGTTTGTATCATCAGAGGGGAAAGCTGCTAAAAAAAATAGGTAAACAAATTCATAAAAACACGATGTCATTGCTGCCCAGATGACTCACAGAGAAGGCTTTGTTAGCATTTTGTGGCTCTAATTAGACTCATGAGTTGACTCTTTGTGGTGGCTGTTTTCTCGGATGCAGATAGGCATGACAATGGGAAGGTAAACGGTTCCCTTTAGACATTCACTCAGTGACAGTGCAGTGTGTTTAGACTAAATGGGTTTGTAGAGTACTGACACTGTCTTTCACTTTGAGGCTACTGCAGACCCTTATTTTCTTTGGTGATCATGATGTTATATTTCTCAGGTTCATGTGCACTTTAGCCAAAATGCCAGGTTTTAACAGTACCATTCTTCTTTTGGCACCCACCCAACCAAGAAATGAGAACTGATGCTATAATGTGGAGCTCACAGTGATCTAAACTGCAACACTTTCTTTAACAAAGATTGTTTAGTTTTGTGACCTGACCTCTGTTTTTTATATATTGCTAATCAGTTTTTTTTTTTTTTGCAACACAACAACATTGAAAAGTAAACTTCATTTTAACACAAAAGGCAAGACAATTTTATTTATATAGCACAATTCATACACTGGGTAACTCAAAGTGCTTTACAGAAATAAAAGACAATTTACAAGATTTGGTTTTAGAAACATGAGAAAAAATTTAAACATTTTAAAAGAAGAGTGCAGATAAAAAAAACACTTTATGTTATAATGTAGGCGGAGCTAAAAAAGAAAGGTTTTTAACCTCCCCTTGAACATTTGTTGAGGCTGTTTTTACTTCATCTGGGAGGCTGTTCCAGGTTTTTGTTGCATGAAACTTAAACGCTACTTCACCCTGTTTAGTTCTAACTATGGGCTTGAGCAGGAGGCCTGTCCCAGATGTTCTCAGAATCCGAGGAGGCTCATAAGCAACTAGCATGTCAGAAATATATTCTGGTGCTAAACCATTTAGAGACTTGTAAACCAGCAGTGCTGTTTTAAAGTCTATTCTCTGAGCAACAGGAAGCCAGTGCAGAGATTTTAAAATTTATCTATAATAAAGATGTTGGTATCTATGTGTTCACTGCTTTAGGTCTCTTTTTGAACTCTCAATGGTCACATTTCCAGTTCTTCTCACCATGTTACAGTTGTGGCAGCATTTGTGATATTTTTTGGGACATTTTCTAGATAATATGAATAATAACACAAAAAACTATAACTATATACTACTCATATTTAGTGGTTGGGTGAAGCCATTGATTGTCAAACAAATGTGTTTACTCTTTTTAAATCATAATGACAACAGAAACTACCCAAATGACCTGATTAAAAGTTTACAAACCCTGGTGCCAGCCACAACTGCCAGGAAAGTTGTTTCGGATACAAAAAAAACCCACAAATAACTTTAGCTAAAATACAGGATTTTCTGAAAAAAAAAGGGGTGTGGCTGTTTCAAGATGCACAATAAGGAGGCACTTGATGAAAAATGGGCTGCGTGGTAAAGCGAAAGCCTTTACTACGGAAATGCCACAAAGCATCCCACTTACTATACGACAAACAGCACAGAGTCAAGCCTCAAAACGTCTGGAACAAAGTCATTGTGAGTGATGAGAACGAAATGTAACTTTTTGGCCACAACCATAAATGTTACATTTGGAGAGGAGTCAACAAGGCCTATGACGAACAGATGACCATTCCTGCTGTGACACATGAAGTGGATCGCTGATGTTTTGGGGATGTGTGAGCTATAAAGACACAGGAAAAGATTAATGCAGCATGTTATCAGAAAATACTGCACTCATCAGTCCGGAATGGGACGTACTTGGACGTTCCAACATGCAAATTCAAAGCACAAAGCCCAGTCGACCTGTCATTGGCTACAGCAGAATAAAGTGAAGGTTCTGGACTGTCCATTTCAGTCTCCTGACCTCAGTATCTTTGAGCCACTCTGGAGAGATCTCAAACGTGCAGTTCATGCAAGACAGGCCAAGAATTTACAGGAACTGGAGGCTTTTTGCCAAAAATAATGGACAGCTTTACCATCTGAGAAAATAAAGAGCCTCATCCACAACTACCACAAAAGACTTCAAGCTGTCGTTGATGTTAAAGGTGGCAATAGAAGGTATTAGGAACAGGGGCTATGTAAACATCTTATCAGTGTCATTTAGGTGTTTTTTGTTGTCATTATGATTTAAAAAGAGTAAACACAGTTGTTTGACAATTAATTGCTTCACTCAACCACTAACTATGAGTGAAAGAAAAGTTTTTGTTATCATTTATATATTCATATTCTTAGAAAAATGACCAAAAAAATAAATAAATCACAATTTCTGCCAGAGTATGTAAACTTCAACAAGTTCATATTATTCACCAAGCTATTTTATTTAAATTTATCTTTTATTGTCTTTATTTTGGCCGGTCCTTTTATGTTTGTCCAGTGAATGGTTTCTAGTCTTTGGCTGTAAGGTTCATATGATGCAGATGGTTGTGTCCTTGGTGTCACCTACTACTGACTCATTGATACTGCTTTCTGCTCACCCTCTGGTCTTTGAATGTGTCATTTATTTGTGTCTGACCATGGCCAGAGTTACACAATACAGTAGCCTAATTCAGTGTTTTTTTCTGGTCCCTCACCCCAACCTATAGCTACAACTTCTCCTCCAAGTCTCCAAAAGACCAATCAGATGAATAGTCAGTCAACAACCAGTCTGCAGCTAGCATTTTTGTCTGCATGACAATTAAACTAAAACCATCACTGGCTTAAGGTGTATAAGCTGCAGTAAACTACAATATCATATATTAACCTTGAAATGTCATGTTTTTATCTCAAAACTGTGTTTTATTAGAATGTCTTCAAGTTATTCTTACACAATGCTCTCTGAGAGTGTAATGCTGAGAACACTCACACCCAAGCACAATCACATTTTCCTTTGGCAGAGTTTTCATCTCTCATCGCCTGCACAACCTCAGGCTGACAACCTCTGGTTTTATCACCACCATATTCTGACATGACCAAACATTCAAAGTATGAGTCTGAAGAGTATTTTAAGTTAGATGAAATAAGACTGTTATCAATAATTTGATGATAATATATTATAATGAACACTTTTTAATTCTGTACATTGTACCTGTCTCATTATTGGCTCACCTTGGACTTTGTTCTGTTTTTGAGCTGTGTAAAATGTCACTTAAAAGTTCGAGCAGCGCTGTGGCATGCTCTCGGTGAGGATGAGACTGGGCTTTCTGACACCTGTCAGAGTTGGAAGTCTGACATTTAGCCTTGCCACAGCAACAGGCTCGCTTTAAATGAGCTCATTTGTGGTTACCTATCTACACAGGGCTGGACTGTCAGGAGGCCATGGCAGGGTGTCAGGAAGTGTTGTTTCCTCTTAGCCAGCCAGATCCCTGCCATAACAAAAGACCACAATTGCACACATTTGTCTGCTGCTTTTGAGATTTAGCTTTGAATAAGTTAAAGCCGGCGCTGAAAAGACACTGACTTGACTGCTGTCTGTTCCTTTTGTATCTACACTGCCTCACTGGAAATCATTCAGCTCCTTACTTTTAGCCCCAATCTTCCAATATAGAAAATACAAACCTCTGTCATATATTGTGCAGCATTCCTTTAATATAAAATATGGCAGATTGAGGATCCTTGCTAAACAGAAGAAACTGAACACACAACAAAAACAACACTGTTTACACCAAAATGCATACACATACACTATGGTTTATATACTGTTTATTACAATAAACATAATTCTTTACTATTTTATGAAGTACTTAAGTAGTTATGCAGTGGTTATAAAACATGCTTCTTGGATCCACTTCAATGACATTTGGTTTGCTGTCTTTCGGATTACATGTGACGTAAATGCAGCATTACAGACGAAGTAAAAGGTAGCCATGACAACAACCTGTGATGTGCAGTATTCATGCACGGGTCCTAGTGGGGTTGTGATTGATGAAAGGCTCTAGTGCTTTGCTCTCAAACAGGTTTCTTTAATGCTGGATGTCTCAGCCCTGCCCCAGGCCCCTCCACAAGCTCTCGCCTCAAGCTAATCATTCTCAGTGGCCAACCTAGCCTAACTCCTGCTGAGGGAAGCCTGAAATAAGCACTGAGCATACAAGCCACTGGCCAGGGATTGTTGTCTTCTCATTCTTATTTACACACATCTTGAACATATAATTAAACCAGTTAACAGAAGCTGCGTTTGTGTTTGTGTAGGAATCAGACAATGGCTAAGCATAGTGAAAGTAAATGAGATTATCTGATTGTTGTCTTAAAGAGAGTGGGCTGTTTAATCATTCTTGCCAGGAGCATTGAGTCAGTGCTCATCTGCTGCCCTCTTGCTACACACTACAATCCAGTGCACAAACCACAAAAGACACCAAAAGAGCATAAATGTGGAAACGGGTTGAATGCATGCATAGAAAACGTTGCTTACTCTAAAACCCAAAAAATACCGTGCATGTGACTAGATTTAACTGTGCGTTCAGACAGACATCGAGCCAAAAGAAAAACAGAGCTCTTTACAACAACTTAAAAATGTTGAGATCTGTTGAAGGTCAAGCTTGCTTTCCTTACAGGGAAGTCTTTGTCCACAATTTCAATAGCAACGTATTGACTTGACAACATGTGGTCCTTTACTCAGATGGAGCCACAGATCATTTCTATTCTAGCAGCTCTATGTGGCCCTGGCCAAATGACAAGCAACAGCTTGGAGTATGAATAAACCCCAGTATGGTGCATGAGAGAATCTTTATGACCTGTACAACACTAACAGCCATGCTAACTCTCTGCTTTCTTTACCTCGACCACACGTTTACTTTGAGTGCTTTATTTGTTGGCATCAATATTTCCAATAAGCCTCTAAAAGTAGAGCCTGTGGCTAAACAAATAACACTCTTGACAATCAAAGTTTTAGCTTTCCATCCCCGGCGTTGTGGTAATACGTGTGTGTGTATTCTCTGGAGGGCTGGACAACTTCACAAAGCCATGAAAGGTGAGTTGTGGTCATAAGGGAAATGTTGTATGGCAAATGATCAGATGAGTGTGATTTGTCATAATGTCACGACTAACATTTTATCTTCCATTAGCGAGCATCTCTGTAGAAAAGCACCCCGGTGGAATTTAATTAAAAACAACAAATACCGCAATCGTTTATGTTTGACTCTAGCACTCGATATTAGGAGAACAAACACTATTAGTCAGTGCACAGGGAGAGATTTCCTTGACAACAAAACCATTAAAACTGTAACCATTCTTATTAAAAAAGTTGGTGATCAACATTTTTGCATCATTTTTGAGTTTATTGATATATATTACCATATGATTTTGTTTTGTGTCTCCTCGGGACAAGCTTTAATTTACTTTTACTGTTTACTTTTACTAAGGAAAAGAAAAGCCTCATGAGAAAAACATGCAGTTTTTTTTTAAACGAGAAAAGAAAAGCAATAAAAAAGTGAATTTTCTTAACTTTTACTGTTTAAAAAAAACCCTGTATTAATTATATTCACTCTACATTACACTGAGATATTTAATATTTTGATAGTTATTCAAATGCTTTTGATACATAGATGTCATAAACTAAACAATAAAGTACACCATTAAGGAGTGTACTATTACAGCACTGACATGGGCAGTAATGCTAAAGAATGTCTAGATTAGTCTTGTGCATCAGTATTCAGCATGACACACATAAAGTTATTAGTACGTCTCTGCACCAACGTCGTGAAGCTACTCCTGTCCCTTCTCTTCTCTCTGTGATTAAAACATATCAATACAAGCCAACACTGTAAGGCTAACACCTCCACAGCACATTCCTCCTTTTGGATGATCACCCACCTCCTCAGTGTTTTATCATGTTGTGTGTGAGAACTCTTCAAAGTGGAAGCTTAATTGTAATAAGACACTTGACACCCCTGACACATTTGCTGCAAAGAACAATAGTAGTTGTTCTGGCAAGTTTGGAGTGAGAGTTGTGCTTTGTTCAGAGTTGTTATCTGTCTTCACAGACTGGACACGGTTGTTGACCTTTCCTTCATTTGACCCTGCTATCGGAGGCAGGTAAAGAGAGTGTGGGCAAATTTTAGGAAGACAAAATAAAACAGAAAATAAAGTGCTTTTAAACTGAATTTGTTTGCCTCCCTGTCGAGAGAGTGGGCTTGTCTCTGTGTATGTGTGCTATTAAACTCACAGGGTTATTGGTGTTTTGAGTCGAGTGGTCAATGAATCCCAGCAGCAGCCAATGAGTGTTAAAAAAACAAACATGCGCAAGCTGCTGCCTTCATGGCCCTCTGTCCATTTGGCCAACACTGACCACCATACTCAGACCTGAGCGCTGAGATGCAGTCATAATCCAGCTGAGCCTAATGCTTTCAATCAGCTCCCTCACTCAGGCTTTTCACTCATTCTCCGCTGTTCCATTCTTCTCACAACCCTGCAACCCCTCCCTTTCTCCTGCTCTTCTCTTTTCTTTCCTCAGCTCTCTCTCCTGCCATCCCTCCCACTTAAACCCAGCGCACAGAGGGCCTGACCGAGCCGATTGATTTCCAGTAAGGCGGTGTCTCGAGCACATTCTGGAGCTTTCCGGACGCGTTCATCCTCCTTTATTGCACTCTAATCTCGAGGGGCAACCTTGTGGGCTCCTTTAAGTTTAGCTGTATGCACACGTGCTTCGACACACAGACAAGAGTTCACATAGCTCCTTGAAATCTAATGGACAAATGTTTATGTCTTTGTTTTAAGGAGTTCTATTGGTCATTCACATCACCAGCAGATGCTCTCGTGCAACAGAGAGCTGTCACAGAGCTACAACAGTATAAAAAACACTAAATAGTATATGACATAATCTGTATTACAATGGTGGATCTGGGAAGAACGAAACAAAAACAGTGTATGAAGATTGTTAGAGTTTGGACAATAACCAATTATCAGACTTTAAGCAATGCATGATTGTGGAGACACCGGTGGTCATCTTTGAGTAAAAAAAAAAAAAGATTAATTAACCTTTCAAATATAATTATAAATGTAGGCCTATTCTTTGTACTATATCTTTTCTTTGATCATATACAATATTTCCATATAATACCACAATTACTAACTTTAAAGAAGCTGAGGCAGCACCAAATGTGACTTCAAAAGGTAAAACAAAATAAACAAAAGGGCCTAAATAACATTTAATCTATTATGTGCAAATACCATATTTGGCATCAATGCCAATCAGAGCAGGCTGAACATGGCAAAAGAACAACACGGTTGGAAGCACCTAATGTCAGGAACCAAACTATTCAGGACTAGGTAGAAGGACTCTCGAGGCAGACCCCACGAAGGCAGATGGTTCAAAGAATGGTTTATTGAACACAGGCAGAAGTACAAAGTCAGAAATCCAAGAGACGTGGTCAAAACACAAGGCTATTGTCATAAACACTAGAAGACAGATACACGAAAACCACGAGGACTCACAGGAATGCACACACAAACGTAAGGCTACAAACTTGAGGCTACAATCCAGCACAGGACAGGGGAAAACACACAGATTATAAAGGGAACACAATGAGACACAGGTGAAGCACATTAGGGGCAGAGCAGGCAATCACAAAGGAGGGAAAGACACAAGGGCAGGAAGTAAATCTGAAATAACACAGGGGCAAGACACTACACAATAAGACACAGGAAGTTAAATAAGCATATACCACAGACACGAGGTTGGGACATGACACCTAATGACTGCTGACATATGACATATACAGTAGGCTACATACATGAAATATTCACCCCTTCAGAACAGTGTTGCTACAGGGTAGGCCTACCCAACAACTGAGCTCCAAATATTGATGCATATTGTGTCATTACTAAGGCTTTATGTCCTAAGTCCATGTTTGTGTTGGACCCCCTTCTGTCCAGAGCTCCCAGTATCACAAGAATCACCTCTGAATCTAAAAGTCAGCTGTCATTATCCAAAGACGGCTTGTTTATGAAGTATTCACATTTGCAATGAAAACTTAAAGCATGTTTCTTTCTTTCAAACTTGCAGTCTTAAACGTCTCTTCTTATAAATAAAGATGGCGTCCTCTGCTGGCTAAAGGTTACGCAGGGATGCTTTAAGGCTCCACATACACAAACAAAATCTTGTAGTATTACTTCCACTGCCTGACTATAGCTCACCATGTTTAAACATTAACAAGATCCATAAGGAGGCCGTGAATTCTATCACTACATTATTATTGGTGTTTGAATGCTCCCTCATGCTGTGGCTGTACACACAGTGAAACAAAAAATATAGAATCATTTCTTCTGATGCATTCGCTGCAGCCATGAACTCTTGCCCCCGAGCCTCCACTGCTGCGGCCCAGACTGACCACCAGCTGCCGAGGGTCCACAATTCTTTGCAGTTAAAATCCCTGGAGCTAATCCCGGCGCAGGCACCCACTAAGTCATGCCCAATTAATGCAGGGGTCAAAGTTTTAATACACTGGCCGGCCATACTTGCTATTCAGTGGTGCACGCTGAGATCAGGACCCAGGATAATGAGATTTCAACGCACCTGGTGATTACACAAAGCAGCCAACCAAAAACAGAACGAATCAGGATGACAGGATATGCCCACTGATGAGGCTTGTTGCTTGGATCGACCCTTAGAGATCGGATCTATTCTTAGCCGCGCTCTTGGCTGCCTTTTCCTCCTGGGCCAAGCTTTATATCGGTACTCTAAAGTCTAAGAAAAGAAGCTCTCAACTAAGGCTTTATCCACATGTACTCAGGTGTTTTTAAGTGGATTCCATAATATCTCACTGCACATGAATATATACGCTCTCACAAAAGACCAGTAAGAGAAGATAACCTCAGTACGAATGGTGATTTAGAAAAAACACTGTTTTTCAGCGATACCTAGCCGGAGCTAACTATTCCACTTGAAAACAAACATTTTAATTTTAAGGTTCAAACTTTGGCTGCGTTATGATTCCAAACACAGAGCAGAGCAGGTCTCATCTTGCCGTGTACAGTGTGTTCCCGCCGCTGCTGTGTAGAAATGCTGCCAGTGTGACACAAGCTGATGGGGTGCCGCTCCCCAGCAGCTCAATAATGATGAGATAGATGTATGACAGCCACTCACAGGAGAGTGTCAGCCTATTTGTCTTTCTGTCTCCACAGAAAGATGGATGACCCTTCAACCCTGCGCCGGTAGAAATATTCACAGTGCTGCCATATCAGCAGCCCTTACCCGCGTGCCACTCACCCTTCAAGACTGTTTAAGGCTGAATTAGTAATCTATATTCACTTGTGGTTTGTACCAGTTTGTGACTGAAACAGAACAGGTTAAATCATTTCAGTTTATATGTTAATATTTTACTTTGTCTTTAGTCTTTTAACTCTCTCATACATCGTTATATTTACTGAAAAGCTTTTGGACTTAGGTACGTATATATGGAGCCTGGTAATTTCCACTTTGATAGAGATCATTTTGACCAATTGTTCACTGAATGTTTGTCACATTTGGAACAGATTGTGTTGGTACAGTGCTCTCTTCTCTGTTTGGTTTAATAATTACATCAAAAATGTTTAATCTGCATTTGTCAGTACTGGATTTTGTAAATACCACTCAAATCCACAGAGGCCAAACTAATTCTTGAGATAGAACAGAAAAGTAATTAGCAAGGCTGGCAAAGCTAATAAATAAATAAACTTTTTGCCACTGAGCCACTGCACCTTCCCCAGTTACAGCTAGACATATACGGGAAGGCTTTGTTTCTGTTGCTGCTTTAAAACTCTGGGATGAGAATGAGATGGTCACTTTTGTTCTCCTTCTGTTGTTCATCTAATAAAAGCTTTGTGTTTTCACTGTGTTTTGTGTTTTTATTGCAGTTCCCTTGGGTTTTATTTAGCACTCTGACCAACTGCATTGTCCTTAAAGTGCTTGATAAATAAAGCTGGTATAAAACATAAGAGTGTTTGGAGGGTGGAGTTTTTTTTCTTATGCCAGAGAACTGTCAAACTGACTTTAAATCTACACATTATGATTATATTTTCTGGTAAAAGTTAAAGTGTAGTTTTATTATTTAAATATTTCAATTAAATAGTAATATAATGTCATGTCATCAGACATTTCCTGTGGCTAAATGAGCTCAATATTCAGGAGCACACATGCAGATACACTGTGTCTCTGGGGACAGGCGTCGGACACAGACGTGGCACAAAGGGCTGGGCCAAGGGGCAGCACCGGAAGATTGGAGGAAATAATTATCTCCTATACATTTCAGATGCTCATTTCCCTGGAGGACGGACATTAATGGTGTTCCCAGTGTTCGTTTTATAACATTGACTCACTGATTGTGTGTGACTTTTCAACAAGAAAAATGCTTTAAAATAAAACCTCCCTTTGTTCAATTCAGCATCTCTCAACTTTCTCTGGATTGGTCATGTGATTTACTTCAAGGTCTCGCAGCAGCACATTGTTTGATTTGTGACTCTTGTTTGGTGCATGGCTCAGTGGTTGCCTTGGGAACAGCTGGTTGTGCTGCTGGAGTTGGAAAGGTGCAAAATTTGTTTTTTTTTTCAATGCAACAGTTGTCAGATAACATAGATGTGTTTTCTTAAAGGATCTCGTGGGTGATGACATTCTTATCATGACTTACCAAACAGACATAATGTTAATTTGTCCACACATAAGGCTCGGCTCATGTCATTCATTCAATATGTAGGATGTCCATTGATTTCCCGGAGAAGTGCACTCTCCGTCTGGCTGCCTTCCCTTGTGATCAGAATTACAGTCTCGTAAATTGTAAATGTGCCTGTCCAATTAGCCGCTGGAAAGGAGGAACAGTGGCACCATTGGCGACTTGAGCCACTTAATAGCCCTTAAAATTCACTGCACACTAAATAATACATCCTTAATCAGCCTGACAAATAACTATTATGCTATTTTTTCATACCAAACTTAATAAATATTTAAACTTGCCAGTGTGAATTTAATATTAGATATATACATTTACTGACTTCTGTATTGATTTCTTTATTTTACAAGATCCAAGAAAGTGCCAAGAATTGTAAAGACAAGACTCCTGAAAGATGCTATATTCATCCAGTTTTAATGCTTCTTTCTTCTTAGCTAACAATAACTCGGCAAAAACACAGTATTATAGCTGCACTGTGAACGTTCAAGGCCTATACCACCATAAATGTATGCATCTCACATCTACATCCTAAATTGAAATAAATCCCCAAGAAGTAGTATACAGCTTTTACATCCGGGACCAATTATTTTGTCACACTTTTTTATCACCCTTCAACACAGAAATGTGTCTTTCTGTTTGTTGTAGTTCTTTCCAACTGCAGAGTTTACCCTAACTTATCCAACTGGTTGCACTGTCTCTAGTTTTCAATAGGAATCTGGAAGAGACAGGCTAATTTTAAACCCACTGGAGACATTACAGAGGGTTGCCACAATGTGAATTATACACTGCAAAGTAAACACCGTCCGTCTGGCTCTTGCACAGCCCTCTTCCTGCTGCTGTAGTGAAGACGGCGGTTGCGTGTTGTGGCTATAGCCGCTCTGAACGGTTTTACTTTTTTCTTTCCTATTTGAATTACAATATGACTTTGGTTTTCCTCAATTATAAAAAAAAACAGCCCAGGAACATTCACCCCCCTGGTGTGCCTGGACTGCTGCTCTACTTTAATGTTGTTTGGTGGAATTCACCGAAGCTGCCTCGGCATCCTCGCAGTGACAGCTTGATGGATGGTGCTTTACGACCGACTGGGATAAGCTTTTCTATGTGGTGTCACGGTGTGTCCAACAAGAGGTGAAGTTGTGGATCAAGTACAAAACTATTTGGACCTCAATTATTTAGATCCTTTGAGTCCAATTGTAGACTCTTGGACATTCGAGGGAAGGAAATTCTTTAACATAATGTGGTGTTGCTGTTGATGTGGTTACCTTGGACCAGGGGTGCTCACACTTTTTTAGCTAGCGAGGTACTTATAAAATGACCAAGTCAAAATGATCTACCCACTACAAAAATGCAAAACATATATTTACAAATATATTGAGGATTCTTTATGAGTACAATGTATGTTGATGTACCTTGCATACCCGTATGAGCCAGTATTGCACAACACAACATAATTAACTATGTACATTTATTGTCATGACCTGAGTTTACTCTGATGACTTGCACTGAATTGAATCAGCCAGGGATGCATAGTCCGGACAGTAGCTCCTGACAGATGAGGCAAACGCACTTCGAAAATGTCATTGTGAAAAAAAAAGTCCTCCCCCCATTCTGTATGAAAGCGATACGTTTTTCTCTTCTTACTTGGTCCAGCTCCCCAAACCTTTCTTAAGTTTAAGAGAAAAAAACGAGGTTTAAAATTGGGGGTAACTTGCTGAAGACCTAAGCGTCAGAAATTCAGACGTCATCTGACTGGCTGCCCTGTATATCATTCAAGTGATTGGATGGATGATTGGCTGACATCTCTTTTTTTTTTTTTTTGTATGTCTTGCGATCTAGCAAAACTACCTTTGTGATTGACTGGTAGATTGCGATCAACGTATTGAGCACCCCTGCCTTGGACAACCACTTCCCCCTGCCATCGTTTTGGTTTCTGTCACAAAGTTAAGCACCATCAACTTGTTTGAATTCATTGTAATGTATTATATTCTTTGTTGAATGTAGTAATTAGGTATTTATGAATATATGGCTGTGATTTCAGACAAAAAAGAATAAAATATTTCAAAAATGTCTACCTTGCAAGAAACTAATTTTCTACAGTATAAACTTTAGGAAAGGCTCAGTTGTGTCATTTAGTTCAGTGTTGTTTTGGACATTTCCACATTTAAACTGCTGACCTGGTCCAAACATGGTCTGTGAGCATCAACATGAAAGAAGTCCATCCAGTTGACATTAGCATGGTCCACCTGTGAGTGTTACTGCCAGGTGTGAACAAGGACTTTGTTGAGGTCTGACCTTTGATCATCGTCAGAAAAAAGGAGCAGCTACATTTGGAAAAAGCTATAACCTTTTGAAGTTTTTTTTTGCAGTTGGAAAAACTAGATCTGTTTTTGACATTAAGTCGTTCACGTTGGTATTTATAAGACTTGAGAAAACTGTCAGTCAGACGAGCTGAACGTGGAAAGTCTTACAAAATCTCTTGCAGTTATCGGTGAGTTTAGGTTAAATCGATATGAGAGACAAAGGGCAGTGAGACAACTTTGTAATGTGAGCAGATCAGTCAAATTGCCCATTCATGAAACAAGGATTTTTTCTGATTTAAGTTCCAGCTTCTGACACACACCAGCAGGTGTCTGATTAAAACCCAACACTCTCTCCATCACCTGCACTTTTACTGTTTTTTACTAATAAACCCGTGAATGAATCTCGAGTAACTGAATGTTGGGCTGAATGTAGCAGTCATTGATAACAGCGAGTGACAAGACATTTATCAGGCTGCAGCCATTGTCATCCAAGTTTTGAAGCCATAACTTTTTTTTTTTTACTTCTGTGAAAAAGATAAATCAATAAAATCCCCAACCAAGTGTTTGATCAATGGCTAACTGGGCTATTCAATAAAAGACTCTGCCCCAGCTGGAGTATTGCCAGCTGGAGCCATCCCAGGCGTTTGTATTAAAATGCGATCCCTCTGAGTCTGAGGCATCGCTGTCATTTGCTCTAATACCTCCACATTCACATCCTTGCAGCCTCTACAGCTCAACTTACCCCGCCTGAAAGACACTGTCGGCAGCACAGAAGGCTGGCCAAAAAAGAAATCACTAATGACTAACTCAGAAAATTCATTTTACATTAACATTTATGGCCTTATTGAATGGATTGTCACTCATCAGACGAAAGGCAAACACAAAAGTAATTGGTTAGGTTGGTTTAATAAAGTTTCTAAAAGTACAGCTTGGATCTGCTTTCCCACTCTGGGGAAATATTCTCTCATTACGGCGGGTACAGAGGAGGAGGGAAGCAGCAATAAGGTAGATTTCATCGAGGCTCTAGAGAAAATGAAAACCTTGCTATGACAGTTGAGCATGTAATGTTTTCATCTGGTTTCACCCATGGAGGAAAATTAAACTCATATTACTGTTGCATCTTTCTTATTCTGTAAGTGATTGTTTCCTTCACACTGGATAACAAATGACGATATTCTCTCTTCATTTATGATACTTGTGCAGAAACCTGTTGTGCTATCGGTTGTCTAGTTCACAAACCCCGGCATATCATCAAATATGAGAACGGGATGAGCAGCAGATGTCAAATGATGGGTGTGCGGTGCTGAGATTGAAACCTGAAATCAATCTATTGCAAAGACAGGCACATTACTCATGCTTCATTGTCCTATGTAAGGGTATGTATCTTCTATTTTGTTTCTCAGTTTCTCAGCGTTGTAATAGTGCATCTAAAATATAAAATCAAATAATGATATTTAACTTTGTATTACAACTAACAAATTTATATATAGATAATTTCACTTGAAGCTGTAAATTGGCAAATATATTGAATTAATATTGCACCATGTGGTATGCCTATTGAGAGCTCAATTTATGCATATTATTCACCTAAGGTTGCTTTTAAAGGTGTAGTGTGTACTTTTTGGTGTCATCTGGTGGCCATAGGGCATATTACAGCTATGATAGCCCTACAGAACAGAGCCAATGGCTATTTCAATCGAAAATGTTTTTAAACTGATTCCTTCATGCGAGACGGTGTAAAAATGGTCTGGCATATGTACTACATTGTTTTGTGTGGCTCAGTGTGAACATAGATCGTGCCGTAACGTCGTGTCACGGCGGAGACACGACTGTGTAAAAAGCACCTACCTAAACTTCCAGTGGGGTCTGTAGTGGTACTTGGTAAAGAAAATTAGAACCCGCTCAATAACAATGGTATAAATGAAACAACAACACAAAACTATGAAGGATTACCACCAGCTGTTCTTCTAAGATACCAACACTTTGGGCAAAAGGTTATATCAGCATACTTTGGCTACATTTGAGCTGAACTGTGCTACACCTGTGTTTTATATTTATTTATAAAAGAGAGAAAAGGTCATGATCTTTATTATGCAACTATAATTCTATGTTTTCTTATGGGTTTCAGTGGTACCATAACAGGCTCAGTAGACATTTAAAGGTCTATTTTTCCTAGCTAATTAAAACTATAGATATTTTGCTGCAATTATACACTATTGAAAACATATATTCTACAATAGGTTTTGAAATACTGACTCAAAAAAGATCCAACTTCTGCCAGTAATGCCACTTTAGACAATGTCAGAAGCAATAAATTGCAGTAGCAGGAAGTTCCAGCTATCAGTGTTTAAACAGATAAACCTAATGTTATAAATTGTAGGATGTTCATAATTTATTCAGACATTGTGGTAAGAAAATAAATCTGTTTATTATAAAATACAACAAGGTTTAGAATCATAATGTTAATATTCTTTCATCCTTTTCAAATATTCCCTTTCTCCGTCCATTCCTATTAATCTCATTTTATTCCAGCACACACAGCAAATCAAACCACTCCCGGCCCATAACTCCATCCATCTGAAAGGTTTTATAAACATATTTTGCATATCAATATAGGTGCCTTCAAATTGAAATCCCTTTCTATTTTAGGAGATTTCTCTTTGATAGCTTCTCATTACAGGAATGTCGGCTATGCATCAAATGAAAATGTCAGAGGCTCAGAGCGAGCTAATGTCACTTTACAGTTTAACCTGGTTTGCCTTGGAGATGATGAACCACTGGCCCCAGTCGTGAGGAGCGTGGTCTTGGGAGGCTGACATTGACCGGGTGCCAGTCAATCAGTCAATGACAGGCTTACATGTGTCCTGCTGTGTTACTCACTGGACTACACACGCCAAGTCACACAGTTAAACACGGCCTTGCTTCTGCTAAAGAGAGGACTGATCCAACATGTGAGAAAAACTGTGTGAAAGAGATATATTCATTCTTCCAGCACTTAACTTTGATTATTGTTTAACTTATGTTCAAAGGATTATTGTAATTTAGGTTGTTCTATGATTATTTGGTGCCTTCCTCTTTGCTTTTTAGCTGTTGATTAAGCATTTGTGAGGGAACACGGGGGAATATATTCTCTTTTTTTTGTGTTCAAGTTCCTTAAAGTAAAAGTTAATGTTGCCTGTTTTTAAACTTTTTTAACTTTAAACTTAGAAATGGCACATTAGTTTGTTAAAATGGCATCATTTAAGCAAAAAAAAGATATAATGCAATCTTCATAACAACATACAGAATGTTCTTTTACTTTTTTTTCTCTTCTTTATGCTGGGGAATACTTCCATCATATATTCCCTCTGTGTTCCCCCACCTTCAGTTTTACAAATTAAGCACTGGATAAAACAGATACTAAACTGAAGAACATTTTGTTTTCTTTTGGTAATGCTTTGGGAATCTATTAGGAAAAGTGTTTTGTATTTATTGGTGCTCACTAGTGACTGTGTTAACTTTTAGATACAGAAAATATACAGAAGAAAGAGAAAGGTAGCTTCAAGCTTTGTAGCATGTTAATTAAGACAGTTACATTTGTGTGCTTTATGCAGTGACGCTCAGAGGGATATGTGCGTGTGCTCCTGTAGCGGCTCATTCTGTGGCATTGAGCTTTGTCTAAAGATTGAATAAGGACTAAAGCCATGAGCCTGAATCAGCTTAAACAGAAAAGTAACACTGGCAATGTTGGAATTATTAGTCAAAACACTTAGGCACAATTTTTATTAAAATCTCAGCGTATTGTTCTCAGTGCATGTCTGAATACTTCAAATACTAAAACTAGTATTTGCTTGATAAAAAACTAGTTTTATTAAGTGTTTTCTGTCAAGTTTGAGCAATGGTGAATAGGAAGAGCTCTGGTAGAGTGCATGCAGGTTGGGTTAGACTAGAGGTTCAAGCTGTGATGGGAAAGTCATGCAGTAACAAGCGACCTGTAGCGTTGTTGTGCCTCACTCTGCTTCCTGTGCTCATTCGGTAATGAGGCTTTATTCACACAGTGGCTGTGTCAAGACATCAGTCCCCCCCGAGTGTGGACAAATGTCTCTGTTTCAATGTGTAAATGATGTTTGTGCGTTATCTGTGGCCTAATGATGAGCCGTACTGGGGAGACGGGGGTCTAATGAAGGGGGTGCGAGATGGTGGCAGCAGTAATGTGGTGTGGGGGCAGTGTGTGACATTAAAAGAGGAAGCAGTCGTTCCAATCACTCATTAATTAGATCATCCTTCTCCTGTGCTTCTCATTGTGTGGATCTCATCTAGTATTTCTGGCGCTGAGGTCAGCTGACCGTCGCGCAGTGTGCTAATGCAGAGGAGGCATTAACCCCAATCTCTCGGCTTGTGAGACCGCTTGGCGAGCATCCGTCCCCAGAGACTGGTGGCATGCTTTTGTCTGGCTGCCAATCTTATTTCCTGGATAGCTTGCACACTTATTTCATTTTTGGCCTGTTTCACAGCCCTGTATTGATTTCTTTGGAGCATCATGTTGGTGTGTGGATAAAGGGCTCTTTTTCAAACCGGGTTCTGTAATAAGCTTGTTGTTTGTCCAGCGCTATTTGCTTTCTTCTCCTGTAGTCAATAAAAAGAACACCATGTGATTTGCTGCCATTATTTGTCTGTCCATGTGATTTAATAGAGAAATCAACAAGTGCAATAATTAAATCAGACAATCAAATACATTTGTTTTTTTATGCCACTTTAAATGAACTTCTTATGTAGCACTACTTTCTTTGGGTGTTTATGTGTCTAACCTTTTTCTTGGCCAGGGTCTTATTTCCCCTGTTGCATTTCATATCCCTGTGTTCACTCAGTCTGGCTTCGTGTGTCGGTAGGTTGGGTATCAGAGACGCCGCTGTCTGTCTGTCAGTCCCTGTGGTACATTAGCCGTCCCTTACCATGTATTATTGATTCCCTTGCTCTAATCACTGTCTCCCTGTTGAAGATGAGCCTTTACTGCCTGTAGTGCTGGAGTTTATGTTGGCCACATCAGCCTTGGCTGAGGCTGAGTCTGTACAAACACAGCAGCCTGACAACAACAGGTTGAGGTCTACTAAAGTTATAATATCTTACACACCATATAAACCATAAAATACAAATACAGCAAAATGTCAATAGCAACACAAACGACAAAGATAACTTTCTTTGTTTAAAGTTGTGTTTTTTTAACTTCCTGCCAAGTACCACCTCAGAAGATACTTGTCTCTAGTCTAAGCCTATTGAACTTGAATTGAAATACTACAAAATTAATTAAGAACTAAATTTTTATTTTTATTTTATTTTGTTCATGACTTTTTGTTGCCATATTAGGAACTAACCCAGTTTTTCTATTGGTCCAAAGAAACAGTATGGTATAATATGGTTTGCAATTGTAAAGTAAGGTCTTGTCGTTGTGTGATTAAACAGTTTTCAATTAAAAAACATAAAAAAGTAAACACTGCATGTTTAACCCATGTTTACTCAAGTTTTTAATATGAGCTGGCATAGTATAGTATATAGTATAGGCTAGAATAGTATAGTATAGTATAGTATAGTAAAGTAAAAAATAGTATAGTATTGTATAGCATAGTATAGTAAAGTATGAAATAATATAGTAGAGTATGGTATGGTAGAGAATGGTATGGTGTTGGTATGGTACAGTATGAAGTAGAGTAGAGTAGAGTAGAGTAGGGTAGATTAGAGTTGAGTAGGGTAGGGTAGAGGTGACTAGGGTAGGGTATAGAGTAGAGTAAGGTAGGGTAAGGTAGAGTTGAGTAGGGTTGAGTAGGGTAGAATAGTGTATAGAGTAGGGTGGGGTAAAGTTGAGTAGGGTAGGGCAGAATAGAGTTGAGTAGGGTAGAGAAGGGTATAGGGTAGGGTAGGGTAGAGTAGGGTATAGAGTAGGGTAGGGTAGAGTTGAGTATGGTAGAGTTGAGTAGAGTAGAGTAGGGTAGAGTAGAGTAGGGTCGGGTAGAGTAGGGTATAGAGTAGGGTAGAGTAGAGTTGAGTAGGGTAGGGCAGAGTAGAGTTGAGTAGGGTAGAGTAGGGTATAGAGTAGGGTAGGGTAGAGTTGAATAGGGTAGAGTTGAGTAGGGTAGAGTAGGGTATAGAGTAGGGTAGGGTAGAGTTGAGTAGGGTAGAGTTGAGTAGGGTAGAGTAGGGTATAGAGTAGGGTAGGGTAGGCTAGAGTAGAGTAGAGTAGAATGAAGTACTTTATATAGTTTATATAGTTTATATTGTAGTGTTTATTTGACCTGGTCAGCCACCTCTGACCTTGCTCTTGCTTAGAGTGTGTTTACATTTACATTACATTTATTCATTTAGCTGACACTTTTATCCAAAGCGACTTACATTGTTCTACAGTAATTACCAGTCACTGGAGGCAAGGTGGGTTAAGTGTCTTGCCCAAGGACACAACGACAGTATGAACTGTGGGGAGAGTGGGAATCGAACTGCCTACCTTCCAGTTGAAGGACGACCGCTCAACCACTGAGCCACTGCCGCCCTTGATTCTATGCTGACATTTTCCCTTGTGTATCATATACAACTAAAAAACCTTGCATGCCCAGGTTTTGTGCAGTGGTAGCAGCAGCAGCTGTGTTTCAAAATGTTTCCATAAATTCAATTTCCATAGGTTTCTGCACAGACCGAGCTGAAATGAAGCCATGTTCCCCAGATGAAAGCTGGTCTGTTTGACAGCGATGAAACAGATGTGGACAGAGCAGAAAAATAAAAGCCCAGACTTTTGTGCCCTTTCAACTCCTTCATCAGCATTTGTTCTGAGATTGAGAAAGACAGAATCCACACAGCGGGAAATCAATTACATTCACACCCATATAGATCGGAAACCACTGGTGATCTGCATTTTTCTCCTCAACTATGTCTCGCTGAAGAACAGAGGGACTTTAAAGACTTTTAAAAGCCATGGCTGCTTTTGAGTGAGTCTCTGCTGGGTGCTTTGGCGCAGTGAAATGCGGCCCATGGGACGGGTTCACGTGGGAGTCGGGACGCTGAGGAAAGGCGTACAGTAAATGGGTGGAAAACACAAAGTGGGTCAATCAACTTGTGGCATTACAGCGCACTTCTTATGTCACACTGACATCATCAGAATGAGCCCCACCCGAGGGAGTACTTCGGACATAAAACACGCACGTTACTGGATCTGAGTCATGCGGAGCTAAGTTATCGATCAATACTTCGCTGATGTCATTTCACTCTAAATCACATTAATCATTGTTCGTGCTAAGTAACTAAACACAGCTCTGTTTCATAATGGCAACGGTGAGGCTTTCCAAAGTTTGAAAGAAAACTTTAAAAGGTGTGACTCAGATTTTTGGAACTCATCTTTCAAAAGCATTCAGAACAATAGTCAGGGTTACTTCTTAATTCACACTTTCTTTTACACACAGTCACAGCCAGACAAGTGTTTGTTCTCTCTACAAACAAAAGGACAGGCTATGAAAGACTTCCATGTGATTCAGATGAGACCTTGACTACGTCGTGTTGGCAACTAAGGAGTGTTACTGACAAACTGAGAAAAGATAAAGTAATTAATAAGAAGTATATCAAAGGAAACTGAACAGATCATTTAGATTGGTTGTCTTTTGTAACATTTCAAAGGTAGCACATATATTTTAGTTGAGTTTATGTTTTTCAGTTAAACGCTGGCTCAATCTGTGTATATGTGCCACAGCATGAATTTGTTTTTCTTACTTTTTTGGAAGATCTTTCTGGTAAAAAGTAAGCACAATGTTTTAAAATGAAACCTTTTTGTGAAGGGCTTTGGAAAGTTCTTTTTTATTCTATGTCTATTAAGTGGGCAATAGACTAATTTTAAATATGTGTGCACAGACTTTTAAAATACATATTCTGGTTTGGCAAGTCTTTATGCACACTATGAAATTAGAGCTTATGGGGCTGAATCATTCTATACGTATGGATGATAAGCAACAGATGAGCACATGATACTTCTCTAATAACATCAATAAGTGAACAAGAGCTCACCAAATGTGTTTTGAAGCGGCCAGTGTTTCCCTAAATTGAAAAAGATGAGTTGAGTTGAAATATTACTGCACTGAATATGAACAGTGAGTCAGTGTGATTATAGCCAAGACAGATAATGTTCAGTCAGGTTCCATGAGTAAAATTACACAAGCCCAAGTGTGCAAATGCTAAATAAAAGAATAAGTAGCCTATTAAACATTATTAAATGCAAATGTGCCGCAAACATTTTACTGAGACGCAAATAAAGCACTGCTGTAAACCATAGTATATTTTGTTCTTTAAACCTTATCATAAAGGCACCAGGATATTATTAAATAAGATTAAGAAGTAGACGTAAAAAGCACTGACCTCAACCTTGGTGAGAACTGGACGTAGCTGAACCTAAGTTATTTATGAACTGCTAGTAAACCATAAACTAACCGGTTGTCAGCATCAACGTTGGGAGCAAACTCAGCAAAACATAAAGTCATCTAAATAGATATTTTACTTTGAGATTTATACTTTGACTTGGTCGCAGTAAACATTTAAATTGTTCCAGTGTTTGAAATTTGTATTTCTGGGGTTCAATTCCATGTTACACGTTACAAGGGTCACAAGCCAGGGTGCCTTTGTGCCGGTCCCAAGCCCAGATAACTGGAGAGGGTTGTGTCATGAAGGGCATCCGTTGTAAAACCTATGCCAGACTAAACATGTGAACCACTAGAGGACTCTCTGTACTGACCCCAGAAGAAAGTATCCAAAAGAAATGTTTTGTAAGCTCCCGAACAGGCATGCTGAAAGTGCTGCTTGGTTTCGTAACACAATGGGTCACAACAAGCTGTTTTATGATTATAACAAGAAATGGGGACTTTTACATGTAAACATTTTTTCTCTGTTCATTCCTATAATTAATTCAACAGCTTATTGACAGCCGTGAATTGCTGTGTATGTCCACTCCTCCGCCTTGAAATAGAAACACTTTTTTATTAAATCTGTTCAAAACTGTAATTGTAAACTGGCATTGGGTTACAAAGCCTCTGCTGCCGTGTTGTATAAAATGCCATCTGGGGTAAATAATATTATATTTGCTGAAATAAAGCCAAATGCTTCATAATTACATGGGATAAACCTTCAGAGCAAATATAGATTATGTTGTGTACAGTAACAAACACTGGCAGATTCTTTATGAAGCACATGAATCTCATTAAAAACATTTTCACTGAGAGTCTTAAAAACGTCTAATCTCTTCTTATCCAGTCTTGGCTTATCTTGGATCCATTACAATTGATTTGATTAAGCATCCTCTTTAACTAAATTCATTATGCGGTAACTGTACGGTTGAATGAACTGTGCCCATGTCAGGTGCCCACGGTGCTGCTTATTATAGCACACGGGGGTCTTCAGCTCATCTGTTGTATTTGCGCAGCAGCTCACACAGAGAGACCTCTCAGCCCCAATGCAATCTCACCTCATTAACATTTTAGGTGACGGGTCTGTCACTGCCTTAATTAACAATTCATGAGCACGGCTTATAGCTATATTAACATTTTACAACCAATAAATCAGCTTTTCTAATCTTCCATGTGTGGCTAGATGAGCATGAACCTGCCCGTGCTTCTGCGTGTGAGGCATGGGGGGGTTGTGCGTGGGTGGGTTTATGCATTTCCAACAGACAACCAGTGTTACTCCCTTTTGTCTCATGCCATCAGTCGTCGGACACGGCATGTGTTTGACATGACTTAAGCTGGATTTTACATAGTGTCTCTATGCCTTCACCTTCAAACCTACGTCCAGATGCCTTCATTGAAACCTTCTCTTAAATAAGTCCTCGATGACTGAGAACCTCCACAGACACTCTAGTACAGGGGTGGGCAAACTAAGTCCCGGGGGCCACATGTGGCCCATTGGGGTGTTCAATGTGGTCCCCCAAGCATTTACTAATATTTTATTGATGATTAAACACTGCATATATGTTTCCTTTTCCTTCAATATTTTGCAGCAATTAGTTGATTACATTATAAGACTTGCTCCAAACGGTAAATACTTTGGGGCAAAAGAAACATGTTTTTATTGAGCATTAGTGAGTTCCCTGTGTTGGCCCGGCCCTCCACAAGACTTCCAAGTTCTAATGTGGCCCTTGGGGAAAAATAATTGCCCACCCCTGCTCTAGTATTTTAGTATTTTAAAAAATGTGAGAGGCTGGTAGAAGATATGAACCCAGTCTAATCTCAGCTTTCTGAACTCCAAACAGAAACCTTTGTTATTTTGTGTTTTCCCTTTAAATAAAAATTTTGGCTCATGTGAGAATTCTCTTGTCGCTTTGCTTACTCTTGAAAATGGAAATGACCCTAAAAGTGTTTCTGATCTGACTTAAAATTGTCAACAGCAAAGTCAACAAGTAAAAACAACCTTTCTGTAAGTTCAAATGTTTCTGTAACCTTCTTGTAAAATAAGATGTGCTCAGAACCGTTTTCAACAATAAATTGCTGAACAAATAATGCAGCATCTTAACATAAGTAGGCCCTAGGTGAAATCTGAAGGTAAAGTCCTCTTACACCGAAACATTGAAAGTTTTTTGAATCCAAAGTCTGCCTCAGAAATGTTTTCCCGTGAGTGGTTAAAATAAAATCTGATCAAAACATCACATCTCATAATCTCCTTTGCACTGTGGAGCAAAAGGGGAAGAAAGTGAAATTGAAGTATAAATTCCAGCACAGCACTCCGAGGCAGGCCTCTGACCCCACTTTAAAAAGCACCTGTGTAGGCAGTGAGCAAAGACCTCAGGGTTCCCACTGAGTCACCAGAAGGAAGTGAAGTGCTATCATAATGCATCAAGTAGCCACCGCGTTACAAACCTCTCAGTCTGCCTGGCTGACACAGAAACAATGTTGGATTTTAGACGATACTACTGTACGTGAACGTCTGTCGTGACCTTAAAAGAAGTGCCAACAAGCTGCTGTAGCCTTGAACAGCCCAATATGAGCCAGCACTTTCATAATTCAACAGGCTAATGTAAAAGACCAAGGTGACCGCTACAGCTCGAGCACACAATTTAAAGGATTTAATAGCAGTCTGGGTTTGGGGGGTGCACTGCAGAAAGCATGTACCAGTGATAAATGCAAGGTATAGGCCATAGAAACCCTGCTCAATTCAATAAAGGCAATTCTAATACCAACAGAAATTGACCTGAGGAGGTAAAACAAGGAAATGCCCTTAGATTTATGACAATCAAAATCAATCAAAAGATATTTGCTGGTATTTTCCTGACTCAGTTGTGACTCATCATACTGTTGAATGTCAGGGTCTATACAATAAGACACAAAGGTGGACTAGGTATCAGCAGAATATGGAATATGAGATGTAAATAACTGTATTTAGACGTAGCTTGTACTTTTTTTTTTTTTTGCATTGTTTCACATTTGTTAAAATAATTTCTGTCATCAAAAATGTGAGGAGTGCCATTAGTATGGTTAAAAGTAAGTTTACACTGCAGCATATAGTGTTATTTTTTAGTTTGTTTTGTTTTAATAATTCAGATCTAATATGAGCTGAACTAAATATTGAGCATAAACAATAACAGACATATGAACACTGGTATGAACACTTCAACACTAAAGAGAGTTTTAATTATGAACCTATTGTGCTACCAGTTACACTAACTTTTAACCAGAAAATACATAACCTCAAGATCATCAAAATATACAGCCTCTTTGTAATTTTAGTGGCTCCCCATACACACACAGACACCCTAAAGTGGATTAAATACTCAGTATGTTTACATGCCGGTAGAGAAACCAGATTTATTGCTGCTTATTCTGATTAGGGTCGGACACAGTGGACTGAGCATGCTCCAGAGCCAGACAGCGGCACAGAGTAACACATGTAAACATGGAGAGCCGTGTTTAGAGACCTACTTACTCATTTTTAGACTGAAGAAGAAGAAGAAGACACATACTCTGGGTCACGCTGCCATTAATTATCTTGTTTTTCAGTTATTTTGAGCTATCACGTCATAAACAGTTTAAAAAACGAAGCTAGTTGACTGTAGTTTTTATAGTTTTTATGGGCTTGCATACGGTGAAGTTACCGAGTAAGGAACGGGTTGCTCTTACTTTGTTGTGTTCACGTCTTTTTAACTCGTAAAGTCGGAGTGTTACCGTTGATATTTATTATTGTCTTGATAAACTATATTAGCATTTAACGCTACAAAAGAATCAGGTGTAATGTTAGCTTCTACTTTTGAATACGAAGACCACATGAATGCAGCATAAGTCTGAGCAGAGCGTTGGTAACACAGTTCTTTGATTGTCTCTAGTGCACGTAAACTCAGACAAGGTAAAAAGTCCCGCTGAGAGGGTTTAATGGAGCTGTGAGCATAGTCAGAGTAAGCTCTGCAGGAGAACGTTCTGAGTGACAAGAACAAACCTGATCTGATCTCTGACCCTTTTGAAGCCAGTGTGAACGTAATCCTAGTCTCTGTTTGAATCCTCACTCTCTATTGGATGCTGCTTTAAGCCAAACATTACTGTTCACACTTTTCAAAGAAACTTCTGGAGGCAAAGTTTTTCCTTCAAATTAAAGGCTAATTATCTAAAGTTATTGTTTAAAAGAATATTGATACATAACAGTTAAAATGAATGAAGTTAAAACTCTTCTAAAAGCTCTTCTAAAATAGTAAAACTGTTCAAATGTGAAAGATGATACGAGACAGAAACAGGGCGGGAATAATGAGGATATTGTGACGTAGGTGCTACAGAAACATAAAAATAGTACAAAGACTTACAATTAACATAAACAAAGATATTGAGACCAGAAGGTGATGGAAGAAAGAAAAGTTGGCTGTGCTTTCTGTAATAAAAGGTCCATTTCTCAATCCAGCTCTTTTGGAAAAGGGATTGCCATGACTACAAGCTGTCTTCACTGCTGCTGTGCTGCCCTCTGCTGGAGACCACACAAACAAGCTTTCAACAGTCCCATATCTAACTCACATAACACTCCAACCTGTTCTTCAGCTGAAATATGTGGGTGTGGAGCTATGAATGGAGAATGTAGGTTAGTGTTATAACCTAGAATGCAGGCAGCGTGAGGGGGATTAAAATAACTGGATGAGGCTTATTGACAGTTTACTGATGCACGTTATTCAAAAGGGAATAGTTCAACATAGATCCCCTGC
The DNA here is from genome assembly GCA_024349245.1 of Neodontobutis hainanensis. Classification (NCBI taxonomy): domain Eukaryota; kingdom Metazoa; phylum Chordata; class Actinopteri; order Gobiiformes; family Odontobutidae; genus Neodontobutis; species Neodontobutis hainanensis. The sequence continues at coordinate 296,525 of JALDNG010000133.1, forward strand.
AGACATCCATCACTTACATAAACTCTTCCAGCCTGTCCAAAGCCAGAGCATGGTGCTCGATGATGTGACACAGCAGATAGAGGGTCTTATTTTAGGAAGTGCTATCTCTGGTTTGGAAGCGTGTGTGCTGGTAAAAGCCTCCCTTAGGCTGGGCTGTTACGTGCACAACCATTCACAGCCATTCCTCCTATAATACTTACATCACTCTGACTCATAATCCAGTCCTTGGAATACTTTTTTTTATTTGTATTTCCTTTATGTTACCGCCTGCCTTGTAATATTTTAGTGTTTAATGACAAGCCCCATGAAAACTGTGGAATACCGCTTGGGGCTATATTTCACAAAGCTAAATTTTTACCATTTGTTAAACAACTCTTACTCTTTTTGTTTCCTCACACACCAAGCAGTGCCTTCTTTTCTGAAGTGTTGCCGATCTCTTGAGGGGGTAATGTGCTACTTACCTTCTGTCTCAGTGCACATTAGGATATAGGCAGACGGCAATGCGCTCACTTTGGCTTAAAACGGGATTTGTTCATTGAAGAGGAATTCACATAGGAGCTGCAGACAAGAACAGACTGCACAATGCATCCTGGGACACAATGCAAAATTACAAGTAGTATCAGCGCTTGAACTGAAAGGGATTGATCTTGTTAACATCATTAGTGAGGTGTGGGTTATTGGCTGATGGCAGACAAAGAAGATCAATGTGTCCCAAAACCACTTCATAATAGTAATTAATGGCCCTTTCAAACGTCACTGAGACCCCGAGGCTGAAAAGTTTTAAAGAAAAGTGGGGGAGGTTTTGTTTCCTTCTTTTTTTTGTTCTTATTCTAACTTTGTAGGAGGAGGGCGTGGGCCCCGGACGTCATTCCAAGGGAGTGAATGTGGACTTCCCCAAACTTCACTTATTATTGGAGTATCCCTCACTGGGGCAATGTGGTCTTGCTGTACGTGAACGCCACGCACCCGCTGTGTTTGTGCTTGTTGGGAGATCTGTGTGATTCTGAATGCAGTAGGTATGACTTACAGACATGGAGAGATGGAGTGGCGCTGGGCACTTTTCACTTTGCTTTTCAACTTGGAGCTGTCTTTCGGGTCGCCCTCGTCCTATGACCTCTTCCAGGGGAACGCACACACTGGAGCCGTGCACAGACACAGAAACAGGTAAGAAAATGTACTCACTCGTTGTGTTATTTATGACAATTTCGTGAATCTCTGGCGCGTAATTGTTGTGTCGATGCCAGTTAAAAAGCGACGTTTCTTAAGATTTGACCAGATTTTTACGGTCACATTTGAGTTATTTGGCGTTGTTAAACTCACATGAACCTAGCTAGCGTTTACTTTAGACTTTATCGGCCTGCTGTGTTTAATTTTAGCCCGAGTCTTCCAGAAGTGATAAGATGTAGATAAGTGCAGGAATGTGCGGGGATTAGTCAAATCTTACATCAGCTTTGAGTGCATTTCCAGTTGTTAGCTTAAACAAGCGAGGAGAACGGGCATTGTTAGCCTTAGGAGTAAAACCACAACATTAGCCAAAAGTACATCCAGTAATGATCCTCTAATACTCCCTCTCTGTGTCTCTCCTCAGGAACTGGTGCGCCTATGTGGTGCACAAGAACGTGAGCTGCGCGGTGCAGAGCGGCGTGGAGACCTACCAGGAGCCCGTGATGGCCCCCTGTCCCGTGTACAATACAGACTGCCATCAACAAGCGACGTGAGCCTCCCGGGAACAGGGGTCAAAGGGGGCATCTGTGGAGGAGGAAGGGTGGGAGAGAGTCAGTGTTTCTCTGACAGATAGGACTGAGAAAACTAAAAGTGTGACGAGGAAGTGCTTCAGAGCAACATTATGTAACTTTTTTTAACTTCAAAATACCTAAGCTTTTTTTTTTTTTTTTTTTTTTTAAAAAGAGACCTGGTTTGAGTGATACTTCTATAATGTAAGTCTGAGTGACAGGGCATGCTGCCACCTCATGGTAGCATACAGCCAAGAAGGACAGGAGAGAAGGGCAGAAAGGGACACAGGGTGGATAGCTGCAAACTAGTTTTCAAATACTAGGATAGGAGCATCTAGTCCTAGCTCCAGCCCTTTAGGACCCCAACTGCAAATTGAATTCTGACTAAACGTAATGTCTTCGGCCTATTATTAAAGGTGGAGAGGGCGTCTGCCTCCTCGACCTGGCCTGGGCTGGGAGCTGATCCTAAAACAGAGGAGCGTGGTCCTGTTCTAGCTCCTGTTCTATTTTTCAAAACTCTGGGCACCACAAGCATTTTGGGACCACGGAGGTCTGTTGGGCTGGCAGCAAATACGCTCTTTAAGTTACATATAGTCCTTGACCATTAAGCAAATGCATTTAGTTGCAGTTATAATATTCATTCTTTGCCATTTGTGTTTAAGTATAGGCACTGTTTGTGAAAGGGGACACATTAACCACGAAGCTGCATGGATTTATTGGTACATGTGTGGCTATCTTTATACAGCAGGGAGTTTTTATGTAATTCTAATAATTAAGGACCAGGGTGGGCTGATCTAGGCACTGAAGCATTACCAGTGAGGTGTTTAAAGTGCGGCTGGTTACTCCAACATGTAACTCTCAAAACAGATTTAAATCACAAGATATTTGTTTGAGAACTAACAGCCACATGAGAAGCTTTTGTCTCGTCAGTGCTTTAGTGGGTATACATCCTAAAAAGGGTGACGGCATTATTATTCTTGAACAAGCTTAGACTTTGTACGGGGCCACAGATGGCCCTCTGTCCTGGACTTGTCTGGGTTAGGGTTGTGGAAACCCAGGAAACAGACACAAATAAGTGAATGTAAAACTATAACCGCATTGCTTTTATTTGGCCTTTGCTACAATGTTTTGGTGAACTGGTCTAAAGGATTGTTAAAATCAAGACTTGACAGAAACATTTTGACTCACTAGCCACTGTTACATGTGGACTTTAAACTTCATTAACCACTCAGCATTTTCACTAGCCACAGTTTAGATGTTGAAAAAAGTATGTGAAAATCACTCAAACTCAATTTAATGTAAATCTGTTTAAATGGACTGGTCATTATACTAATGGAAAACAGATAGATATAACTCTGGTCCAGTCCCTCTCAACAGTGACACGTTGATCATTGGGAAAATTCACTGTCGCTGTTTATTGGTTCTGTCTGGGCACACTGAAGTGATCTTCAGTGCAGAAACACACACTGTAGCAGAATTAATATTCAAGGTTTTTTATTCATCCATGTGTCCTAAAAAGGAAAAATATGTGTGCGAGAATGGAACGGTGTGTTCATGGTCACAGTAAACCTGGAGCTGGGTCCAGTCATATTTCCTTAGCCTTCAACCAGTGCAGTATATATTACTCATTCTCTTACTAACCATCTGCAAATGTACTGCAAAAAACACATTGCATTATAGGACAGAATTCACATTTTTCACTTTCACTTTTTTACCAGCGACGCTAAAGTTTCATTGGCTCTAGTTCAACTTCTGCTTTGTGTAAAATAAATCCTTTATAAGTGTCCTTTGTGTATAGCCTACAGCAAATAGCTCAAGCCCTAATTTTAACTGATGGCCAAATTCAGTTTTACAGCCATACTGCTAATTGCACATAACAATAATAAACTATATGGTCGGCTTGTTAAGAAACTTGGAAACCTAATCTAAAGGAATTTCAAGACGTAACCAGAAGCTTGACTCCCTTCTGTCTCTGTCCTGCGGATAAACAGTAGGCTTTCTGCACACACTGTCACGATTCGGATGATTTAAAACCATTTAAAGTTAGGCTGATTACATTATATTAATATACTTCATCTTAACATACAGTAATATATCATACAGTATTGGTTGAACGGCATTTTTAATTTTGTGACGTAAAAAATAAAAGTCCCCAAACAAAGCCTGGAGCTTTTCATATGCGGTAACTGGGAGTAATTAGTGTCTTTAGTCGTAATTGGTGAGTAACAACTGTCAGGAAATTTGTACTGCAAGATGTTGTGTTGCAAACAATTGTATTTTTAAGTTTGAAAAACCACACGTTTTTCAAATTGCATGTGGTATGTGCGGTTGAGCTTTGTGATGGATTCAGTCAGTGTGCTGTGGGAGTGCTTCCTGGAAACTCATAAGTCCCAGGTCACAAGAGCACAGCTTTCTGCAGAAAAGCAAGCAAACCTGGCACAAAGACGAGATACCATTTTTTTTCTCTTTTATTTAAAAAAAAAACCGTGATATACTGCGTTGGTTCATCAGGGATAAGCCTTGAGTTCATATTGTTGATTAGCAACAAGCCCCACAGGTTTTTTTTTTATGTTTGCTGTGTTATCAGTGAGATGTGTGTTGTGCGTTTCATTCCTCAGCTTTCCAGATGTTTTTCTTGACATCACTGGCCTACAGGGAAGTGATGTCATCTATTGTTTCTGTGGGAGCTATTTGCCTTGGCTAGAGAGAAGAAAATTTTATATAACATTTGGGAAAAGTTGATGCTTATATGTACGGAGCCCCTCTGGTCTCACTATGTAAAAAAAAAATATATATGTAACTAAGTCGTGGCCACGAGATACGCTAACTCGTGGCCACGAGTTAAGCTAAGTCGTGGCCACGAGATACGCTAACTCGTGGCCACGAGTTAAGCTAAGTCGTGGCCACGAGATAAGTAAATATGAAAGCATGCACGCTAACTCTGCCGCCCATAAGGCTCATACATACAGCCAGATGGAGGTACCGTGACCTAAGCCTAGAACGCCCTCTGCTGACGTTTTATCGTAGGCTACACACACATGCTTTTCCAAAATGTCAAAGACTTCAATAATTAATAAACCAGTCTGCACACTACTGTAGACTATCTTAAAATCATAATCAGAAATACTTTATTGATCTTTATTGATATCGATAACCCAGGGGACAATTGTTGTGTCACAGTTGATGTGCACATCAAGACATTTAAAGAAATATAAATAATAATATAAGTTGGTAAATAAACAAGTAGCCTATACACATGTAAAAAGTATATGCTAAATAAATATATGCTATAAAATATGAAGAAGAGTTATAGAGGACCATGGATATGCAGCCTACAAGATTTACATTACTGTATTAACAGAATTGAATTGATTGTGATGAACAGTACTAGTAAATAAATAGAAGCAGAACTGCAGCAAACTATATTACACTGAATATTAAAACAGATAATATTGCACAGAATGTGAAGTATTACATTGCACTACAGTACAGGGTCCATTTAAATAACAAAGGTTATCGATATCAATAAAGATCAATAAAGTATTTCTGATTATGATTTTAAGATAGTCTATAGTAGTGTGCAGACTGGTTTATTAATTATTGAAGTCTTTGACATTTTGGAAAAGCATGTCTGTGTAGCCTACGATAAAACGTCAGCAGAGGGCGTTGTAGGCTTAGGTCCATCTGGCTGTATGTATGAGCCTTATGGGCGGCAGAGTTAGCGTGCATGCTTTCATATTTACTTATCTCGTGGCCACGACTTAGCTTAACTCGTGGCCACGACTTAGCGTATCTCGTGGCCACGACTTAGCTTAACTCGTGGCCACGAGTTAGCGTATCTCGTGGCCACGACTTAGTTACATATATTTTTTTTTTTTTACATAGTGAGACCAGAGGGGCTCCGTATATATGTCTTCATAACGGCAACATTTTTTATTTGAATCATGCAAGCATTGTAACACAAAATGAAAAGAGATTATTTTATTTCCTTCTTCTGCAGATATACAACTCGGTTTCGCCCGACATACAAGATTTCCTTCAAGAGAGTCACAGATTTAGAGTGGAGATGTTGTCCTGGATTCCAAGGTCCAGATTGCAAAGATGTACGACCAGCCTCAAACCAACAAACACGTCCGTCGTTCATTCCTCAAAATCCTGTACATACAGCCCGACACACACAGAGTAAGATAATCCTATTTCAGAATCCTTTCTATTTTTTTAATGTGTGATCATTCATTAAAGCTATATCATCTTGTTTCAGGGACAGAGCGCAGAGAGACAGGGCAGCAGGAGACGAGGCATGGAGGGGCCGATAAGGTGCGACTTTTGGAAGATGAGGTTCAGCGCTTGTCTCAAACCGTCCTTGATCTACAGTCCACTCTGACAGGTTTGACTGCCAATCTGCAGGACGACACCAAGAAGATGCTCGTGACTCTCCTCAACAACATGCATCCAAATAACAGTTCCACGACAGCGGACCCTGAGGACAGTCCTGCCGTTCTGGATGGTCACCAGACAACCAGAGGGGGAGTGGTGGGAGACAAGGCCATTGAAAAAATTGTGGCAAGGTTGGATGATTTTAACAATGCACTGAAAAGCAAAGACGAAGCTTTGGAAGATTTAAAAGGAACTGTGACCAGTCATGAAGGGCAGCTCCGTGTCCTGATGGATACCTCACAGTCTCAGACTCCTGCCATAGCTGAGCTTGATGTTGTACAGTCTTACATTGATGGAAAATTTGACAAACTCAAGAAAGAGTTAAATCAGAATATGAAAGAAGAGTTAGTTAAGCTACAAGTTTCATGCTATGACAAGATCCAGACTGTGCAGAAAACCTGCGACGACCAAGCTGTTACCCTAACAAAGCTTGTAGAAGTTAAGGAAAGTGATCTTAGGAAAGAGATCCGGGCGCTGCGTCTGGAAATGGCCGCTTCCGATGGACCAGTGCGGACCCAAAGGCAGACGGATCCACTGAACATTGATCACAGTGATCATAAAGACTTGTGGCGCGAGATTGATCGCATTGCAGAGGCTCACCGCATCCTGAATGTCCGCATCGACAACGAGCTGGCACACATGTCTGCTCCGCAGATAAACAGTGATTTCAGCCTGCTGCTTGAAGAACTAGAGGCCCGCATTAACGTCACAGAACAAAACGCTGAGACTCATTGTTTCTACATTGAAGCGAAGTTGATTCGTACAATTTCTGATGAAGTGACAGCTCTTCGACAGCTTCTGGATGAGCGTCTGAACAGTATGGAAGACCAGTTCACCAACATGCTGGTGGAGATAAGCAACAACTCCTTCCCAGGGATGTTTAGTGACTCCATGGACCACATCCAGACTCAGGTCAACAACAACAAATTCCTCCTTCAAGGACTGGACGACAAGGTCAATACTGTTGAAGAGATCTGCTCTGCAGGATGCTCAGGTTCAGAAGGAGTCACAGTGAACTCTTCAGCAGCACCGAGTACTTTGATACACTTTATGAAGGATCTGAGCCGCTACAGGAACGAGCTAGATGTCCTTAACACTAACCTCCATGCCAACACAGACAGAGTTAAGCAGCTTGGGGAGCTTGTTGAAAGACAATCAGCTGAAAATCAGATACATGCTAAAAGGGTGGTGGACTTCCAGAAAGGACTGCTTAATCTTCAAGATAATGTGCGCAGTTTGGCTGGAGTTGTTAGTGGTTTAAGTGAGAATATGGGCAAATACAACCGGAACATGCACCTAATGAACACCACATGCTGCCAAACGGTGCAGAGGGCCACCGGACGAGACTATGGGACATCTGTTGCCCCAGGAGAGATGGATGAGCTGAGAAACAGATTCGATGCACTGAGTAATATGGTGTCATCTGAACTCAGTCAGTGTTTGAGTTTAGTAAATGGACGTGTGTCCACTCTGGAAAAGGTATGTGGGAAGTTAGACGGACTTTCGGCTAATGTCCAAGAGGTTAAAGACAGACTGGAGGGAAGCATTATTGGACTCCGAGACTGTATGTATCGCATGAACACCACCTGTGGAAGTCATGGCGCAGACATCAGTGCCATGCAGAGTGCCATTCAGACGCTCCAGTCACAACTGTCTGCGATGGCCCGTCATGTCCTGAAAGACGTCACTGCAAAAGAGCCAGGTAAGACTAAATTTTGTTTAGATGATATTTCTTCCACGCTTTTTTCCTAAGAATCTTAAAAAAAAAAAATTAATCCAAGTTTGAAAGAAAAGATTATTTTTTTTGCCCCTGTTTTGTATAACAAGAGATCTCTCCATTTTTTATTTCATGCATTTGTTAAAAGCCTGTTGTGTTGCAGATGAAGAGTTGAAACTGCCCCAATAATGTGTAAATCCCACTGCCATATTAGGTAAAGCACATGTCTTTAAAGCATCAAACCAAAAGTGGACGAGGACACAATCCTATGTTACATCGAGGTTTCATATTTCTGGCTCATTTCTGGTTCAAGTCACATTTTTGTCAAATTTAGTTTGCACAGTGCCCTTTTTGTCCAGAACTTTGGTCAGATTGTTTTTCTTGAAATCTACCCGTTTTGAGCAACTCTCAGCAGTGAGTACCTCTCTGTCGAGCTGTACAAAGAGATAAAAACAACCTCTGTGTGTAGCACTGACAGATGCTGCTGAGAGCAGACAGCTGAGACAGGATGGACATCTGAGGCATCAAAAATAACACGCTGAATAAAACAGCACACAGTTAGGGCCTTCCTCTGTAGTCGGTACGTGTTAGTCTTGAAGGAATTCCTTTGTGGCTTGATTTTTCTGGACGTATGATACATTATTAATATTTTAAATGATGATTCAGCTTGTGTCAGTATTTAATTCTTAACTATATGAGATGAGTTATTCTAAAAATAGTTTGTATACACAGAGCTCTCTCAGAGGAACCCAGCCTCTTGAAAATGCAGTGTTGCACCATGCACAGCAGCACTGACAGCTTAAGCACATAACTCTAATAAAAATACGAAGCTGGGTATATGTTACAGCAAGAACAAAATACCCTATTAGTGCTCCAAAGTGACAGCCTAAAGGTTTCCACGTCACAATAAGAAATGCTGCTTATGGAGAGATGGTGCCACTTAAAACTATTTTTTAAACTGGAGCTGCAATGTCTGTTTTTGGTGTCTTTGTTACCATTTTATTTAGCCGTCAGGTGAGACTCGTGGGTGTATAGTAAACAATCACCAGCCGCAATAACATTTTGCCACAAAATTGGGCCTTTAGACCATCTGAATAAATAGTTTTTGGTTAAATAATTGTCAACAGAAGTCACTGACTGTTACAAATTAACAAACCTCATTAACCACAGCATTGGTTCTCTTATTATTATTCAATCAATCAATATTTATTGTTTTCTTGTTCAACTCTGTTGCTTTTAAGAAAAAAAGAAACAAACATTTTTGGGACAAATATGTGAAAGAAAATGTGATTGTAGCAGACACTTGAGTGGAGGATGGGTAAGCGTTCCAGACCAGCGCCCAAAGACATGACATGAAGAATCTGTGAATCTAAATTGCCCAAAGTGAATAAATGAGTGTAAATGGCAGTCTGTCAGTGTAAATGTGTTATCCCTGCAATTAACAGCGGCTTGTTTAGTGCATCGTGCCTCATGTAACAAAGTCATTTCCCTCGTGGATTAATCAAGTTGATCTTATCTTATGTTCAAATATAATGGGATAGTCAGTGTCAATAAAGTATCAGAATCTAACTTTTCACCCAAAATAGGAACCTTAAAATCATTATCAACAACCTCAAATGAATTTTGATGGTCTCTTGACATGAAACAGCCTCTCTTTTCAAGACAAAACTTTGATAGATGTAACCGAATGTCAAGGCTCAAATTGACATCATAATTCATAAACTATTTATTGTAAGGTAACAGTCCTATTTGAGTAGGCCTATTTCAGTATTGTCCATTTAGTGGACAATGGGCATATTTTTTTAAAAGTTAGACGTTGCTTTAATGAATGAATGGATTATTTTCATTAGCAAACATTAACAGTCTCCAAACTGTTATGCAGCACGTTCAGCTTCTGTTTGTACCAAACCTGACTTTGGATAAGTCACTAAAACAACAGCAAATTATACAATCTAAACCTTTAAGTCTAATGACAGCTCACAGATATTCACAAATGGCCAGTGAAGTACTCTCAACCGGATAAGTATATGCTCACAAAATACACAAAGCATTCCCCTTAACTTTCAGCATAAGAGTTTATTAAAGCTTGATTAACATCTGTGTAAACACAAACCTTTCCTGAAGATAATCCTCCATATAATGCCCTCTACCTGCTTCGTTTACATGGAAGCTTGAAGGGAAGGATCAGATCCCGTGAATGGCCACAGGGTATTTCCCAGAGTGGGAGGACACGAGTTCACTGTGCCCCCAGTTCTTGCCTTGACTATGTCATTCAATATGTCTCTGCACCAAGAAGCAGAGGCCCACATCGGAAACTTCCTGAGACCGATAGAGTAATGTTGATCTAAAAATTCCTCTACTTTATGTCAGGAATGGGACAGGTATATATTAAATTCCTAAATTAAAAAGTTCTGTTTATCCCCGAGTGTGCGCCCTCTCTAGCCACTCTGGTGAATTATCCGCCCTGGTTCGTGCCTCAGTGCTCCCTCGTGTAAAGGCGAGAACAGCTCCATCTTTCCTACTCCCTTTATGATCATGTTGAGTTGTGAGGTCTACTTTTTCTTGCAGCGTGACATGGCTTTTTTTACTCCAACCGCAAAACTGCAGACCTCAACTTCAGCTTTGCACACATACAAAATGCCCGTCTCTTCATCCCCCCCCCGACACACATGCTCACATACCAACCTCCAGAGATTCCCGTAGGGTGACCTCAGCCTGATGTGTGGAGTCTGGTCTTCATTAAGGGCCCTGACTCACTGCTGGAGTCGCTCTTGATGGAGAGAAACAGGGCTCCACACCCTGAACCAGATGCTTCCACTGCCCTCAGCTGTGATGTCATGACTGGGGCCCCCATCACTCCCTTTTTGCAGATGCCATTTGGGCCATGAACCAACACAATGGTATGACAGGGATGAGGGTGGATGATCTGTAAATACAGCGTGTGAAGGTATTTAGTGTCTCCATTTTGTCAGATACAGTGTGGCCTGTTATTTCCCAACACTGATATTTGATCTCATTACCTTACATGGAACAATGCAATGAAGTCTTGGCATGCTCACTGAATACAGTTTTGCAGCAGGGTAGTCAGATGTTTGTTCTGGCTTTTGCTTTACGGCTTTCAGTTGTTTTTATAAAACCTGAAAAACACAAAGCAGCTCCTAATTTCTACTTTTTTTATGAGTATTTGATAACGTGCTATGTAAGATTTGTTCGTAAGGAAACATTCGCCATCCATCACGCCACTTCCAATGGGTTTTTAGTGGATATCTTTGAAAGAATCTGTTTGCAGCTGCAGAGTTTTAAGACTAACAAAGGGCAAGCTCTGAGTCTGTAGCGCTTCATTAATTCGTAAAAAGGATAAGTCTCTCATAGTTGCTTTAGCCCTAAACGCTGTTTAGGGGGAAGACACAAGCAAGTCCATGTCTGTTGCTTCATTTTCTTATCGACATCTTGCGTGAACAAATCCCCTCCTGTACTGTTTGAGTCATACGCCAGCCAAGAAACGACAGCTATTCTCATCTACTTTCGTGCTTGTTGCAGATAAAAGCCAGGTTTACTCCCATTAATCATCAAGGCTTATCCACTTGTTTGGATTCACTGTACTTACTTTCCTTTGCACCAGACTCATGCCAAAACTACCAAGCAGCTAGCACAAGTGTAAATAAGTCAAAGAAATACTGGCTTCCTCATCACTTTCTCTGTGAGCTGCGATTGGCTGAAAGTTACAAACTCAAAACATCTCTTCCTTGTAATTAAAAGTGGTAAATGGTAGAATACAGACATACTATACGAGGTGGTTAATATATACATTCACCTCCAAATTATTCCAGAGGACCAAAGGTGTGGAATAAAAGTGATTTCTGTTGCATATGGATGAAGTAGTTAAAAAAAAAAATCTTGCACATTATCCCTTTAAAGGTCTGTGTTAGATCTCAATGTCTGAAATCGCAATCCCACGAGAGTTTTGAAACTCTATCTTTATTTCAAACAAGGAAAAAAATCTAAATGCAGATAGAAGTTCAAATCCTCAGCTCTGTGGATTTAACTGAACGGTTTTGTCTCTGTTTTTCGAACCTCATATTCTCCAGACAGTCATATGCACATCCTCGAGGAACACGAACAGACGAGGTGTTGTAATAACTTAACTGAAGGATTCACAGGAATAGCTTTACCCTTAGACTCAGGGTGACTGCTGTCTAAATGGAATTGTGTGACTTGAGTTTGCGAAAAGGTTGTTGGCACCACGTTACCATCAGCAGCTGCAGCGGCGGAAGGTTTTGGCCTTAGAGCCTGTGTGTGTTTGTCCTGCCCCAGCAGGGAGCTGTTTTTGTTAGAAAGTTGAGATCGTTGCATCATTTAAAGGTTTAGCTGTGTCAAAGTGAAGTTAAAAAGTAGGCAATAGGCTTTAGTGTCTTTAGCACAATTGTAGATTTTAGGATACAAAAGGGTGTTTAAATATTCAGAATGGGACTAACTACATTGTATTTCTCCAAAGTTAATTTGCTCCATTTTCAGCTACTCCTTTTTTCAAACAAAGAAGAGGAGGAAAGGACAGTTTGGTCATTTGTGTGTGAATTGTAGCACATAGCTCCCACTGATTCTCAATAAACATTTTTACAGTTATAATATTATGGTCTAAATGTACTTATTTAAACAGGAACTAAACTTTTCTGGTGGTCTATCTGTAGCTGTTGCTTTGTTACACAGGTTTTTGATGTTGCTTTACTGAGGTTTTTTTTTTTTTTGCCTGCTGCTTTGATCAAAATCTCTCTAAAGAATAATTATCTGAAGATGAAGAGCTCTACTATCAGTGTGATATGTCTTGGGTAAGAGGACTAAGGCTTAATGATTTTTAGTAGCTGTTAGTTAATCCAGCCTTAGACAGCTTACAGTGTAGCTGTCACGCTGGTTGTAAACTGGTTGAAAAGCAATAAAACGGTAGTGTGCTGTTAACAGTGCTCACTCAGCCCTCAACTTGCTTTTTTAGCAGCTTCACAATACACAACCATCACACACAAAGCATTTGCAATTTGATTTGAAATAATGAGCAGGTTTGTCAGGTTGGCGTTTGTGTAAGCGCTACACACCTCACGATAAAACTAAGATAATCAATGCTGAGCAAGGATTATTGGAAAAAGAGACATTTGGGTGAAACAGTTGTTCGAGAAGGTCCTTGGGTTTGATCTCTGTGTAAAGTTTGCATGCACTCCTCGGGTCTGCATACTTTTCTTCCAGGTACTCCAGTTTCCACCGCAAAAGGACTCTATTGAAAAAAAGGTTAGAAGCTTCCTGGATAATTGTGTTTGTGACAAGATGATATGAGAATTGGCCAGTGTAGTGTACAAGTAGGTGTATATTTATTAGTTTAGATTGCCTTGTGTCAATAAAATAGGGAGTCTGAAGCATTGGTTGGGCTTACTTCCTGTTTACTGAACTGAGGCTGTGCTGACCATAATGTCACTATCCACAAGTAAACCATACAATCTTAGTTCTAAAATTCCCAATATTTCTTTAAGGATATACTCAAAGATATTTGTTTTTTGGTCCAGCATTTTTCTACTGCCCATCATTATCAACATATCATTTCATCCTTCTTTCTGTTATTGGGTTTACCTCTCATGTGTCTCGTGTTGTAAGGACACCAGAGGACACTCATCCTGTAAATATAAAAAGAAGTTAGTATAAAATAGGTGCTTTGATTTCATGGATCAATGCTTCACAATTGTTAATCTTAGCTCAATATTGCTGAAGCAGCCAGCGAGATTAACCGTCTACTGTGATGAAGGAAAGAAAGAAAAACAAGACATCAAAGGCGTTTTGAAGTCAAAGGGTGTCTGTGAGGGAGAAAACTGAAAAACTGTGTTCGACAGCGCCACACATGCTGCATATCTTCAGTCAGTCGCAGAGTTAGCTTTGACTGCTTTCCCATGAGAGAGCGTTTTGGAAACTGCAAGCTGAGGTGTTTTACATCTGGAAGTCTTCAGAGGACAGAATGGGAGTCCCCAAGGTGTGCCACAGGGCACACAACTCGAACCGCCCATCAATAATATTTCTGCAGGGAACACGGGGTGTGAATGAAAAGTGTATGTCATGGTATGAGCAGCGCATTACGTTCGTGTGTGTGTAACCGCCACACCTCTCGTTGTGTCCCTTTGACACCGTTTTTCCATCGCACATCAGCCTGTCTGGTCCAATATGCCCCGACGATTTTCAACACTGTCAACCAAAAGTGTATGATCAAGAAAGCCCCCCTCCCCCCCTTTCCTTTTCGACAACAACATCTGGCTTTAGTGATGCTCTCTCTTGCACCAGTACTCTTGTGTATACTTTTGTGTGTACTTTTTTTTCCGCAACTTCGCGGTTTGCCCCCTCAGCGAGACATAGATCGGCAGCTCATGGGAAATATGCACTCAGTCAACCGGCGTCCTGAAGGAGGCATTGGGAGGAAATGAAGAAGAGATTTCTGATTATCTCAGTACAACATGATTGCTGGGTTTAATTTGCTTTTTTATTATACATGTGGCTTGTGAGCAGCTTGTGGTATCACTCGCAGTAAGAAGGAAGGCTTACTGGCTGATAATTTGTGTTTGTAAGTACAGAATGGGTGATTGCTTCCATAATCTCTTGCAACAGGCCGACTTTTGATGCTATTGTTTTCAGATCCATTCCCACTTGGCCAAAGTGCAAGACTTTTCAGATGAATTATATTACTGTTTAACATTGTTAGTATCTCAGCCGCATGCTGCCAATGTAGCTGGGAGGCTCGTAAACAGAGCACTTTGTTAGTTTAGGTACAGTGCTGAAGAGGCTCTTGGGTTGGCCATCAGCTGTTTTATTTATGCTACATGACTAATTGTTATGTGCTGCTGGCTGCGCGGAAGCATTCACTCAGACTAATAGAGAAATACTGTGCAGCCTTTGTAACCGCTCATAATTATTATACTACTGTTTGTAGTGTTTCATTCATTTTTATGTGGGAGGTTGGGTCACCAATCATTGTTTTGTTTCTTGTATTTATTCTCTGTGACATTTCATTTTAATCATTGTTATTGTTAATAATGGCCCTGTTGTCAGTCTGCACTCACAATCCTCCTGTGTTTACATCAAAACAGTGTTCATAAAGTCTGAATTGTGTTAGATGATGGTCAGGCGCTGTGGAGCTAGAATAATTATCATTTTGAGAATTAATAAAAAAATACAAAGAAAGGGGTAATAAAAAAGATTGATACATTTACATTGCCTCAAAAGGTTTCATATAACATTTAAAGAGCAAAGCTTTTTCCACTAAATGTAACTGCATAACCAGCTGCATTAAGTGAACATTTCCTTTATTTAATTGCCTGCCTGAAAGCATTACTGTAATCCTGGAACATGTGCCCTGTTCGGGGCCAAATGTGCCCACAAGCTTTTAAAGACACCGCAAATCCTATTCAGAGTCAGGAGCAGGACGTGTAATGAGTGTCACTGTTAAATATGACGCGTGGCACAGTGACACAATGCGCCTGACACCTGGTGCAAAACAAAGAACTGTAATTATTTTGGTGATTTGTCCTCGGGACAACATCTCAACTCTCGCTGTCAACACCCGGGAGATGTCTGTGTCCTCAGGGCTTTGGCAAGCAGCCAACTGCTTTCTTTCAGACAGAGGCCATCTGAAACTCACATTTACTGCCCACTCGGCTTTTATGGTTGGTATAATTGTACTGCTAAAAAGAAAAGCTTAGAGATGTGCTGTAAGTAAAGTCTAATTTGGCCAGTCATCCGAGTGTAGGCCGTTAAATGAGAATTCACAGAACAGCACAGGGATTAGATCTGTTGTGAAAGAGGAAGTGTCCAGTGGCTTTGGCTGACTGCAGTTCCAAAAATGTTATTATACATTTGGTAAATTTATTCAATATCTTCTGTTTTCTTGTTTTAGGAATGACCTTAAGACCAGAGAGGCCTTCTTCTGCATCAGACTCAACCCATGGCAGAATTAAACAGATCCACATCCCTTTCATCCTTCCTCCGTCCAGCCCCAGGCAGCCTTACACCCCCAGCCAATCAGGATATCCCAACAACAACCGCAGGATTATTCCACCCAGCCAACCGGTCAACCCCCAGCAGCCTGTGGCCCCAGTGAGGCCTGTGGTGGAGGCTGGAGAGGCAGGTCCGCCAGGATACATGAGTAGAGTCACAGTGAGGAGGGGGTCCGAGGACTCATCCAGCAGCACGCCCATGACAGGGTTCGCTGGAGCCCCAGGTGAGGAAACATCCCGTTTTTTTAAAGCTTTTATAAGGTATGACTGTACAGAGATATCAAGAGAAAGCTCTTCCAGTGCTGTATGATCACTTTAAACCACTAGAGGGAGTCAGGAGCTACTGTACTATTTATAAGATTTTTATAAGAATATAGGTTATAGGTTAAATTTAATTAATCAGTTTAATGAATTAAATATAAATACAATCACCACCTGCTACAGCCATCTACTTTTATTAAAGCAACACTACGTAACTATTATCTAGAAAATACATATCCTCAAATATGTAGCCTCAAAGGAAAGAATAACCTTTTTAACAAACAATGTGCCAGGCTCACTTGGTAAATATAAGTGACAG
The DNA here is from genome assembly GCA_024349245.1 of Neodontobutis hainanensis. NCBI lineage: Eukaryota > Metazoa > Chordata > Actinopteri > Gobiiformes > Odontobutidae > Neodontobutis > Neodontobutis hainanensis. The sequence goes on from JALDNG010000133.1 coordinate 313,010, forward strand.
AGCTGCTGTCAATTCCCAAGAACAAATGTTTGCTTCTCTACAGCTCATATCTCCAATATCTATAATACTACCTGAAAGTCCCATGTGAGTTTATAACCACAGTTGCAGAAAAAAATCCTTTATCCTTGTGTAAAAAAAATTATAAAGAAAAACTCTAAAAATAATGTTTAACATGTTTCTCGTAGCATTTTACAGCTCGAGCCTTTAATGAACTACTTCACCAGATCAGCCACAGGCCCCTTTATAATGCCCTCTTAAGCTCGGAACACACATGAGCAGTTCATTAGTAACGCATGCCAGAGTTTTACCGTCATTTACTCATCAAGCCCGTTGACGATATTCTTAACAGATTCAAGAACAGCTGTTGGTTACAGTAAATGGGAGTCTTGTTCTGTATTAAATTAAATTGACTGGATTGGGGCAGATTAGAGAAAAGAAAATAATGCCCATGTTTTGCGTCAACATGTGCAGATGATTGAAAAAGAAACCTGCGTCACTTCTCTAGAGAGAATTCTTAATTGAAATATGGCTTTACAAAACTGCCATTCATTGTGAATTATATTTGTAAATGGATATTCTACATCTCTCACTTTGCACAAATACCTGCAAGTCCAAATCAATCTCATAGTTCTGGGAGCCTAGTCAATACCAGATCCCATTGTTCTTAAAGAGTCGAAATCAATAACAAAACCACTCAAAACCATAATTATAAAACCAGGAGAACTTTTTCACTCCTTTTCTATGAAACCAAAACAACTGCCTACACAATTCATATGCCATGTTTCTTTTTTTCTTTTTTTTTTACAGGTTATCCTCTTCCACAGCCGGTAGCTTTCAAGCCTCAGTCGAACGGACGTCAAGGTATTCATTATTAAATGTACTTCCGTTGCATGTTCAGGGTCTGCATTCGACGCCATCAGTCGGGAAAGTGCAAAAGCTGTAAATAATTTGCAGTCAGAGCGAGCGTGTGAGGGAGTAGGAACTGGATGTGTTCAGTTAAATGTGGTGTGGGCGGACTGTGGAAGGGTTTTAGCTCAACTGCGATCACTTAGAAGAAAGTTTTGGCTCGGTTAATGTTACTTTAGAGGGTAATTTAGAAATGCCATTAGAAAAGTAGAAAATAGCACAGTTTACAGCTTTTTTTAGTTTCTTATCTCTTCAAAGCAAACCGGGAGAGATCAAAGGGCTAACTTTAGAAAAACTAATGCTTTATTTATGTTTAGTCCCTGTTGCAGTGAAGCAGCCTTGGAACCAGATGTATCAAGCTCAAGCTAAATCAGCAGGTAAAGTCAAGAAAACACAAATCATCAGAGTAGGAAAATAGTTACACTTACTGGAACATGTTTTTTTAATGCAGTGTCAGTGGACAACAGTGCCTTTGCAGACCCCTTCTCCTTCTCCGCTGGCCTCACTCAGCTGCACTTCTCTGGAGATTTTGGCATCATCCGCTTCAACAGAGTCCTAGTAAACGACGGAGGACACTATAATCCACACACAGGTACAAATGTACTCACAAAGGCTCTTTAAAATATTACAATAGCAAATAGAGACCCTTTATCTGAGTGTCATGCCATACATATGAGCTTCCTGTCTTTTTCCATTTCCTGGTAAGTCAAAATTGGCTTAAATAAACATGTATTAGACATATAATAGACATGTAGTGTTGTCTGTAAGGGTTTGGAGTAATTCAAGTCATGATATTGTACATTATGATAAGTGGTATCTGAATATCCTACGGTGAATGAATACGAGTACAAATGGTTGTCTTTTCGTGTTTGCCTCAGAGTGTTGAAGTGTGTCCAGGGAGAATAGGGAGAAGCAGCTGGGATGGGCTCCAGTCGGCCACCAACCATTAATGACATTGTGACATCTGAAGTAGACTTTTGATAAATGATGCATTCATGGACTGCTTAATGTTAATTAAATCAAAAAAAAAAAAAAGATTTAACAAAACGCTTAGCCCTCTTTCATCCGTCCACTGCTTGAGTGGCTCACCTGGTACTGCACACATCACAGAAGTCGCTGTGGGTGCATAGTCTGTTTGTTCCTCGTCAATCCTTCTGTGATGTGTGCAGTCGTTATATCCTTGGGCAAGACACTTAACCCACCTTGCCTCCAGTGTTTCTTGCTCTGGTGTGTGAATGTATGTTTGGAGGTCGGAGAGTCCACCACCAGTGTGTGACTGTGGAGTGAATGAATAATGGACTCTGTAAAGCTCTTGAAAATTGCACAATACATTTTATTTAAATTGATGAGTGTAAACCCTCCTCTTGTCCAAAGGGATCTTCACTGTGCCTGTGGACGGTCGATACCTGATCTCAGGACTGCTGACGGCTAAGCAGGGTGAGCGCGTGGAGGTGGTGGTGTCCGTGTCGAACCGCAGCGTCCAGAGGCTGCACACCTCGGCTGCACCAGACGCCAGACAACATGGGGGTCCGGCCGGAAGTAGCTGTGGTGGCTCGGTGTCTTTCAGCCTGATTCTTCCCCTGAGAAAAGGCGAGCGTGTGGGGTTAGTGAGGACAAGGGGTCAGCTGGCCACCACCGAGGCGCGAGAGATCCTGTCTACCTATAGCGCCGTTTTCCTGTACTCACCGCAAGCCAAAAGATAGCGACTGCTCAGCTGGACCGCAAGGACATGTTTGTTTGGAGCGACTGGACTGGAGGACATGTAGCAGAGGCCATTACACTCACTGACATTGTAGAGACCTCCAGTTGTCAAGGTTAAAGTATTACGTATTCTGAAATCTCTCTCAAAGAAACCTGTGGCAACAAAACAGGATTTGTCACTAATATATTTGATAACCTTTTGCCTTTTTGTATCTACTGTATTGTAAATGTTTCCTGTAACTGTTTATAAATTATATACAAAGTTTTAATTTTTGAAAAAGAACTTTTACTAATGACAGAATTGAAAGTGAAAATAACAGAATGATGTTTGTGCACAATATAAAGTCCTATTAAAAAGGTGTGGTGTGTAGTTTTTGGTGGCATCTAGTGGTGAAAGTGCGTATTGCAATTTCAGTTTCAACTCACTCTTCTTTTAGAACAGCTATGGTAGCCCTGCAGGGACATGCGGTCTATGAATAAACCCAGAGGAAATAGGACAGATTATGAACTTAAGAAAAATATTAAGTACCCTAAACCTAAAGAAACCTGCTTCTCTTCCAGCAGTTTGTCCTTTCTGGGCACCTGTAGATACTCGGAACAAAAAAAAAAAATGGAACTTTTACCGTGTTTTCTAATTTTTGCATGTGTATTTTTCCCATTAAAAACAGATGCAAAAAGTAATTTGGAGGTGACAAGAAACCATGGAAAACCTAGATTTGATTCATATTTTTTGTTCCTTTCACATAAAGCAGATTTAAGTATGAGTCGTTAAATTAGATTTGGCAGCATAAGTTTGGCTCTGGTTTAAACTATTATTTAAAAAAGGCAACGGCCCTTTTCGCTCATTACTGTACGTGAAGTGGGTGCGGCTAAAGACATTTCCCTGCTTCCTCTGTAATACTGAAAAAAAAAAAAAAAAAAAAAAAAAAATAGTTTCGGTGGCGGTGAACTTTTAAAATCTTGACTTCTGCTCAGAGTCATCCAAATACCAGATGGCTGCATAACAGTAAATCCTTCATGTTTGTTATGGAGAAAAATAAAATTATATTTTACCAAAATGGTTCACACTTCAAATAATTATTTTAAAGTACAGCCTGTGGTTAAACCCTTTGGCTTTTACTGCAGACAAGATAGTCACTATTGATTACAGTTAGAAACTTTATTTAATACAAATATGACCACTTTGTTAGATTAATTAGGCCATTTCTTTTCTTCTTACAACAGGCTTTGTTCCTTTAACATACTTTTTATAACCACATTTGTATATAAATCAAACACAGCATACACTTATGGTATTTCCGTTGGTCAGATACAATCAAATAGCAAGCATTACCTTCTAACAGAATTAAACACATTCCCACAAACAAAAATTATACACATAAGAAAAAGGCATCGGAGATACCGAGAAAATCAGCATATACAGTATACTTTACGCACAGCAGCTGACTAAAAACAAATGCAAGTACGAATATACCTTGTGCTCCAGGATTATGGATGAAGTGTGACGTCTCCACACAAGATGCTTTACTTTCATAGAAAGAATGGAATTCCTTTGTTAATTGTCAGATATATCTTTTATACTTCACTAAACTTCATAGATAGACTTCATATATACACACATATACATACAAAACAAGCAAGAAAACAAATCGAAGCTAAACGCACATTAACATCACCAAAAAAAAAAAAAAAAAGAACATTGGAGCTAATAAGAGAAACAAAAGTGAAATAATGTTGACCAACAGTGGCAATTTAAACAAAGCTGTCATTATATATTGTGCTTCCTGACTCTTTTTTGTCTCACCCGACTCTTGCCTTTTCTTCTTTTCAATCCTCTCAAGCATTATAATAGATTTTGTTAGACGCGTGCCTGTCATCCAAAACATACACACATTAATGCAATAATGCACATCGACCAGCTTCCTCTACACGGTCAAGTATTTCCTGTTGATTTCTAAACTAAACCCAGTGGGTTTTCCTCTGCTCACCAGAGGCTTGGGAACACGCACACATATAGAGGCTAAAGGGTCGCTTTTGACACAGAAGACTTATTAATACGCACACACCTCTCACAAATATACATTACTCTAGTGGATCTTGTGTGGGGTTGTAACTCACAAAAAGAGGTAAATGTTGAACTATTCTGGCCTACTGTCCTGGACTTGAAGTGAAGTGCGTGTGGGGGGAGACGTGTGCCGACTAGTGAGTCTGCGTCTCTGGGTGCTGCTTAGTCAAAGTGCATTGGTTAGGTCTTGTTAAAGCCACTGAAAGAGTTCAACAGACCGTCAGACGCAGGATTCTGTCACCTTCGAGCAGCTCCCAGTGATAATGCATTCCATAATCTTAAAGGGTGTCCACAAAGAAGCTCTTTCAGATCTCCATGTTCCCACTGTCCCAGTTTAAGCTTTCACATAGATTCATATTTAAATACAAAGCTGCAAATGTTTAGGTTGTTGAGAATTCTATGTGTACCTAAATATTCAACATTTCACTGCAAAACAAGAAACTGAGATAGTGACACAAGTCTAACAAGATAGTGTTCAGACAAGTCACTTTTAAGTGCATGTTAACGTCCCAAAGTCTACTTAAGTATTCTACATTGTATTGGTAATAAATCACTTTTCAGACAAGCAACGGCAACGCAATACAAATTAATAACTTAAACATATTGATTGCCATAAATAATAATGCATTAACACACTTGATTAGCCAGAGCTTGTATAACAGAATGTTTAAATAACAACAAGACAGTACATCTTGAAGCTGCTTCATATTTTAAAAATCACATTTTTTTTCACATACTTGATGGTAGAAGAATATCTCAATATGTCTCTGCATTTTTAAGAATACCCAACATGACTTATTTTGTATAAACATAACCTCGTAGAAAAAAAGAATGGACTTTTTTTGTGACATCTGTTTGTGCCTCTGCAGCAGCGAAACGACGACCATTCAGCGCAGATTCAGAGAGGTTAGAGACAAACATGTGTACACAGTAGATGTCTGCAGACTTACTACTGTAAAGACTTATTATTATAATAGACTGGTAGCATTATACTTCTTTTGTCTGAACTTAAAATGTCCTTCAAATTATAGCTGGCTGCATACATTTTCAGACAAACTTGGCAATAAAATATTAGCTCACATTAAGTGGCTGGTGTTAAATCCCTGTTTCATTTTTGTTCTGAAACTCTATAATCTTCAGATGTCTACAGAATTACCGTCTGGTCTAATTCTGTGTGTTATAGCAGCAGAGATCGCACTCATTTTAATACAAACAGGAAATAGCCAACCTAATCTGGTTTTAGCTGCTCTTCTTGTCAAATGGATATTAAAGTTACAACAAAAATAAATATAGGAGCTATACCCTTTCTTAATGATGTAACCCCAACCTGGTATTGGGCAACTTTATTCATTTAGTTGTTAACCTTTTGGCCATGATTAAATGTTTAGAAGAAGAAACTAAAAGTAACCATTTTTTTCTTTTCTTCTGGTACAATGACATGTCTTGGTCAGAAGTAGGGGGCTGGTCCAGTTCATTTGTTTTCTACAGCTGCATTGAAGTGCAAGGTTCCTGTGTCTGCGAGTAGGTGAGTGTCATACAGTACGTGACAGATCAGAGCAGCTCGTCCGGGTTGATGTCTGGTAAAGGCTGTCTCCAGTAACAAAAGGAGCTGTACTCTGGCAACACAAAGGCCTCGTTCTGCTCTTTACTGAGCAGAGGGAAAACATGCTCCACCATCTCGCTAAGCCTGCAATAACTGAAGAAAAAAAAAAAATTCAGGGTCAGTCAAAGATGGGCAAGGGCACAAACAAAAAAATAAATAAAAGAAATGTAATGATAGGTGTCTAGGAACACATCAAGAAGAGAAATTGTGACACTGTAATTGTGGGACTGGGTGAAATAATAAGGCAGGCTGGTTTTGATTCAGCAGCTCGTGTACTTACGAAGACTTGTTGCCCTTGGTCTGCTCCTGGATCAGCTCTCCTTTGGGGTTGACTGTGAAGATCCTGCACTCAGGTACTCCCACCTCCTTATAGGCAAACACATCCTGTAGAACAAATACCAGGATTACGTTCTAACAAAGAAAATGTATATCTCCTTCACTTGTCTTTCTACATAACATTTGTACAAGAGGATTATGTGCAAAACCATACTTGAACATGCCCCATCATTAAAAGAGTGTTTCCCGTTAACATGTGGGTCATTTTATTCATTTCCAGGTTATGCATTTTATGGTTAAAGTTACTTAGTGTTGCTTTAGAGGAAACTCCACTTTATGCAGGACTGAGGGTGACTGAAGTATTATTTATTTAGTGTTAACAGAAAGTTTAAAAAAAAAATCCAAAAGCTTCTGCTCATTGATTGCATACATTCAAGTCCTGTTTATTATGTTAAGTCTTTTTTACCAAGGATATTTTGAGTGATTAAACAATACTATAATATAAAAATTTCAGCCCCTTTGAATAATCCCCACATTGCCTCTTAAATACCAGTCGAAAGTTACATATGCTTAATGGTCTTTTGTAATTCATTTGTGAGGACATTCACTATTATGCAACTAGTAGAAAGTAGAAAATGAGCCCAATAATGACATCAACCGCTAATTTCCTGTTTGTGTTCCACCTAATGCATGTAATGGCAAGACAGCTAAATGTTTGACTGCGAGTGTGTTTTGTGTGTGGCATTTGTTTGGCGAGACACAGACAGCGACTCAATGGCGGCCCAGTGCTTCAGCTGGGTGTTTCTGTTTGTACAGCTGAGGACGTGATGTTATGCCCAGCGTGAGACAGTCACATGGGGCCATCCTCCGCCGCTGACCTCAGCTCTGGTTCATCACATCTCTGATATCATGTTTGTGTTTGTTAGCCGATAGGGTCATGTTAATATTTCTTTATAGAATTACTGTATCCTGTGGAAAACATCAAGACACGCAGGAGGGAGTGTGTTATGTCTGGGAGTTGGTGAACATCCATTAACTCACATTAGCCCTATTCCCAAAAGCAGCATGGAATGGCTGCTTGTTGTGCAGGAACAGGTTCTTGATGTCTGTAAGGCATTCGATCTTAAAGATTTCTGGTTTCTTCTCAATAACTTCCCTGAAAGACAAAAAAGGCATGTCATTAGCCCCAACACTTTATAGCTCACAAGTAACACTGTTCATATACTCACACTTAAATGTGCTAATGCATTGTAAAAAGCAGTGACGTGAACTCCCTAAATAAATAAAAAACACTTACTTAAAGACAAGTAATCCACTTGCAATAAACAGTGCTTAATTTAACATAAGTGAGAAGAAAAGCTCAGTAGAATACATATTTTCATTTAAGTCCAGAGTTTACAACAGACGTTCTTTATCAGAAGGGGCTATTAGGCGTGTTTACATATTCATCATCACATGATGGATGACAACAGACAAACAATTGTGTAGTGTCCTAAATGTTCACAAGTTGAGTCTGCTCTATTCCACCGAGTAGTGCAGTAATGATTGAGGGGTTAGAGTGGCAGTGGTTCCAGACAAAGCCTATTGAAAGGTTTTAGGATGGCCTAAAAAAAGGTTTTCCATGAGAAATTTCGAGGAAGGGGATATATGGTCGAAACTGTCAGCTGTTAACAGAGCACATCCTTTTACCTGTGAAAGGCAGAGAAGAGGCTGCTAGGAGACAGCATGAGAGGCCCCCGGGGCAGGATGATTCCTCCATCGTTGACCCACTGCAGGTAACCCCTTGTCATGTCTGCCATGCCAATGGCCCGCGCAGAGCAGTACAAGAACTTGTAGCCGTTCCTGACAATAGACAGAGAAGGCTCATTAATGGCTCCTGCAGTATGCCGTCATGATCACGACCATTACGGCCATCATTAGAAGAGAGAAGAATAGGCCCTCAACTGTTTCCTGAATATAAAAAAATTAGACACTATAAACAAATAGATAGATCAAACCTATCTTATTTATAACAGCTTCACCTTAATAGCTGAAACATACTACCAACAAATGTTTTCTTGATAATAATTAATGATATACCCAACAAAAATATAAACAGGAGACTTGTAATTAACTAAAACAAGTGGAAAAAGTGACTATTTGGCTTTATATTCAACAATGTCTTTTAGATGAGAGCTGCTATAGTGATATTAAAACATTATTAAAAGCATTACATAGGATATTTTAAAGGTCGACAGGGCAGAGCACAACATAATCAATCCAAAAGTGTTGTACCCATATACTTTTTGTTGTGTGTAGTTATATTGAAGCTGTGTTATTTATTAAGTCATTCCTTTAAAAGCACCCCACGCATTGGGCGAACTATAAACACAACAGACAGGAAGTTGGGAATTGTACCCAGACAGTCCTACCCGCTGGCCAAACATTTATCCCTCCAGTGTGTTTAATCACGGCTCTTTTGCACTTACTCAGCAACAGAGTGGTATAGTTTGGCAATGCCCTGGTGGGTCCAGTCCTTCCCCAACTGAGGCAGAATCTGTCCAAACACATCTGACCTAAGCATTAGGGGGAAAAAAACAAATATTAGTAACCCTTTGAACAAAGACTGCACAAAATGAACCAATTCTAAATAGGGTTTAAAGAAGGTCACGCTCAGCCCTATCAATACTTTAGCATTTCACTATAAACAGAAAACAGTGCGCCTGGTTTTCCTCTAATGAGAAATTTTCACCCATAAGGGAGGAACCATCTCATCCTTAGCTTATGGCTGAATGTAGTTGAATGTTGAAATGCAAATGGGCTCATTACAGTGACTGCGCTCTTCGCCCTATTACTCAAAGAATTCCACAAATGTCACAGGTTGGCCTCAAGGGTCAGCGAGATAATAAGCGCAAGTCAGTTTGGACCGCTCTGATGTTGACCACCTATGATCCTGACGAAGCAGGCGTCAATTTAGTTTCAAAACGAGAAAGAGCTCATTTTGGAATAATTAAAAGCTTAACATGAATAGAAGCAGATTATAGACCTAATTAATATGTGCTATTTAAAAGTGTTTCTGGTAATGAAGTGGCTTTCAAAGCAATGAAGGGTATTTAGAAAAGGAAATTAAGTGATCATTAGACTCATAATCTTTGATGTTTAAAGCAACAACACTTAACTTTTTACCAGAAAATGCACAGCCTCAGAATAATTAGGATATGTAGCTTCAAAGTAATTTTGATGGTTCCCTGTCAAAAAGGAAAGAATAACTTTTCTTTCATAGACAAGGCACACAGCTCAGCAGATTCTCCACTGTGCAAGTCTGAGTGATACAACAAACAACTTTCTGCACATTTTAAATACTGGAGATACATATTAGGACAGGATTGTTTGTGCAGTTGTGAGCTCTCAGCAGTTAAGTCTCACTGGTATCAAGGCAATATAAAGAAGGAAGGAATAACACAGATTAAGCTTACATTTAGTACACATCTGAAAAAACATGGAGCTATAATTATGCAAATAAATAAAGTTAAAGTTCATTTTATTGGCTTGGATATAGACTTTGCTGAAAACCATTATTTGTTCAAATTAAAGATAATAAATGATCTTTAAACACTGAAAGCAGAGCCACAGCTGGTGCTGCACTAAACGTGAGACATGTGCAGTGTGAAGGTGCTGGCTACACCTGCAGTCTGAGTCACCAGTTAAAGGAGGTGGCACACTTTCCTTTTTGGAAAGAGGTAGCTCTCAGTGGATTTGGAGAAAGCACAGCACAGTTAACTCCGTGTCAGTAAACACTAATGCGTATCTTTTTATATTTTGACTTTCATCAATTACCAAATTTAATAAAGTCTTTGAGAACACAATATCTGTCAATATCAAAAATAATTAACTGTCAAATTAAACATTTAAAATACAGTTTTAGTAAAAGGTATTCTGCATTTAATTTTAAAAATGATATTACTGATAGTTTACAACCATGTTTTAATGATGAAGTACTATAATTTACTGCGTTTCTAAATCAAACTGATTTTGGAGGCACATACTTAGTGATGGTGCCATCAATGTCAGAGATGATGACTTTGTCGTCCCAGTTCCACAGGTAGATGGTGCCCTCACACCGGCAGGTCCCCTGGTACTGGGTGGTGATGCTGAAAGTCACATCATTGGGACCCTCCCTTAGTTTCAGACTGGCCTGTAAACACAAAACCAAAAAGTTCACACATCTGGGCTCTGCGCAATTCATTTTTTCAGACAGTGAAGGCATTATCCTTGTGACTTCTTTGGATCAATTCAATGAAAAAGTACGGGGTTTTAGAGCCCCCTGCAGTTCAAGTAATGACAGTGCTACACGTTTGATACAGAACCAGCAGAGGGAGCCCCAATCTACTAAAGATGTTTTCCAGCCTTGACAAATGGGTTTGTTACAAATTTTCAACTGAATTAAAATGACATTAATATGAGACGTTACGTGAACTGTAAATAAAACTGTACACAATTGTAGTTTACTTACTATTTGATCTGAAGAAAGGCGGAGAGACTTTCTGTAAGTGTGTTGGCTTGAATGGTGCTGGACATCGCCTGACTGTAGTCTGTCCTGACAAGACACAGCACTAACCTCCTTCGCTTCTTCATCACTGGATGAGTCTCCAGCTTTAGGTCTACACAAAAATACATCAACTTTCCTCGGTGCAAGAACCTGACATTTATTTTATTTGCACCAGTTCATTTCTTTGCTTGTGTGATCCTTTAAGGTCAGTTTTTCTTACATCGAGGGCAGGTTCTCTTGAGACAGGGATGGACCTTCTTCCAGTTGAGTCTCCTCCTTGGCTTCAAGCTTTGTCTCTGACTAAGGTAAAATGTTAACATAATTTAAAATGATAAAACTATTAAATAAAATATTTCAAAATAAATATTTTGAGAAAGTGACTTGTTTAAATAACTATGCACACCTGTTTGATTGTACTGTCTGCCCGTTTTCGCCAGAACCACCAGCGTCCTGACTTCTTTGGCATTTTCTCCTTTACCCAGGCCTCCTCTGTAGCCTAAAATGAACAGAATGTATCCCAATGTTAACAGAAAACACACTCTTTTGAGTTTTAAAAACTAAAGCCAATCTTCTATTTACCTTTGGTAAATTTTTCTGAAATGCTTGAAGACTTAATATTAAGGGTGCAGCTAGGGTCCAGTTGTAATATCTGAGAAAAAAGACATGAATTAACAGCTCAGCTTCAAACCACAGATATACTTTCTTTCTGGAAATGACAGTAACTTACCTATTTCCTATCTTTACCACCAGATTGGGGTTATCTATAATTGCCGGGTTTTCTGCAAACTCATGATAGGTTATGATATGCTCTAAGAACCTTTCTGGAAACATAAAACCAAATGAAAAATGGGAAGATTAAAAGGTTGGATCAATAAGAAAATAATTGTTATTGTTAGGATATATTAATGGTTTAAAAAAGTGCAGGTTGATTACACAAGTTTTGTTAATTTACTTAAAGTTTCCCTTTCTGCATTTTAAAATGTATATATTGTGAAATAATTAGTACCACACCAACTACAAAACCCCTAACCTGTAAAAAATAATAAGAGCTCTTAGTGCTACATTTTTTATGAGAGTTATGTGGCAGATGCTGATGTACCTTTGGATATTTCAGCGTTCTCCGTGAGGCCTCCACACAAAGACAGAGTGACGTCAGGGAGGTCACTGGCTGAGTCAGACAGACACTCAGTGCCGCTGTCAGCAGCTGCACTGCCGACCGACTGTGGAGACTGTGATCCGGAGCGCATCTCAGACTCAATCCAGTGCTTAGCGGCCGCTTCAGCCTCACTGGGGAAAAAAAGAGAGACGCAGAAATGTTTTACTGTGACAGAGATATCCACATTTTTATATGTTTAAGCTGACCTCTTAGGAAAATATCGTGCAGCAACATCAGGCTCAAGTACATTCAAGTCATCAAGGTAGATATCCTCAGGACCCTGGTGCTGGCTCCTCTTTGGGACACCTACATTTAAAAATGATGTATCAGTCTAGTGTCTAGTAGAGTGACATAAATGAAAAATGTTGTGATTGCCAAGAAACCTTTTTTCTTGGAGGGTGAATCAGTCAGTTGGTTGTTCGCAGGGGTGGAAGTTGCAACACTAGATGGCATTATATCCAGAGACTCTGTGGGACTGATGGGACTCAGCAGGCTCATGGTGCTGTCGGGATCTAATGGACTTATAGGTGTTACAGCAGCGACAGGGGTGCGCGGCTGTGGTTTAACAATAGTGCACCGTGAAGCAGCAGCATTTTTCTTTTCCAGATCTGTGTCATTCTCCATTGCCTCTGAACTGAGGATGACACGAAAGTGGGTGCTCTCAGATGGAGTAATGGTCACTGTTTTTAATTCAGGTTTTTTGGTCACCTGCATATAGGAAATAAGTTAATAAAACAAATCCGAATAGTGACAATATCTGGGGAGTTGTGAATAATAGAACATAGCACTGCCCACCCTGGTTGTTTCAGGAAACTCTCCCCAAGTCCATTGGATGTGAGACTCTGCTCTGAGCAAACTCTCTGAGGGCCGCACCATAAGTTCAGAGTCACTCTTTGGGGAAAAGGCCTCAGACAAGCAGTGACTGCAGGAACAGATACAAAAGAGCAGATATTCAGTGATATTAAGTCATGCAGTATATACAATACATGTTGCAGGTGTACATATGTTGTTAAGTACCTGTCTTCAGCTGGCCAGTCCCCATCTGAAACTGGATAACCATCGAGGTTGTGTTTGGCTGCAGGCAGTCTGGGGTCAGTGTCTCGCATTGTGCTCATTGAAGGGGACCTAAACAAGTGTGGAGACATATTATGAATTAAAACTAGGCTTGTTAAACACTACCTGTTAGATGTTAGAAACATTTCATCATTGGACAGTTTCTACCATTAGTACTTATACTATTTTCTTTTAATAATTAATACCCCTTTCCTCAAATAAAGCTTCTACTAATTCTTCATTACCTTTCACCAAATCTCCATGATCAAAAATGACATCATTGAATACCACAATGTAATTATTTTGTTATTAAACATAACGTCTCTTATTAAATTAAATAATTTCGGTAAACTGAGATGAATGAGATAACTATGAGGTATTTGCGGTTACATAAAACATCAAGCAGGTTCTTGTTTCTATACACATTTTTATCACAGTATGCAGCCTGTCGCTATGTACCTTGAGACATAAGTTGCAGTGTCTTCGTCAGAGCTCATGTCCATCTCAAAGATCTCCTCAGTTTGCCCGTTACCAGACATAGCAGCAGGTGTATTAGCAGCAATAGCATTAGTAGCAGTGACCGACATGGGCGGGGTCAGCTCCTCTCTTCGGGGATCTCCTTTGTGCTTCTTTCTCCGTCTTTTTTTTTTCTTCGTGGTCACAGTACTGGAGGTGGAAGGCTCCGGCGGATCTTCAGGGTCAGCAGCGTCATCTCCCAGATCTTTGGGAGACCTGTGCTCCACCTCCGAGATCCAGAAAAGGTGACTCTCAGTGGGGATTGGGGAGGTGACTAGGTGGGCCGGGACAACCTGCTAAAAAGGTGCAAGAGGCATTATTGTAGGTACAACCTATAGGTTCAAACAACTGACTGTCCCCATATTCTAGCTGGACTATTAACAATACACATTTTTTTTCACACTTGACATATTTTCAAGGTGCAGCCGCTTTACCTAATTCATACTGTTGTGTTCTTGGGAAAAACACCTTGCCTATAGTGACACAACACAGGTGTATGAATGTGGGACAACATAAAGCAGAAAAACTTGCTGCACTTGTTGTTATTGAATATTAACTCCAAACACCTCATTTGCACAAGGAATGTATCATTTCTTGTCCTTCCTGACATTTAATTGTTTGTTGTCGAGCGTGTACTCCCCTGTCACAGCTCAGTCTGGCAAACAGAAAACTGACACATTACATGTTAGACAGTTGTGTAGTTGTGAATTAAACTAACAACTCTCAAAATGTGTAGTCTGAAAAAGGGTATAATACTACCTAGAATAACCGTAGTGAAGACTATAAAGGGCCTCTGAGCCGTTGTTGTGAGTGTCGTCATACAATAACAAATATTTTAAGCAATACCTCACTTGTCATGTTGAGCAACTGCACAGTGGGGTAATTAACAAACTTTGTCATAGGGATACTTGAATGTAATTTTACAAAATAATAACTATATGATCACATTAAAAATAGCAGCCAAAGTCTAAATATAATATTTGCTCTTATAGTTTGCATCTAATGGCCAATATTTGTGAATTAAAGCCAATGCATTAGCTGTCAACAACAAAAAAGTTCTCTAGATTTCTCTGTTTTGACCATAAAACCTGAAAATGAACTAAAGCTTATCCTTTATTTTTAGTATACAGTATAATTTACATCCAGCCCTCACTTCTCAGCAGATTAAAAAAATACAATTTGCATTTATGGCATTGCTATGGTTTTATATCTTTAAGTGTAATAAATCTGAGCAGTTGTGCACATTAAACAAAGCAAAGACTAGCCCTGCATTTAACTGGTGATTGTTCAGGTTTTCATCCCCCACACCCAAAGCAGCTTGATGAGTGACAAGTGAGTGATAAGTGAGTGAAATAGATAAATCAATAAATGAGATCTTGTTTTTGATTTGTCCTAATCTCAGAGCTTACATTTTGCTGTTCAGTCTCCTGGACAAAAAAGGCCTCTCCATTGTCACCAAGCTTCATGTGCAGGTCAACAGGCTCACCGTTGATCTCAATGTCAATCTGAAAGAAAGAATTTTGCAAAAGAGTTGCTTGAACTGATAAGTGTATTAATGAGGAATTATAATGCAGTGTTTTTTTATTAGTTATCCACAAAACATAACCATCTCTATGGAAACAATTGCTACATTTTTCTTTAATTTGGTTTTTTATCAAGTCAGTCAGAACTCCTGTGGCTACTTAAAGCCTTTTGATCCGAGGCTATACCCCCCAAACATGTTAATTGTGTTGGTTGTCTCCGATTGCACTCTGTAAAGCTGCCAACGGAGCAGCTCCATTTATGTTTGCCAGCCAAATCTCCAGAGCATCTGCGGCCAGTGAGAAACTTAACACCACAAAGGAAAAAAACGGGTCATGTCAAGAAGAGACTACAGACTGTATACGCAAGTAACCGTAGCTCTGAAGTGCTCTGCCAGTCCCACAACCTGAACCAGATTGTTATTTATTTCAAATAAAGGCCAACAACAAGTGCTTTATTAAACCAGCCTGATGTGCTGCACTGCTCCATGTCCTGGTTTATTGGCAAGCTCTGAATTTAAATTATTCAGGATTTTTAAAGAGAAAAAACCCATTGTCCAGTTACTAGGCACTTCATAAAGCCCACTGTTCAGACAGGGATTAGGTCTGAACAGTGTATTGCTATATCCATAGTCACAATATTTCTATCGCAGCAGTTAACAGTAATAGGAGTGTTTTTGGCATAGTGAGGTTGGCCACTGTGACAAAATGCATCCACCATCTTGCCTACAGTTTTGTTACTGTGACATAGCCTTGGTAAAAATAAGTAGAAGTAGATAGTAACTCTCTATATTTAACAACTACCTACTTGTTAAGGTGTTAAAGTTGAGATGGATAATGCTGCTAAATATTGAAAAAAGAAAAAAAAAAGTATAAATAGTGAGTAATAATAGATCATAGGAGCATGCATCATCTAACATTACACAACAAAAACCCAGCAAAGGCAATCTTTTTGCACATTTCCTTCCCCCCTCCCACACATTCTGGTTGTACAACTGTTGCCAAGGTAACCGCTCATTCATTCCTTTGCCTCGACTGCATCAACATTCAGGTTCTGTGCTGAGAAAGTGTTCGCCCTCTGACAGATCATCACCTATTGTGCTCGACAGGCAGAATACTAATAATCTCTTAAACTTCAGATATGTTGTTTAATACTGCGTTAACTCAGCTATAAGAGAAGGCTCTACTCACTGTTTTATCCAAAAAGCAGGGTGCCTTTCCTTGAGTACTAAAAATAGATCTGCCGTTTCCCTATTGTGATTAATTGCATCTTGGCTGCAGGCAGGAATATATATAGTAACAACTACAGCAGCAAGCTAGAGATGGAAACCACAGCACGTCCTATGTGCTGTGAAACCTGAGAAGTTTATTTTTAAAGCTGCGTGTTGTATTTTTGAGAATGAATGCTGCACACAGTGGTGGAGATCTCCTGGGAAACACACCAGCTGACCATATGGAAAAACTAATAATGGCAACTCAATAGAATTAAGGCTATGTCCACACACAAAAATAAAAGCTATTTAACCAGGAGCAATTTACAAAATCTCTCTTTATGCACATGCCACAACTGTAAATGCTCTCAGAAGGACTGCCAAGACCTTAGGGGATGATAAACAATATTCTTTAAAGCGTCACTGCGTAACCTGATCCCTCTACAGACTCGTTGTTTTTGAGAGAAAACTATCCAAACCGGCAAGTTTGGGAAAAAAAACAAAAAAACATGTCTTATGAAACAGCAGGGTTATTTTTGTGTATTTTATTCAAACACAACTCTGCTAAGGTTCAGTGTATTTGCCTATTACTGCTCCCTCTTGTTTGAGCTGTGAAGCATGTCACTCACGTAATGTCCGTCCAACAGGAATTGTATATCATTTATGTTGGAGGTTTTCGTCCAGCTGAGGGTGGTGGTTTGATTCCTGCTCTTCCCAGTTCATATTGTTGTTGTGTCCTTGGGCAAGACAACCCTCCTTGTCTCCAGCGCCACAGCTCTGGTGTATGAATGCGTGTGATTATAGAGGTGAGTTTGGTGGTGGTCAGAGAAAGCGTGAGCGCCTTGTTATCCCAGGTGTGAATGTGTGTGAATGGGGGGAATGGAAGATGTAAAGCACTTTGGGTACCCAAGAAGGGTTCCAAAAAAGCACTATATAAATACAAACCATTTACCATTTTTTTTTACCATCCCTTTAATATCTCCGAGGGGAAGTTGAACTCTGGACCTTCTTGGTGTGTGCATGCTCATTACACAAAACAAAAATGTGCCAACGTAGAGACGTCAATGCACTTTCAAAAAAGCATTGACTATTTTTATCTATTATAAATGCAGTGGACAGCGTTCCTGAAAACCTTTACCCTGGCAGGAGTTTTCAAAGTGTCTTTTCCGTGACCTAAAACAGCATTCACATTTGTTCAGCTGCTCACACGCAGAGAAAGCAACATTTTTAGAAATACCCTGCCTTGTGTGGACAGGGCAGAAATGACTTGCCAGGAATCTAATATTATAGTCACTCACCACTGAATTCTTTCCAACACTCACCACTTTCTCTTTTGAGCGCAGCACTCCCAGTTTGCCAAATCGCACGTGGAAAGGCGAGCACTGGTAGGTGCCATCTCTCTGGCGGACAACCACGACATCGATGCAGCCCGATAAAGTGGCCTGATTAATGTCCTTGTACAGTTGTTTGACCGTGACCAGCACGTGACCTGCCAGTTGTCCCACGTAGTTCATGGTCTCTGTCTAAAAGAGAGAGATAGAAGATTAGTCCAATAAAAATAACACTTGATATTGGTTCACTTTTCTTGGCACTCTCTCTTCTCCTTCAGTTAAACATTAGTGCTGTTTGCGTCTTTGTTTAATCTCCAAGCTGCTTCACAGTCTTTGTTGTGTCCTGTCGTCTTGGTTATCTCCTAAACGGCATCAAGCCAGCAGAGTGCCAGCACTGTCACACTGTCCCACCAGAGCAGCATCAGAGAGGCCTGTTGACAGCTGAACTCAAACAATACAAAACAAATTCCCACAGTCCTCCCACCATGGAGCCCACTGACCTCCTGTTATTGTCAAATTCCTCTAAAGAGTGCATCACATATCAGATTTTCCAGCTATTTACACTGAAGCATATATTAAATTTATCAAACCAGATTACTTATGCAACGACATAGAGCTAGCTTATCAAACATGACTGTAGTTCGCACGGGTCAGGGCTAGGTTAACAAGGGCTGGTAAACAAACTCTCAGCCATTTCCAGTGTATCCTTATGTAACCTGAATGTCTCCAATAGCACACTGACCTTTTGTTCCAAGTTTAGGCATAAGAGTTTATGAAGCTGCTCTAGGCTAAGAAGCCTAGAATGGCGACTCAAAATAAGAATAAAAGTTGACAAGCCAAGACATTACTAATTAAACATAGTTAGGGTGAGACTATTGCTTACATTAACTCGATGTTGTTGCATGAGGTCTCCACTTTTGGTAAAGTCACAATAAAATAAGTAGCTTTAGTAGGTTATGTCAATCTTTAGGACAAACCTTCAGAAAAAAGTGTATGCTTGCTCTAGATGATTGGACTCCTGCCATCTACTTAGAAAATAAAAAAACAACAGGAAATACTTGAAAAGCGATTTGCTGTTTTTAAAGCATACTGAAAGAGAAACTGTATCTCTTATGAACGGGCTGTGACCTCACATGAATCCTCCAAAAGTTTAAAGTCTTAAAACGGTACAACGGGTTTATTAAAACAATAAAACCAAAGAAATTAGCCACATTAAAAGGGAAAATACATTATTTAGTAAAAGGAGGGTCTATGAGAAACTTAGGTATAGGTAATGTTCTCCCTAGTCTAGATAACTGCCAGCACAGCCCCAGTTTGGAAAAGCAGAGGAGAGCTACACAACAGGTTTTGCATTGTTGTTTCTAATGAGGTCAGGTTTTTAAAATTGTTTTTTTATAACAGCTAACAGGGCATTTAAAAACCTAACTATAAGTGCAAGTGTGTGTTACATAGAAGGTATATATGCATTTTTTCCATCACATGACTGGCTCTTTGCTCTGTTCCTCATTTTTACAACCCAAAAACTATCCAGTAAAAAGCACCTCAGTCTCAACATGGTCATCTGAACCAGAATATGGGTAATTTCTTACCATCATACAAGTATAATAGAAGTATCCTCCATGGACCTCAGATTTAAAAAGGGACATTGAAGTGGGTCAGTGTTTTTATTTTATGTGGTTGAAATCCAGTGTTCACTGAACAATTGCAGCAATACAGCATTTAGGGTCTGTTGTAGGTGTTGTTTTTGTCTTCTTTACAAAAATAAGTGTGCCGACAACTGTCTAAAGAAGAATAAATTAATTCTCAGGATCTGATACAAAACACTGAACTATCCTGTAGTGTTTTAGCATTAGGGTTAACCAACTCACCAAGGACCAAGAAGCCCTCCGCGACAACAGCTCATCCTGTTCACTGTCTTGTCTTTTGTTTCGGAACAGACCAACGTCTCCTGCAGATCTCTGTCTCTTCATCATTATCACCAAGACAAACACTTTTCTCTTGTTTCTCTGGGCACTGAAGCCAACATCTCCCTACCATCCTTAATCTCAGATACAACCCTCCTATAGGGTCAGCACTATATAATGTCTGCAGCGATTGTGCAACACGGCAATAAACTTTGTCACAGTTCTATTTACTTCACTTGTGTTCTTCAACACTCAGGACCTGACCAATAGGAAGCCCCCTTCCAGTTGGCAGTGTGCAGCTGATAAAACTACAGTGTTTTTTCTTGATAAGCACTTAGGGGAGGGCCTATGGTGTGATGTCAGACAGTCAGCCACATGAACGGTGCATTATTCAGGTAATGTAATCTAAGTTTTTTATTTTATTTATATACGCCTCCCCCTGGCATTTTATTCACATTGTTCATTGTGTTTTGTATGTTCCTCTTTGACTTTGATTGAGCTTCTAATTACCAGTGTTACAGCCACTGGAGGCATGGTGGGTTAAGTTAACAACAGTTTGAACTGTGGGGAAAGTGGGAATCGAACTGCCTACCTTCTGATTAAATGACGAGCCACTGCGCCCCACAAGTATATTTTGTTTAAAAAAAAAAAAAAAAAAAAAAAAAAAAAAGTCCTTGTTCAGTCATTCCATGTTTGTTTAGTTGTATCAGCTAATCAAAGGGAAGGTTATTGCTACTGCAATTAACCAAAGGTACACTGTAGAGAGTACATAGTAAATGTTTGATTTATTTACACATCCTAATTATGTACCACTTCATGATACTTGGAACTGCACTCCAGTGCTTAGCTTACACATTACCCAACTATCCACTCAGAGAAACAGAGGGATTGCGTGCAATAGATTAAAGTGTTTGAATGGAGAGATGTTTTTGTCATGAGAGGTTTCTCTATTGAGCTGTTTACAGTTTCCTGTTGCTTGTTGAAGTTAATAAATAAATATATAATCCATTTGCTAAAGCTTTAACAAACATTATGCAACTGGGTTGAGGTTGTAATGCCAAAATAGAACTGCTCCAACAATCCACTCAATAAGCATAAACCAAGGGCCTTGCATTTATTGTATTTATTTATGTATATTTAGGGTCAGACTTGTGGACTCTATAATTCAGGCAAAAAAAGGAAAAGTTAAAAATAAATCCCGGGCCATTTTGCATTTCCAAGAATGCACTCTCCCAGGTGAACCACAAAGCACACTATTTAGCATTTTAAAGTTTCACTATAAACAACAGTTGTTTGTTTTGGCTCCAATACCACAATAAATCTCCAGTTGTGTCCCTTTAAGGGGACATATTTGGAGAGCCTCACATAAAACCATTTGCAAAACAAATTGTTGTCAAGGTTTAAGATAGTACAGTGTTGCCACAAGTTATTGACACATGCTGGAGCATTAAATGCAAACAAACCAGGGGTTCTTGATCCACAGCAGACCGCTCCTAACAACAGCTCAATCAATCTTTGTACTCTGATTTCACTAAGTGGACAAAACAAGGGTCACATTCCACTCTTTCAAGTGTTAGGTTACTCAAAATAGCATCAACATAAGAAACTAAATGAAACTCTGTAACAGTAAAGAGTTATGTCTCTGGTTACAGAGTTTCATTTAGTTAAAGTGTAACACTTCTTCATACCAGTACATTTAGTCATTTCATCTTTTAGTCATCTTTATTTGAAGGTGGCCTATTTCATGGCAACCTCAACTGAAGCTAAAAAACTGTTTTGTGTCATTTGAAAATGGATCAGGGTCAGCAGGAATGACTAAAAATATAGGCATCCAGCCTTACACAAACCGCTGCCTGAGAATCACTGATGGAAACAAAACTGTTTTCACAATGCAATATATTAGAATATAATGACCCAAAGGCTTTTATCTAATCTGAAAGTCTTTTAAGTTTTCAAATGGGCTTCCGTAATAACACAAGGCCTTCCAACTTCAAAGATGAGATTGTGCCACTATGCTTTCCTTCTTTTGTAAGATTAGTACAATCAGAAACATACTTGTTATGTGTTGTTTGATTGACCTGTGATGATACACCCAATGCAATCTTAATGGATACCCAAAAAACTTATCAATAATTATTATATATATATATATATATATATATACATATATATACATACATATATACATATATACATACACACAAAGAAAGTTCTGTCCCATGAAGCCAAATACAAATGAAAAAGACTGAATGAAATCTGATATCTTTCTCACACAAAAGCGTTGAGTAGGGACAGATCATTAGCTCTATAAAGTGAAACCAACAATAAGGCGAAAAAAAAATCCTCAATGATAAAAATATTTTTTGGAACCAGTGGCACTGTTACAAATAATGAAAAGCCCTGTTTTCGACGTATTAAGCCACAAGAATATGGTTATGACATACCTGATATGAATGATTAAGCTAGCCGGTTGCAGCTAGTTCTTAAAGTGATGTTGCCGTTAACGTCTATTTACACAAGATTGTCTGCGTGACACGTCCGTTCAAAAGATTAGGACGCATTTTAATCCTGAATTAAAAATATCTTCTTTCTCATCTTACCAATTCATTTAGTAACACATTATAGCTAACGAGTGTTAGCCACTTTACATGCTAGCTAACGTTAGCCGGAGAAATAACCAGAAAACATTATTTTCACAAGCACCAATGGCCACATATCAAATGGTATTAACGCTAAGTCGTAACATCGCCGACTGTTTACCTTTATCTTGCTCCTGCTGCTTACTGTCAATGGAGGATGTTATCAGTCTTCAGAGGGTCCCCATTGCTGTGCCCGTGAAACTCCTCCAAACCTCTTGTTGTGTCCGCGGCTGGACCACCGAGGCTGCGCTTGCCTGCTGTGGAAACTCTGCTGTAGTTGACGGGACACAGAGCCCCACAGTGGTGGCATAAGCACACAGCTGCAGTCCACACGCTCGTTATGAACCGGGTTAACCTTCACACCAACGTAACAGTGTTTTCGTTTTGCTATCGTTTACAATTATCAATGGGATAATACAACAAAAAAGCAATAAGGTTGCTATTCCAATGAAATAATAAATTATTAACAATACAGCGTTTTTTTGCCAATCAAATCATTAGAATTTATTGAAAGATTTCGCCATTACAAGGAAACATTGTATACTAGTGTATAATGTTTACCTAATACATAACCTACAATTATCTAGCTATAATGATGGGTGCACTTGAAGCACAACATTTTCTTCCTTTCTTCATCACGTTCTTCTGACATCAGCTCAACCAGTTTAAAGACACAAAAGTATGCACATGTTGCTAAATGATCACCTCTTGGGCTGAAGGCTAAATCAGTTTAAACTCTTATGTTATCACACTACTTTACATGCAGTTGTGCATTTCCTACTCCACCTCTTCAGTCAACTAGAGACACAAAAACATATCTCCCATTTACTCCAGAGAGGCAGTAAATGCTCGTTTGACAATCCTATTTGAGATTTCTTACAATAGAGAGCAAATACCTGATTGGAGGTTAATCAAACAATATACTTTATTTTGACATAACATAAAAGTATATGTGGGCTGTGAACGGTAATATTTAGTTTTACTGTTATATAATAAAACAATAAGCTGGTGTTTTATTGGCCTATGTGGTGTTTCAGTGTAAAACAAAGATTAATCATAGTACATTTATTTTACATAAACTGCAGATTGTGGCGAATAGTACAGAATGTATCACTATATAACATTCATCTTTGCTTCTTGACAAGCTATGCCCAAAGATCTTTAGCCCAGCACATGAAAGAAGCAGGAGAAAGCAGATGTATTCACCATTTATTTAGACTCCTTTATAGCACCGGCATGTGCCGGGGTAAAATACTTTGGAGAGAGCTCAGTCTTTCATTCTTTCTATACCACTGATACACTGTACTATTCCTTAGTCTTTCTTGCCTTCGTCTTCCTCTGGGTTGTATACACTGACAGTGAACTCTCCAGCTTCTGTGCCATACTTGTTTTTGACCACAAGCGCATATTTGCCAGAGTCAGCCGTTGTCACAGCTGCAATTGTAATGCTGGCAAACTTTCCATGCTCAAACTTGAGTTTGTAGCGGTCGTCTGATACCAGCTCCTTTTCATTCTTTATCCAGCAGACCTCCGGCGCGGGCTCACCCCAGACATTACCAGTCAGGTTCAGGGACTGTGAATCAAAAGTGTCATTATGTTTAAATATTACAATACAGCTTATCTATGAACTGAGTGATAACAACTCTCAGTTACCTTGCCCTCTTGGATAGCAACAACATCTGGCAAACCTCCAACAACACGAGCACGATCTAAACAGGAAAGACAAACAAGCAAAGTTAAGTTTGTTTTATGTTCAGAAAAACAATATAAGTTTCAACTGAAACGTATTTTGGGAGACACAAAACAATCACTTACTTCTCTCTGCAATTGCTGCCGCTCTATTGAAGCAAATAAATAGAGTGTCAGAAGCAAGCAGGACAATTTTATTTAAGCTAACAATAACAGGAAATGGATTTGTATACATTCAATGAATACAAGTGGACAATTTTAATGCTTTTTAAACCTCCTCTATGGGCAGAAATAAAAGATTGATTACATAATATACATTTAGGTCTAAATACTCACTTTAGTCTCTGGAATTCTTCAAATGCCTCTTGCCATGCTAAAGTAAGAAAGAGACAATAGGCATTTGTATGGCAAACATACACTTTAGAATTACTATAATAAAGTGAATCTAGTCTAAATATGCATTTCAGTTTAATGTGTTTCTAATCAAAAGGGGGCATCAGATTGTAATGAACATAGAATCAAGGTTTTACACATTTCTGCCAAAAGTTAAGTTAAGTTAACAAAGAATAAAGCTTTTGTAGGAATTTTAGGTAGTGGAATAGTTTCAAGGCTGCACCCAAATTTCTAAAACTTGTGTGATTAAAACAGGGGGGTCTGCTTTAATGCATCTTTATTCTGAACTCACCTTGGCCACTCAGATCAAAGACTCTCTTCACTCCATCCTTGCCATCAAAGATGTCCATGGTGAATTTGCCCTTGTCTTTCTCAGTTGGCTCATTGATCTGCAGCCAAAGCTTCTCTCCAGTGACTCCAGCCTTCACTCTCTCTGAGGCCGCAATCTTAGCATCTCTAATGTAGGGACAAAACAAGGATCATGAAAGGAGGGGCTATGCACTTGGAGTCAGTGAAGCCATTATTTAGGGAAAAAGAGAAAAAAAGCTTTTATGAAATGTCCAGCTTTTTTCTAAAACAAGAAATGTGTACTATTTTAGGTGTATTATTAATTAATTCTTCATTAAATCATTTATTTGATTGGGACAGTGCATGTTGATGAACATACACGAGGCACAGCCACATAAATGTAACCATGCCAGATGTACACATTCATACACAAGACAAGACAAGACATTTATTTTTGTATAGCCCAATATCACAACAACAGCCGCCTCAAAGGGCTTAACAGACTGCACTAGACAGCATTCCCTGTCCTTAGACCCTCCATCAGGGTGAGGAAAAACTCCCAAAAAACCCAGCCGGGAAAAAAGAGAAACCTCAGGGAGAACCACAGAAGGAGGGATCCACTCCCAGGACGGACAGGCCGTGCAAGAATGTGTCCAGGACAGTTGAAGAAATACATATAAATACAAAACATATTCACAAAAAACCTTTATGTTGACAGCGTCCAGTGTCCACTCTGTGTGTACCAGTGCTGTGTTACTGGAGGCAAGGAGGGTTAAGTGTCCTTTGAACGGGAATCAAAGGACACTTAATCTTCGGCTATAGGACAACCACCTTTCCACTGAGCCACTGGTACAGCGGTCTCCATTAGAGTGATGGAGTTTCTGGTATCTCTATTATCCTATAAACAAAAAAAGTTGCTTTTAATTTATCTTAAAGTGAAGAAACATACTTGTGGAGCCAACCAACACGTAGGTCCTCATTGTAATATGTGATCATAGAGTAGAGGATGATGCCGTGTTCAGTACTCATGACCTGGATATCAGTGGAGGAATTGGCTGTAACATAAAATTAGAAATGGAAATAATCCACAAATTTAAATGAACTGTTAAGTTGCTAATGACCTTTAATAGTTCACTCAACAATTACAAATGTATTCCAGCTTCTATAAAGCAAGGGAAATGACTCACCAATAACTCTGAACAGCTCGTTCATGACTGCTTGGTAACCTAAAAATGAGAATGATAGTAATAAATATGAAATACAATATACATTGTACATTGTAATATAAAGAGTTTGAATTATTATTCACAGAATGAAATATACCTGCATCTGTTAGATTAAAGGTGCTCTTATCTTTGCCTCTTTCGTCTTTCAGGAAGACAGCATAAATGCCTGCATCCTTCTTGCTGATCTAGAATGTGCAGTAAAGGTAACTTTAGTATCAACTGCACACAAGTGGATTGCCTAATATCTCAGCCAAAGGAGAATATAGAATAAATCTTTCTACAGACAGTAAAAAGTAACAGTAAACGGTAGCGACACAAAGACAACCTAAGCCGAAAAGGCAAGCTTTTCCCATGCCTGGGATGCTGCAGGCATTAAAATCAAAACATAGAAATGAAAGACAACAAAGACACATGGACAAATGATGAATGGCAACTTATGGAAGCAAAGTTTATGTCCAGACTTTGGGTCTTGGTCCACTGGGAACTTCCTCTGTAGAAGGCTTTTGGCGTTCTTTTTCTTTTTGTTTTTCTTGCTTATTAACCCACTGTGAATTAGACAGATAAGCCAGTTATTGCAAGAGCAAATGACATTAGTGGCGATGAACATGCGTCCCTTTATATGCTCATGCCTTTATCCCAACCTTCTCTGTTCTTATTAATATTTAGAATGATTTAAATTGTGTTTTTTATAGAAAATAATAGATTAGGTGGTATGTAGGATATGATTCACAACCATATCTGTAAATTCAAATAAGAAACAACACACTGAGGTACTGACCCTAGCACCACATCAGTTTGTTGTGACTTTTTTGTGCTTTATCATTTATGGCTGTGTGTCAGAGAGTGGTTGGCAGTGTAGCATCTAGTGAAGATGATGGAAGCATAGCTGCATAAGAAGCATTGCTTTGAGCCTTGTACTCATAAGTTCACGACTCCTCACAAAGAACACCTTCCTTCTAACACGCTGACCTTTCCGATATTAAAGGTCAGCTCGCTATCCCTTTTCTCAATTTTCCAGGCCTCCTCATCATCTTCCGCAATCTCAATGCTGTCCTTGGACCAGATGATCTCTGTCTCCGATTTAATGTTTCCTATCTGGGAAAAAGAGACATGATTATCATTTCATTTGCTTTAACCACAGCTATGTTTGTATTACCCTAAGGTTCCCTTACTTTGCATTTCAACAGCACGTTACAGTCTGAAGTAACAGTGAAGTCAAGGTACTCCACAAAGTGCGGACCTGTGGACAACAAACAAAATGCAATTACATCATTTTTCAATTACTGCAAATATATTACAAACAAATAGTGCCTTACCTTGTTTCCTGACCCATTCTGCTCTCGCAAATTCAGATTTCTTTTGAAGCTCCCTGAACTCTGCAATACAAATGTATACAAAATAAGCCAGTAAAGATCAGTTTATTATTTATGGCAATAGTCCTTTCTGTGCCTGTCCCGAAGCAGCTAGGATTGGTTCCTAACCCCTGCGACAGGCAACCAGAAAATAAAACTCACTGCATAAATAAAGGTAGACTTTTGCTGCCCCTCAATGGACATATATTTAAACTGCAGTTATGTCAGTGTCTGAATCAAACAATACTACAACACTAAAATGTAATCTATGTAAAATGTATATATGATTGATTGTATGTCTAACTATGGTGGCAGTTTTTAGTCTTTTTCCTATAAATGGGATTGGATGACGAGTGTTGTCTCAAAAGCTCTCTGAGGCAACTGCTTGTGATATTTTCCTCTGTAAATAAAACTGAATCAAAAATTGAATTAATCTTTCAGCTCTTACCATCACCGATAAGCACCAGACTGGTCGTGCCTTTAGCTTTGCCATCCACCAGTTTAAAGGTGAATGTTCCCTCATCGGTCACCTCCAGAGAGTCCATGTACATTTCAATGGTGCCAGAAGACTTGTCAAAGTTCATTGAGTATTTCTAATAGGATTAATGCACAGATAATATTAGTGTTTGTATATTAGTATTCCTGAACCAAAGCTTTCTTAACCTGTGACTGAGAGAATAAAAATTAGCTCAGATTTTCATTTTGGACAGAGATAATACCTTTCCCTGAGTAATGATGGCATCATTGAAGGCATATTCCACTTCACAGGCAGAAGTGCACTTCTCCACCTGACACCAGAATCTCACGCGACCCTTCTCCAGCAACTCCATTGACATTTCATTTTTGAAGGGAATAACTGGAAAGCAACAAAAAAGCAATTACAATCTGTATATGATTACAAAATGTTATTTGTAATTACAGAAAAAAATTATAATATCTTTTTGCAAAATTATTCCAATGCATGATACATAAAAGCAAGGTAGTATGACAATTACTGGGGAACTTGTGCTCATGGCTCATGTCCAGGAGACGCTTCAAACCTGCCAAATAATAAAAACAAAACAAAATGGTAAGCTTCACACATTACTACTCTTATATTTATCATTTGTATGACAGTAGAATTTATACAAGCCTACTAGAAGCAAGTGTTACGTAAAACAGCATTTATGTATATATGAATGACACATTATTACACAAAGCACAGAACAGGTTATGACAACCCGGAGCCAACCTGTCTTCTGTCAAACCGATGCAGCTGTTAAATGAAATAACAGACAGGACCCCTCAGGCTGCCTCTCGCACCTTTAGCACTGATCTCACACAAACCAAATATAAGTGGATCAAGTGTCAGGAACAGAGACGTCATGCCTGCGGACTGACTCACCCTCCTCGGTCAGAGTGTAGCTGGATGAGACGCCGTCAGTGTTAGTGACTTCACAGGAGAAAGTGCCCAAATCCTCCAGTGACGGACTGTTAAAGATGGCTCTAGATCTGATGGTGAGGGACAAGGAACAAGGGATAAAGTGTCAGGAAGAAAAGCAAAGTTTGGAGAGGAAAGTATCTATTCAAGACACCTGCACTCTTCAGATCTTACATTTAAATCCATCTCCTAGCTATGTGCTAGTTTGACTTTATTCACATTGGGTACTCCTGAGTCTGCACCCAGCTTTATTGTCACAACTACAATGACTTTAGATTAATATAAAACAGCACAGTTCTTATTTACTTCTACTACCTTCATCATAGTGGAAATTCTAAACTAAGCCACCAGTTCAAATAAGATACACAGAGAACACTGCACTTCCTGGTTAAGAGTCTGTTGTACAAGTTTGTTATTTATCACACTATGCTCCCATTAATAAATCCCAACATGATTAGGAGCTTAAATACAACAGCGTTCCGTTCCAGATAGGGAAGCATCGGAAACCAAACAAAACACCACTGATGTAGGAGGTATCTTAATGCAAACCAGGATCCAAGTACATTAAGATACATGTGAGCCGGGCCTCCTCCGAACTACCCATTAGGAAGCATTAGGTACACCATTAGCCCACATTTTTCATTAAAGCTGTCCCAGGTAGATACAATCACACTAGACTGAAATGCTATACCTAAAGGGGCAATAGTTTGATACTTACTTGCCCTTTTCAGTAACAATTGTGAGACGAGAGGTGTCTGTCATAGCTTCATAATTTTTGGACCAAACAAACTCAGAGCCCACATTCATCTCAGAGCATTCAAAGACCATAGAGATGATGCCGTTGTCATCAACATCCACATAAATGTCCTTAGTGCCTGAAGACGGGAGAGTACATATCAGTACCAGTATCAGTTAATGCAGAACTGTTAATAAAAGTAAGAGCGAAGAAGCTTTTCCTTTATCTGAAGTGAATAGGAACACTTCGCATCTCAATGACTCCATTATGTACCAATCACACTTACCAGGACGAGTCTGGGCAAGGATTGGACCCAAGTTCGCAGAGGGCTTTCCAACTCCAGCAAGATTTTGAGCACGCACACGGAAAACATAGGACGTGCCAGCCTTCAGACCAGTCACCTGAAAAATACATCGGGAATAAGGAATATGAGAAACTTTTACATTATTGATAATGTTTCCATACAAAATACACACTGTCTAGTTCTTACTTTGACATAGTGCTTTTTGTTGGCCTTTTCGTGAGCGCCCTTCCAGCCATCATCTCCAGCTGAGGCTTCCTTGAGGTCCAGATAGTAACCATTGACAGGAGAGCGTCCGTCAAACAGAGGTGGCTTCCACAAAACAACAAGAGAGGTGTCACGGACCTCCTGCACATGAAGCCCAACAGGAGCACCTAAACAAATACATAATGCATTTTACATTAACACCTTACTCTGGTGAATAGTGAGGTATTTTGTTTTTTAAAACTAAGACTCTTTTTTTTTCATACCTGGCACAGTAAGGGTCCATTCCTTACACTCGAGAGAAGCACTGGGCAGAGAGGCTTTGCTGACACCAGCCATGTTCATAGCACGCACCTGGAACTGGTAGATAATGTTCTCCTTTAGGTTTTCAGCCTAAATGGAAATAAAATCAAAAGATTTGACATCAAAACATTGAATTTAACTATTTCCAAAGCAGCAAAGGAATAACCTTAATTGCAGGATACACCTATAGCTTAAAGGCATACTCTTCAGGATTTACAGGTAAATGTTTCATGCACATTCCTTAGTGCTGATCAATGTGTCAGATCCAGTTTTACTTTGGATTTTAAATAAAATCTTGCTTCCTGCCTTATAGTTTAGCTCTGTTTATAATTTTTCTGTAAGCTAAAGAAGGACCCAGTTTACTGTAAAGTTCATCTTCACATTGGTCTAGAGAGCCATAGGTGTGGAATAAAAGACATTTCCATTGTGTAAAGAATCATTTTACCCAAAATCAAAATCCTACATATTATTGCTTAAAAAAGCCATCAATAGTAGCAATCTCAAAAATAGTTCAGAGTGAAAGTGAACCTACTTTATAGGTAAGCGATGTCACTGCCTGGAGGTTCATCTCATGCCATTTCCCCACAACCTTTCCTTTCACAGTTCTGTAGTCCACAAAGAATCCCCTGATGTCTGCTCCACCATTGTGAGCAGGTGGGTCCCAGGTCAGCACCATGTAGTCCTTGACTGCCTCCACCAGGCGCACACCAGTTGGCTTCCCAGGAATTGCTGTGGAATACACAACATTTAAAGATGTACTATAAAATGAGTGGTATTTTCTTTAGTAAATGAGAAAGAACAAACCTACATCTCATTCCTGTATTTTAAAACCTCTGATATCTCATCCAGCATAACATGATTTAGTGCTTTTATCACATTAATGTAGATACCACATTTCTGAATGTTAAATGCTACAAACAACATGCTTTAGAGTGGCAACATACACCCTCTATTGTCATCTTTCAAAAGTACTTACACTTTTAGGCAGAAGCTGGGTAACTCTGACTCAAAGACAATCTCCAAAGCCAGATGAATCGCTGGTTAAGTTCATGCTCTTTGTAAAAAATACGCTTAGCCCTCGCTTTGGCCATGCATCAAGACGTATCCTAAAGAGTTATCAAATGGCAAAACAGAGCTACAGCAAATATGTACAAATAAATGAATAATACAGAAACCAGTACATTGCAGTATAAGCTGTTAAATGTTATGGTTTGACAACAGTGAGACAAAACCTGAGGATGAGTGTTAGTGACACACATGAAAGGCACATGACTCAGCAGTAAGATAACAATACTGCTGCATGCATAGTTTGTCTTGATGGGAAATGTATAAAGGAAGCCAAATGTATTTGAGATGCTTGTTACAAATAACAGGAGCCAAGAAAATGTATAGATGAGAGAAATATACAAAGCTGAAATGCTGTAAATGTTACATATTTCTCATATTAACCCTGTAAAACTGACTGGTGTACCCCACATCGATTAGGTGCAGCCCTCTGTGGCCCATAATGGGTTAAAAATGAATGAAAGTAATGGATACATGTATAACTGGCAACTCTAAAGTATTCCTAGTGAATGAATGTGAGAGTGAATGGCTGTCTGTCACTGTCTCTCTAAGTGTCAGCCCTGTCCAGGGTGTACCCGTCCACCAGTCACCCGCAACCCCTAACGGGACTAAGTAGAAGAAAATGAATGAATGACTGTAATGGATACTGTTGTAAAATGTACATTATTAGCAATTAGAGGACAAAATAAGATTTTACAATGAAACATAAAGTCACATGCATCTGACATGAATGCAGCTGGAACAACGACGACTGGAGAAACTTGATGAAAATACTTACCGATAGCATCCTGCACAATGACAGCATCAGAGCTGGCAGAGCACTGGCTGTACCCAGCAGCATTGACAGCCTTCACTCTGAAGACATAGTTTGCTCCAGGAATCAGTCCATAGCATACAAACCTTAAACAGAGACAGGATTAATCATCAAGTCATTTTAATTACCATAAAAAGTAAAAAAAGAGCTTGTTTTACTCATTTAAAATTTATACCTGGTCTGCTTGACAGGTTTATTGTTGCATGGTGCCCACACATCAGTGCCCACCACACTACAATCGATATAGTATCCAGCGAGGTGCTTCACTTCTTTAGAAGCAGCCCAGGAGACCACCACTGAAGTGCTAGTGTTTCGGATGGCCACTGGGACGCCTGGGGCTGAGGGGAAGTCTGTTTACAAAGAGATTTCAAAAGAAATATGTTCAGCTGTCACTAACGGACCTTACAAGAAGGCATACAATAAACGGCATTAAATCAAGTAGAAGTACTTAAATTCACAAAATCACATATATTTAAAGTTAATCCTCAAAGCTTCGCACCCATCTTGTCTCCGACAGTGATCTCTTCTGTGGGCTGAGAAGACTCGCTGATGCCGGTGGAGTTGCAGCAGCGCACACGGAAGCTGTATGAATTCCCCTCAGCCAGGTCAAACAGTGCAAAGCGAGGAGACTTGACTGGAATACCAGTGTTCACTCTCTGCCAGGTGTCAGTGCCTGAGATACACTGCAATGACACAACAGACAAAAGACACATACAGAAATAGCCAGCAAAGGTTTCAGTTGAGAGTTGGTGCAGTTCCTCACCTTCTCAATGTAATACATGACCCCTTCATGACCCCTCTGGGCAGGGGGCTTCCAGGCCAGCACCACATAGCTTTTGGTTGCCTCAGTAACCACAACATCAGTAGGTTCACCAGGGACAACACCAACTGAGAGGACAGCGCGGAAGGTTAATATAGTGCAGAGTGGGTCAATAATAACGCATAACAATGAAACAATATCATACCAGTTGAATCCTCTTCTGTAAATTTGATTATTCCAGTCCAAGGAGCTAAGGGGCCAGCTGTTAAACACAAATACACATAAGTGCTATTAGCCATGTTGTAGAGGAATGATAGCAGGCTTTTAAGTCTCACCTCTGAGGCGGGCTCTGTCAGAGGGATCCATGGCAACCACTTTCTCAGAAACACGGGAGGAACGGCTGATTCCTGCCTTGTTTAGGGCACGTACCCTAAACTGGTATGAACGCCCCTCCACCAGGCCAGTGACAGGGTAGCGAGCGTATTTGATTGGGACGTCATTGCACTGGGCCCAGTGGAATGTGCCCACCTCACACCTAACAACAGGGAAAAGAGAAATCATCACTATGTCTTATTTTTCAACATACAGGAGTACTTTTTAGAGTTTTTCAGAATTATGACGTGCAAAAGGTATATAGTATACAGTGCAGCTTGTTAATACCTTAGATCAGTCATTACCAGTTAAGAAAGAATGCAATGCATAATTGTAATTATTTAGATTTGTAGCTGTGAGTGCTTGGGTCTGAATCACTTGATAATTAATGAGAAGGGACAGTGGTATAGGATTTCAGTATTAATGTGAAAAAACTCATATATACTCCATATGACTTTATAAACTATTTAACAACGTGAAAAAATTTACCTGTCGATGTAGTATCCCAGGATGGAACTACTGCCCTCCACCGCTGGTTGCTTCCAGGTCACCACAACATAATCTTTGTTGACATCCTGACAGCGCACATCTAGAGGTGCCACAGGAACACCCTCCACCTCCAGCTCAGCATCTGGACACACAGACACACACATAGCTGTGACAAGTGCTTTCTAAATGAGGCTCTTCTCCATTACACCAGTATCTGTTTTCTGACCTACTTTACAGTACAGTATTTGTGGGGGCAGTGTAGCTAATTATAACAGATTCATTTATAACTTACTAATATTAAGACTTTTTAAAAGAGCTTCTTTCATACACAAATCTTCAGCAGTTTGTTCAAACAGTGCACACAATACTGTGGCATTACTAGCATAGATATGTGGATATAGAGGTCACATTCCTCAGAAGAAATTCTACACCTTGAGACAGCAATCTCTGAGCCACACTGTAGTTTGAAGCCAGTTATTTGCTGCAGCGGGAGTCATCATTGAGAAATAAATAGTGTAATAGCGTGCCACGCACTGGTGTATGAATGTGTGAGAATATTTGGTGGTGGTCGGAGAGGCTGTAGGCACAAAATGGCTGCAACGTCTCCGTCAGTCCACCCCAAGCCAGTTTTGGCTACAGACGTATCTTACCACCACCAGTGTGTGACTGTGGAGTGAATGAATAATAATAATTACATAGTTACTATACCTCTGACGAACACATAAGCAGAGTAGGAGTCAAAGCCTGACTTGGTGTTCACGCGGAGGGTGTACAAGCCCTCATCCTCCTTGTTGAGATGGACCAGAGTAAGAGTGGCACGGTCTCCAGACCAATGGGTGTGCACCCATTTGGAGGGCTTCAGGGGCACAGCTGAAGGGAAAAGTCATTGTAAATTACAAAACTACCTTTGCTTTTTACAACCAAGAAATGTAGATCATGCTGTTATTGAGGAAAATGTTATTACAGTACTTACAGTCTCTGTACCACACAACTTCAGGCTGGTATTTCTTCACTGTGGGGAAAACGACGACAGTGCAGCCCAGGCTCATCGTCTCACCTTCACGACCAAAGGCCACTTCAAATTTATCAATAATGGTTGTCTCAAAGGTAACACCATGCTCAGGGCAGAAACCATCTACAGATATGATAATCAAATTAACAAAATATAAGCTTGTGCAGCAGTATGAAGGGTTTTCTAAAGTTTCAATACAGAACGTTCAAATACAAACTGCTCTGTTTTGCTTGAGATACTCACGTGGTTTGGAATCAAGAGGACCCTCTTCTTCACCTTCCTGGAACCCTGAGGCAAAACAACTATTACTACTCAGACTTATTCGATATAAACATTTCCAAATAGAAGTTAAAACAAGCTTGGCACCTTAAATAAAACAGTTACCTACTTTTGACTACAAGAGTTGCCACAGAGGAAACTTCTCCTTTCACATTAAGGGCAGAGGCGTAATACTGAGCAGTGTCAAAAAAGTCACAGCTGAAAATAAAGCAAGGTAATACAAAATAAATGAATGCTCATTTGCATAAGCAGCATATGGCAGAGGGTACTTTTAACAGAATACAGTGACGCTGAGATCACGAGCACTTAGAGGAAGCCGTGCAGTGTGAGATTACGATTACCTACTTCTTGATCTCCAGGGAGTGCATGTTGTAACTGCTCTCGGCTGTGTACTTCTCAGGGTGCGCCTTTGCATCAATGAGGACGTTGTTTTTGTACCTAAAAGGCCAGTTGGTTTATTATTGTCATTGTTTAAGTGTGAAACGCATGGATAATGAGGAGTTTTGTGGTCTTTAAACACATACTCAACGTAAAGTTTAGTAAATGTCCCCGCTATGTTTCTACTTTCCATTCATAATCTTACCAGGCGACTCGGGGTTTGGGCCATCCAGCCACAGTGCAGTGCAGTTTGACACTTTTGCCCTCCCAGACGGTTTGTCCACGAGGCTTGACAATAAACTCTGGAGCGTGTGTAAGGCTGTCCGGGTTCATCTTCTTACGAAATTCAGACCACTCTTGCAACTATATTAGGACAAAAAAGATTCATACATTAGATGGATGTGTACTTAAAACATTTTGCCAGACATTTGACTAATAAGTCAAATGTCTGGCAAAATGTCTAATTAAAACTAATAAGTTTTAATTAGAGAATTACAGTTCTTCCCAGCTCCACACGTTCAGCAGACTCTCGGACATGTGTAGTCCTGCTTTTCTTCACCACTTTGACCTCCATAGCCTCTCGAGACTCCCGGGTGAACAGGTTTCTCATGGCCACATACTGAATTCCCTCCTCAGCCATCCTCTCGTCGTGGGCTTCCACCAGACCCCGAACCACTTCATGACTAAAAAAGAGAGAGCCTTCTAATCTCCCATTCTTACAATCACGTGTATGTATAGCATTGATCATTTCCCGTGTCTGTGTTCTCACTCACTCAGCTCTAAATAAAGGGACAACGTAGCCGATAACCTCTTTATCTCCGTCCATTGTCAGGTAGGTGTGCTTGCCTTTTTTGGGTAGTGCGCTCAGTTTAACCACCTCCTCCCCCTGCTCTGTCTCCACCAAGGTCTTCAGGCTTAGCACAACAAAACAAAAGTTACATTGAGAATCAGGACATTTTTGAAGACAACTGGAAAAAACATAGCACTAAAAAGAGAAGAGCACTTAACATATAGTATACAGTATATAACACAGAGTATGTTGTTCCTGAACACCATAGAACTTCAAATAATGGAGCAGAAATGTATTCAGTCTCTTATTTTGGACACATCCACACAAACTTTAGGTTTAAATTAGACTTAGTCTAATGTAAACCATCTTAAAAAGTTATGTAAGTGTTGCTTTAATGTTAACAGCAATAAAATAAAAAAAAAAGTGGGAATGATATACATTTGGTGTAGTATGTAAGTGTTTTAAAACATGAATTTAAATTAATATTTTTTTATTGTTTTGATTTTAGGGGCAGTTAATAAATCAGTAATTTCTATGGCATCTAATAACAGGAGGAACTTTCATCATAGATTAAAATAGGATGTTACGATTGTACTAAACGTGATACCATGATATGGCTCTCTATTTATAAAACTTTAAAATGTAACCAGTTATGTATTCTTGTCTACACTAACCTGACCCACTGTTGTGAGCTTGGTTTATAAACAGAGCCGGAACAGTTTAAAAGTTATTGCCTATAATCTTTTCTCTGGCCTTTCATTTTGGCCTGAAGGAGCAGTGTCTTTACATGGCTTTGATAAAGTCTATTTCACGCTGGCAAGACAGGATCAATGGAAACGGAAGAGACTGACTGTATAGCAGACAGAGACAGAGTCTCGCAGATGATTCCTGTGGTGTCAAAAAGCTACTTCTGACTCACCAGGTGTGTTCAGGGAAAGCCTTTAGTTCAGCAAATTTAAAGTCAAAAGTATAAAAAGTTCCACAACAAAGTTTGGCAGCATACTTGAAAGTGTCAATCACATAAGTAAAACTTATGCTAACATTACATCAGTTATTTTGTCTAATGTACATCTTGGCTGCATAAAAATACACCAGTTTTCTAATTAAAAATAAAAATATCTTAGAGAATAAAGTGGCTATCTCATGATTTTTCCATGACTTCCATACACTGCACTTGGCTTAATGATAGATTCTCAAGCCAAGAGTACAGAAATAGCCTGGCTGTCCTTAAATAAAACTGGCAGCAGTTGACTGTGGATGAAATTCCTCTTCTTGCCCCTGTTTAGAAAGCTGTTCTTGTTTCTAACATGTACACTGACTCAGCAGCTTGAAGGACAAAGGACAAAGGACTGCTGACCACTAGGCATGTTGACAAATGTTAGAGAAAGGAACAAAGGGACAATAGACACAAAGACAAGAAAAACTAAACATGGCAGCTACTGATTAGACACAACATTTGACAGGACAAATGCAAAACATAATCATAACCATACAATGACTTTTGGCTAAGGTTTCTTGGTCATAGATCATTGACAATGACAGCAGCGATGGCCTGTGCTCTGATTGTTATTTGCTTCCTACAGCACACGTCACTCCGCTGTTGGGCAAAATACATTTTACACAGTTAAATATTTGAAAGAGGTCCACTTAATGTATTGTGCATCAGTTTTTTCAAATACTAACTGTCTTTCCTCTTACCACTGGCTGGACTGGCTGGCCGTGTAAGATGTGAACGCCTGCTTGCTAACAGACGACTTGGTGCTCAGGTAATAGCGGCTCTCATAGTGATGCTTCTGCTCCTGATGCTGCAGTCGATGCTGGTGTTTCCTTTGTTTGACGTGTTTCTCCCCTGACATCCTGTCAGCCTCTCCGCCAACTTTTATAATGTCAGACTTTCCTTTACGTTAACAACTCTGTAAATTAATCTTATTATTATCTGGGATTGTTTTGAGATTGTTAAATTAGTTAGGAGATGGTGTATTAGCTATTAGGGATGGGATATATGTGATCTGTTACTTTTCAAAAAGGTTAAAAACAGCTGTTAAGATGACATTAGATTAGGTTAAGATTTATATCTACTGTGTTAAAAGAAGAAACAGCATAAACTGCAAAAGAAAGCATTTACAACTAAAAATCTGTATTTGGGAGTGTCAAGGGATTTTATTGTCTACTGGAAATGGTTGAGAAACTATACTTACTCTATTATTATGTTTACTTGTGTTTTCCTTTATGATGCCTATGTCAGTAAATAATAACTAATGTAAAAAGACTCATTGAATTAAATTATTGCACATTTAATTGAAAACACAAGTAGCTGCAACAGCATACAAGCCCAATATGTAAACAAAGAGTCCTCCTGCCAACTTTGATTGTTGCTTAAAAGTGAGACTATGCCATAAACTATATAAGGGTCCACTTTTATTATTACCTCCGAAATAAAAAGTACTGTGTAAACCCAAAGGACATAACCTAAGGCACACTGCGTAGGTAAAGCAATAAAGAAACAAATGAATATACAAAACCTTTGAATGGAGGCAAAAAAAAAGTTAAGAAACGCAGTCTGTTCTTCATTTAGTAGCATATACAAAAACACATGCAATCTCAACAAGAACACTGTTTTCACACATAAACATGTTAGTAATCCGCATTATGGACTCCAAATACCAGCAGATTAATAGAAACATGTTAAACATGATTATAAGAACACAGTTTATGTAGGCCTCAGGCTGCCGCCTTGTCACAAGGTTTTGCATTAAATAAACCAATTATTTAGTAATTAACTCATTATAAAGATGAAATATACGTTACTTACCACAAATAAAACCCACCAACCCTCTAATGGTCAAAAATGCACATCCAAAAGTAGCTAAAGCAAGTCCAGATCAAGGCAAAGCAGCAGGGTGAGGTGCAGTGGACAGGACGGCAGTCCACAGAACAAAAATAATGCTGCCACTCGGCAGAATGCACCAGACACCGTCAGGACCTTTTAAGGCTGGGGCCGCTTTAAATTTAGACCAAGACTAAGAGGGCCAGGCCCAGGAGCTGCTCAAGAGCCTGCTCCTCCAGTGACAAGACCTGGGCACTGACAATCTGATGGAAACAAGTGTAATCATTTTTTGAATGACTTTTGTAAGCTCTTTAAAAAACCTGCACCAAAAATTCTGCCAAAAGTAAGTAGGCTACACAAACTCAAGGAACGCTGCACAAAACAAGCGAAATCTGCATTGCCTACTTTTTACTTTTTTAAAACAAATATATATTATAAACAATTATAATACGAAGAAATATAGCTGCAAGCAGCAATGACGGGGCCAAGCACAAGGCCGGCATTAAACCTCATGCCGACCTGGCCGGCAGCATCAGACCAACGGCAGTAAGCATATAAAGACATTTCAATAAGACTT
Source organism: Neodontobutis hainanensis (assembly GCA_024349245.1). Lineage (NCBI taxonomy): Eukaryota > Metazoa > Chordata > Actinopteri > Gobiiformes > Odontobutidae > Neodontobutis > Neodontobutis hainanensis. The sequence goes on from JALDNG010000133.1 coordinate 352,694, forward strand.
TAGTCTAAATGGCCGAAAAATCATCAATACGGTCTTTAGCACTTTGATTGAATGGTTTATCACGTCCAATCCAGAGGCAGCGCAGTAACCAAACTGATGTGTGAAACAACTAAGGTCCTCAAACTCAGCAGGCAGACTCAAGTCATGGTTGACATAACACGTACTAAGTTTGGTTAGAAAATATTAAAGCATTGCAGAGATATAGCCTGACTTTTATTCTTGTGCGCACTAAGTTGATTTCATTTGCGCAGTATTCGACAACGGTTTGACGAATCAACTTTCTTTTAATAACTTTTTGTCATCATAGTCTGAAGAAGATCTGGTTCAATTTTGGTGAAAATCGGACAAACGGTGTGGGAGGAGTTCGAAAAAGTAGGTTTTTAAAGAAAGACAACATGGCAAACAGGACGTTTGTCCGAATAGGACATATTTGGTATCTGTGCTCTCGGCTTGATCCAGTGAACACATTAAGACCATTTGTTTTACAATAGGTTAACGTAATAAAAAGTTATTAGCATATTTATTGATTTGGGTTATAACTTTTGACCACAAGGTGGCGCTGCCCCAAAACTTTTTGAGTACCTTCAGGGCTTGGTCCCGAAGACTCATACCAAGTTTCATAATGATGCAGCAATGCGTTCAGAAAATATAGCACTTTTTGACAATATTCATAATGGCCGACGCTCAAAATGGCCGATATGGGAAAATTTGGTATCGCAGGACTCGGCATGACGCACTGAATCTAAAGAGACCAGTTTTATGATTTTTGGAAAAAGCGTTCAGAAGATATAAACAAATAATTCAGTTTTTCATATCTCCTGACCACTAGGAGGCGCTGCGCCAAAACTCTGCAGGCATCCTCAAATTTTAGTTGCAATAACATGTACTAAGTTTGGTGAGAATATGGTAAAGCATTGCAGAGATATAGCCTGACTTTCATTTTTATGCGCATAAAGTCAATTTTATTTGCGCGGTATTCGAAAACGGTTTGACGAATCAACTTTCTTTTAATAACTTTTAGTCAACATAGCCGGAAGATGATCTGGTTCAATTTTCGTGATAATCGGACAAACGGCCTAGGAGGAGTTCGCAAAAGTACATTTTTTAGAAAATTCAAAATGGCGGAAAAACTATCATGGCGGAAAATGACGTCATAGGGTGCAATCGAATCATCATGAGCTAAGGAATCAGAGGAAAAAAGAATTTTAATTCTAGGCCTTACGGTTCAAAAGTTATTAACATAAACATAAGTCCGACTTTGGACAGTTGGTGGCGCTAGAGGGATTAAGGTAGACACTTCAGATTTGTCAGGATGACAGCTCACACTGTCCACTTTTAGTGTACCAAATTTCACAACTTTTTAGCATACGGTTCTATGGCCTACCATAGACTCCCATGCGGAATAATAATAATAATAATAAGAAGAAGAAATCTAACGGATTCAATAGGGTCTACGCACCTTCGGTGCTTGGCCCCTAATTAATTAATAACGTTCTATGGTTTTTAAACTGGCTGCCATTAATGTTGAATCAAACTCTTCTGGACTGATCATTTGATAATTGCTGCCACCTGCTGGTAAATATACCTATCACATTATTACGTATAACAAGATAAACACAGCGTGATACCTATATAATAACACCACATTGTTTGAAACGTTTAACAAAAACTAAACGGTAGAAGATTTGTAATAATGCTGTAAATCCTTAAGCATCCCAGGTGGAGGGTTTCTCCAACTCGACTCTGATTGGTCAGTTTTAGAAACAGGAAGTAAAACATTGGTGGTGACCAGTAAGTGGACGGTCCTGTATTAGCTGGTGGACAGGTGTGCGATTAGATCATTATTTACATAGGTAGGTGTTGTTTTTTTTACTTTATGAGTATATCGACACTACAGGGTGCATAGTCAGTTTAACTATTGGATTAATCACGACTAGTTAGGCTTATAAGGAATTGGCAGAAATGTAGGTCAACAAGGGCTAGCTAGTTAGCTCAGATGCTAGGAATGTTTTTTATATACAATCACTGGTTTCCAAGCACTATTCAGATTGATCTTTTATTTATTTTTTTCTTCCATTTTGTTAAATAGTTTAACAAAATATTTAACAAAATAAACGTTTTATACCCAACTTAAATGTATGTATTTGTAGATTTTAATTTAATATATAATTAGACACGTTGTTATTAGCTGCAAAACTTTCGAGGGTTACGGTTGTCTGTAAATTAAAGGGTTTAGAGTTTCTATTTGTTACTTTTGGAGCTAAATTATTCCCTACAATAATCGGTTGTCAGCACACTCCAAACAGACAGAAACTGGGGTGTGTTGGGCCACGAAAAATGTGATTGAAAATGCTTAACATTTTAAACCTGAACTACTTCAGCTTCCATTTAATGTCTGCTTCGAAAAGGATATTTTACATTTCTTGCTACGAAATTGCTTTCATTTTGGTTCAGACCTGTTTAAGTGCTTTTACTGGGGATTGGCGTTCTCATTCTGGGGTTGTATAAATAAGAGACAGAATAATAAGCAGTCATTTGATTTGTAAATTACATGCAAATACTGTCTTTGTAATACACACTTGCACTAACAATAGTTCTATAAGTTTTAGATGCTTTGATAGATGTTATAAAAGTGTGTTGGGTCTGGCTCCATGAGCAGCCATACAGAACACAAAGACCATATTATTGCTCCTATGGATTACCCCAGTGTAGAAATCATTTCCCTGAGTATTTCAAAGATTTTTTTCAAAATATTGGGCTATACTTTTACACACCACCACATCTGAATCTGTTAGAAATGATTAAAAGAAAATATTGTATGAAGTAATAACATGGTATATTGTCTTTTCTTCACACATTGTTTTGAAACTCTTATTTGTAAACCACATCATTGATTCCTGTTTTTCAGCAGGAGGGTACGTTCCAGCAGCCAAAATGTCAAGCAAAAAAGCTAAGGGGAAGAACACCAAGAAGCGTCCTCAGCGCGCAACCTCCAATGTGTTCGCTATGTTTGATCAATCTCAAATCCAGGAGTTCAAAGAGGCCTTTAATATGATTGACCAAAACCGAGATGGTTTTATTGACAAAGAAGATCTTCACGACATGCTGGCCTCTTTGGGTAAGGTGTAAAATCATAAACATCACTAACATACTTGGTTGTTATTACATGTCTTGTTCTTGTATCAGGTAAGAACCCTACAGATGAATACTTGGAAGCAATGATGAATGAAGCCCCAGGCCCTATCAATTTCACAATGTTCCTGACCATGTTCGGAGAGAAGCTGAACGGTACAGATCCTGAGGATGTGATCCGTAATGCTTTTGCCTGCTTTGATGAAGAAGGAACTGGTGAGTTTACATGACACTGTACAAGTACAGTACAAGTATCCAGCTGTAATGGGCTATTCTTAAGCAAAACTTTCTTCTAAATTATCCCTTTCACAGGTGTGATCCAGGAGGAGTATCTGAGGGAGTTGCTTACCACAATGGGAGACAGGTTTACAGACGAAGATGTGGATGAGCTTTTCCGCGAAGCCCCCATTGACAAAAAGGGTAACTTCAACTATGTAGCATTTACCCGTATTTTAAAACATGGTGCAAAGGACAAAGATGATTAGTTGTAGAAAGAACATCAAATAACACTAATTATATATGTATTTTAACATAACTCTGTTACAACTTTATTTATGAAAACACTTCACTGTGGTATACCTCACTGAGTCATTTGTACACGCCTACTGCTGGATCCCCTCTTTATTCCCTCGGCTATTAAGCTTATTTGCACATATATAAGGGTCTCACTAGAAAGTATGTATAAAAAGACTCACAGCTGGATAAAACTGTAATTAACTGCTATGTGATGTTATAACTGTAATTAAGGATTAAACTGACATTTATCATGAATCTTTTGTCTGTCATTTATTTATTTTAATGGGAACAATTGCACACTTCTCTTGTTGACAAGTTATCAATTACATTTATATTACAGTTATTGTTTCTCATTTCATTTGAAGGAAGCTTGATTAACTTATTACATAAGAGTGGACAAAAAAACTAAGCTTGTTGCGGCTTGAATAATTTCTAAACTGAAATAATAAGGTATATTTTAAAATTCTCTGGAGGGGCTTTAGTAGCCTCATTCTCCATTTGGCAATAGAATGATATCCAAGTCCCTTTTTAGAAATCAGTTTTGGATATCTAAACAGGATACACAGAATTTTAAACATAATTCACACTACATTTTACTGTACCTAATAGGACTAACAGGCCAGCTCTAGACCCTTAGAATCTGTCCCAGACAAGCCAAACAAGAGTTAGCACAGCCACACAGCTTACTGTAGTCGCAGTGGAGAGGGTTCTCCAGCACATGTCACAGCAGAAAATAAATAAATCACAAAACTGCTCCGCATCTGAAGCTTTCTGTACACTTAGATACTGCTCACAGAGCAGTACATAACACAGTAGATGTTTGAATCTATTCTGCCAGGGCCAAGTTTTTAGACTGGATCTTTGTTATGTGGTCTGCTATACAAGCTTCCATCCTGTCACACTGGGCCAGGAAATCCTAAAGACAAAAAACAAACAATTAATGATGCAGTTAAACAATTTTAGCAATTTTCCTTTAGAGAATGATTTACCTGTACTGTTTTTACCAACCCCTTTTTCTTCATTCTGCAGTCATTAAAATTATCTGGAATGCTCTGATTAAAAAAAATAAAAATGTTTTGTTTCAGCCAACAAATACTATGTACTATGTAATAATATGTAATAAAATATAATGCAGACTTAAACATTAAAAACATAAATTACTATAGTATCTATCTGCTCCAGGATCTTCATAAATTGTTCTGCTGCAGCCTTCACCCGATGGTCCAGTTTACTAAGTGCCTCTGCCTGGAGATCTTTAGCCAAAAAGCCCTGTATAAGAAGTTTTTAATAAAGAATTTATATAAAAACATAAATATATCCATTTAAAACCTTCAAAGAAATACTTACATTCTTCAGTCCAGTCAGTTCCCCGTCCACCTTTTCTAGTTTTTTTGCAGTTTGTTCAACAGATTTCTCAATGTCTTTCAGCTTCTTCAGTTCTGCTTCTTCCTCTGGACTATTCTGTTTAGAACATTATTGTCAATGTCTGAATTTTTATACAAGCAACATAAGTAAATGTTATGATCTGTCAAAGAAGAAAACCTGAAGTTAACAATCTTACCCGCTTTCCAATCATCATGAGTTTGCTGCCAGCTTTAACTCCATAACTTGACAGACTCTCCTCCATGTCCTTCAGTGATTTCCCTTAAAAATACAGATATAAAAATAATTTGGTTGAGACTGGATATGACTGGTTATGTAATATTGAAAAAAACAAACCCCAGTGTACCTTTAAAAATAAGTTTCTGAGAGGTTGGTGGAACACCTGTAGCTTGTGTAAGAGCATCCAATAGGTCTTTAACAATAGGACCTTTGCCATCATCTTGTCCTGTCAATGTGATGCTGTGCTTAGCAGACCCTGGAGTCAAAGTTGGAAGTGTAAAACAGTGCAGAAACAGACATTATAAATGCACTTCTTTTAAGAGCCACTTTCAGGAGCAACCCATATATCTAGATTAATTACTGAAACGTTAAAAATTGTAATGACATATTAACTACACAGGGCGGAGATCGGCCAGTAACAAAAAATAATGTAACACTACCTATTAAACCAGAAAAATAATCATACACGTATATTACAGTTATTATTCATTTTGACTATGTTAGAAACTGGCCTCTGGCTTTTTAAAGAGTTAGCAGCCTCTTTGCTACACAGTTATTTCCGCTACATGTTCTGCTATCCTTACCCTGATTACTTTACGATTACAATTTCCAATCCTACTCTAAAAATATGTAAAACGTATTACCGTAGGCAACTGTCACTGTTAGTGTTTCCTCTGCCATTGTGGTTTAATGTCACACCCTGTTATAAATCACAAACCTAAGGCTGCTACCTCAACAATGCTAAGCTAAATGTAACGGTGGAAAAACTTCCGGTGCAACCAGGAAGTATAGTGTTTTCGACCCAACCTAGAGATGAATATACTTTTCCAAAGGTGTTTTTACGGGTGCGTACCTACCGGGCAGTTGGCTCTGTGGCGCAACGGATTAGCGCATTGGACTTCTAGTTAAGCACTTAAGAGGTGATTCAAAGGTTGTGGGTTCGAATCCCACCAGAGTCGTTAGTTTTTTACACAATTTAACCAAAGTAGCTTATGAAACGCTTGACGCGAAGTGGAAAGACAAAACAAGAAACCGGGTTAGACCGGGCCCTAAATAAGTGCATAGGCAACTATACTTTATATAAGAGGCCTTAACAGAAAAAGAGGACTAATCACTTTGGGTGATGAAACGGTGTGCATTTTAAACCTGTAACTCTTGTAATCTTAAGGAAATAAAGTATTGTTCATCTACGTTTGTTTAAATTGCTAATTCTCTTCATTTCATTGTCCAACTTGGTAAAAGGATTAAACCTAACAAACTTTAAAAGGAAGTTGTATGACGGAAACAAAACCTGCCTTCAAAATAATAGTCTAGTGGGTCCGAGTAAAAAGTGTAATTCCTTTGTTCGTTTTGATTAACGGGGAGCATATATTAAGTTTTACCGCTGTGTACATATTTTTTTCGACTGATAATGTCCCATATTTCATATATTTCCGTCTTCTGTTATGATCCTCTTTCAGTGAGGTCTACTGAGTGCCCAAACACAGACATCACACCCTCATAAATCCCCTGTGCATATCTTTAATGTTTGTTTAATTTTTGAAACACATGAGCTAAATACTACACATGCGATACACAGTGGTTCAGATAAACTGAAAATACCTTAAAAACAGTATGGTTTAATAAAAAAAACTGTCATAATAAGCTTTGACAACCTCTATAAAAGCACCAATACAAAGGTCCAGCCCAACATGTTATTCTACATAAAGCAGTTTATAGATAACATTGAAAAAATAAATACAGATGGAGTGACGAGAACAGAGCTTAAAACAAACAAAGAGAAAGAGGATATCAAAAGTCTTGCCTTTTCTGACTTTTTGGGGTGATGTTGTGGCTCAGTAAAGAATATTCAAGGCATCTGTTCAAAGGCACTTATGGATGTGAACAATGTCTTATTAAAGGGACAATTGTTTCAAAAGTAAAGGAGTTTACAAGGGTGTACCCCGTAATTTAAACTGAGACATAAACACATGACCACATAGTAAAGTGTGAAGAGGGCAATTGCAAATGGGTTAAAACCTACAACCCCTTCTATACGGTCAATGGTTAAAACACAATTTTGTAAAAAAGAAAAACTCTGCTTTTTGCTTTTCTGCCTAAACTTTATTTTGCTGAATGCCCTGGGTTTGACCAAGTAGTTAAAAGCTTGCCAGCAGATTACATGCACTGTGTTGTTGAATGAGTTCAACCATCTACCAAACGATAAGACATAGAGCAACCAAGTAAAATATTTATTTTTCATGTTTAAGTTCCAAACAAAATTAAACACAATACAGCATTAATGACTGAACGATGCACATAACACAAACAAAATAAATTAATTTGATGTAAAACCAGTGATTAACAACTGTATCCAAGGGAAACCAGGGAAAATGTTTTAAATTGAATAGGTTCAGTATGTTACAAGGCCTCATGCTAGCTCAGTAGTAGTAACAAAACACAACCCAGCTTCTAAGACACCTTCAAATATGTAGTGTTCATGGATCATTATAATTATTAAATGTATAAATGTACATTTAAAAGTGAAGTTTGAGTGCAGTTGTTTTTTCCATACGTCGTTTATGTTGCTGGAATTTGAGGCAGGCCAAACTCATCCACCAAAACCCCATCCTGAAACAAAAAAAATACACTTTAGTACAACCTGCATCTAAAGCAGCGCACAAAGTATAATTTAGTTGTGTTTTTTTCTATTCAAGTTGATGGCTGAAAATGCTAATAACAAAGTGTATAGTTAGAAAGTGGGTCACTTTAATGAAGGCTATAATTGCCATTGCATATACAGTATTAAAACTATAAATCAAGATTATAGTTTCTTACTATAATATGTTGTTGGTGGTGCTTGTTTTCCCAATTGTGTGTGACTACAGTAAGTTTTTTTGTATATGCCATCCATCCATCCATCTTCTACCGCTTATCCGTATCCGTTTTTTGTGTATGGTTCTACCTTATTTGTTTTACTGTCACTGGGCACGCCCTCGGGAATAGACGGAGCGGCTGTGGCTTCATCCAGGTAAGAACTGTCATCATCCAGCAGCAGCTCATCCCCCAGTGCATCCAGCTCTGAAACCAAACATATACATATAGTCGTTCTGCAACCTCAGGGTTTACAAAGCCCATATCTAATGGAGTTATTTTTTTGCATATGCCTGTGTTATAATCTATGATAAGAAAGAAACTGTGGTCTACTTACAGGGAAGGCTTTCTCAGATCCAGTACCTGATTACAACCTTTATGACCGCTCAAAGACTGACTGTTACTAACAGAAAAACAGATCTACCTGCTTCGAGATCATCCTCGTCGATATCTGGAGTGCCATAGCTGCGACTGAGGGCTTCCTGCACCTCATTAGCCTCTTCCATCATATCCTCCAGTTGGTCCTGCAAATCCTGAACTCACACACATACAGTATGTCAGAAGGTATGCCACAAATGCTCTTTTCGATTACACAGATTACTAATTATAGAAGAGACTTACATCAATTTGATCAAGTTTTACATCCTTATATGCTCTTTTCATTTCCTTGGCTCCAATCTTCATGGCCTCAACCTAGGACAAGAAAATAGGAAGGTAGTAATTGCACAAGTCGACCATATAGTTTTGTAACTCAAGCATAAATAGCTGCTACGAGTCATTAATGCTCTTACCGTTGTCTTTGTGTCCTTTAGCGTCTGAATTGTGTAGTTTGCCTGCTCCATGTTAAAAGACTGCTGAGCCAGCTGTTCCCTCTGACCTTCATACCTGTGTTAGAGCAAAACAAATGACATACTGTTATCTATTTCCATTTAAAATACACAGTAATGTAGTAGTGTACAGTAGTGATTATGGGTGATCATTTTCTTGTGTGGACTGTGTTAAACTCAGAGGGGTTCATCCTGTTGTGGTTATATGGAAGGGTATTTCTGCTGCCAACTAGAAAAACTGTGTGGGTTGGCACTTGTTTTTCTTTATTTATGGGCCAACTTTAACTGCAAGATGTATTTTTTTTGTTTTAATGTTTTGAAGGTCTACTTTAATATGCAACATACAGACTCCAGCATTTAAACTTGAAAGAAAAATGCTCTGTTTCTGTCTCTGGGTCATTTTGTATAAGTAAGAACTACATAACAATGGAGTGCAGCATAAGCAATTAGATAAGTATAATAGTAATTAGTCAGAAATAAAAGTTATATGTAAATGTAAACTGTAAACCAAGTGTACTTTATGAATTTTGGGCCCATCACAAAACCCTATCACTAAGGCCCCTCATCATCAGCTTTTTTTTTCACTCACATTTTTTTCTGCTTTAGGACTCGCATTGCTTTTTGTTTGACCATGTTCTGTAATAAAACAAGAACACATAAATTGGTGATAATTATTCTTGAAAGTGTAATATCTCAAATAAATAGTGTGTGTGTTTTTATCTATTCATTTACCTTCGAAGGCCCATCTCTCATCTTTTTAAGCTGATCCTTGTATTTGAGAAGTTCAGAGTCTAGTCTGCTAATCTTCTTTTCAATAGAATCTGCCCTGGCATCCACCTGAGAAGGACATCAATTAAATCTGTAGCTAAGTCGATCATTTCAACCAGAAAACATAAGACTGACGCGCTTTTAGAATTTTTATAGTGTCAGGTGTAAGTGTGGGAAATAGCGCATCACAAAACAATAATACAGTGACTATGAGTAAAAAACAAGCAGTATCTCTTTGTGAAACTTGAAATTGTATGTGTATATTGACAATAGCTAATTAGCCTTAGCAGAGTAGGTTTGCAGCGTTAGGTTAGTAGTAACGCTAGCTTTGTAAGGATGGTCCCGTTAGATAAGATAATAAACAGCACGATATTTGCGCTGTCAGGACTCACATTTCCGATACAGTCAGACAGATTTGGAGGGGGTGCTTTAGGTTTGCCTCGTCCGAAAATCCTATTCATTTTGTAAACGCCTTACCACCCTTTAGCGCGCCGCAGAAAATATAAAAAACATTAAATGCTAATGTCTCTTCTACATTGGGGACACCCGGAAGCGACGGTACAGACGCAAAGCCTTCTGATTGGCTGAAGGGAACAGCTGTGACCAATCGTATTGAAGACTCACAAGGGACCTCGTGTGGACATAGAAGGTATGGCAGTTGTCTTTGAAAGCCTTTTGTCCCAGTTGACACTTCATCAGCAGTCTTTGTTAGACTCCAGCAGCTACACCACATAAAACCACATTTAACCTTTGGATGTGTTATATCTGATTTATTTCTTCAGTGTATGTTTATCACATCACATTGTTATTACAAGGAGAAGCAAGGTAAATATATGGCATAAAAGAAAGAAATTCACAAATTGACTCAATTCCATCCATTCTTCCATCTTCTACCGCTTATCCGGGTCCGGGTTGCGGGGGCAGCAGTCTAAGCAGAGGAGCAGAGACTACCCTCTACCCTGACACTTCCTCCAGGCCAGCCGAGAGACATAGTCCCTCCAGTGTGTCCTAGGTCTTTCCCGAGGTCTCCTCCCGGTGGGACATGCCCGAAACACCCCACCTGGGAGGGGGTCCAAATTGACTCTTTTGACTATTGATCATTTTCATAAGATACTAAGATGGGTAAAGATATAGACATTAAATTTACAAAGTTCATCATAGCTTTATAACAAATCCTGCTCTGATTGTGGTTCAATTAAAACCAAAAGTTTGAGATGCATACAAAATGATTCAGTGCATTGTTTTCAGACAAACAATGACACTGTTAAAGCTAAAGGAACTTGTGGCATGTGGACTACTGTATTATTGTCTCCTGTAAGCTTGTCATATGACCTTCTCACTCTTTTTTCTAGTGCATTTTAATTACGTTATTATTTCATTGTGCAGGTTTGGGTCCTGATATACAAAAATAGAAATTGAAATTAAAATTGAAATTGTGGTTGTTTTGTAAATGGTGCACAAATAGTGCATTAAATACACAAATACATTTATTTTGTTCTCCACAAATGTGGAAATTTGTCTGTGGTTACACAATAAAATACACAAATCCAACAGTGAAGTAGAAGTGAAGTAAAAAGACACTATATATGTGCGTCCCTCCCCAACTAAAGAATACAATAAATATATACAAATAAATAAGATCATGTAAAGAATAAATAAATGAACTAGTCAACAATCTAGCCAGGGAGCCACAAATGCAGTGGCCCATAAGCCCAGTAATAGTGAAGGTTCAAAGAGTTAGCGTCTTTCATTGCCCTGGGAACAAAGATAGTTCTTTGTTAGCAGAGTCTAATATTTAGATATTACTATCTCCTTCCAGAGAGTAATAAAGGATGTGTAAAGGCTGAGACAGGTCATTAATTATGTTCAACACTTTCTTTCCCACAAGCTCTTTATAAATACTGAAGATATATTGCATTGTATTGTGTGTTTTGAAGATGTATATAATGAGTTTTCAGAGAATTAATGGTGCTCTCAAAGCTTTGGAGCTCATGTAAACCTCAACCGCTAAAATGTTATAAGAAGCAGGTTAAGCAATTATATTGACAAATGATTTTCTAATTTAGACCTTATAATTTGTAATTATGTTATACTTTACATGTGCTAGTTCTAGTTTTCATCTACAATGCATGTATCCACCTGGAAGTGTGTTTTATATAGTCTAGTTTTAAAAGTTGCTATAAAATGGTAAATTTTCTGTTCATTATGTCATTGTTGAGTAAATGATTCAAACATTACATTAACATATCACATTTGTGGCTTCTGCTGCAGTAAAATTACTTTAACATTACCTACACATAGCTTTAATAGCTGCCATTCCACATTCATCTAGAAGGCCACAAACACAAAAGATTATGCAATTAGTCGAAGCCTTGGACCCTTGCTTTCCGTCAGTGTGCTCACCATGGAAACAACACCTTGGTCTCTGAGACCAGTCGAAATAAAATGTAGAAATATTATTATCGTTAATTTCTTCTCTGAGCTCTGACCCTGTTTTTTAGCAACAAATAATAGCCCTAAGAGGCACTTCACTGACCATAAGACAGTTTGCAATGACCTTTAGGTGCTCCGTTGACACATAAGGTCATGACGTTCACCCGGGCCGTTAATTGATTTCCTCACTTTTTCACTGCAGTCTCATCTTACTGCACATACTATTGTAAAAAGAACCTTGAACCCTGAGAAAACGGTGACACACTGTAGTACTCCTCCTCAAAGTTGATCATATGTCCTTGTCGGTCTTTACAAATAAACCTTTCTTTATATCACTTTAATATTTTAATGTGCAATTTGGAATCATGGCATTCAAATTTACAGCAAAATACCAAACAGATAATTACTTCAAAATATGGCACATTTTACATTATACTTTGTGATGCTGAGCCTTGATTCAGCTTTAAAGATGGTTACAGATTTATAAAGATACAATAATTACAAAAACAATGATGCTGGTTAATGAACACTTGGCAAACATGTTAAAAAGATAAGGCACGCAAACCAAGGCACCAAACATAAGGTATTTTTTGTTCTACAAACTAAATATTTAGCAACTTAAACAGTAAATGTCTGCATTTCCATGGCTCAAAGTCATCCTTGTATAACTGGATCTATGTGGTTTTAATCTGGTCACTTTTTGGTAATAACATGTTGGCAACAAATGATGGTTCAGAGCTTAAAAAAATCATTTATGTTACTTTTTTTTTTATCAGCAATATGGTTAAAACACACTGTTAGCATACAATAATGTACTTTGCATTAGATTTTCAGTTAACACTTGAGAATATACAATGCAAATAGTTTTCATTTCAATCTACTACTGTATTAGTTACATGTTAATCGACATTAAGATATAAATTTCAATGCACTAAACAAAAGCCCTGTTCTATATTACAAACATATATACAGATACTGTAAACTGCTGCCGTAAAGCCCTCTGCCCAATTTTATTTTATATATATATATTTTTTTATGTGACCGTGTGGACAGCAACTAAAAAAGGTTTTTACAGCGTCACAGCAGAAAAGTGTGCATCCATCTATCATTTTGGCATTAAACCTGCTGAAAGCTACAACAATGTGAAGTTCCTGTGAAAGCGCTGCTCTATTTTCTGAGAATGAGCCACTGTGTTTCTCAAGAGTACTACTATTTAAAGTTATTTACATATTTACAGAAGATCAAAGCCGCAAGTACACTTAACATGAACTGTAAACATATAATATTCTGCCTTTACATGATATACATAAAAGGTTTTTATTCAAGTAAGAAAATGTATTTTGCTAAATAAAGAAACTAATTTACACTAAGTTTCTTTTATTGTAAGGATAATTAGTTGTTTTATTAATCTGTGGCTTTTCAGCCATCTTTTAAATCTCTCAAAGGTTTTTCATTTAATTACAAGTTGGAGCATGAGACTATATGCAATGATTTTGTTATTGCAAATAAATCCCATAATCCTCAAGTGTTCCCATAGACAATATACTATATATACAGACACCCCGACAGCTGAAGTTGATTGAAGTCTGTAAGCCTCAGCTCTGTGGTTAATGAGCTACAACTAAATACTACAACAGATGCGCCTATTTCTTCTTTCATTTAATTGAACTGCTTTTTTCATGTCTTTCTCATGTGTCTGTCTGTTGAGTATAGATATTTTACAGTTCATTGCTCAATCAAAGCCTCTAAATGTGATCACAGATACAAACTGGCTTTAGGAAAATCTAATCTACTTGTTTTCAGTTTGTTTTCATGAATAGGGGGCAGTGTTGCTTAGTCTAATATAACTTTAATAAATAAAGCATCTGAAATTTAAAGTTCATTTCTAAATATCCGCACACATTTCTTCTGTGGTTAACCTTTCTCTCAAATGGCAGTGATCTGAGTCAGGCCCAGGTCGTTGGAGTCCTCCCAGCCTTGGTACGGCACAGAGGACATGTCCATGGCTAGTCATACGGGTCTGGGTTGGCTGCTGTCTTTGCGGCTTTCTGCAGGACAGGAGTGGTCCCGTAGAGTGCTCCTGACCCTTCTCACCCCCTGACAGTCCCCCTGCCCCTTAACACCGGGGCAACAGAAGTCCCTAAAACACCTCTTGAAGTTCTCATCCAGGAAGGCGTAGAGGATGGGGTTGAGGCTGCTGTTGGTGTAGCCCAGTGCCACGCAGAAGAAGTAGGCCGCTGTGACCGCCGTGGTCTCCGGGACGTTGGTGGACAGCGCCTTGACCAGGATGAAGATGTGGATGGGAGTCCAGCACACCACAAAGACCGCGACCACCACCAGCACCAGGCGAGTGATCCGCCGGAGGTTACGGTCTTTCTCACGCGAACCGGAAAAGAGGCGAACGCTCTTCAGCCTCAGCACCATCAGCGTGTAACAGACGGTGATGATGATGACCGGAGCCACAAAGGCAAAGATAAAGACGCAGATCTTCATCAGTGTGTCCCAGTAGAAGTATGGGTCAGGGAACTGCAGGGCGCACTCTGTAGTCCCTGTTAGAACCACATCGACAGAAAAAAGTCAGTTATTTTTGTGCAGAAATGTGGAATAGTTTTAGACAGGTTTGAAGATACACAAAATCCTTAGCCTTATCAGTGCATCAAAGCAAAGTCAGAGACCCTAAACATACAGTTATTATCATTAGAGGCTATCATCAGTGTAAAGTAGGACTCCTAAAGTGATAGCAAAGCTCTGATCTGAACATCATTGAGTCTGTCTGGGAGTAACATAAAGAGACAGAAGGATATGACAGAAGATCTGGGGTTAGTTCTCCAGATGTTTGGAGGATATTCATTTGTGTGTATAGGACATTGGCCGTTATAAAAGCAAAAGATGTTAACATTTATTGAGTTTTCTTGTGATTAAAAGAAGTCTTCATCCTTAAACCTATGTCCCGATGCCTTCTTTGAAACATTTTAATCATTACACATTGTTATAGTGTCAATTTCCTTTTTTGCCAGACAAACTCTCACCACTGCACCGTCATAGATTGAAGCTGACAGCACAGAGCAGCAGAGGCCAGACTCTAATTAATTATCGAACTTAAAATAAAGTGGTCTGTGCTTCATTGAAAGTGGCTGATTGTTAACTCTGACAATCTGTTGCTATTTGAAGTGGGGAAAATGTTTGAGGCTCCATTCTTAGGGGAGATAAGTAGCACTATTATGTCTGTCATGGCCTCATTGGTTCAAGTACCAATCATCACTCATCAGAGCATCCTCTTGAAGGGTTAGAAAGATGTTAATGAAGCCAATCGAAGCACAGAAATGCAGTGGTCGTTTACGTAGTTAGAAATCTTCCTTTGAAGTTAATACATGCTCTCTTGTCTGAGCTGGGCACTGACATTTAAAACTACAGAGGAAAAAAGGCAGATGTTGAGGGGAGAATAAGGCTACCGTTATTGCTCTGAGTGCTGCCGAGTATCATGGCAGGGATGCCAGCTCCAGACGACAACACCCAAATGATTACGTTGATGATCTTGGCCTTTAGAGGTGTGCGGAAATCCAGGGCTTTGACGGGATGGCACACGGCCACGTAACGGTCGACACTCATCATGGTGAGGGTGAAGATGCTGGTGAACATGTTGTAGTAGTCAATGGAGATGAAGACTTTGCAGGCTACTTCGCCAAAGGGCCACGAGTTGAGGAGGTAGTCGGTGCTCTGGAAGGGCATAGTGGTGGTGACCAGCGCGTCGGCCACAGCCAGGTTAAAGATGTAGATGTTAGTGGCGGTCTTCATTTTGGTGTATCTGGAAGAAGAGATTTGGTATCAAGACGTATAACAGGGAATATAGCATTCACTGCTCGTAAACAAAACTGTAGACTCAAAAGAGTGTAAGTACAGTCAGTACAGCAAAATGAATAAATGGACTCTTTGCCATACTCAGTGGTTCACTATTTTGGCTCTTTGGTGGAAAATAAAGGTGACAAATTTGGAAAGATTGTAGTGGTTGACAAAAGGCGGGAGCACCTAAGAACAGCAGTGCTGCATTATCACTGACAGTAAAAGGGAACAGAGTAACAAACAATGACATAATGGTTTAACACTAGGTTAAGCAGAGTCTACAGGAGGCTTTTTAGAGAGTACAGTGGTCGTCAGGTCACTGGCAACTTTCAGTTAGTTTAATAGTTTTATCATCTAACAACTTATTGTAACAGGAATCATCTGTGGAAAAAAAATGAGAGCTCCCTAGGTTGGATAATGTAAAGGTTGTTAGGCCTGGTTTCCCAATTTAACAATGGGCAAAGAGCTATCATTTAAAGATAGAAGAAGAGAAAGAAAGATTAAGTATAACACATACAGGTTATAAATATTCTGTTACGACTGTGTTACATGTAGATATGGAGAATGTGGAGAATTTTCAGGAGTTAATGTCAAATTCAGGTTTACTTTCTTCTATGAGCTGTGACTGGCACCCCAAAAACACACCTCCCTTATGTCATAGAGGGGCATGGCGTAAAGAGAATAGATTAAAATGTTCTTGTGTATACACTTAAAATCAAAAAAGTTGATGAATTAGAGTACTGCACAACACACAGCAGCCCTCTCTTGTGTAAACACTGTTTTTTTCCTCCCGATACACTGTGTTCCCCACTGCATCGAAAGTGCACAAATCGAAAAGACACAGACACAAGAGGACATACAGTATATTTTAGATGTAGCGTATTTTATGTGGCGATATTTCATGAAAGGAAAGCCTGGAAAGCTTTGATGAGACACACTGCCATTATCATTGCAAACCTACTCATCTGTGAAGCATCTGAGTAATGGACAGCTCCTGGTGCTGAATCCATGAGCCAATAAAAACATCTAACCCTGCCATAATATATAACTCATTCATTTTTTTTTTTATTATTATTTTACTGACTCATTTTCAAGTGTGGCCCCTAAACTCAGTGCATTACTGCAGCTAAAAAACAAGCGCCTGTTTGCTCAATGAGTGCCATTTTACATGCCGTTATTACGCACGTTGGCTTCTCGAGTATTTCAATGGAAATGTCTAAAACCTAATATTTTTAAGACTGAACACTCACCTAATGATCACATACATGACCAGACAGTTGCCCACCAAGCCCACCACGAACACCACGGAGTACACCGCCACTATGATGGGGATGAGAGGCGACATGGGCTCCACGACCGTGTCCCAGGTGCCGTTGGGTGTGGAGTTGAACATGTCCGAAAAAGCGGGCTGCCAGGTAAAGTTTGGGACGCAGTCTTCCGGATGACCCGAAGGACACCTGTCCTCTTTGTAAATATGAACCACTCCGCTCTCCATGCCGTGCGCCGGCCGGACCAGCTGGGCGTACACTGACCGCTCAACCGAGTGAAGCCAAGGCAAATATGCTGCACGAAGAGAAAACCATGAGCGCGTTCTCCAATACAGGCAAGCGCAACAGCAGCGTTCAAGGACAACAACACCATCGTGACACAAACACCTTACCTGGTTCACAAAAAAGTTGACCCCAAACAGAATACGTTCAGCGCTCAGTGATTGGAAATATTAATGGTAGAGAAAAAACAAGGAGAGCTGAGTGGTTATAGTTGCAGCTTGTGCCACTGCCGCGTCTCTGAAGGTGCGCACTGGAGGTCCGCACTGCTCAGTGACATCAGAGAAGGAGAGAGCATCCAGCAGCAGCAACACTACAGACTACAGACTCCACGCATCAAAAACATCTCACTTCATCATCTCACACTTGCGGTGCCAGTCACAGCTCAAGAAAGTAAACCTGAATTTGACATTAACTCCTGAAAATTCTCCACATTCACCATATCTACATGTTTTTTTTACACAGCAATGAGTTCTTTATAAAACAACATAAAGACTGTATACTGTATATTGCACATTGACTGTGTTGGGGTTAGCCTCACAAACAATCGTAACAAAATATTTATAACCTGTATGTGTACTACTTAATCTTTCTTTCTCTTCTTCTATCTTTAAATGATAGCTCTTTGCCCATTGTTAAATTGGGAAACCAGGCCTAACAACCTTTACATTATCCAACCTAGGGAGCTCTCTCTTTTTTTTCCACAGATGATTCCTGTTACAATAAGTTGTTAGATGATAAAACTATTAAACTAACTGAAAGTTGCCAGTGACCTGACGACCACTATACTCTCTAAAAAGCCTCCTGTAGACTCTGCTTAACCTAGTGTTAAACCATTATGTCATTGTTTGTTACTCTGTTCCCTTTTACTGTCAGTGATAATGCAGCACTGCTGTTCTTAGGTGCTCCCGCCTTTTGTCACCCACCACAATCTTTCCAAATTTGTCACCTTTATTTTCCACCAAAGAGCCTAAATAGTGAACCACTGAGTATGGCGAAGAGTCCATTTATTCATTGTGCTATACTGACTGTACTTACTCTCTTGAAATAGTATTTGTATGTGTTTGTATAAAATGCAAACGGTGGACAACTGCTTTGAGTCTACAGTTTTGTATACGAGCAGTGAATGCTATATTCCCTGTTATACGTCTTGATACCAACAATACTGAAAACATTGTTTAACTGTATTCCATAAAATGTATCTTAAAGAAATAAAACCCATAATACAGTTTTAAAGGTATTGTTTTTACTCTCCACTGCCTTAAGGCATAAGCGCTACAGCTACAGTAACAGTGCACACCCATACTTTTGTGTCTCCCTCCTCCAGCAAATATACAGATACAGTTGAGAGGTGTGCAATTAGGCGGCGAAAGCCTCCCTTCTGCTGATTCTTGCATTACCAGCGGTTGCTTGGAGACTCTTCATGGCCAGGTGTCGCTCGACTGACAAAGCCTTTTCTTCTGGTGCATTGTTGAGGCCATATAGGGTTTACTTCGTGCGATGGCAGATCAGTAAAGTATGTTTTACGTAACTTCCCGAGAATCCCACTTGAACCTTGAACAGTATCGTAGTTGTAGTTGTAAATCTCTGCAGCTTTTCTTTGCCTCGCAGTAACAGTATTCAGCATTAATAACTCAGCAACCGAGGTGTGCTCTGTGGAGAAATTGATTCTCTTCCACCAGCAGTTGATTTTCTTATTCACGTTTCACTGCAGAAGAGGATAGGAAGATATGCCTGTTGAGTCTATTATTAGTGATTGTATTAGTGGAAAAAAACATGAAAGAGATAGTTCAATATTTTGTAAATGTAGTTCTAATAGATTCCCCAAAGTAGATTTTTCTCAGTGTCAGTCCCTCTTGTCTGCTTAATGATTAAATGTAAATGTAACTGAGAGAAATGCCAGGATTGTGCAAAGCAAAAGGTGGACACTTTAAAAACACATTCTGGTTTGTTCATCACTTTTGTTTACTACATAAATTTTCTTTAACTTTTTACATTGTAGATTTACAAAATTATTTAAATCTACAATGTAAAACGTAATAAAAATAAAGAAAAACAATTGAATGATGAATTGAATGAGTGGCAGAGTGGTTAGCACACCTGCCTCACAACAAGATGGTCCTGGGTTTGATTCAGGTCCAGGGCAGGCCCTTTCTGTGTGGAGTTTGCATGTCCTGTGTCTGTGTAGGTTTCCTCCAGGTAATCCGATTTCCCCTACCACCAAAAAAACATGTGCAATATTTACATCTATTCATTTGGCAGACGCTTTTATCCAAAGCTACGTACATTGTTCTACAGTAATTACCAGTGTTACAGCCACTGAAGGCAAGGTGGGTTAAGTGTCTTGCCCAAGGACACAACAACAGTATGAACTGTGGGGAGAGCGAGAATCGAACCACCTACCTTCCAGTTGAAAGACAACCGCTCTACCCACCAAGCTACTGCCGCCAATATAGGACCTCAGATGGAAATGAGCTGTTAGGCTATAATCTGGCTCAAATATCTCTGCTTCGGCTTAATGTACGCTATCCTAAAGAAATACTACAAGAGTCCAGTCAGAGCTTTGTACAAGCAGGCACTCTCACCAAGGATACAACATAATAGCTTCAGATGCAACATAGTCCCATTTGTTTTATTGTCAACACCAAATCATAGAAATGTCCACTATTTAGCTCATACATGTATCAATCCTTTATTGTGCCGATAAGGTCTAAAAATAAAAGACAAGATTACAGCCACTGAGTCCCATTTATCTCACATATTTTTGTCTCATTATCCCAAGATTCATTACAGAATATTGTTTGATATTCCAAAAGGAAAGAAGAGGAGAAAGGGAAGAAAATTGCCTTTGTTTGTGATGATTCCAGGGGACATTAAGTTTAGTTCCTGAATTAAATCTTTTCCACTAGCCTTTAAAATGATCAAGTCTTGCTTTTATTTTTTACTGTCAATAAATAGGACAAACAATAGCAAGTTATAGGTAAACTTAAATCCATTCATAAAAGTGTTTGTAGAGTAGCCTTGCTGTGTGTTTGTATGCACATGTTGTTCAGCCACACAAAGATCATGACCTTCGTCGACCGGATCCAGATGGTGTGGTCTCCTCAGGTCCGTCTGGATGCACTTTGGTCTTTGTAGTGATGTCATTTGAATGCAAAAGTACTAAAGATGTCCCCTTTTAGTAAGGTTTTATTCAAAGTAACGATACCCTGTAGTTTGTTTGATTCTGTTTGGCTTAGTGGAGAAGCAACGACACTGGCATTTGTTGGCTGTTTGGGGAAAAAACAGGAGTTTAAACTGAACAAACCTTTGCACAAACCAACTTCTTTTTCCTGTATCATGTGTTTTTGCTTGCATCATTGACATTGATGTTGATATGTCATAATCACAGGTTTGGAAGTAATGGAGACAAATGATGTGACAACAACAATGTTATGTAACAAGGATGATGATTCAAAAACAAAAACCTAACGAATTTTGTTCCTAAAATGTTAGCTGCTAACAGTAATTGCTAAGGGAGTAATTTTAGTTTGCCAAAAACGAAATAAACAAACAACCCCATCATGATAATGCTCTACTTTGCAATATACGCGTAAACAATTTTTATATGCACAAAAGGAGATCAACTGAAGTAATCCAGAAGTAATCGGCTCAGATCCTTTCAATTTCTGGTGTTGGATTATAATACTACCTATATTTTCTAACATCTACATGTACCCTCTCAACACTACAATCTTCTTTCTGTTGTCCGGGGCAGGGTCGCGGGGGCAGCAGTCCAAGCCTCTCTCATGGAACCACTTGGAAGTTTCCTTGAGTAAGGGCGCCGCAATACTGCAATAAACATCGATATACCTCCGTCCACTAGAGGGCAGGCTCAAAAAGCGTAAATATAAGGAGAAACCTAATAGCTACTTTATAAGTGTAAAAATCATGTTAATAGCCTGGTATAAAAGATGGCTCTGGTCTCTAGAGCTAAGATTTTACTACATGACAACTCTGGGGAGGGGTGATTTTTTAATTAATACGTTCGTTTATGCTATCTGAAAAATATTGTTTTACTATGCAGTAAAACCGGCATTTTATTCTTCTGTGATAGGGACAATATTGGTGAATAGGGGACCAATGGTCGGAAGTTGTTTACAGTCATCAGTTTAAACACAGACAAAATCCGGCGGGTTATTCTGAGGGTGATCTTTTGTAATTCCTACTCCTGACCAGTTGGCGGCGAATGTACATATCAATCAGCAATTATCTTTTATTGTGTCATCTTTGTCGAGCTGCATTCAGTTGCAAAAAAGGTCCTGGCAGCAGATTTTTCAAACTACCAAATAGTAAATTCTGATATTGTTAATAAAAGTGAAAAAAGCATGAAGGAAAACAAACGAAGAACACTGAGAAGTCACTGACAGCTGTTACGAGACAATTAAGCAGCAAAAAGGAGGTGAAGAAAAGGGAATATTGTGTTTGGTGGGAACAGGAGTTTACGTGGTGGAGGTGGGAAGGATGAAAAATGTTCTGCAACATCTGTAGAAAAACTAACACAAGTAACGAACTTGTCAGGGGGGTGCACAACAACAGCGATGGAATTAAGTTCAGTTCATTTTTGTCTGAATCATATTGTGTGCTCTAGAGTTCAATCACAAAATATCCTTTCACTTTTTGTGTAACGTTATCTGTTGTTCTTAAATAAAACAAATAATCTGTCCTCTATGCTTGTATTAAAGTTTCTTAAAATGTGAGTAAAACAAAAAGCCATTATAAGTATTATTAAAGTCTAAAAATTAAAAATGACAGGTAATAATAGACGAGGACGGAAAATTTACGACTCCATCCGTCAAAATGACGGAGAGTGAAAAACTCTAGTGCGACCTCTGCCTCTAACACTTCCTCCAGCTCTTCTGGGAGAACACTGAGGCATTCCCAGGACAGCCGAGAGACATAGTCCCTCCAACGTGTCCTAGCTCTTCCCCGGGCCTCCTTCCAGTGGGATGCGATTGGAACACTTCCCTTCGGCAGGCGTCCAGGAGGCATCCACCTCAGCTGGCTCCTCTCAATGTGGAGGAGCAGTGGCTCTACTCTGAGCTCCACATCCTATCTCTACGGGAGCACCCAGCCACCCAAGGACAGCCACTTTGTCCTTTCACATGAGAGTAGGAACGTAGAGCGACCGGTAAATCAACAGCTTTGCCTTACAGCTCAGCTTCTTCTTCACCACGACAGACCGGTACATTGACCGCATCACAGCAGAAGCTGTTACTGTGACTTATACTTCCTCTGTTTTATTACTTCTTCCTATAAGTTTTAAAAAAAATGTTAACAATAAAATGAAGGTCTTCAAAGGCATCATTAACAGTGTTTGAAAGAAAAAGCTTGCAATCTCGTTCAGTAAACTAACTTAATATACTGAATCAGACTGATCAAAAACACAGTAATAAAGACGTAATCCTCCAGAACACATACTGACTGGCAACACTGACTTCGCTTTATATATCTGTTTGTTAAACTGTGTCACCTCTGACTTTTAAAATATAGTATATTCTACCAAATGGAAAGAAGAAAATGAGATTTTTGTTAGGATTTATCAGAACCACATGAGAGATTTAGGTCTAAAGAAGTGAAATCAAACCTGATGTGCCTGTTCATAAATTGCCACAGTTAAGATCTGAACCTGACCTGGAACTACTCTGGAAAGTTGTGTAGACTGGTCTGTTCACAACAACACAGACCGTATTTTAAATGGGCCACTTTAGAGGCCAGTGTGAACAAGTTGTGAAGCTAGTTTAATGGACAATGCAGAATACTTTATGACTTTCTCCTATCAGTTAAGTATTTTAGCTTCATTAAAACCTTTTTTAGAAGTAGATGCCTTTAAACACACCTACATGTTCATGTGATGAGACAAGTCTCACGAGTCTGTATCACGAAGAGCTGACTGCTTTGGGGCTGTCACCTGTTGCTATGATACTCATTTCCTCATGTTTTTTTATGCACCTTAATTAGTCTCTAAACTACACTTTGATTAATGACTGCAACATTTACTTAAGCAGAACTCTGCAAAACAGTTATTTAATGTCAAGGCTATGAAAACTGCACAAAAACCAGACAGAGCCGCCTTTACGTGTGTTTTTGAAAAAAATTTAATGTGTAGGTGTTCAGTCTTTTGTTACGGGCTAAACACTTTCCATTCGTGAAAGAAAAGATGTCGGTTAATGGAACTAAAAGAGTAATTATCTTTGAATAAGATGAGAGGATGTGAACCAAAGTGGTAAATGGTGAGCATTTATATAGATTTTTTTTGTACCAAAGTGCTTTACATCATGCTTCCATTTACCTCATTCACACGTGGGGCACCAAATGTATCCAGACCACCACCAAACTCACAATCGACAATCACACACAGTCACATGCCAGAGCTGCGCTAAAGGCAAGGTGGGTTAAGTGTTTTGCCCTAAGACACAACAACAGCAGGACCTAGGGAAGGTGGGAATCGAACCGCCAACCTTTGGGTCATAGGACGACCCTTCCACCTGACCCACATCTCATGATTCACAGTTCATGTCCTCCACCGGCCACAGCAGCTTCTACCACGTTGCTTCATTTCCTCGTTCATACACTGTCGGCACATTCATCAGCTGCAGGACCGTATTAGTTGGTTTTATGGCTTTGACAAATTTCATCTTGCAGTGATTTATTTGAGCTGCTCCCTCAGAAACATTAGCTCACAACACACTTTGCATTTTAAATCTGTATTGACAAGGTGATTTGAAATCGTTACATGTTGTCAGGGGGTTGATTGTGCACAGGTTTTGTTGTCTTGCTCTGTTTTGGGTGTGGCTGATATATACATTTTTCTAAACCAAATGAACAATCTAAAATGTATTTTACAACATCCTTAGCCTCTTTCCATTGAACATAAAGGTATACAGACCTGCATCTATTCATGTATATTTACTTTTATCTTTTAGATCATCTTGCCTAAGGTAATCTGTTGCCATGGTGAACCCTTGTCCCTATGCTCCATTTATTATGGCTTTCACATTTCACCAAGCAGGATGTTTAATTTAGAGCAAACATACTTAGCGATGACAAAGTCAGATCAGTGGAAAAGAAAGACACAGAGAACATGTACAAAGCTATGTCAACACAACACGCGAACACGCACACACACACACAACTTTGTTCTCTTAGGACCATATGTTATTGTTTTGTCTCTGTTTATAGCCTATTATACAACTTTCTACCACTAGATGGAGTCATGAGCTGCTGCAGCAATGTCTTATATAGGTTATTGGGCCTGTAACGCTATGGAAGCTTAGTACTGACAATGTTGTTTTTCTGACTTTTTTTTATATATGTATAGTTTTTATTTTTTATTTTTTTTTTTGGGGGGGGGTTGTTTGTTTTTTTGCCAGTATCAGGTAATAACGTGATACTATCACCAGTATCACAAAATAACGTGAAAAATATCATGAAATAATGTGATAGTATCACAAAATAACATGAAATTTATACTGGCAAAAAAAAAAGTCAGAAAAACAATATTGACAGTACTACGCTTCCGTAGTAACTCCGCTGTGGTTAAAAAAAGTTTATTAATTAAATTGCCTTGTTCCACCAGAATTTGATCACATTTGTTAATGCGTGTAGCCAACCCAACCTTCATTTTACTTCTAAACAAAACAGATTTTGTAGGTTGTATTCTGCATCTTCACCACTAGAGGCCAGTTGATCAGACGCACGGCAGCTTTAATAGTTTGGAGAAGAGTTTTTTAGCTTACTTTTTATTGCTTTATCCACTTGATTTACAATAAAAAAAGTTCAAGGCAACAGTAAATTTCACAGATATGTTTTTGCTGGCTTCATATTATGACGAAGCATCATTTTTAGTCCTTAGAGCAGAGATGCATGGCTGTTTGTGATCTGTTTGGTAAACTCTATCATCTCCCCGTCGCACAGCCTGGATCGTAACTATGGGAACTAGAGGTCTCTGGTCCATATTGTTGAGCAAGAGGGATTTTATTGATGAAGCAGAGAAACAATCCTCTTTTCTCAGTGAGCGGTCTGTTACACAGCACGGCTGAAGATAAACATTGTTGAAGCCTGACCCATGTACCTGCGTATATTTGCTCTTTAGACACATTTGCACCTAAAAACAGCACATTTGGCTGTAAATTCAAAACGTTAGTACTGAAGGAGAGATAGAGCTTTGTCAAAACCAGAGCTGCATTGTCTGACCCAGTGCTCTGACCCTAAACATTGGGGAGATAGTGTAATAACAGAGGCCACGAGGAAAAAGGGAGCCTCTGAGCCCATTTGGTGAGTCTACAAATCCATCTCCAAGAGCGCTGACTGGAAATAATCCGACCCTAAACGCTGCTTCCTGAACCTGTTAAAACTTCGAAGTACAAGGCTGCTATCTCATTGACAAAACTTCAGTCCAATGCCAAAGAGATTGTAGGTGTTAAATGGAGGGGGCACTCTTAATCCTTCAAGGTGAAGTACTGATTAGGTTTGCCTGCAGCGTTTTGTAAGAGCAAGGGTAAACACAAAAATGACTCACATATAAAGTAGCTGAAATTACAGAATTATTCATTAAAGCAAGATGAAAGAAGTTTTTTGATTAGAGCATTGCCAACAGACGTGTATCAACAACAGACGTGAGTAATCCCGGGGTCACAGGCGACAGTTATTCCATTTTGTTAACTCATAAAAACTGTTATGAAGGTTTCTGTAGTGTTAGCATTAGTTGAGAGAAAGGACTGGAAGAAAGTTGAATGTGAGACTAATGTGTCATTGGAAATGGAATAGCTAATAGGACCATGTAAATAAGTCATACTAATTTTAGATCATGGGCTATATACAGCCCAATTTGGTCAGAAGTATTATTATTTATAGATAACAATTTTTTCCAAAGAAAACCATAAATTATATTATGTTAGTGCTCTACTCAGTTGCCTTAGTTCAGTTCCCCAGTTAGCAGGTACTGTATGTTTTCACAAACTCACCCTCACAATATGTCCTTGATGCTAATGCTATTTTGCTAACTTAAGTAACATTCACTGCTGCATCACTGACCTACCTGTCGTAATGGAATGAGGTAATGGGATAAATAAAACTGAAAAAGAGTAATTGTATTGCTGCCCTCTGCTGTTCAGTTCTAGGTATCAGCGCAACCCCCAGCAGGAAAATAAATTTATCCCACAGGCCGGATTGTACCCTCTGGTGGACCAGTTTTGGCCCATGGTCTGTCTTATTTACACCCTGAGGTAAATAATAATAAACAATAAGGTAAAAGGGGATTTCATTTGTACTTTAAAACAGGAAGTGTATTAGCAGTTCCACGTTTAGACTTTGTAGAATAACAGTCAAACAGGGCACTGCTTTGTCAGGCTCATTTGCATTGATTTGAGATCTACCCTCTAAAAAAAGCTCGGTAAACGTAAAGTCAGAGGAAGAGAGGCTGAAGCATGTAGTAAATGTAGCTCATGAATTAGCAAACGCAACCTGTAGATAAATTGCTTTTGAATCAATTGCTTGTTTTAAAAAAATTGTTTCCAGTGATTTATAGAATTAGTTGTAAATGTAAATACGGTTTTAATTACAGAGTATACTCCATCCCTTATTATTGATGTGGTAATGGCACTTTGGCAAAACTCACAGGATGTTATAGAACTTGTTTGTCATTTTATAGTTTTCAATTTGTATTGTGGCTCATTTATTTGCAAACACTCATAACTACTGTATTAAACATCCAACAAGTGCAGAGCCTGGTATAAACAAACTGGGATATATGTTTTATTTCCACCCCAAAGCATATTATCAGCATATTCCAGCCCTCACTTACACAAGTAAATATGAAATATACAAATGGATTGACTGTGGGTAAACAAAAAACATTATTATTATATTACCAAGCATTAATATATATATATATATATATATATATATATATATATATATATATATATATATATACATACACATACATATTTTATACTGGGGAGTGAATACATTGTTCACTATGGAAAATTTAGAGTCAGTATTTTACTTACTTTGGGAGGAAGTTAAATAATTTGTCTTTCAGGTTAAACATGCACCTTTAAGGAACTATAAGAAAAAATGACTAAGCAATAGAATATATTTAACGAGGAATAAGAGGAACAATGGGTGTTTTCATTTCATGCTGAATTGTTTTGTATTTACATTTATCATTTCCAACAGAGAACAGTAAAAATTATGTCAAGATTACTGTTCCAAGCCACACACAGGCTTCCTGGCAAAGATGCACAAAGGGATTTATTAAAGAGGAAAATGAACTCTGCAGCTTCAAACTAAACACCCGAGGTGTTGTTTTTGAGTTGTATTCAAATGATGAACTCAAGGCCATAAAAACACTGAATGTTAAAGTCAAACTAGGGTCAAGCAGTCGCTAGACAGGGCTTTTTGTCCTTGTTGTAATAAAAGTAACCAGAGTGGACATAGTAAAGGTGACACAGAAAAAAAAAAAATGGAAATGTTGTGTGTCCTATTTCATATAAACTAGTGAAAGCGTAAATCGTTTTCTTTTCTGCCGAGAGCATCTAAAACAAATGGGTTATGGTTATTTAAAGGGAGCCTAGCTAAAAACCATTAAGACTTTTTTATGGACTAAACATTATAAAATATTATAAAAACAGAAAAAAAACAAAGAGTCGACACTAGCTTCTTTATTATTAGGTTACATTGAATGTTAAACACTTAAATAACTTGCATTTTTATACATTATCACAGACTTTAAAGTGCGACTCAGATTACCACACACTGCTTTGGGCACAACACGACAGATCAAGTTACATCGAGGATTAACTGCTGTGTAAATGGGACGAGAGGAACTACACTGCATCATGTTTGACATATTTAACAAAAGAAATGTCTTAATTTTAAAATGGCAGACACTAAATGTACACGCAACACACATTCGTTCACACAAATATATTTTGCACAATGAGGGTTCAGCTTCGGGCGGCCACAGCTGGAGCCTGCTGTTGGTCGGTGGACTGCAGCTGTCGTCCCAAATACTCCCTGGAAAAGAAAAACACAATAAAAATATAAAGATCAGACATACACAAGGACTGTGTGCTACTCGAGAGTATTTTAATTATTAGGGAGGGTCAGTTGGGACTGATTTTAGAATGTGATTGTATCCCCTTGAAATAAATCTACTTTTTTTAGTATGAAGCCAATGTTTAAAATACATTTATTTATTTGGTCTAGTGAACTTGTTTTTTTTTTTTTTATATCATTCAACACAACAATTTCCGATCACGTCTACACAGCAACAGAGCTCATAAGGAGCAGTTTGAAGCCAAAAGCCCCTATTCACCATATTTATATTTACGGTTATATTCTAGTCCCATTACAAGAAACAAAACAAACACAAAACAAGGAAACCAACAAATTACTGCTCACACACATAAACCACATTTAGTTTACATCTATGTCCCTTTAAACCAGGAGTGTGCAAAACTTTTTCAAAGGACATAAAATCTGAAAATGTTAAAATGACTTAATTTTTTCTAAATTACTACTACTACTTACTAAAGTTCTGATGTTTTTTTCTATATTTTTTGGCTTTAAATGACAAAATAATAATTTCTTCAAATAGTAATGTAACCAAATGTAATCAATCATGAACAGGAATGAACAAAAAACACATTTATTTCATGTGTGGAGTGTTAAAAAACTGTCAAAAAATAACTAGGAAATCCTGCAGCGCGCCTTTCAGTCAGTAACAACCCTTCAAGTCATAATTTTAGACAACTACTTTGAATTAGTCTTGAGGTTTCAATTTAAATAACTTATAGCCAAGTAAATTCTACTGAAAAAATACTCCTATTTTGTTAAGCGCATCTAAATTCTCACAAAATAGCCTCCATTTTAGAGAAAAAGGAAACAAAACACAACTTAGGCGAACATATCAAAAACACATTAGGTAAAAGGATGGTAAAAACACTAAAAGCAGTGCTATAAATGGTAGTATTTTTCAGCGTATACAACAGACTCGGATGCCTCATGTGTTATTCGTCTAAATATTCAGTCGTGAAACCAGTTTATTTAAGGTCATGGAAATGGGAGGAAGTGTCTTGATTAAAAATTGAATCACGACCTTTAAAAAAAAATCATGAGATGAATCTGTCTCTAAACTATACAAGTATATTCCTCATTTTTTAAAAGATATGGTTTTCACAGTTACAATAACAAAAAAAAAAAGAATATAAAACTGCACAATATATCACTACTGTATTAAAATTACATTGATGCATTATGTGCAGCCCCACATAAATAATTCAAAAACAAAACAATACCAAACGAAACGTGGCTATATCCAGCATTAATCACTGTGTCCCTGAAAGTGATAGAAAGTGTATTTAGTAAAAGGAGGTCTATAAGATACACATTCAAATTGACAATGAAATACTTGGTTTTATGGTGGACTAGTCTCTGTGGCATAGCTCCTGTCTACTTCTCCAACCTGGCAATTTGAGGACAACCATCAGATAATATAGATAAAATACAGCTTAGCTCCAAAAGTATCTAACTGAATCATTTCTACAAAATACTAGAATGTATAGTCAGTGGCTGTTTTTATTTATTTAAACAGGAACAGGAAGGTCTTCACAAACATCTTTTAAAAGGATGCCTGGCTCCATAGAGGACCTTCTGTGCATGCTCTTCAGAGCTGGGAGAAACTGTAGAGCACTGGAGGAAACCTATATGGACACAGTGTTACTAACATCCTCCCGCTGTGCCATGTAAGCATTGATTCTTTCAGAAATGTTAAAAGATTTTGATAAAACAGCAGCAGGATGTCTTGGAGACTTGCTTGATTTAACATCTTCATATATATGTCAAACAAAATACACAGTGTAATTCAGTCTCTCTGCTTCTGCTTTGACAGTCTGCTGTTTTGTTAAAATCCCATTTTAGCCGGTGGTTTACAGGAGACACAGAGGACAGGCTCCCAAGCTGTTCCTGTAAACGTAGTGTTTATCACAGAGCCCGTGTAATCACATTCTGTTACAGATCGATACACACGGTGGGAAAAGTGGCTCAGAACAAACCAATAAGGAAAAAAAACACACACACACAAAAAAAAAATGCACTTCTCTTATAACTATGAAATCAATTACAGATGGAGAGGACACTTTTGTCTTTGGCCTCGAGTCTGCTGTGAAGAAAGACTTGGAAATGTCTTTACAACATGATCATGTCTTCTTTTAAAGCGTGGCAAGTATATAATATGCACTTTTCCTTTACAAATTCAGTGTCGACTGTTAGAAAGTTGACTTTTAACAGTCGGATATATGTGAGAGAGCTGCTGGGAGCAGAGCACAGCAGCTGAAATAGACCTGAAATATGTGAGTACCTCAAGAAGTGTCAACTCAAGTGCAGCTAAATATATGACTAAACATTTATTTAGTCGTGAGACTGCTGTAACTGCTTTTCTTTGGCATAGTCAAAGTTGAATTTTAATCAAATATACACCAAATATAAAGGACTAACTCTTTCTGGTTTCATTGTTTTTACTTTCATATATCAACTTTAACACTGAGCCGCACCACAGTTTGATTTAAAGCTTTATTCTGCCAAGCATTTTCTCTTGCCCAGTGTGAATGTCTAAAATATTAAATATCATAATATTACCACAGCACAAAGCAGTAGTTTGCAATGCATTGTAACATATAGCAATACATTAGGGATGTGATCGTATTCTCACAGCAGTTCTCTGTATGACTGATCACTAAATTAAATAAAGTAAAAATACTGTAACTATATTGTGTTTTTACTGGAAAGTTAAAAGTTCAGATAAATAAGAAACTAAATAAAAAGTCATATAAAAAATAAAGTTATAAAATTTAAATTATACATAAAAGCTGTTTACAAAAAGCAACACTAACATTCCAGGCTGTAAACCAGGGGTGGGCAAGCTAAGACCCGGAGGCCACATGCGGCTCATTTGGCTTTTTTTTCTGGCCCGCCATGCATTTACTAAAATTTTATTGATAATTCTGCTGTGATCAATTGATTCCACTAGCTCCAGCTCCAGATGGGAACCACCTTTACTAAAGTTAGCATTTCTTCCCTCAGAGAGAGTGTTTACCCAGGTTTTAGAACAAACAACATATTGTTTTGCCTACAGGTCAAACTTAAAACTATAGGCACTTAGTTCGGTAAAAGAAGGGTTTCATGGCAAGAAACCATCAAAATGATTTTGAGACAATTAACTGAATGATTTTCAGGCTCCAAATGTTGGGCTAAAAGCTTGTGTTGCTTTATGTTTTAAAAGCCTTGTTAGTTGCTATAAAAGTGTTTTCACTGGCTCCATTTGCAGCCTTAGAGAACACAAAGCTCCTGTCTGCTTCTCCAAACCGGGACCAATTAGACACCCCTTTTTAAGAAAAACAGAACATCTCTTTAAGTGGTTATAGAATGGTATATGGGTTCAAAGTTGTACCAGGAAGTAAAAACTAATCACAAAGAAACAGATGTGCAACGCTATAAAGGCTCAACCTTTTAAGACGAAACATTACCAAATGAAAAGATGAGAAACTGACAAGGGGGAGCAGGTGGGTGAATTTAAGAAGAAGAGCAGCTCTCAGTGAAATTCAAGAGGAACACTCACACACAAGAGGAATAAAAATAAAAAAGGCATGAGGGAAATGGCAGGGGTCTGAAACACAGGCTAATGACACATAATAAAAGGGCATCTCTGGACATGTGCACTTTGCTCTGGTATTAAGAGCTGCACAAGGACACCTGCCAAAAGGTGATGGGCCTTTTCACAAACCATCATCAACGAGCGGCTGGAAAACAGGATATGAAAGCAGCTCCCAAAATCATTCAAGTTATCGGATAATGTCAAAGGAGATCAAAACGTACAAGCAGTTTCTTAATGGAAGTGTAACAAAATGAGGTGGTAATTATTCGAAGTTAGTACACTGACAATTACTTCTCATCCGACTTCTCAAGAAAAATAATGAGCTGTGATTATGGTGCTTTTAATGAACAGGGTTTTCTCCAGTTAATTATTAGAGTATCCTACAACCTGGGAGAAATATTGGTTTCATTTTCTCATTTAAAATAACAGTCAGGCAGCTACAAATAAGACAGGAACACTAACATCAGAAGGAAGCGTTATCCAATAAAATACCAAAAAGATGCTAAAGAAATGTAAAAAGAATTAATAGTAATCTTTTCCTTTTTTATTACTTTGACAGCTGTTTCATCTTTAATGGTGTTTGATGAAGCATTCAGTCTTTTTAGAGAACCAGGATCCTTTGCAATTTGTTTCAGCAAGTACATTTTAAAAGGGAAAAACAAAGAGAAGAAAGTCTATCACAAGTTAAAGTTCATATGATGTCCACTACAGAGGACAGGGTTAAATAAAGCAGCCGATAACTTAATTAAAGCAACCCTGTGGAACTTTTAGAGGGTGCAGATTCCTCGACAGACTGTGTCATTAGAAAAGCAAAAATAACATGTCTTCTGAAACAGGGTCATTTCAGTGAGTTTTGTTCAAACACAACTCTGCTAGGGTCCAGTGTATCGTAAAGCCTGTCACGCACTAATCTCTTGCAATAGTAGGCCAGTAGTAGAATTGGAATTGGAAGCCCTATCCAGATGTCATTATACATGGATTATTTATTTGGACCATAAAACGTGGCCATTTTGAAAAGGAAAAAAAATGATGACGTAAAAGGATACGGTGGGGATTGGAAATGTGCTGTTTTAGTGTGTGTCTTGAAATTAGCAAAGGCCCAACCTTGTCTTCTTATACAACAGGCCTAAACAAAGTCACATGTTCACTCCAGAGGAGGAGGAGGATATTATAAAACAATAATCAAACAAAACAAAACAAGAATCAAGCTAGCATAAAAGCTGGCCCTGCTGAAAATCATTAAGCTAAATTTCAATCACATTTGAATATTGGAGTCATAGGGTTTTTGGAAATACAGACATTTTCACCTTAAATTTACCTATGATGCCTTCAATGACCTTTTATAATAATTTAAAAACTTAAGTGCTATGATGTCTGTATCTGATGCTGTCATTTCATACCATTAGTCACTAATCTGATGTTCAGTGCTCAGTTCAATAGTTTGCAAAATTCTGTCAAAAGTGCCAGTCCAAACCAAATGTCAGTTTAATATAAATCCTTTAAAGTACAAAATCACAGAGCATGAGTGTTGTCAGAGTACTTTAAGTAGCACTCTTCTCTTTAGTAATAACTAACTCACTCAAGGTGATACTAAGTGGGCAGCTTTGAAACTATCCTCAGCTCGTCACTGAATGAGACCTCACAGTTTGTTCCATCAGAGGTCTTACTTTTCCTGCCTCTGCTCAAAGACTTTTTTCATTAAGAAAATGAGCGGAGGCGGCGAGTGCTTCACTGTAACGGAACAACCTTCGAATATAATGGATCCTATCGAGGTAAACAAACCCAACCCTCGTGAAATAAGCAGCCAGTTCCGAATAAAAAAAATAACAGAGGAAAAAAAAAAAGTTGAAGTATTTTCCTCATTTTCTCTTTCACAGCCATTATATCCCTCAACACCAAAACAGACAACAAATCAGAGAGCTGCTGCTCGAGGGAGGTTAACAGAGACCAGGTGAGACAAAACCCATTTGAAGTTAAAGATAAAGATAATGTCTGCTGCTTTAAAATGACAAACTGCAGCCAACAAAACGGTTCTAATTCAAACCAAGACTGATGGAATATTTTTTTTCTGAGTAACGACTGAGCCATACGTAAGCCTTCAGCTAATTTGGAGGTTTTCTTTTTGATGTTTCTTTGCATTGCAGAGTCTTATATATTTTTTGGTTTTATTCAATGTTTATTTCACAATTTATCTTTTGAGACAAGTCTTTGGACCTACTCCTGACCTGTGCGTTAATACAGACACCAACAGTCACAGGACACGCGCTCATACGGGACACGCGCTCGTACGGGACACACATTCAGACAGTATTTAACTGTGTATCAAATAGCCTTCCTTTTATCTGTTGATGTTCTTCGTTTTTGTGCGGTTTCACGGTTACAGATATTCAGTGCTGAAAATACACTTTCTCTGTTTTATTTGGCAGCTATTTAACATCCTGGAACGTCATATAACAAGCAAGTGTAGACCAATGGGAGCACTCCTTTTTCCGAAAGTGAGCTGTGATTGGCCGAAGCCCCCTGCCCTGGGTTGAAAATTCTCATCTAATAAAATCCCTTATAATAAACAGTATCATAAAGCTTGTTTTTATTTTTTAACAAATGATTGCTTTAACAATATAATATTTACAACTAGAAGAAATAAATAATAAGTAGTCTGTATCAGGTAAAGATTGGGGAAAAACTGCTCTCGCTCAAAGTGCTTTTTTCTTAAAACACTTGTTGATATTGCGGTAATATCTTCATTGTACAAACAAAGATAAACATTATTACTTTGGGAATAACTTGTGAGTTATTCTCTGTATTTTATCTCAGGGAAGGCGATATTTTTAAGGTAAAAGGTTCTGTCTCCAACTACGATAAATTGGCAGTTGTTCAAGGTTTCTCATGCCTCACGGCTAAAGCAGTCGGTGTAGACTCCGGCCTCTGTGGCACATAAAGGGAAATGTGAATTCAAGACATCTTTATCCACAGCAGAAAGTCAGGAGTTTTTGTTGACGGCAGCAAAACAAGAACAAAGTCACTCCTTGCTTGTTGATTTTAAGTGTATCCGAGCCGAGACAAAGCACACACAGCCGGTGGACATGCTGAATATCGACCTGTGCCACAGAGTGGACGAGTGTGGACGAGGGTGGATGCTCTCACAGCACACAAGATGGCTCTGAACCGACGTTACCATGACATGTTACTTTGTATGCACCATGCAGATTTCTTCATGACATCGTCAAACCGGGACACGTGCACTTGAGTAAAAGACATTTTCATCAGTAAAACTACAACAGGAATGCAGAGGTGTTCAGCGTGGCTGTTAAGTTACATTTTCAGTAAAAAAAAAACAGGAAGCAACTGCCTAATTAAGTAAATATGCACCAAACCAAACATAAAGGCAAACAACTCTGAGCAAACTGTCTAGTTTGCAAGCATCTCAAACAAGAAAAAAACAAAAGCATCACAGCACTCATTTTAAAAAAAACTGCACCAACTAATCAGGCATTAAAAAAGGCCGTACTATCTTTCTGTGGTACAAACACCTCTGTTATAAACACTAAATCATCAAGGGGTAAAGACCTCTTTAATTCCGGAGGAAGGAAGATTTGTGAAAACAAGAATCAAGCTAGCATGAAAGCTGGCCCTGCTGGACATCATTAAGCTAAACGTCAAACACATATTTGAATATTGGAGTCATTCCTGGGTTTTTGTCTCAAAACCTGTGCTGCTAAAGGTTGAATATAGTCTCTGAATCTTTGATAAGCTTTGTTATACCTTTAAGTGCATGATAAGTAATCTTTTGATATTATTAACTGGGTTTAAATGGTTTAGACTTCTGTCTTTATCGGAGTTTAAATTGACAGACATTAAAACTCACAGTGCTCCACTCAGACTTATGATGAATCAATGTGGTCTTAGTATTAGATAGTGTTCAGTCTTTGTTTAAATAAAGAAGCCATTCTTTATTATTATTATTATTATTATTTATTTGATTTTTTAAACCATTAAAAGTGCCACTTCTTAATTTGCTTTTTGCTGTCTCAGTCTCAGCTCCTCTACTCACCCCCAACAGTAGCCGAGGGACCTTTCTTGTTATTCTTTAATTAAAAAAAAAGGAAAACCAAACCAATTTCCCCTCCACCAAATACGAAAACATTACACCAAACTGAAGTTTAGAGCTAGCTCTGAGTCCAGCTTTAGAGATAAGAACGGAAACTCAACAGTCTGTCTAGATTGTGTGCTATTTGTTGTAATGATTTGTAATTTTATACAATTTTATACTTTGTGCTTTAGCCTGACTTAACGTCTGTCCTGGGACCACAAATAAAAAATAGCCTTGTAGTTAATAGAGGGGCTAAATCTGGCATATTTAAATTTTTTTGTCTATCAATATGCACAGTCCCTAAAAATAAATACATTTTAAATAAATAAATAAATACATTTTAAATAAATAAATAAATCTCTGCCTTGTTAAACATTGCATTAAAGCATTGCCAATATTTTCTGGATTTCACTTTGCTTCCCTTTCCACAATTTTTTATTTTTATTGTTTTTTACATAAACATAAAATATGCATTTAGCTACAGAATAACCAATCTCTCAATGTTTTATTGGAAGCCATTACTTTCCTGTTGATGGGAGCGGGCCTTTGTGCGATTGACCCATTTTCAAATAAAAACTTCCTTGGTCATGGATGACTGAGAACCTCCACAGACATAAACGTCCCTTGATAATAAAGCCAATATGACGACTTAAAGCGACACTATGTAACTTTTAGCCACTAAGGCCGCAGATCCCGCTACAGACTGACTGCGTTGTTTATTTTCAAGAGGAAACTATCCAAAAACAACAAGTTTGACCATTCAGAAAGAGTCATTTTAGCACAATTTGTACAAATACAGCTCTGCTATAGTCCACTGTATTGGCCTATTTCTGCTCCCTGTGTTTGAGCTGCTAAGCCTGCCGAGTCAGGAGAGGTCTGCGCGTCCCGGTGGCATGGAATTATACATAATTTATTTGAAGTATTTGAGTTTTCTGTCCAGCTGAGGGTCCTGTGTCAGTGAAAAAGGTATGAATCTACCAACCGCCTGTCTAAGATTTATTAAATCAATATGAGAATGTATATTTCAGGGCTTTAAAAAGATGATTAAACAGTTTAGTTTTTTAATTACATTCATTATATATATATATATATATATATATATATATATATATATATATATATATATATATATATTATATATATATAATATATATCACTTACATGTTAAATGCAAATAAACTAGATAAACTAGGCTACTTTACTTCTTAATCCCCAATTCATTTGTGAATAGCAATGTTAAAAACTGAAAAACAATTAGCCAGCCCTATAGTGACCCAAAATTTCTTTCTCACCCAAAGTTGGTCAGTTTCACTCTAAAGTGTTCACATGCCGCAATAGTAAATCCCATTCTCTAAATGTACTACTCCGAGGTTTGAAAAACTGCCTTTCTAGATGTCAGATGTTCACATGCATTTTAAAAACTCTGATTATAGTGTCACCACACTGTTTGTTCAGATTATGCCATAATCAAGCAGTGTGTGCTCTTACCAGTTGTGCACCATAAGCTTTTGGACAGCCAGCAGAGCATTATATCGAACAAGTTGGTCCTCGTGGTGCATATGATTCATCACCAGCTGTTTCCCACCCAGCTGCTCAATCACTCTGAAAATGAGGGAAAAATGGAGAGGAAACCTTTACTAATGGAAAAACAGGTGCAATTTTCACATTTGTATTCTCTGAGTGCTTTAACTGTGACGTCACTTTATTCCTTGCCGGTCTAAAAAGTTGAAAATGTTTTCAAGAGGTCATGGTTCATCTAAAAAGGGATAAAATACATATACTAATAAACAAGCTGAGAATGGGAAAGTGGTGCTGTTTTATTTGCCTGGTTTGTACAGGGCACCACAGACACTGGTTACATCATGAGATTGATTTAAAGGAAACAAGAGTGTGCTCTGTCAATCATGCAGTGCATTTAGAATAAGAAATAGTAGAAGAACACTATGAGGTTCATTCATTCAGTTCAGTTTATTTTGTTACCCGAAACAAACATAAAATAATACAACTATTAAAAAGCAGACTGAAAATGTGTAGGCTGAAGTTGAGACTTAAGGGATTAAAGATTATTATCTCTGTCAAGAAGAAACAGAATTGTATTTCCCTGGGGTAAAAAAGAGAAAAGACAGAGTTATCTTTGCAACACAGTCTGTGTTTTTGAGAGAGCTTTGTTCTCATTAAAATAACTCTTGAAGAGACAAAAGTCAGTAAAGGTCATGTGGGAATGGATTTCGTCAAAAGGGCAACAAATAGGTAATGTACCATTTAGAACCTCTACTAAAAGGTAGAATTAAAGACTGCAGCCTGTTGAAGGGACATTAGATAATCCCTAATTGTTCAGACTGTAGCCTTTTAAAGAAGAAAAGAGTATTTGTGTTTTGGACCATGTTGTCTTTTGTATTTAACAAATTGTCTTTCCCAGTACTATCCATTTGGTAGTAAAATACAAATATAGAAGACTGTTTCCCAACAGTAGTAATATTCCTATATGAATGTTAGGAATTTAATCTAATTTTTACTATAGCTAAATTCTATTATAACTAATAAAGCCTGTCTGAGTCGAGTGGGTCTGGAACCTCACACATTAAGTCTGTCTAAAAATTTACAAGATTGCAGTGGGAAAATTTGCTCAGAAAAAAAAGTCTCACCGTTTTCCGCGTGGATAGTGACGTACATACTCTCCAACGTCATGAGCTGCCACTGCTATGACTTGAGGATCGTCAGACACCTCAAGCAGTCGGGTTAAGATCCTATTGAGAAAAAGAAAATACAGGGCTTTACTTTGAGAAATGTAAAAAAAAAAAGCACTGATTTCCATATAGTCATGGTGTTCGACATTAAATGGAAACTAAATTCTCCAAGCAAGGACGCAAAAGCAGATGTTAGAAAAACCGGGTAATTTAAGTGTAGACAATGTCTGAGGTGATTACAGAGAAAAGACTTTGATGAGACAAGGAGCTGGACAAGGTTTTTTTTTCTAAATGTCATAAAGTACAGAGCGTGACCAGAAAACCAAACACCCCAACGCAAATTGATGTTTTATCTCTTTTGATCTTAGATTGGACACAGAGAGAAAATAGCTAAACAAAGCAAAGCAGCGGTGCATCCTGGGAATGCAAGCCTTTGATTGTGTAAACTGTTTGACTATTAGTTTGTTCATATACTGATAAATTTGATGTTTAAAGCAAAAATATGTAGTTTTTTAAGCTTTGGACACACTAAAAGACAGCACAGCTAAAATATAAATGGGGCATGTTGTTCCATGATATACATAGATTTCAGAAAATCTCTGACCCAATCATATTGACTTTAGTTGAAACTGTTTGTGATCAATGTCCTTGTAACCAGTAGCATGTGTGCAACATTTGGAGTTTGTACCTTATTTAGTTTGAGAGACATTTAAAAAAGGAGATGCTTGTAATATGTGCTTGTTCTCACTTGAGGAGTTCGTAGTTCTTCTCGTTCAAGCGGACGGCATTTTCACGCCAGAATTTCTCGGACTTGTGCACAGGACTCCATTCGAGGCGTCCGGACTTCAGTTCAGAGCTGTACTCGTCAAAAGAGCTGTCAATAAAACAAACAATATAAAATTCGATCCAGTAGAAGGACAACCATTGTTATATTTGCCTGCATACTCTACTCTTGATTTAACTATTGTGTTGTAAACTAAACCCATTTAACCCACTGTCAAAGCATCATTTTTTCATCTTAGAAACATTGCCAGACTACGCCCCATGTTGACTTGCTCTGTGGCTGAGAAGTTAATCAACACCTTTGTGTTTTCACGCATTGATTATTGTAATGCATTGCTGGCCGGAGTCTCTAAAGCTACCCTAAATAAGCTGCAGTTGGTACAAAATTCAGCTGCCAGAATTTTAACAGGAACCAGTGCAAGGGAGCACATCACACCGATCCTTGAAAAATTACACTGGCTTCCTGTTAGTTCTCGTATTGATTTTAAAATTCTCATGCTCACATATAAGGCCTCGAATAATCTGGCCCCTCAATATTTGTGTGAACTTTTAACTCTCTACACTCCTTCACGCGCACTACGCTCCTCTGAAGCTGGTCTCTTAACTGTCCAAAAAACACGGTTAAAAACTATGGGTGATCTGGCTTTTTCATCCTTGGCTCCTAAACTGTGGAATTCCCTGCCCTCTGAGATTAGGAATGCAGAATCTTTTAGTCTTTTTAAATCATTAATTAAAACGTACTATTTTAGGATAGCTTTTATATGACTCATTTTATTATTCTTGCTTGTTTTAGTTTGGCTTTTAATTGATTTTATTGTTTTGTGTATCTTTTAATTTTATATGTATGTAAGTGTATGTAAAGTGCTTTGAGATTCCCATTTAAAGGCGCTATGTAAAATAAAGTTTATTATTATTATTATTATTATTTCTAGGAGCCAACCACACATATACACTTGATTTAAAGAGAAATAACCTTGAAAGTTTTTTTTATTGTTCTTTGTAGTCAATAGTTTATAGATAATCCGCATTTTAAAATGAGAAATATGAGGTAATACTCTTTGTCAGTTGTAACATATTTTTTTTTAGAAAAATTTGTAAACCAGTGCTAAATCTTGCAGTGTATAATTAAAGACACACACTGCCCATGAAGAATGTGTACCTAAGATCCTGGACACTCTCTCCAAGCTTCTCCAACAGGAACTTGATGTCCTCAGTGATGTCCTCGTCGTCATACTTCTGCTGGTCAAGGTTCTCCAGCTGCTTCAACACTTTGCACTGAATCATTGCCAAAGCGTACTCCTGACGAGTCTCTCTCTCCAAGGACTTCTCCAGCAGATTCTGACAAAAAAATAACAACACTGTGATGAACAGATGTTGGACTTACTAATGAGGAATAATTATACAACCAAGGGACTGTTGAGACCATGCTGATGTACTGTTACAAGTGTAAAGGGAAGCCACACTAAATACTGGCACAGGAGGAAGGGTGTTTTTTTTCTTTTTTCTATTTTTTTCTGTTAAATACTGCTTACACGTCCTGTATTTTCTGGTTTAATTTAAAGAAAGTGAGGATAATTGTATGGTTTGCATAATATCCCAACCAAAGGAACAATAAATATCTAGTTGTGGCTTAAGGCTTTTGCACACTACAAATTACATTTTTGTGTCAATATAAAACATGTTATTTTAGTCATTATTATTATTATTATTATTTTATGATATTAATACGATTATTATTATCCCAGAAAATACTCCAATGCCTAGCTCTATTTAATTACATTACTCTTTCTTACTGATCTAGATTATTTGAAGTCTCGTTTCAATCTATAACATCTTTATTTAGGCATATAAACAATCAATATCTGTAAAAGGTGGAATGGTTGTCTGTCAATGTCTGCAACTAACTGGCCGTTGTCCAGGATGTAACCCGTCCTAAGTGCAAAGCTGCTGGAACAGGCTCCAGTCAACTGCGACCCAGTCTTACAGCACTAAGAAGAACCTGAAATGACTTGATATCAGTAACAATCACATAAATATAACATTAGCTTTTCTCTTATTTTTAATGATTGTTTTTCCAAGTAAGTAAAGGATGAATTAAAAAAAAAACTTCAATCTCAATCCTGTTGTGAAGGAAATTAGAGAGATGTGTTGGGCGTGTGTTTTAACAAGTACAGAATGCTGAAGTACTGTTCAGTCTGTTTTCTTGAGAGTAAAAACCTTTAACAGAAAATGATGGGTCCAAAAATAAAATAAAAATAAAAACACTTCAAACTGATTACAATGAACAAAACACCAGTTAAGATACAGCAACAGGCTTGGAAATGTCTTACAAACCTGCAACGCGTAAAGTCATCACATTAAAGTGAATATGAGGATGCGTTCAAGGGATCCCAGGTGGTTAGAATAATTAAAGACACAGTAGTGGTCCCAGGTGTTTAGTAGATTCAACATTCAACATATTTGTGAAAAAGAAAAACCACGTAGAACAATATCAGTATCTGGTATCTAGTAGCATAATGTTTGTGACCTCGACAAAATTATAATGTGTCAGAATTTAAATGCTTTTTATACTTCAGATTCACACTGCACTCGCACAGACAATCCAGGGTAGTTTTAATTAACCATCACCACGTCAAGGAACGACTGCTCCACTCCCTTGTGTGAAAAAATGGCTATAGGGAAATTAAAGTTGACAAAAGAATCCTTAAAATCTGCTTTAAATCAATTTTCTTCCAGCAAACAAAAGTAGCTTGAAGTCGTAAGGCATAAACTGCAGATCCCCCGAGATAACAAAGGTAGTCAAACACAGAAACGGCTCATGGAGGACTGATTCTGAGCCCAAATGCTCTTTTCTAACGTTCCTCCAGAGGCAAATGAGCTCAAAGTGAGTCTCATGTTTTAGTCATGCAATCACTGACAATTGTGTTCGCTGGGTTCAGCCCGTCTGCCATTTTCAGGTCTGGACACAGTATTTCTAATGGATTCATTTAAAAATCCATTCTCAGAAAAGACATAGCTGCTTGACCTGGCATGATGTCAGTGTGATGCATTATTTTAGAAGGCCAAGAGTATTTACTACGACTGCAAAAGAAATTATTGAGTGGAGTTATTGAGATCAGGTAGAAAGTTCTACGGAGGATCTGCAGGAAAACTGCTTTGTTTCTGCATTTATCGGCTCACAACGCACATCAATCATTCATTAAATCTGGAGAACCTTGTAGTTAATCGAGGGATTAAAGTCATATAGAAACATCAAGTTTGGATATAACTTGAGAAGGGATGCACCAATCCAACTTTTTTGGTACATTTTTGTAAATAGCACATTTACTGTAGGTTTTTGCAAATTAGCCATAGGGCATTCCAATAAACAAAAAGCGGACAGTTGTGTTGCTTTATGTTCAACAACAGATTATAATAAGAACCAGCCTTTCTCTGGAGCTGTATATGCTGCAGGCTGTTCCATAAGAAAGAGACAGAATAAGAGTTAAGCATCTTTTATGGGCTTGGGTACTTTATGGACTGCCACGTCTGTTAATAAAAAGTTGATCTTAGTCTGTAAATTAGGTTAAATATGTCAAGATCTATAAACCAATCAGTGCTTTAAATGCTGTTGACATGGATTTATTTTGTATGGTGTGTGTATATTTATGTGAATATATTTTAGGGAAACACACTTGGTTGTGCACAGACTATAGAAACAGAGATCGATCTTGAACGTACCCTGAAGGCGGCCAAAATAATTCGAGTGACCTTCTCCTTGACAGACTCCTGCAGGATGTCAGAGAGAGCCGGTACAACGTTGTAGCGCCTCAACTGCTCGCAGAGCTGCGGACTGAAGGCCAGCAACCAAACACAGAAAACCATCTGATACTGAAGTTGGAAGCCACATTTGTTACTCAGCACAGCCGTAATACTAAAAAAAAAAAAAAAAAAAAAAGAGAACATTAACAAGATCTTTCACGTCGATCTTTCTAGTGCTATATAAAAGCCTTATTTCTTAAATCCTTATTTGTTGCTCATCCATTATTTATTATATTATTATATTGTTTATTTAACAAGGTTAAATGTTATGTTATGTCCAAACAGTTTGTAGATGGAGTAAGAATTACTAAAAACTCTAAAGACAAGCTTTCCCTATACTGTGTGTGTTTTCAAAAACAAATAATAATATTTGACAAAAACCGACACAGACCCACCGCCCCTTTTTTTCTGACCGAGCAATAAACAATATGCTGTGGAAAAAAAAATAAGCATCAAATATGTATTTGGAAGACATGGGCTGGTATATATTTAATATTATAAATGTGTTTCTTATTATTTGCAGTTTGGTCTGTGGCAGGCTGCAAATTATGTGGGTTATTACAAGTTTGCATGTGCTCAATGTGTTTGGGTGGGTTTCCTTTGGGTATTCCAGTTTCCCCCGCCAACATCAAAAACATGCTGGGCGTCTCCTGGTGATAATAAATATTTTTTAAATGAAAAAGTTGTTCAAATAAACTACATCTCATCTGGATTGTAGACGAGACCAGGCAGCCACAGCAGACCTTGTTCAATGTACAGATCTTATGTGTGTTGTTTA
This sequence comes from Neodontobutis hainanensis, assembly GCA_024349245.1. Taxonomy (NCBI): domain Eukaryota; kingdom Metazoa; phylum Chordata; class Actinopteri; order Gobiiformes; family Odontobutidae; genus Neodontobutis; species Neodontobutis hainanensis. The sequence goes on from JALDNG010000133.1 coordinate 397,049, forward strand.
TTCGTATTTGCTTTATAAAACTACATTGACAGTTTATAAACTCTATCCTGAGTGAGAAAATTCATGTGTAGAAGAACTCCATATTGGCGAAGAGAGTTGATAGACAACTAAAGATTTTAGCTTGAGCTGCAGTTTAGATGTTTAAATGTTCTGAACGATCTGTAAAATAAAATAAAAAAATAATCCCCTTTTATTACTCACCAATTTACACCATCAGCTTCCACCCAGGCAAACCTATACTCATTAACCCTTAGCATCAGCTGAAGGCAGCCGGCCACGCACTGGACATACTGGGAGCTCTGCAAAAAAAGCCACATTTAAACGTTACTCACACGAAGATGAGAGCCTCCTGTGGGACCCGTACAAAATGGTACACTTATTGCACTTTTCAGAACCTATCACACCTGCAGGGTTACACATGCACACATCATCATAGTCTGATACAAAAACACATGCTATAAGACACTCAAAACAGGACGTTAGAAAGCAATAGCAGGGACACATTTCCCATCACACCTAAGTGAAAGAGTGCAGATTGAGATTAGCCTGAAAGAAGCAGAGAGGAGGGGAAAATAGGAACAGTACGTTAATTGCATTGAGAAAGAAGTTGAATGAGTTGAAAAGCACAGACGTCCAGCAAGAACGGGGAGCAGTGAAGACAGAAGAGTGAAGTGCGGATGTTACCTGGTGGAAAATGCTAAAGTAACACACAATGAGCGGTTATTAGCACCCATCTCAGTACAGGGCTGTGCACACTTCCTTGAATTATCGAGCTACTTTGAAGAGGTAATAAAAATGGTAGGATGCTGCTGCTGTGCAAATGCTATTTCAATTTCCTCTTGTTATCCTCATGTACAGGAAAGCTTTTGGTCATGCACTTTCAGCATTAGGGCGATGTGGCTTGAAGCATGCATTTCCAAATAGGACAGTGGCAGCAAACACCATGCTGTCTAAATATTCATCTACTCCTGAATGTAATTTACAATCCTAATATTGTTTTCAACAATCTGAAAGAATTCTTTAAAATTGCAGTGCAAACACAGGATGGGAGAAAAAAAGGCAAGAGAAAGTCCAGTGACAAATACTGGCAAATACCAGCTTGCACAAACCCTGTCATTTTTTTTTTTTTTTTTTTGGAAGTGCCACAGGAACCAAAGGTGCACACTTTACTCATACTCACTTCACTGGGAGAAATAGTTCCTGCTCCTGAGCTTGTTTCTGGACCTGTACCGTGAAGGTTCTAATGAGAGATAAAAGAAAAAGGCGCAAACATGTTGACAATTTATTGTTTTGATCCAAATTATGGAGGATGATTACCACCCATTGTTTGCTGTGAATGTGACAAGGAGCATATGATTATTAGGATAATTGTACAAGAAGAAAATAATTACAAAAGAATTATAGTTAATTTGGTGAAAGCATTCAAGGCAACAGAGACAAATCAAAACAGTAAGAGTTTGAGAAAAAAAATATATTTCCATATTGTATTGTCTCTAGTACCATCTTTAGTAGACACCTGCCAAGGCAAACTCAGCACCTATAATGCGGCTTTTCACAACTCAGATATATTATCCACATTATCACAGAGATTAACAGTGATGCAGGTTTTTCACAGTTAGCCCCTCTGAACTGATAAATAAATAAAAAATAGACAGTTTAGACAGGTAAGTGGAAAAGACAGGGTAATTTTTTTGGAAACAACACACTGAATGATGACTTGTTAAACCTGACTTGTTGACTTGTTAAACCTGTACATGCACAAATTCAACTATATTTATTAAAACAGTGTGCCTTAAAGTAGCAAACAAAAATGTATTAACAGTTTAGTTCTTTTTTGTGTACACATTAATAGGGCTGGAGGATACGAGTCAAAAAGTGTTTTGCTTACTATCAGACCTAAAAAGGCAATTGTAATATAGTAATGTTAACAAAAATATTTATTTTCTTCTTCCATTATGCTCAGTGCCAGCACTGATTTTATGGTGAAAATAAAACAGTTTACATTTTAGCCCATTGTGTCGCCACACAAGATTTACCAGGCACAGAGGGTCTTGTTAAGGGACAAAAAAAGTTAATTAGATAGAAGCACATGCCCAATATGCATTTTTAAACACCTTTATAAAAGTGTATGTGTTCATGCCACTTCGTGAAACCAATTTATGGAGGTAATATATCTATGTTCCTCTGAGGATTATTAATCATCTTGAGCATCTGCAGAGTCACTACACCCACTTTAAGATGCTCGCTTTAACCTGGGACAAGCATTTCTGTGCTTCTGTTGCTAAATGAGAGCCATATGTGGCACAAAGGGTAAGAAACATATTCTAATTGCCAGTGTACTAAAATATAGATTACAAACATTAAAAACTAGTGATGTTATTTATGTGTAAATACATTTTTTGACAAATTCTAATGACATACCTGAGAGCTGAGTTGACTTTTTATCCAATTAAAGTAGTAGTTTAGATCACTTCCCTCCATCAACTCTCGGCCCCAGGCAGCCAGCTTTGCAATTATCCTTGCAGCCTAATACATGAAAAACAATTTCCATTCATGAGGACAATGAACAAAAATCACTGCTTAAAATATAAATCAGACATAAAAAGTGATATCATTGCTTTGTTTAATCAATTAGAATAAATTAGATTTGTTAATCCCCTTCAAACAAGATAAAACTAAATTTAAAAACACAAGTCAGAAAGATAGCTGCAATGAGTAAAAGAGCAGCATCAAAGACATAGGGTCACCTAATGCCCTTCTGCTAGATGCCATCTGGTTAGTATTCTTAATTAAGATGCGGTTGCCCTATTGCAGTGCTTGTTTGTCATTGGGTGGTCATCCTTTCATTTGAAAAGGTTCATAAGGGGGGAAATCATTACAGTAATTGCTCATTTTCTCAAAAGAAAAGGAGAAGGTTGCTTTGTGAGGAATTATTGATATCTTGCTGTGATTACAAGAAGATTCACATTTGGAGAGATTATGAAACATTAAATGTGCCACTCATCACTGAGACACTTTATTGTAGGTTTTCATTAATGTCTTTAATAAATACTCCAGAGATTAATAAAAAACATACATATACTTTATGTTGCTGGCTGCTTCTGTTCTACTCACCATGTGGACAGTAAAAAGGTCCTGGCGATTCAGCATAGGAAGGAAATAGGACCAGGCAGTATTCTTCGTCTTTTTGGCATAATCAAAGAAAATGTTCACCCTTTGATGGTTCTCCTAGTGGGCATATGAAAAATAATATATGACTATATAAATGGTAACATTACATGTTAATGTTGCATAACACACAAAATCCTTTTTCTAATGCAACCTTTTATGCACTACCATTAACAAACTCTAAAGTACTACATATTTGCTCATTCAAATCTCCCTGCTGTAGATTTGAATGGGCATAAAAAGTTTACATCAAAATGATGGTTGAATTTAAAAGGACAAATGTGACTTTATAAGCATCCTAGTTTTCTAGTTCCACTGTCACAGTAGCTCGGTGCACGTGTTTCATTTCAGCAGAGGTGTACCTGTAAAGTGTCATCGATCAGAGTCAGGATGTACTGGACAGTCTGCTCCTTGGAGATATGAGCCATAAGATTCAAGAAGGTCTTTGCGCACTGAGCAGAAACAGTTCAGATATACCATGTTAGAAAATGTCAGCATTCATTAAACATAGTATTTATACTGATTGAAGTCATCTATGTGTGCGAGAGCAGTAATGAAGGCTTGAAGAGCTGGACAACTACTGTTAACACACTCGGGAAGGAATTTTATACCTGATGGCCTTCTTTGGTCAAAATGACCTGTTTCTCGTCAGAGTTGGCCACCTCGAATTTCTTGATAAACTCGCAGTCTTCAGCAGAAATCATCTGACTCCTAAAAGAATAAAAAAAAATAAAAAAGCTTTATAAAAGTGAAGCTTTTTGTTATAGTCAGATCTCTAAGCCAAATAAAGAACAATATGATGTTTTCAGGTGTCACAATTTGTTTTCCACCCCACATTAGAGCACACAACATAGATAGTATCCAGACTGGTGTAATGAGTGTCTTAATCCTTAACTCTAATATACTAACAGAAAAAAGCAGTTCACACATTTAAGCCGCATTAAGTTAATTTTCAGTGGTGGAAGAACAATGATGGTTGTGTGTAAGGAATTCTTGCATTGGAACAAACATTTAGGGATCTTGAGTAATCAGAATCAAAGAGGAAGTCTCACTCAAGACTCTGATTCACACTGAACCTAATATGTAGACCTACTCTAAAAAGGGAAGCAAAGCCAGTGTGCAAACTAAAATAAATTGAATAACAACATTTTTACAGATTACAGTTTGTGTATGTTGTGCTTACTGCAGGTAGGACTGCCAGTTCACCAGGTTGGCTCGAACCTCTGCTGCCTTTGCAGCAATGATGTTGGTGGGAACTGCAGCATCCACAGCCCCGCGGATATCCATCTTTTAAGACTGAATGTATATATCACAACAGATAATCAACGCCAACTGCAAAGATACAAGAAAATATTTAATAAGGTGACGCAATACAAACATTTCCCAAAGCACTACCGTTGCCTTTACATTTTAGTGAATAATTTATCAATGTGTATAATAAATCTCCGTAAATGTGAATAATAAACAATTTGTATCAACAAAACGTAACAAACCAAAAGGAGAATAATTTATCGTGCTTTAGTGTGTTAGAAGCTAACGCCAACACATTTAGTACCAATAGTAACACGGTAAGTGGCAGGCTGTGCTAACAGCTGTTAGCCCAATGTCACGACATAACAGATTAAAAAAATGAAGGTTAACCCCGTACTGCATTTAATCTTTCACCAAATGCAAACAAGATATAACCGGAGCATCAATATGCATCAACATATGTTAATCACAAGCGAATGAATGGAGAACCGAAAGCTAAGCACCGAAATAAACATCTAGCTTAGATGCTAACCCGACCCATTGCTATTCTACAACTGGCTTCTAAACGTTTTACCGTCTTTCTATCGCCACAAATAACGACATTTAAAAATATGTAAATGCCCTTAACATTATATAACTTAACAAAAACGAGTGTTTGCGATTCATTAGCGTAAGTTAACTAAATAACGTAGTAAAATAAAGGACTTGCTCTGCGTGTCTTCAGTGGAACAGCTGACCGGTTAGTCACGTGACAGTCACATGCTGCGCAGGAACAGTTCCTGTCATGATTTGGTGCAGACAGTAAAGCTGCTGGGACAGGTATGTGCTGGAATCACCACTGTAGGTCTAAACCTGTTGCATATTTAGTCTGGAGGACATAGTCTAAGAGTTATTGGGGTTACTATCCCCCAAAAAATATTTGGCTTATTATATACACAAGTATAAACTGTAATAACAATTCTTAATAATTCAAATAAATACTGCCTTATAACACAACATATAATGGCTTAACTTTGATACAATTTTGTATAAAAAGGTCTGTTGAACTGCATACTGATATCTTGATTAGCTTTGGTTTAAACCATAAAGTGAGAGATAGCAATGTATTTTGCTTATTTACAATAAAATTATAATAAACCAAGCCCAGAAGTAGTCATAACACAAAAACATATAGGGAGGTGGAGGTGCTACTGGCATTAAGAAAACTAGATCTCAACCAGAAAGTTTTTGTCAAATGTATTGGTTATTTTAAATTTGACACATTCTTGTGTATTGCAATGGAGTTATTGGACTGCAGCGTTCATGAGTTTGTGAAGCAGAGAAACTGGCAGCCATTGTCCCTGAATGACATACGTTCGTTGGCCTTTCAGATGCTTGCAGGCCCTACACAGCACTGGAATTGTTCACACAGACATAAAACCAGAATACATTATGCTTGTTGACAAAACCAAGAGTCCACTCAGCATGAAGATGATTGACCTTGGTTTATCACTTAGGGTCAGTGAATTTAAACAAGGAATGGCATGCCAGGGTAAAAATAATGAATCAATAATGAATTAATTGTCATTAAGAACATGAGTTGCACTGCACATAATGCAATGTATCTGCACAGGTTTTTTTTAAATGCAAAGCTTATGAAAAAGCTGCATCTGCTCTTTATTATTGCACACTCTTATGTATTGTAGGTAAGAATTCCACTTTCAGAATGCCAAAGATCTGGATGATCTGATCTTAAATCACCACCCAATCAACTCTGATATAGAACTGGTGGACAGGAAGGAATTTCTGAGCCTTTTAAAACAGTTACTGTGTATGGACCATAGAAGCAGAATATCTTTAAGTGATGCACTTGAACATAACTTTATAACAATGAAACATACTGTATGTTAAACTACACAAAGGAAGGTATTTACCTTATGAAAAGTGTTTCAAACCCCAGTAAAGACAGCACAAACTCAGAAGTTGAGGGGGACCAAATGGGAAGTAGTAATCCGGGCAGCACCACTCTCCCACACATTGCTGGTAGTCCACTCACTGTATCAGCTCGGGGCAATAATAGTGTAGCTCTTGAAAACAGACAAGCGGTAGTTTCTTATAATGTCCCTGGCTGTAGTAATCTGTACTTATTCCTTGTTCATACTGTTTCACGTGAGACTCAGGGCAGTTCCAACAGCAGTGAGACCAGGTCCAGCAGCAGTGGACTGGAGTGTGTTTTTGCGTCTGAGTCTTTAGGACATGAGACCAGGTCCAGCAGCAGTGGACTGGAGTGTGTTTTAGCGCCTGAGTCTTTAGGACATGAGACCAGGTCCAGCAGCAGTGGACTGGAGTGTGTTTTAGCGCCTGAGTCTTTAGGACATGAGACCAGGTCCAGCAGCAGTGGACTGGAGTGTGTTTTAGCGCCTGAGTCTTTAGGACATGAGACCAGGTCCAGCAGCAGTGGACTGGAGTGTGTTTTAGCGCCTGAGTCTTTAGGACATGAGACCAGGTCCAGCAGCAGTGGACTGGAGTGTGTTTTAGCGCCTGAGTCTTTAGGACATGAGACCAGGTCCAGCAGCAGTGGACTGGAGTGTGTTTTAGCGCCTGAGTCTTTAGGACATGAGACCAGGTCCAGCAGCAGTGGACTGGAGTGTGTTTTAGCGCCTGAGTCTTTAGGACATGAGACCAGGTCCAGCAGCAGTGGACTGGAGTGTGTTTTAGCGCCTGAGTCTTTAGGACATGAGACCAGGTCCAGCAGCAGTGGACTGGAGTGTGTTTTAGCGCCTGAGTCTTTAGGACATGAGACCAGGTCCAGCAGCAGTGGACTCGAGTGTGTTTTAGCGCCTGAGTCTTTAGGACATGAGACCAGGTCCAGCAGCAGTGGACTGGAGTGTGTTTTAGCGCCTGAGTCTTTAGGACATGAGACCAGGTCCAGCAGCAGTGGACTGGAGTGTGTTTTAGCGCCTGAGTCTTTAGGACATGAGACCAGGTCCAGCAGCAGTGGACTGGAGTGTGTTTTAGCGCCTGAGTCTTTAGGACATGAGACCAGGTCCAGCAGCAGTGGACTGGAGTGTGTTTTAGCGCCTGAGTCTTTAGGACATGAGACCAGGTCCAGCAGCAGTGGACTCGAGTGTGTTTTAGCGCCTGAGTCTTTAGGACATGAGACCAGGTCCAGCAGCAGTGGACTGGAGTGTGTTTTAGCGCCTGAGTCTTTAGGACATGAGACCAGGTCCAGCAGCAGTGGACTGGAGTGTGTTTTTCATGGTCAAGATAAAATAGATGAGGAGACGTGATGTGAAGTAACAGCCGAGAGCCACCACCTCTCAGATCAATCTAATATTTTATTGGTTGAAGGCACAGTTATCAGTTCTTTGGCCAAGTTGATAACTCTGTATCTAATTCACCTGGGACACCGGCTCATTCTGAGACCTTTGAGGCTGAGGCTTTGCTTGAGCCGGAGTGTTCTTGTATTGATAATAGTGGTGTTCGTATTGATGACCCTGGTTGTAGTTATAGTAAATCTGTAAAGCCCACTCAGAACCCTGACTCATGCCCTGGGGATCAAGAAGAGTAGCTTGTGCTTTTGACTGAACCTAAATGTTGCAGTAACATTAGTTGTCAGAAGATTCATTTGGAAACTTCCCCAAGGAAGAAAAGGGCAGGCAGGTTCAGACGGGTGATCAGATGGGTCAGAAAAAAATTAACAGCTGTGTTCTGTTGTGGATGTTGTTGTTCCTCAGACTAATACTGAGGAATGTAAATGTTTGCTCTAGATTTAGCACCTATTTTTTGGCTTATTTAAAACTAAATAAGGCATAGTGTTATTTTTAATTCATTATTATATTATATATTTTTTATTATGTTTTTCTCAAATCATGTTTACATTCAAATCTGTGTTAGTGAGCTCTTCACCTTGAAAATTGTGAAAGAGGTGATTATTGCATGTGTTTCTTGGACTGACCACACAAGAGACCTGTGTTAGGCACTGAGCTAGTGTCGCACAGAGCATCTTTATTAGAGTTTGGTCACGTTATTTATGAATCAATGATTTATCAATAACCTGATCAAGTTGCTCAATGTGGGATTCTAGTTCGGCGTCGGACTTAAATCTTTTATAAAGTGGCTAGACTCAGGCACATAGAAACAAATACAAACATCACACTTTTAAATTAATTATTTTATTATGTATTTCCTGCCAGTGCTGATATGCTCATTAATACAGATGTTAACAATTGTGAACAAGATGGAGAGAAGCAAGACTATATTTGCATAGGAAAGTTGATTTATAACTTTAAGCATAATAAGTACACTGTTGTTTCTCCACATCAGTTGCTTTCTAACCTGTTAGCTACAAAGTTCAACAAATCCCCAAACATACCTGCAAATGTACACGTAACCAACTGAGGGCAACGCTCTGTACTCAGACTGTCTGCTCTAGTGATAAGTGCAGAGTGTTATTACTCATTTCTCCAACGTCCAATTCTTGGACATTCATTTGCCTGTGCCCATTTTATACCCTGTAGCCATTACTGCTGAAGAAGCTATGCCAGACTCAGATTTATGCATCTTCTTCAATAACAAAGAGGGGTTGTGCTCATTAGATGCTAAAGGAGAGCATAGTTTTGTTCAGATTAGGTTTATTCCTAGTTCTGTACATTTTAGCTCTGAGCTTCCATGAGCCCCCAGCTTACGTTTAAGAGGCAGACTCAGTCTCTACATTTAAGGTTAGACTTAAGACTTAAATTTTTGGACAGGGCTTATGGTCACGACACACAGATGAGCTAAGTTGCTCTGGGCCTAGACGCTGGGAAAAGTATGACAAACAGAGAAGTAAAGTAAAGTAGTAAAGTTCTTTGAGCCAAGTCTGTATTTATATTGGGCTTGCAAAAATAAATGTATTGTCAATGTCTTGTCTTGTCTTGATAAAGTGTCTTTATAGCTCAAAGTAAGGGGCTGTAATAATTCCAAACTGCTGAAATAAAATAAAAATTGTTCTCATTTGTTTGTGGTGTTGTATGTTGCAGATATGTTTTCTAGGTAAAGCCTATTTAATCAAATATATTCCACTCCATGAGAGCAATGATGTCAAAAACTCATCAAATAATGCGTACAATCACAAATGAATCCACGTCTGTCGCTTGTCTTCGTCTCCCTATTTCTCACACTGACACTAAGACCTAGTGCTTAATCTGGCCTAAGCTGGTGAGACGCAGTAAAGCACAGAGGAGTCAGGATTGCATCGAGTGGAAACATTGTCCTAATCCCCTTCTGCCCTTCTACGTTGTTAAAACACATCTCTTCGTAAGGGTCATTTATGCTTTTTTTTCTGCTCCACGTTACAATATGCTTCAGAAAAGAAGCTGAAAAGAAGAAAAAGAGGAACCAAGGAGCGTGGTTTTCTTATGATCTTCCACAGATTTGCTGGTGTGCCTCACGTGGCGTGTGAGGCTGCATGTTTGGAGCATGCCATGTATTAGAGTCGGGAGGCAGTGGGAAATCAGGCCCACGCTTACTCTGCGCCGGATCCGCCGCACCAAGACCCTGATGTGGCAGCGGATGCGGGGACTGGCCCGGGCCTGCCGGCATGGTGTGGGATACACAGTCAACTACAATGATCCGGACCGAGAGGAACAGGAAATTGTGTGCCTTGAGGTATGGACACAATACAAACAAACATTTCTGTTATAATACAAATTATACATTACTTTAGGCCTTTTCCATATAACAGCAATGTCAGTCTATAACTTTACTGTAATAATCAGATAACCAGCCCAAACCGCCTTTACAATTAGTATTTTGGAAACTTTCTAAATGACAAGCCCTTAATCCAGTATATAAAGGTGATTTATTAATAATGATCATTTAAAGTGACTTCGTTTGTTGTTGCACTTGGCTGAGCACCAATGGGATGTTGTGGGTCTTGCTAAAGCTCTATTTCGAGAAGTACTTCCTGTCTGAATGAGGCTTAAGCAGATTAAAGAAGATGTTGTGTGTTAAAATAGTCTGATACAAGTCATTACAAATCTAAACAGAATGGTAGAGTACACACAGGCAGAATATTGTGGCTGACTTTTTGCCAACAAAAGCCTTGTTAAATGTAATATTATAAGCCACAGTTTATGAATAGGTAACAGGTTTCTGAAAATAGAAAGATCTAATTTTTGCTCTGCGTTTGGTAAAAGACTCCTTCTAGGAAAAGGATAAATAAAGATTTCCGATGGATTTCTGTAGTAGAGAAGGCTGTGTTACTATTCCCAGAGGTCAGAGCACTGTCAGAGAGGCCTGAGGCACTAGAGGACTTTCTGAACTCTTTTGAAGGACAGGAGAAAAAAGAAAGTCATTTATACTCCGACTGCATACAATTTAGAAGTAGGGCTCAGTTGAACCAAATAAATAAATGTAGTAACTGTACTTTCTGTTTATGTGAAAAAGATTACCTTAACATAACATTAAGATTCAACACCACATCACTGTGCAATTGCAGCAAAAGCATAAAATATCTATATTTTAAGAAACTGCTTTCATTGCAATATTATGTTCTTTCATGTGACAAACATTTACTCTTTGCCTTTTCAAAATAAATGTCCAGTAGCGCTTTAAATTAAACTGTGGTGCAACCCAATGAAAGTTCAAGTCACGGTATAGACTTGATTTAGTTTTGACCAGAGCGTTGTCATTTTCTATACCACATAATTTAGTTGAACTTTTACTAAGGTCAAACAGGACGTATCCAAATAATGCAGATCATGTTGTTACAGCATTGTTCACCATATCAAATTCAAAATATAAAATAACTAAAATAGGTTCTTGTGGCGTCCTGTGGCTCATTGATCTCAGACGTCCACTGGCCACTCTCTGTTGTTCAAAAGCCAAATACAGGGGTTGGTCCATGTTGTTCAGTACAGCTTCTGTCCTGTTGTGTGTCTGTTGCTCCACCAGCTCAACCAGAGACTCTAAACTATATACCTATAGTTGAACCAGCTCTCTCTATTAGTTTTTCAAGTCGCCTACAATCTCTCTTTCTGAGACTGCCCCCCCCAACCGAAAAAGATTTGCATGTTCCCAGTATTGCCAGATACTGTATTGCCTGCTTGCCAAATAGTGAGCCATAATCTGTCTGCTGTAATAACATAAAGATATAATCTAAGAATTAATAAGTGAGTTAGTAACATTATGCAATATAACAAAGGTTTTAATAAATCTTTTATCCTGACAAAAGGCTACTGACAAAATTATGTGTTGGAATACAAGCACCACAAGCCTTTATCTGTAATGGAATGTGGCAAGCAAATGTTGATTTCCCTTCAGTGTTTACTGTTGAACACTGCAACAGCATGCACTACACAAATTCATATCTAGTTACAAGTCATTATGAAGAGCTACATTACAAAGGCCCCAATGGCTTCTGCTGTGGATAGACTTTGTAGGAAATAATGTTTTCCCACTCTGGCTGTATTAAACAAAACAGTAACACTGAAAATATCACTATATTTTAATGCAGTTTAGTGTCAGTGATATTCATAGAGAATAATGTGTGTTTATGTCCAACCCACAGAAACACCAGATACATACCTGCATTTCTATCCTGTCCAACATTTCCAATAAACAAAGAGAAAACAGTGAGATGCAGGCAGGGGGCAGTATGTCTCTTATCTTTTTATCACCAAAACCAGATTATGTTTATGAAGATGTTTTATATAAACAAGGATCCTAGTGTTGCCTCCTCATTGCCCCACAGTTTTAGTGCACAACTATCTCACACATTCACGTTAAATGCAAACTTTATAGGTGGAAAATAAACAGATACAATTATGTAATATGCCCAAATGCATGATAAACACTATTGCTTTTAAATTAATCTCAAATAAAACCAACTAAACATAAATACTGAATAGGGTAATGTGAATGTTTAAAGGCTATAGGAAACATGTAATTCTTTATCTTCACCTTCAAGTGTGATTTGTTGAGGTATTGTGAACCACCTGTCCTCTTCAGTCTCTGCATGTGAGGGATATACTGTAAATGCTACAGTAATTCCACCATCCTTAAAGCTACACAGGGTTTTCAATCCTCTTAATCACATATTGGAAAAAAAGACTTGCACATGACCTTCAGTCCAGATGTAAAGTATAGCCCCGCCTCCTTTGGCACGATGCAAAGAAAATCTGCATCAACAGCCCAAAGTATAATTTCTTTGCCTGTGTGTGTGTGTGTGTGTATCAATCGCACACTTAAGGCTATTTTTATGGGTTAGTGTTGCATAACCAGAACACAGCGGAAGGTGTTAAATGAAGTGTTGTGAATTAAGTCACATGTGATCATCTTGGAGGGAATAAATATGTATATGTGGTCAGGATATCACATGTCCCAGCGCGACATCTAAAGCAGCCTTTTATGAACCAGATAAAGGGGCTTTTATTGCATGAAGTAGATCCGTTGGCAGTGTCAAATACCAGTGCACAGTTCTTGTATTGTAGAGCAAATAAATCTGTTATTACACTGTTACAACACTACCAGCAGATGGAGTCCTCAATCACAGCAGGATTCTTCTTTAGCTTAAAAAAAAGAAAAAGAAAAATAGAACATTTATATGATTTTCTACAAAATAAAACTGTATTCACAAAATATATGCCTGCACTTCTTTTTTTTTTTAAGATAATTAGAGTTTGCCTGTTTTATTTTCTGAAACAGTGAAAACAGTGTCCACATGCATAAAGTAGAGACAAAGATATCTTAACAACTAACACTCTAAAGCTACCTGTACTAATGACTGGTGACCAAAAAATAATCTGGTGATTGTCCATTGCCTCACACTCTTTCACCAGTAAAAGGAAAAGTGGAAAAAAAAAAATAAAAGAATAGATGAATGAATGACTCATAAATGATGCTGAAGTACACTTTACCACAGTAGTGCACAGTGCCATCTGGTGCTGGTATAACACAAAAGATAATGCTGCAACACCAGCAAAAGTTGAACAATTTTAAAAACAACATCAACATTTAAGACAATAAAATGCTATGGGTCTATGACTTATTATATACTTTTTTAATAATGGGCCATACCCTTAAGAGGAATCATCTCGTTTTTGAGGAAAGTTGAACCAGAAGTGGCAGAGACAGCAGTGCAGTAAATACATAGCTTTTGAATAAATGTCAGACACTAATCATATCGTTTTGCTGTATTTCCTCTTCTCTGAGTTGTAATTGGCTGAAAAATACTATACACCACACTTAAGTCCCTCTCACAAAGGAGTGAGAGGGACATAACTAACAGTTTAATTGTGTGAAGATTAAGTTACAGTACTTTTTACTTTACAGTCGTTGGATTTAGTTTGTGTCATGAAAGGAGGAAAATATGTTGTTGTTCCTGCCACCTTTAGATGGCAGTGTTGTACTCCACATCAATGTGCAGGCCCGTAAGTGTGCATTTCAAAGCACACGCCAGTCATCTGTGAAGGACTGAGAAGGAGACTGAGGGGGCTGAGATAAATATAGTTAGAGAAACTGCATAAAATGATCACTGTGTCTTATAATGAATGCACAGTAACAGGGCAGCTGACAGGGTGGGTACAGTTGTCCCGGGCCTCAGGGTCTGGGGGGCCCAAAACTAAACCTTCCTATGCTTTAATAATATGGAAAAAATTATATAGGGGGCCTCTGGCCATAGGGTTTGTCCAGGGCCCCATTAATTCTGACAGCACAGTAAAGTTGAGTTTCAGGACCACAGACAGCGACCAAAGCTAAATCCCTATTACACAATCCCTGTAAGTTTTATAAGGCCATTCGTTAATAAATGTATCGTTTATTGAAGTATAAACTTTATTAAACGTAATAGTAAAAAAAAATATATTTGGAGCGCAAAAGTAAAGTCCACTATAATCCAAACAGGCCGGTCAGTCTAGAGGACGTCCACTGTTAACCTGCGCTTTTACTGTGGGGCTTTTACGCTCCTCTCTGGGCTACTACGAGTCGGACGGTAGACGCATGCGTACTGAATTGAAGCAGCCGGTCGGGGGAGAAAAAAAAACCCTATGTGACATCGGATGTAATCAAGGCAAAGAATTACCTCTTCTCGCTGTGCATACATGGTGAAATTGTAAGTACTTGAAGCAAAAGGAATGTCTGGTTGCACGGACATTTCATGTGCGCGGGGGTTTTGAAGCCGTTTCCTGGCGTTTTTTTTTTTTTTTTAAATGATATGTCACTGTGTCGCTGTGTTCGGCGGGCTTTTAACAGATCTAGGCAGTGTCTTTTTCGGTGGTTATCCAGGGCGATGAAGGTCCACGGTGCTTGATGGTGGCACTTTCCCATTGATGTGATGTGCAAGTTGCTAATGCAAAATGTTTCAGCTGTTAATGTCAGGAGAAAACCGCGAAGTGACAGTGTCCTTTCGCGTTTGTTCTGCTGCGAGGTTTAGGAATAACCATGTTGAATTTGGTGTTAGCATAATTTCTCCTTCTGAATGGACCCCCCCCCCACACACACACATTTCATTATCCTTGTATATCTGTTGAGTCTAACCATAACGTTGTAATACCCTACACCATAACGCGTAAAAAATTCCTTTTGGCAAGACGCACCAAATCTGCAGCCCTCGCGCGGATCCATTTTAGAAATGACCAAATGGTATTGTATTCACTGAAAGCTGTGATAGAGCGATGTTGCGGTTATAGATTTGCAAGCTGCGCCTCCGGGCCCCCTTCCCATGGACCAAATCTTCTGACATTTTTCGAGCCTCGTTTCTTGTCAGGTAGTAGCCCGATGATGCGTTCAGAGGCAGCTTTAACAACGTGAATGATCTGACAGGATTTGGCAGCTGGTGACCTGCTCAGGACATATTTGTTGAAATCAGACAAGGAAATCATTCTGTGTGCTCATGCAGTTTGTACTTTTACAAAAGGCCTGAGCCCCTTTGCCCTGAGCCACAGTTAAAACTCAACATGCTATAGCCTATGCTCTGCAGCCTTAGGTGAGTGACATCTGACGTATCCTACACATACATTATTTCCAGTTATCGTGTTTCCACAGTGGTCCTCTGTGTGACCAACAGTGCACTGCGTAGATACTTACATAGGACAATTCAAAATGTGGATTACACAGAGGCTACTGTACAATCTAATCTCATAACATATTCCACTGTAGAATAAATGAAAACACCACTCTATAGGTCTTCAATCTGTTAAACAAAGCTTTCTGGTTGATCTAAATGTTGGACAGATAAAGCCTAATTTCCCTGCTCCTGATTATTTAGGGAAAAATACTTCCAGTTGTAGATATTATTTATGGCTAAATAATATTTATAAAGTCAACATTTTTCGCTGTGCTCAATGAGTTGGTTGAAGCATTGTGTGTATTATTAAGCAGTTATGTTGGACTGCCTGTTTATTTTGAAATCTGTTTTGTCCCGGCTGCTTATTCAGACTGAAAACAAATGTAAAATGCATTGCTTTAGAGCCTTCTTTAAATTCAATTCCTTTACAGCAGTGGTTCTCAAACACTGGATCAGGAGGACCCAAAAGTGTGAGGACCCAAAAGTGTGAGGACCCAAAAATTAAATTCTACCAGTTTAAAAATGAAGAAAAGACATTTAATGGAAGGTTAGGTGCAAAAAATTATAGTAAAAAAGCAGGGAGACTATGCTCAGAATCGTCAAAAGGACACTTAAAGAAAACAAGACAATTAAATACTTGACCAAATTAGGCGATTAAAAAAAGAACAAAATTTATAAGCCAAGGACATAATGGTGATAAACCAGATTTATAAAAGTCAGTCAAAATTCTTTAGGTCTTTTGAAATTTTGGACCCATAAAAAAAAAGTATTACAGATTGCCCAATGAGCATCAGATGCACTTTATTTCCTGAACATACAAACTGGTGTCACTCTTCGGAGAGGTCAATAACAGAGCATTTCTGTCATAGTAAAACATGTGTTGGTAAAATGTATTAAAGGAATCAGCTCTGCTCCTTGTCTTTCCGCAGCCTCGACGGTACACCCTGTGCTATCCTTTGCTATTTTTATTGCACTGGCCTCGTGTTGGATCCAGATGCTCTCTGTTAAACACCAGTCCTGAAACTCAGTGCGTCCTCCGTGCTCTCTTTTGCCCGCAGCCCATGGGATCAGAGCGGATGGAGATGCGAAAGCGGCAGATGTCGGTGCAGCAGGAGTCGGCAGCGGGGGGAACTGCACCGGTGCAGCAGGGCCAGCCGGGCCAGGCCAACCCACGGGGCTCCAATGCATGTTGCTTCTGCTGGTGCTGCTGCTGTAGCTGTTCCTGGTAGGTCTCTCCTCGTGTCATTGTGCTTAACATGGACATTAGTGCGCAGAGGACAGCACAGCCTGAGCCACTGTTCCTCAACAGCAGGCCCCAGCTTGGCCCCAGCTTGGCCCCAGCTTGGCCCCAGCTTGGCCCCAGCTTGGCCCCAGCTTGGCCCCAGCTTGGCCCCAGCTTGGCCAGCTTGCTTGACTCTGGCATGAGTTCTGTGGACACTTGTATCAAAATATATGACCTTTGGATTGCTGTTATTTTTTTATGGACTAAACTATTTTGGATTTTGTGCATTTGGTAAAAAAACAAAAACTTCTATGTGGGAGGTAAGACATACAGTACAAAGAAAGTGACTACAAAGCAAGACTATTGCACAGGTGTGATTTGATTGGTCACAATAAATATTTAACATGTGCATATGATCTTTAAGAAAGACTTTTATTAGCCAATGAATGTTTGAAATGCTTTGGATGGCTTAGTACATTGGGTTTTAATAAAGAAGTCAACAACCTAGCATAATCATTGTGTATTTAAACATAAGTAAACCATATGAAAGAATCTTCAAAAAATACGCTGTAATAATCTTGCTTTTATAGGGAAAAAACACTGCAATGATTTTTATTGAGTATAGATTTGAAATTTAAAAGAGACTATGTCAGTTCTGAATGTATTCATTGCTGAGCACACTTTTTGACATTACAAACTCAAGCCAGTGTTATTGTGTTTCTTAAACATCATAAAAATGTCTGTCTTTTCATTAGGAACGAAGACCGGGATGATAGGAATCGAAAAGTATCCTGTGACGTCAAAGAAGGGACTGCAGACTGTGAAGAGTGGTCAGTAGAAAACACATGTGCATCATCTGTGCAGGCACTTTGTCCCATTTATTAAAACCTCTCACCTACACATTGTCCTCCTGTCTTGGCAGTCCTAAGCCCACGTTGGAGGAGGTGCATTCGTGGGGGCAGTCGTTCGACAAGCTGATGATCTGCCCGGCAGGAAGAAACTCCTTTCGTCAGTTTCTTCGCACCGAGTTCAGCGAAGAGAATATACTTTTCTGGTTAGCATGTGAAGAATTCTGCAAAGAGACCAATAAGAGCGCAATAGAAGAGAAGGCTCGGGTCATATACGAAGACTATATCTCCATTCTGTCTCCTAAAGAGGTCAGACTCTTTTATTTTGCACTTTTGCAGTTTAATTCTATGGTAGCATTGCAGCATTAAAACATTACTCGCCTCTTCAAACTTTCCTCATACGTTATGTCAGTACATTTTCAGGTTATTTGGAATAAATGGTTGTCACTGAAGAGTAAGACTTAAGAGTTATTGGTTGCTCATTAATAATGCACAAATCATGATTTTCTGCTCCCCAAATGACTAGCTGTTCCACCTAAACATTTTTAGTCTACAGGGCTTTTTTTTAAATCAATATTTATATACTGTATAAAACTAAATGTAAAGCTATTGTCCATTCTCAACATCACTGGACAATGGACAAGTCTCAGTTGTTTCTAAAGAAAGTTAGAGTACTGTTAAACTGTTTTACAGCTAAAACTCAAACTCATTAATAGCTTCAAATCAATTTAGATGTTTCCTTGACTTTAAATAGAAAATGTGAGCCCTGTTTTAAAGACGAAGAGCACCTAGTGGGACAGATACTCTGCTAAGTAACTCTTAAAGGACCAGACAAAAATGACATATATTAGATATTTAATGAGAGGTTATAGTCGTATTGCTGCAGCATTTTCCTACTTTAGTCCTTTAGGTTTTAAATTGTTGTTTTAAATGAAAACACTTACAATACTAATACATTACACCAAACTGAGGTTTTGAGCTTAATGTAAACTTTTAGGTCGTTCTTTACTGTCAATAAGAAAATTATCTTATCTTTGTTAAACATTACATGATTGAATTGTTTCACGTTAAATTACTTTTTTCTGTTGAATTTTGTCTTTTGTCTCTGATAGTGTCTTTGTGTTTAAAGACATACAGTATAAAATGCTGAATATTCACTTTTCTGTTTCATCAAACATTTTATTGACAGCTATGTGGACAAATGGCAGAGCTCCTTTTTCCAAAAGTGAGCTGTGTTTAGCCATAACCCCCCTACTCGTGATGAAAATTCTTATCTATGTAAATGATTTATAATAAATAGATTTATTTTTAATTACTGCTTTTACAATAAACTATTTGAGATTTAAACCATTTTCCCACAAGTAGAAGAACAAAAATCTGGTAGTTGAAGTGTATTTATGGCTACAGACTAATTAAAGCGTTATTATTATATATATTTTCTTGTCTTTATGTGACCTCCAGGTGAGTTTAGACTCCCGAGTCCGAGAGGCCATCAACCGGAACATGCAGGAGCCCAACTCGCACACATTTGACGACGCCCAGCTGCAGATCTACACACTAATGCAAAGAGACTCGTATCCCCGCTACATGAACTCCTCAGCCTACAAAAACCTGCTCAACACTCTGTCAGAGCAGTGCCCCGAGTCTTAGGGTGGTGTGATGACCTGTGATCTTTCAACTCTTCTATATCTACCCCCCTTTGAAAAGAAAAAAAAAAAAAACACTCCTTTTTTAAAAACATTTTATTTGTATGTTCAAAATGAACCCGGGCCTTTAACGCCTGGCCCCTCCCAGGGATCTTAGCGCTATTGTGATCTGCACCTGACTGAAGACACTCAGGTCTCGAAAAAATCTCCCGAGGGCTCGACATCACAAGTACTGCTACTGATCAACATAGCAAACCACTCCAAAGGAATACCAATACATTATGATTGAGTTTTTTTTTCTTTCATTTTGATAGAAATAATCTATTTTATTTGTGTTCAGAGTTTTTTATGGTCTGTTCAGTTTTTTTGTATGACTGTCTGGGGATAAATGATTCCTACTGTAGATTATATATTTATGAGTTTGTAAATAGCAAAAATGGATATGTGGGTATTTTATGTGGAAAAAACGCCTGAGTTCTATATACTGCGTATGAAAATCAAAGCTCAAGTCAAAAGCTACATGTTAGATCTACTTGCAGGCAGCTTTGTGGGGTACTGTATGTCTCTACCTTGTTTTTTTCCGACCTCACACTTTGGGACCTGTGTGACTTGGCAACTCCAGTTCGTGTAGACATTACCGTACGTGTGACTGAACCCATTCCAAGTGTGGTTTAACGTGGTTTAAGTAACAGAAAGTGGAGACTCTTTTTATTTTGTCACAATGTGCAATGTTCCCCCTCCCAGAGAAACTCAAATCCACAACAGAAGGGTATTCAAACTTTCTGCAGTGACCTCCCCTGTGTCATCATTATTCATGAGTTATTCACAGATATATCATACCAGTCAATGAACAGAAGTTGAGATGTATTTATTAATATTTATTGCCTCTTTAGAGAGTTTAATAAGGTAGATTTATGTACTACCTAAAGTTCTATCTAAAATGTATATGTTTGGTTTAATGGGTGTGTGTTTCCTTGTTCTTTTTCCAAAAACAAACAGCTAATAATTGTTTTTTTTTTTTACAAGTTATCTTTATACTGGAAAATGAAAGGTATGGGTGTGCCATCTGATCATTGTCAAATACTATTAATAGTAAACCGTATTGAAAGCTTGAAAGAATCTGTAGGAAACCTTTCAACCATGAATCAATTAGAAAATGGTATGTTCTAATTAAAGCTGGGATCAGGCTAGGTTAGCAGCAACACCAAAGCCACCATGTTAACTGTGTGTCTTCTACTTTACCGATGAGTGTTTCCATTCGCTGAAATTGGAGTTGCCAAGTGTCCAATAACTCTATGTATTGTGATGGTTTTGAGTTTATTTTTTGTCGTTGCCTCACAAACACGTCACTAAAAGACAAGATCCTCACGTGGGGAAGTGCCTTGACATTCAATTTTGTGACATCTTTCTTCATGGGCAACAGTTGGGTTTTTGCCATAAGGGTGGTTTACTGGAAGGAAAACTGTCCCTCTCATTGGCCAAATTATTGCATGTGTTTCGTCTCGCATCCTTAGTCGTGATATGAGTCGCACTCTCCGAAAAGTGCGATGGGAGGATAAGGAAGAACTGCACGTGTTTATTTGCAGAGGGCGAACAAAGATCACTGAATAGGGCTGGTTGATCTGAACTTGTTGCCAGCCGGTGGGCTTCACGGTGGCGCTTTTGACATGTCTTAGAGTTCACTTTTACAGAATATGTGCAATTTGAGCTGATGGATATACACCGCGCAGATCAACCTCAAACAATCTAAGCCAATGGTTTGGAGTGATGCCTCTAAATGTTGTTTCTTCTTCTGTTTACTAAATGAAAACATGTTATTTTACGCTGAGTTTACTGAAGAATACATTTTTAAAAAACAAATAATGTGAATGTTTACAGTATGTTTTTTTTTTTTTCTGCTCTCTCTAAGAAATAATGACCTATGGGCATTTTGATTAAGATAAAATAAAGCACAATAATTTTAACAGACTGTGTACAGAGTGTTTAATAAAATTGTTAAAACAGAATTGGTTTTAACACTTTTCAGGATTTTAAGACTCTTGTCAATATTGGATTAAGTTGTAAGCTTTTATGATTTTTGTGGGAAAGATTTTTTTTTGTTGAAATCAAAGGTTAGCAGCAACAATAAAGCTAGACTTATTTTTTTAAACTGGAGTTGCCATGTATCAAAAATTACAATTTATTTGTGATTTATTGTGAGTTTGTTATTTAAAATTTTTGAGTGTTACATTTTAAATTTGTAGATATAGAATGGGTTGTGGTGGGCACAAAAGCAAAAGGCCTCCCTACATCTGATTAACATAGAGTGCCTGCACCTGGCAGTTAATAAAACCTTGAGAACAGGGCAACAATTGTGTGTTTCTGGACTGGCTTAATATGCATACATCAGCATTCACTTTGATGTGTTAAATATTACTCCAGTAGCAAATGCACCTATACGCCCCTGCACTCACATACGCACTCATTTTGCCTTCTCAGATCCTTAATTGCATTAGTATAATGCTAAAGATTCACAGCACTGGAACAGACCAAAGGTGCCACATGAGAGAGAACAAATGAAGAGCACTTTGTTTAATCAAATGGATTACACTTTATTGGGAAATTAAATAAACAAATGTAATGTTGTGCAGGGAAAGAAAAACAACGTCTTTAAAGTGTTAAAACTACTTATAAAAATGCAGATAAAAGAGTATGAGACATCACATATGTGACAGTGAGAAACAACTAATAACAATAGTAAAAGATCTCGGGAGGGCGCCGGGAGAAATGACACTCATCTTATTCTAGGAGCGACGAAATAATTCAAGCAGTAACTGGAGTGGCCTCTTTAAACATTATGTGTGGACTATGTACCACAGAATACAAAGATCCAATAAGTCGAAGAGAAAACCTGGTCCAGCTGTTTTGCTACTGTCGGGAGTGCCAGAGTGATGCTCATTTCAGCAGAACTAGAAGGACAAAGAACAGATATTTAGACATTTAGCATTATAGCTATCCTCACCTGAAACAAATCATGATTAAAAATAGCCAAGTTTCAGAACACTCAAACATTTATCCCATATTACAGTGTAGCTACATACCTTCCATCTATTTCCGCACTCATTGCAGAAAACAAACGTGGTCATAGGTTCATCAGCGCTGCGGGTTTGAACCTGGGAATTTTAAACAAAATTGTATTTTCAAACTTATGCACACAAGAGATACCTGTTGGATTTAAGTAATTAAATACCAATAAATAAATAAAAACAGCCCCACTAGTGCACATAGTAGCAAAATTATATTAACTTTAACAAAATTGTATACAATAAAAAACTATTATCTAACCAATATTTTATTTTATAAAAAATAAAAAAATATAAACAGCATTAGTGGGAATCCCAAATATCCCAGTTGCAGTTAAATTTCAATTAAAAGTTTATTTTGTAATATGTTTTCTGACAGAATTATTGTGAAACTAATAGAATAGACGAGGTGCAAATCATATCTATAATAGACTCCTGTAATGTTGACTGAAAAAACATTTTAGCATTAAAGCATATACTTTTAATTTATACTTTGATTTATTACAGAAAAAACATATCAGATCACTATTGCATCTAGTGATCTAGAATGGTTAGATCACTAGAATATTGAAGTAAGTAAAACCGCACTAATACACAAAACAAAACAAAACCAAAAATGAAGTAACAATGGCATGCCTAATTACAATCTTACAAAAACGTTTCTAATATTTAAAACAGTGAAAAAAACACATGTTATTAAAATAGCTTACCTGTGTGTAAGTACAGCACTTGCCCTTGCACTTGCCACAAGTAAAAAGATCTGTCTGAGTGCCTCCTGTGGTGGCCATCTGGTGGTCCCTAACAGCCTCTTTGGTCAGATTCTTCCTCATTTCCTTCAATTCATCACTGGCCATTTCCTATCGTAACAAAAACATTTCAAAAATTATTTAATCTAAAGTGTATTCTTCTGGAACAATTTTACTTAAAACTAAATGCCCTTCTGACAACATACCTCAGCGGTCATCTTTGCCATTCGCTCGGGGGTTACACTTCCACATAGTACAGTCTTCCTTAAATTAGGGTTCTTTACATCTTTTAGATTTGAGATTCGGCTCCGCACACGATTCTTGTATTTCATGTCTGTATTCTTAAACTCTTGGAAAATGCGTAAAGGCAGGTTAAGGAAATTAACATCAGTTTATTTTAGCTGTTCTGAGACACAGTGGCTCTGGTGGTTAAGCAATTTGATTCCCACTCGCCCCAGTTTATACTGTTGTTGTGTCCTTGGGCAAGAAACTTAACCCACCTTGCCTCCAGTGCCACAGCGCTGGTGTAGGAATGTAGAGTGTGATTGTAAAGGTGAGTTGGTGGCGGTTGGAGAAGGTTGTGAGCTCTGAGCGTATTGTAGCCCCCCTCTCTGTCTGCCCCAGGTGTGAATGTGTGAGAATGGGATGAATAAAAGGATCATGTAAAGCGCTTTGAGTGCCCAAGAAGGGTAAACAAAAAAATGTTACATAAATGCACACCATTTACCATTTAGCTGTGACAACAGACAAAATACAAAAAAGTCAAGTATTAATGCAGTGGCTTTTAAACAGTTCAATTTAGTTTAACTAATTCATTTTAAAAGGATATATTCTTCGATCTGTGCTCCGAGTTCATCACAGTCGGCACCAATAGCAATATAATCATCTTTAACAAAAAGAAAGAGGGCCAGGTCAAAATCAGAAGACACAACAGGACAATCATCACTTATGGCTGTAACTGCTGTTGGATTAAGATTACCTCCGGTTTGCAGAGCAGCAGCCAGCATCTCTCTGCACTTGAGCCGAATAGAGTCCGAGGTGCTGGGGGCACGTGGAAAGGTGTTGATTAACGTGTTTGTTGCAACTTCAGTGGGCTCACTTTTGTTGCTTGAGTTACTGCTGGAGCTGCTGTAAAAGCAAAGAGAGGAGCAAAATGTTACATTGAGAAGAACAAAGAATAATGGATTGTGCTTTTGTTGTTATTGCAATAACAATAAATTCACTATTGATGTTGTGCAGCCTTAAAAGAAATTGAGTTTTGACAACACCATCTAGAGCTACACTAATAACTCCTATTGTTTAACCTTTCTTCTTTTGCTTCTGGGCTTCCCTGTGATGGAGAGCCGGACACAGGTGACTCTTTCCTCTTCTCATCTGAAGCTTTTTCTGCGCCTCCAGGTTCATCTGAAAAATGTTAACAAAATTGAGATAGATGGATATTGATAACAAGCCATATTGTTGAGTTTTAATCAGTTGATAATTGCAAAGTTGTTATAAACTATGCAGGTATACTTGAAGAATATACATAAAGAATACATATATAAATAGTTTTTTTTTTTTTTTACTCTTTTTAAAATGAATTCTATATTTCTACAGCTTCTTACATCCTCGTGGGTTGGAAAGCACTGCTAAGGATTTACACTATGGTCATTTTTATAATGCTAACTTGTAAAAAAAAAAAAACTAACACAAGTGTAGTGTAGGCAACTATAAAAAATACTTAGACAACTATAAACATGCTATGTTATTAGACTTTTAAGACATGCAGTAAAATTGATATTACCCAAAAGCTTTTTCCACGACTTGATCAGAGATTTAGCTAAAGATGTCACCTCCTCATCAGTGCTCTGCTTTCGGATGGCATTCACAGACATCCCAATTCTGGTGGACTGTAGAGCAAAATGGTATAAGTACTTTACATGTATAGTGAGTGTTGCAAATTAATGAGTGAAGAAAACAACAGAATAAATACCTGAAGAAGCTCCAAAGTCATGGGGACAGCGCGCAGCTCTTTTAGTAGGTCCAAGGCACCAGCCTGCAATGAAGACAGAGGAGTCATTAGAAGGAAGACACTTCATAAGGGTCATTTATTACAACGTGTCTGTAATCCTTTATTTCTCATCTGGCAAATAGGTCCAGAGCAGAAAAAAAATACAATTAAAAAGATTCAATGAACCCGCAGTAGTCTTTAAAAAGGAGTCATGCCATGTTTTAAAGAACAGGTGTCTAGCTGAAACACCTCTGTGGGCTACAATCTTGGCAGTGCCTCGCATTTGTGTACAAAAGACATCTGGTACATATGCAGCAATCTCAGAGCATCAACACACTGAGCCTCCACGGACTAGCTATTTAAGCTTCAATAGAAATGAGCGGTAAACATGGAAGCTACAAAGCTAAAAAGAAGATAATAGAAGAGAAAGTAAAATTAAGCATAAAGTGTAAAGCTTCAATGGGGGTGTGCGTTTGTGACGTTTAATCCAATATATTTATTGGTTAGTTTGACAAATGAATCAATTATTTATCTTATTTTATGATAAAAGTAAACAGTGACAGTAGGTGAGTACAGTAAGCGTTGCTAGAGGGCTAACATTCATAACCCAACCTACAGGGACAGTCACACAGTGCTACAAACTACAAACCTACTTTTACAAAAATATTTTATTATATGGGTGTTGCTAACAGTATAGTGTTGTTTAGAGTGACAGCACTGATTAGGTTGTTGATACGATGCAAGATGAGTTAGCTTTGTGGCTAACCTAACAGCTACAGACACTGTAACAACAACACAAGTGACGCTAACAGTTAGAAGCTAACTGTTGACTTATGTTAGCTCTGAAACAAATCAAAAGCCAAGCTGTGGTTAGCGATACAACTTAAAAATTTGTCGTGTTATTGCAAATTAATTAAAGAAGTACCAAATCCAGGTCTAGCACTGCCTACCTTTAGCTACACATTGACTCCAGCCTGATCGGCTAAAGGCAGGTAAGCATTGATTCTTTTCACGCGTCTTACCCCGTTTTTCTTCTGCGCCATTTTATCGATTTTCTTCGCGATTCTTATGACCTCCTCTTCCTCCCGTTTACCCATGTTGGCGGGTGTGCAGTGATCTAGAAAGGAGAAAGTAATTTAGCGACAAAAGACCTCGCCACAACAGCGGAATCGGCGGCGGCTGCTAGGCGGACCGGGACCGCACACTGACCCTCTGCTGTGTAGCAGACCTGACGAGTAGATCCAGAGCAGAAGGAGCCCAGGAAGCTCAATCGAAACAGAACAATGGATTCTTCTGGGAAAAGGCAACTTAGTTTGCGGTAATAAATATTTACCTTTTCTCCATGACCCACATTTAACAACAAGCTAATATAGCATTAACCATTAGGGCTTATATACAGACTTCCTGCTGTCAATAAAACAGGGCTCTTTGTCTGGTCGTTAGATGGCGCCAAATTGTCACTTACTTGCTGGATGAGGAGACAACATACAAAAACATAGAAAACACAAATAAAACGACATGTAAAGCCAGTTTTCTTCATGTAGACATTGATTAATTCATGCTAGCTTAAGTCTCTATGTGACTGTCTGCAGTGGGGCCTATGTACTCATCTCAAACAGAACATTAAAAACCCATTGACACTTTACTGTTTGTAACGATGAGCTGTGTACACAATTTAAGCAACCAAAGTTGTGGACATAACTGCAAT
Organism: Neodontobutis hainanensis; assembly: GCA_024349245.1. Taxonomy (NCBI): domain Eukaryota; kingdom Metazoa; phylum Chordata; class Actinopteri; order Gobiiformes; family Odontobutidae; genus Neodontobutis; species Neodontobutis hainanensis. The sequence goes on from JALDNG010000133.1 coordinate 423,716, forward strand.
TTGACAAACAAATCTATCAAATTGCATAGATGTTTTAAACAAGAGGATTTTGGTAAATGACAACCAACTGACTACATTGTGTACTGTCAGTGAGCAGGTAGAAATGATTAATGAGTGTTTTGATAATCAGCTGCTTTATATACAATCATTTTTAGACTACAAGCTACATGTGTACAGCTGGTACAGTCTATGATGCCATGCTGGATTTATACAACCATACACAGAGGACCTACCATTCAAATATAGGCTGTTGTTTTATGTCCTGTGCTTCCAAATCAGAGATTGTTAAACTGAGATTTGTCTGATGGGACTAGCATTAATGATGCACATTTATAAATCTACACGAAAGTAAAATTCAGTGTGACATAAACAACACACACATACATCAGTTTGTTAAATTAGCACACATACAGTTTACACCTATACTGTGCAAAAAAACTTTAGGCAACAACATCACACAACCTCTGCCTTTTGCATGTGTTCAGAGCGGGATGAGCTGCTCTCATTTAACTCCCAGCCCCTGAATGTAACCCAGAAGTTGGGCCTAAATAAATGCCTATATATGCTACAGCTTAACACAATTAACATGTCAGTTTTGCTCCCACAGTTATCAGATTTCTAACTTACTTTGGTTTGACTTGAGCTTAACTTGGACTCAACTTGGACCTTTCTTTAGTGGCTCGGACTTGCAGTTTAACTAAAGATGACTTTACTCGGACTCAGCTTAAATTTTTTTTGATGACTTGGACTTGGACTTGTACTTTAAGTGATGATGACTCGACTGGGACCCGACTTAAACTAGTCTTTGATGACTTGGACTTGGCCTCGGACTTGAACACTAAGGGTTTGAAAGTGACTCGAAAACTGGTGACCCGACTACAACACTGGTCATTGGTCATAAATATCATAGCCTACCCATATGACGGTAATTACACACATATAACCTTTGTATTTAAGGTTGAGCAGCAGACAATAAATATATCAGTGACATCATATGCCTCTTGTTGCTGTTGTGCCCAGACTGTGCATGAGCTGGTGGGAGGTCCAAGCAGGTTAATAATTGGCTCACAGTCTGGTGCAATGATACAGCTCTGAACTCCTGCATTACATCATTAGCCAAACACAATTAAGGTTACTGGCTCAAAATGTATTATAATAAATTCCCACATTTAGAAATTTTATAGGAAAATTGAAATGTCAATAACATTTGTGTTTTTAAATGTCAGAGTAGATTTCCAGTGCTTGGTGTGAGGTAAAAGTGCATTAGCAAGGGCACAGAATCTTCACCATAATCCCTCTTAGGCCAGGACACCTCAGATCAGATTATAGAGGCTGCTGGCAAATTACAAATAGTCCAAGTCACATGCAGTAGTTTCAAATTGGTTACATTTACTAATATGTTTTGATTTGGGGATTTTATGGTTTATAATAAATCATAACGCTACACTACAGCTATTTTAGTAGTATTATTTCAGTTACTGTTTTAATGTATATACATTCTAAATTTGTTATATATCATATCTCTTAGTGTAATAGACTTTCAGTATGTTTAGTTATTGTGGAGGGATGCTTTAGCATTTAGTAGTAGTTAGCAGTACAACTGAATATGGCAGCAAAATTGTTCATGATAAAGATTAGCAAATATAATTGATAATAAATTAATCAGTAATAGTCTATACTTTAATAAGAATGTGTTGCTTTTTTATTTTCGTAATTTGGTAAGGAAGATAGTTTTTCTTGCTGTAAGATACTAATGAGGAAAGATTAGGCGGATCGGCCGTGATGGTGCATGTCCTAAAATAGCTCTCGACTGTTCCTTTGAAAAGCTTTGACCCATGTTTGGAGGAATACACTGGGACACTACTTTCACCTGTTCTGATATTTTAAATTCAAAAGAAATGTGAGTTTTAAGGTAAGCATTTTTAAGATTACTATTCAAATAATATGTGTTGCATTCAGTTATAGTTGCTATGTGGGATTTGTGTAATTAGTTAATCTGTTTCAGGTCTGTACAGCAGCTGAGCATTAGCGCTCTAGCTGTTGTTTTGTTGTAGTGATAGTATGGAAATAATGCACTAACAGTACTGTGGGAAGGTCTTAGGCAACTTTTAATGTCCAAATTATTAAGAAATATAGTCACAAATAACACACAGTTTTCAGAAACAAGTGACCTAACAATTGACAAATTAAGTGACATTATCACCAACACTACTAGGAGAAATGGAGCCTCAAACGCTTTCCTGGTCTTCCAGTCTGGTTTTGGAATTGACCTTTCCTGATTCCTGTGTTGTGACATCTACAAGATCACATATCCAGATCGTTTTTTTTTTTTTTTGACATTGCGAAGCTTAAAATGGTTATATTCACCTAGTTAAAAGACTTGCATACTTTGTCTATAGAAAACAAAAGATTTTCAAAGATTTCACTAGTAACTCAGACTTTTTTTTTTTTTTAGCTCATCAGTGCATCATGAACAGCACATCCCCCCAGGAGCCACCCGCCCAAGGGGGGTCCTGTGGGAGTGGACACACATTGCCATCCCGTCAGATTCCCATTTCAGACCCTATGGTTTCAAAAAGAGTATGTTTCTACAAAAGTGGGGATTATACCTTCAGCGGACATCGCATGGTCATCAATACCCGCACTTTCAAGACCTTTGATGCTCTTCTGGATACGTTATCTAAGAAAGTTCCTTTGGCGTTTGGGGTAAGAACAATTACCACACCTCAAGGGATCCACTATGTGAAGAGATTGGACGACTTGCTTGATGGAGGCTCTTATGTGTGTTCTGATCAAAAACGTGTGAAGCCAATTAACTTAGAGGAGGTTAACCGTCGCCAGGTGCCTTGGAATACCACGAGACCAGTCAGCGCGGCAAGACGGAGACGCCAGAGACTGATGATGATAGTCGTGAAAAAGGTCACAAAGAGGGTGGCTGTAAAAACTCCAAAGAGACTTGAGGTCATCAAGAATAGAGATCCTAGTATTAAACGCACTGTTGTCCTACAAAGAAGAACAGCACCAACATTTGATGCCTTGCTGGATCATCTTTCCCAAATTCTTCAGTTTCCTGTGCTAAAACTGTATTCCATAGATGGAAGAAGAGTAAGTATTTTCAGAAAATCAGAAACTATAAAATAATTATTAATGCTAACTGAGTAAAATACACCAGGGACTATAACAAAGAAGGAGGTTAATATAGAGACTGTATCAGTCACAATTTTACAGAAGGATTTTTATAAATCCTTGTATCAAGTATAACTGCTTTCTTAACAGGTTTACACAAACAAAATAGCCTCTAAAAATAAATAAAAATCTTTACTTTCTAGTGAGTAATTGCTTTGTAATCCTTCCTTTCACGTGTCAGGACAGGGTGCTCTTAGGTCAAAGCTACACTATAAACACTCCACCTCTTTTTTGTAGGACTAATATATTTAATATTGTAAAAACTGTATCCTAATCTTGTCAGTAACATCTGAAATATGTTATGTTAACATGAAATACAAACAGGCACTTGGCCAATAGTACATTCAAAGTATGGATTTTTACTGTATAGTATATGCTAAAAAATGTACTTCTCTTTTTTAGATAAATGGACTTGCTGCTCTTATCTTATGTACTGGAGTCATTGTGGCAGCAGGCAATGAACCATTCAGATTAGGAAACTACCGTTTTCAGAGTAATGGCCAGATGGAGCAGGCCGTGTTCATAGAAACTGAAGAACAATCTTCTACGCTGCAACCTCAAGCCTGTAAGTGTTAATTATAATATGTGTTGTGTAAATGCCACATGTCCATATTGGGGCTATGTCACAGTTGGCATGTTTTCTGACATACAAGTATAATTTCTCTATTCCAGTTTACGTTTAAGTTTTAATTAGGATTGATTGTTGTTGATGCTTAACAATTGTTGATTTGATTCTATGTATAATATTTTTGTCCTAATAATTTTTTTCTCTTTCTTTTACAACACCATCCAAACAAAGATAACAATAAATCCTTTTCGAGTGGAAGGGGCTCAAGGAATTTTTCCCTATCATCAGAGCGTTACATTGTCAACCAAATAAACAAATCTCAAAATGGAAATATAAATGGCCATAATCATGACAATGGGTCACTGGATCCAAAGACATCTACAGAAACACATCCTAGAGTAGAAAATGAACAAAATACTTGTATTGTACCTCGTGATGAAGACATTGAAAAGTCCTTCCGTGTGAATCAAGATGGTAGTATGACGGTCGAAATGAAAGTGCACCTAAAAATTAAGGAGGAAGAAATACTGCACTGGACTACAACCCTGAGCCGTACCAGCCTTAGCAAACAAACGGCTCACCCCATGGTTTCCGAGTCGGGGAACAGCTCACCTGAATCAAATAATGCAGTGGCCAAACAATCAGCACGTAACAGTGAGGAAGAGTCAAAAGAGGAGAACCACCTCACTGCTGTAAGAAGTAGTGTTGGCTTTAACGAGGCGCAATCATTTGATCTTTACAAAGTTTTAGAAAGAACCAAACCAACTTTTAAACGCCCTCCTACACCAGGTCCTCAACATGTTAAAAAGAAAGTGGTGAAAATGGTGACAGGATTAGGAGTTCAAAAGACCACAACAGGCCATTACACCGACATGAAAAGGACATCTGATGGTGACACAGCTGAGGGGTACTGTGTGGTTCGACATAGCAGCAGCCGCAGTAAACGCCCAATCTCAAAACCACGGCAAACAACCTCAGCAAGGCCAAACAATGAAGGCTCCCACTCTTCCATTAAGTCCTCAGGAGTAGCCGAAGTTCTCAAGGTTGAACATAATGGATTTGGAGTAAAGGAGACTGTTATGCATATTTATGAAAGTCATGGCTGCTATGACACCTACTCTGGTAATGAAGAATATAGTGTAGATAGTGTGCCTTTGCCTGGCCCCTCCCCAGTGGCAGGATGCAAACCATCCAATGACACTAGACAATCGAGCAATGATTGTGATATTGATTCCTCTTGGCAGCCACCTGTTGTAGACTCACTTCAGCAACAGAATCAGGAGATTTTGTCTTTATCCTCAGAGCCTGTGTCCACTTCATATAAGATTACAAATAACCTATCTTCAGTGACTGATAATTTGGCCCAAAAAGCGACTTTACATAAGGAGAAAGTAAGCGACAAAGCTATAAATAGAGACAAGAAAATGACAATGAAGTTTATGGGTAAGCAAAAACGTTCATCTTTGACGAGTGGCTCAGATAATAAGCAGGAGAAGTATATAGGTGCTTTAAAGGATAGCAAAGAAATATCTTCTGATAAGCTAAGCAACAAAGCTAGTATTGGTAAAAAGAGTTTGTCAGAAACCGTTAAAAGTGCTCAAAATGGTAAGATAACAGAAAAGCAAACAAAGAAATTACTTACTTATAAGACAAACAAACCATACAAAGAAAAGGCCTTTTTAGTTAATTTACAAAATGTGAAAAGAAGTCCACCTAAAAACACAAATAAAGTAGCTCCTAAAGACAATGGCCATAATGTAAATGTCCCTGAGACAAAGACTGGTACAAATCAAATGAAAAAGAACATTTCAGATATTTTTAAGCCCAGAAAATTACTCTCTGCCAGCCAAAAGACTCCTGGCAAGCCCAAATCACTGACTGAAAATCATCTTTCCTCTCGCAAAAAGTCTTTAGAAGCAAGTGAAAGTGTGTCCATGCCTCTTAATCCTTCACCTTCGAATATTCATCAGTATGTCGAGAATTGGCTGGAGAAAGTCAGTCCCGAGGCAGTCCCAGACATGGAGGAGGGAATCTCAGAGGACTTAAAATCTAAGGGTAAAGTTACGTTTCAATTAGGTGCTGATTCTGAATGTGAAGAAAGGAATCAAAGTCAGTGTTATGTAGAAGAAAAATGTCCGTCTCCTGATGATATTCTAAAGAAATCTGCCTCTTGTCTGTCAGTGCCAATTTGCCAAGCAGGTCCAAGGCAAAGTGTGTTACAAAATGCAATAAGTCAGTCAGTTTCGATGCCAACTGTTAGAGTAGCTCCCGAGCAACAGGACTTAGGAATAAGACCACACAAATCAGCTGAGGCCATTCAATCTATCAGTGATAACAGTTCAAGCCCAAAGGAAAAACTTGAACCAGTTTTACGTCAAATTTGTTCATCCGTTCAGTGCATTAGCAGGGCTTGTGACACTAACTCAATGCCCAATTTTCCAAAATCAAGCAGCCTTCCTGACTTCCCGTCACAAGTGGTTTCAGTGTTGGGTTCGTCATGTAAAGCCTTCCTGTCGTTTTTATCAGTGATGACTCTGCGAGATAGTCTAACAGGCTTTGCGCCCAGTCATGGCAGTAGACCAACAATCCCCTCGGAGGCCAAGCTAATGATGGAGTCTCTGCAGAAAATATCCACCACTGAAAACAAAGAGGAACAGAGGGCAAGTTTGTTGGATTTGCAAAAAAAGGCATCTTCACAATTTAAAGAAGATTGGAAGGATTTTCAGATCAGGAGTGAGCTACTGTCTTCTGAAATTTTAGCACCGGAATCTACATTAAATGTTATTTCTCAAGGTGGTGATGCAATTGATGAGGAGCAGTTGGGTATCAATGAACTTATAGATGAGCTTAACATGACACCAGATCTCAGAGCAAAAATCACTTTATCAGTCCGACAAGCCCTTAGTTTTTACGCAATTGGTGGGAGTGATCTTGCAGAAATAGAAGGAAACCAGTCTGTCTTAGAGAAAGAACAATTGAAAAAATGTTGTGGTGATGAAACAGCACCTGAGAACATTTGTCAGCCTGAACAAACTTTGAGTGAATTAGAAGAGAAGTCAAGCCAGGAAACAGAACTAAGAGATGAATTTCAAAAAGGAAGTAATATACAGAAGGAAAAAGTGATTGGAAAGATAGAGGAGGCCAACAATAAAGGGGATAAAGAGACAAAAAACATAGATTGTTCAGATGAAGAGACTGGATCATTAAATGACAAAGGTTCAGGTGATACAAAGCATAACAAACACAGTGATAGTGCAGAAGAAGTTGATTTGCTCAAGGAAGATGTGAAAAGGACGGACGATGAAATGACAGTTGAGGAAGGTGAAGGTGCGGAAGAGGAAGAAAGAGATGACGAAACAGTGGACAGTCTGGAAGATGATGAACAAACTAATGTGATTAGTGAGAAACATGAGTTGGAAGTGAATGAGGAAGTAGGGAAAAGAGATGAGGAAGAGTTAGTAGCCACAGACTGTGAAAGTGTTAGGATTCAAGATGAAAGAGAGTTTACTGATGTGGAGAAGGAGGGAGGAAGTCAGGAAACAGAACAAGAATATTATCCAGATGGGGCAGAAGGGAGTGAACAGGGGGGAGAGAAAACATTGTTGAACCAAAAATCAATGGAAGATGAGGAAAGAGACAAAGAAGGTAAGGATTTTCATAGAGAGGATGATGAACAATCTATAGGTGGGGAAGTACATGAAAAAAGTGAAAATGTAAATCAAGAAAATGTCCCCAAAGACACAAAACATACAGCTGGTAGAACTTCTAAAAATGTAATAGAGGAGGCTTTATATTTGGATCATAACAGCTGCTGTGATGAGGATGAAGCAGAAAGTGATGAGGTACATTTTCAAGGAGACCCAAATACTAAATCACTGAACAAATATTCCTCTGAGGATTGCTGTGCTGAAGAGAAGTGCACTGGGACAGACACTGCTACCGAGCTTGAGACAGACGAGGGACAGGATCGCAAAGAAAGAATAAACGGCTGTCTAACTCACCCAGTGGAAATATCACAGGAATTACTAGACTTTGTGAACTCTGCGCTACTGTCTTCCTCACTTATATTCTCATATGATTCTCAGGGTAATGTAAAAGTTGCACAAAACAAAGAAAAGACCGCTGATCCAAAGGGTAGTTCATATGGCTTAAAATGTCTTCAAAGTCCAAATACATCTGAATTATCTGATTACAGACCTGAGTCTTTAGAAAGTGGTGGATACAAAACTCAGGAGTCTTTAGATATTGTTACAGACAGTAGTGAGGATTTAGAGAAGCCCTTTTCTGCCTGTAAACATTCAGCACACAATCAACAAGATATCTCTGATGGGAGAATGAGTGTGGAGCGTGTGGACTCCAACCTGTCACTAGCAAGTCATTTCAAAAGTAAAACTAGTTTCTCTTCCAATAACTCAGGCACCAAAGTCTTGAGGGAGAATCTGTCTTATTTCAGTGCTGCGAGCTCATTAAAAGCAGACAATGAACATGCCCCTGAGACTTCACAGTGCATTTCGTCTGTTCACGGAAAAGACTCACCTGAAGGAGTCCTAATTGACCAAGGTAGATGGCTGCTGAAAGAGAATCATCTTATTAGGAGGTCCCCCCCAGTCTCTTTAGGAATGTATGGACATATAGACAACACCTCGATTGACACAAGTCATGAAAACACCGGTGAGGATTCCCCTCCTCATTACCAGAATCAACTCAACCAACTGGTAGCCTTATCTTCATCTGAGCTGGAGGAAATGGCAAAGCCTAAAACCCCTAAGTGTACCTACTACAATATGCCACATGGGAGTGATTCAGACCCTTTTATGGATGATGTTAGTGTCAAAAGTGGGAAAAATGAGTGTTGTGGGTTCAGAGATGTGGCACCTCAGATTAATACCACCACATCCTGGGCAAACAAGAACGGCAGCCTTTCATCATTTGCTTCAGTGGAGTTTAAATTAGCAGACAGAAAAGTGCATCCTGAGGGGGAGTCTTCTGCTGTAGCACAGGCAAGAAGGACATCTAGTGGTGAACAGAGTGTACTGCAATCCCAGGACTCTCTTGAGACACTGCACTGGAGATGTGGCCAGTATTGTCCAATTTTATGAAGTTTGTGGTGAATACAGCTTATTGCGTATTGTACATTATTAAAAGTATTGTACATTTTTTTTTGCATTTTTTTATGTTGTACTCAGGGTTTTCAGCCATGCACATCTAAGAATTGATTCTCCAATGATGTCTATAAGTGCTTCACATAAAGTAAATACATTTTCCACTTTTCAATAATCCATATTAAAGTTTTATTTGATCATACATTTTTAGTTTTTATTTTCTGGCCTGCCCAAAATGGTTTAAAGATATATATTGTGCAATTAATTTCTGTAATATTTTATGCTAGCAGAGTCAATTATATTAACTAGTTCCTAGAATTACATTGCAGGATTTACTTAAAGCTTACAAAAAAACTACAAATCCCTGTTAATCCTTTTTTAAATTATATAAACTATCATAACAGCATAGTTTTTATATAAAAAGCTGAGAATAATCATACTATTTTTGATTATTGTCTAGAAGCAGCTTTTCACTGTGGGGACGTTTGACTTTTCGAAGGTTATTAGACTTTGTGACGCATGTGAATTTTGAACAAGCCTTGGGCCTATAATATTCTTCTTCACTTAACAGAGGAACCTTCTGTGGATGTCTTTTATCAATCATAAAGTGATTTAATAAGACAAACATTATGTTTATTTTCACAACGCTGTGGTTAGTGTGTTTCTAATCCCCTTGTCTGGACAGGTGAGGGTACAGACTTGTGTCATCTGCAGCTGTCACTCGGTCTGTGTGATGCCTCTGATGCAGGCAGACATATGCAAGTGACAGTAATGGTCAGTGACAGACAGAGTTCAAATGTGTTCATAACCAGGGGACATTATCCTTGAAATAAGCCTGACCATGAGCACTGCTCAACTTTATTTACCCTATGCTATGTTTCTGTGCTCCACAAATTACGTTTAAGGCAATAACAGATAGACGGATGCTTGATTTTCTCAAGGGGAAGATATAACTAGTGTGTGAGGGTCTCTCCCCTGTCCCTGACCCAGTCTGTGCCTCGTCAGAAAGAGACAAAGAACGTGAAAGACAAAAAGAGAAAGGCCCGGGGCTTTATAAAGTGATTTGGTCTGGATACTTTCCAAAGGTTTTGTCAGTTGCTATGGTGATTTGGAAAAAAAACAGCTATTCAGATTAATTCTTCTGTTATTGAAGTCCAAAGGTAAACAGGGCAAGTCCTACTCCCCAAAATGAGCCGCCCTACTTGTTTGGAATACTAGAAAGGTTATAGTTAAAGAAAGACTATGTAACTTTTCAGTATTTGTACCCACTAACTCACGTGGGACTGATCAAAAGGTATTATAAAGGTAGTATCTGTGGAGTCAGGTGCACTGTTTATGGAAAATGGCAAGGTTTCATATTTCAATTATTTTGAGGCTGTGTATTTAATGGATAATGTTTGATTGTGCAGCTTTAAGAAATGTTTTTATTGGCATTTGAATGCATGGTGAAACAAACATTACACATTCTTACACAGCACACAGAGCTGGCCTGGCATTGATTTACCACTTTCTTCTTTCACATTGAGATTACTTTAGTCTAATATCTATGTGGTCACTGGGGTGCATACGACTCATTGTACTGCAGTGGCCCCCTCCACTAAATCATGTCATGTTACCAACCACAAGAAACCTTGGTTTATAAAAAGAAACCATCCCAAAAAAAATGTTCTGTACAAAGATTTTTCTAGAATGTGTTACAGCTTATCTGCGAGCAGATCTGCCTTTTGCTTTATCTTTGTCAGGGTTTTTGCTCTGTTTCTGTTAGAAGAGATTGCCATGGCTACTGTGTGCGGTTTGATGATTCACCACCATGAGAGATAAAACAAAGGTTTTCTTTTTACTTCCCAGCGCCTGCAGGTTTGAAGCAGTGAAAACCAGGAAAAAGATTGAACTTATCTTTTGCCCCATCCCATTACAGCCTGACTGACTCTGACTAATGGTGAGCCTTATTTGATTCTACTCCTTGTTTGTGTCTTGGTACGAGTCTTGTAATTAGCTCCCCTGCAGCGCTGTTGCTTTGGACACAAATCTGAACTTTAGCTACAAAAATACCAACTTGTTTAGATTTCTCTGCATCGCCAAGAATGGGAGCTATTTGGTCCAAACTGTGTCAGAGGCAAACACGCGACCACCAACAACAATTATGGTCTACTGTCTGCATTCTGCCGCCTCAGTTAGGTGAAAGATCAGCAATATACAATCCCTGCTCTGTGTCAAACAATCCCGACCCCGGCTGTGTCTGTGTCTCTGGCCAACACTGACAGAGCTGGCCTCATAATGGGCCTGGGAGCAGGAATTTCCACGGCCCCTCCTGCCTCTAGGAATGAATGTTGATCATATGAATGTCCGTTAGCAGTTTAAGAAATGTGTTCCACTGTTCACCCGAGCTGTGGTCTCTGCCTGTGTGGATTCTTTAGTAACATGTATTTGATATTTGTGAACCTTCTTTTGTCACCATTCACCATTTTATTATACTCTTTTAAAATAGAAAATTGAAAGCCCAGTCCAAAACTGTTTAGGTAATTTATTGGTTATCCTCCTTCCAAGAACCTTTTTTTTTCCTTTATTGTCCCTGTGGGGAAATTCCTAGTCAGCAGCCACACCAGAGGGCAACTAGCATGTTCTTTCAATTATTCATCATCTACCACTTATCTTGTTATGGGTTTGGAGTGACTGGAACCTATCCTTGCTTTTTAGGATGTAAGGAGGGTTGGTACAGGCCAGTTAATCACAGGGCTACATTAAATCTAAATCTAAATCTAAATTAAAAATGTAGTTTCACAACATGCAGGACATATGAAAACCAAATTTGTGTTGATTACAAAGTCATTTTTTTCATGCAAAGACACGAGTAAACAAAAAATGTTTCTCAGGTCCAGCAGTGTAAAGTGGGGAATGGTGAAGGGTTCTTCAGTCTTGCTGCTCGTGGACGAAGCCTTGTTGTTCTTGCTTTGAGGCAGTGGGCAGTTCATGCTAGATGTGACAAATCCTTTATGATAGAGGTGGCTCATGAACTCCAGGGTAAATAGGCTACTGTTATTTTTTTTGGAGCAGATTTAACCACTCTATGCAGCAAAGCAGTTCCCATATCATACTGTGATGGAGGATGACAGTATGCCAACCACCACACACTGATAAAAAGCTATTGGGATATAAGCTGGAGTAACCTTTAGTTCCACCTTTTCAACCATGTCCAATTTCAAATCAATGCATTGATCTACTATAAAAAAGGGTTAATATTTTTTTGCATAAAGGACGACTTGAAACATCCGATCAGGCCTAGCCTATTTATTTACAGATGCACCCAGCAGCCCCAGTGTTTTGTATTTGGGGTTGAGTGTCACTGTCTCAGCTGTATTCCTCTGCATCCCTTCAGAATCACTCAACCTCATCAAGTCAGCAGCACTGCAGCATTGACTACTCAGCATGCAGCGTGAGACCAAGTGCATATTAGGGGGAAGAGGATTATCAAACCGTCATAAGATTAATTTCCTCAGACATGTCAGAGGCTTTAGAACTGGACTGCAGGTCAACCGTATTAAAGCTTAATAACCTTCTTTCAGAGGCTGTAGGGCTGCTATTGACTGACTTTGATTTGTTCCCCTCTCCATTGTCCCTCCCCCTCACTCCCTTTCTCTCCAACCAAAGTGCTTCCATGTCTTTCTGAATATCTCTCACATTTTTTTTTCTTTTACACCGATTTCTGATAGTGTTGCACTCTTTTTTTGATACAAAACAATTTGTATCATGCAATCTGTAGAATTTTACACCAATGAACCAAAAATAAATGTTAAGTATGTGGTTTGATAAAGGAGTGACAAATGCATTTCACAAATACACAACCACATCAAAACGATTCTCAACTGTGCATATGCCAAATCTGGAAATAATGGATGCTATTATAATACTGTTAGACATAAACACAGACAGGCCTTTTCTTGTTGAGGTCAAATAATAAGGGCCCATTTTAACACCAAAAATAAGTGCTCTCCTGACTCTCACGTGCAGTGCTTTAAGGAAACCAATGCAGTTACACTAATGTGATTTAGTCCAGTGCTTCGCAAATTATATTTACAGTCTTAGGGCATCCTTATGTTACAGCACATAGAAATAGACAAATCAAAAGTGGAAAGAACAAAGGCTACAAACAGTTAAACAGGCATGTGCCCATTTCTGCCAAGAAAATACTGGACATAAAAAGAAATAAAAGGGATAATCAATAATAATAATATTATCTAAAACAGTTCTGGTCAAATTTTCTGAGAACCTTTAGTTTTTAGCTAAAAAAAACACATTTATTACATGCTTCTTACACTTAGTGGCGCACAAATAACTCATTCCCCTGGAAAAAATAGTTACCACGTCTTTCTATTGACCTAAAGCACCACGTTTTATTGGATTCTCAAGGTGTCACTCAAGTCCCTGCGGTGTAATTTGCATGAGGGGCTCGACTATAAAGGAGAAAGGCATAGAGAGAAACGCCCTCCCAGGCGCACTCTGCTGATGCTGTGGGTCCAGAGCGAGAGACAGGCATTGGTCTAAAGTGGCGCATAGGAAAGTAACCAAGCTTCAAGATGTCCTATAAAACTCCAGCTCCACGTTCTTCTTACAGAAAGATGTTTGGTGGCGACAGACCCACGAACAGGACCGGATACACCAGCCGCCAATACTCTAGTCCCATCCGCTCTAGTCGTGTATCCTTTGGCCTTTCTTCCGCCCCGAACATCTATGCCTCTAAGACACAAAGGCTCCGGAGCAGTGCGGCCATGCCCCGACTGGCCTCTGAAAACTTGGACTTCTCTCTGTCCGACGCCATAAACACCGATTTCATGACGAACCGCACCAACGAAAAGGTGCAGATGCAGTCTCTCAACGACCGCTTCGCGAGTTACATCGATAAAGTGCGCTTTTTGGAGCAGCAGAACAAAATACTGCTGGCCGAACTTGAACAGCTACGGGGCAAAGGCACGTCCCGGGTCGGGGACCTGTACGAGGACGAGATGAGGGAGCTCAGGCGCCAGGTGGACCAGCTCACCAACGAAAAGGCCCGAGTTGAAGTTCACAGGGATAACCTGGCAGACGATATCGACAGGCTGAGAGAGAAGTAGGGGGCGTGGCACTTTGATTTCTCCATTGTGTGACTCCTCACGTACTATTGTGTTTAGAAAACTTATCTAAAATATATTAATATATCATAACATTATGTTAATTATATTGAGTGTTTAGTGGCTGTTAAAAAAGAATGTAGGCCTACCCTCTCTGTCGTTGCAGGTTGCAGGATGAGATGGTCCAGCGAGAGGAGGCTGAAGCAAATATGCAGAGCTTCAGACAGGTATCATCCACCTCATCACATAGGCTTTTCTAATGCAGTCTCCAAAGTAATGCTTGTTATAGACCATCAGATAATTATACACTTTGTTATCATATGCCTAAATGAAAACAAAGACACTGACTTAATACTTCACAAAAATAAATCAACACCAAAATGTCATGTAGAAGTTAGAGTAAGTAAGTGCAAGTCCGAGAAAACCATTACCAAGGTTCACGCATTAGGATTTAGCAGCCCTAAGCTTTACTCAAGCTGGTCAAATTACAGCTTTAGCCAGTTTGAGCAGCACATTTGCTTAGTTTGTATTTTGTAAATTTCTGGAACAGTCTTAAGAGATTAGATTTTGTTAAAATGTCTCAGTGTCTTGTTGCTTGAAATCGTGTCTAAAAGAAAGCTAATCTAATTGTTGCTCATGAGCTGTGGAGACAGGAATGCACCGTTCTGATGACACAACAGCAGATTCAAGCCATGATCCAAAACAGCGCTGGAGCAGAACTGAGCCGTCCTGGCCTGGTACAAAAGGCCAAGTTGTTAGTTTATGAGTTAAATCAGGCCTGCAATGAGATGGGATGGTTTTAGGTCTGACTGGTCACACTGAATGAGTTGGATCCCAGCACAACATTGTGGACCAAATGTGGTTATCAGAGCGAAAAGCCACCATGTGATTCAACTGTCTCAGTGTCTAAATGAGGACACTGGCAGCAAAAACCTCTCCTGTTATGGCCCTGTCAGAGATTATTCTTTCATTGGAGTTCACAATTAAAATATTGAGTCATACGTAGAGCTTCACTGAGTCCTGGCACAAAAACTGCACTATTAGTGTTTCTGCTTTATCAAATCAAGTTCTTTTTGGTGACAATTTGTCTTTAAAGACAAGTTGTAAATTTCAGATACATTACATCTGGCCCAAATGAATGGCAGGAAGGAAGCCCCTGCAGCCTACCATGGTGGCAAACACACAACAATGCAGGGCCTACAGCCGGTATTCACTGAGCCAGTCAGGCAGACAGTCACTCTTCCAGCCTCAGGCTTTGGGAAACTCTGCTGAATAGCTCACTTTGTCTCTGGCATTACAGTCCTGCAAAGCTGCTTTATTTGCTGATACCTCACTGACAAGCCTGCCAACGCCCCGGCACAGCACCGCCGTGTGTTGGCACGATGAGTGTGTAAATCACAGGACGGAATTAAACAATTTTAGATGTAAACCAATGTTTTAATAAATTATAATAGGTTTGTCTGTGGAGGTTCTCAGTCATCCAGGGCATCTTGAAGAAAAAAGGTTTGAGTAAAAGCATCTGGACTTCGTTTTCAAGGTGAAAACGAAGTCCAGATGCTTTTACTCAAACCTTTTTTCTATAATAGGTTTGTTGTATAAATTATTATAAGTCTGTAAATAATAATAATAATGACATGACCTTTTCACATTTCTGTATTAGACATTCATAGGCTACATGTGTTTGTGACCTTGCCACATCACACACAGTGGCTCACTGTATGTGTGTAAAAGGTGTTCTTTTTCTCTGTCAGCAAACATAATGCATAATTCAGTTCACCTTTAAAAGGCACCTTATTAAAGTCACTGTCGCTGTTCAGGATGTGGATAATGCTGCTCTGGCCCGACTAGACCTGGAGCGGAAAATAGAGTCGCTTCAGGATGAAATCAACTTCCTCAAGAAACTGCACGATGAGGTGAGCTTCCTGTGTGGCTAAAGCTAACCAGAATTATTGTGTAAACACAGCTTATGCCCAATCAGCTCATGAATCCTGTGTTCAAGCCAAAAATGTTAGGTGTTTCATAATTTGCTCACAGTTCCTTGTTGACTAACTTCTTTTACTGTTTGAAATCCTCTCTTTGGAAATCATATAAATCAAGATTAAAAAGCCAACTGTTAAAAAATTTGAAGGCACACAAAAATGCAGAAAGTAATAATATAGTATGTAACAAATATTGTTTAATTGTTCAAAAATGCAGGAAATGCTGGAACTGCAGAACCAGGTCCAGCAGCAACAGCACGTGCAGGTGGACATGGAAATGGCCAAACCAGACCTGACAGCAGCTCTGAGGGATGTTCGTCTGCAATATGAGAGTCTGGCTTCCAAAAACATTCAAGAATCTGAAGACTGGTACAAATCCAAGGTACAAATTTGATTGAATAACACTGTAACATTAAAACTTACTTAAGATATGATGAAAAAGTATATTTTTAGTTTTTCAAAAATGTGTTCAAACAATGTCTCCTACATATGGTGCAATAGATTAGCATATTGGAATTGTATGGACTTCTAGTCAAGCACTTGAGAGGTGATTTAAAGGTTGTTGGTTCAAATCCCCTCAGAGTTGTAACTTTTCACAAAGCCTGGCACCTACATTAAGTATGTATGATATTTGCAAGTAAATAAAGAAAGAGAAAACTAAACAAAAGGGTAAAGTAGATAGCCAGCTCAATAAGAGCGTAAGCACCTGAGAGTCCAGGAGGCCATAACAGAAAAAACACTTTGACTCAAGAGCAGTGGAAAAGTTGTGCAGCTGAGACAAATGCAAAACGTCTAACCTTAAGTCCTTTGAATAAAGGAGAAGTTATTTGCATTTGCTCAACTTTACAAATAAAAATGCTCAGAAGCTATTTCTTAATTTTCCTGTCCAACTTGGCAAAAACTAAAACTAACTTTAAAAAAAGAAGTTGTTTGACGCAAACAAAGATTGCTTGCCCTTGATAATAATTGTGTTGAAAGTATAATTTGTTCATTCAAGTTGAAAAATGAATGCGTGTAGTTAGGGGTATTTCTTAATTTTAAGATACAGTTTTAATTGCAATTCTTAATTGTAAAAATACTCTTTATTTCATTTTATAAATTTTTTTTTTTAGTTTGCTGACCTTACCGAAGCTGCAGCCCGAAACAATGATGCTTTGAGAGTGGCCAAACAGGAGGCTAATGATTACAGACGCCAGGTTCAGGCACTTACCTGTGAAGTGGATGCTCTTAAAGGAACTGTAAGTATTTAATTGTATATGATAAAATATAGTCACAAAAGAAAAAAATCAAATCCAGCTACTGTGTTTCAAAATGTATATTTCTATTATTTACAAAACATCCAATAGAAAATACAATCCAATAGGGATTATTTAAAAAAATCACTGTTGGTTTCTTATGAGTCATTTTTTCTTTCCTCGCCTGAAACACCAGAACGAGTCCTTGGAGAGGCAGATGAGAGAGATGGAGGAGAACTTCTCCCTGGAGAGCAATGGGTACCAGGACACCATCAGCCGCCTGGAAGAGGACATTCACAACATGAAGGACGAGATGGCCCGTCATCTGCGGGAGTACCAGGACCTTCTCAATGTCAAGATGGCCTTGGACATTGAGATCGCCACCTACAGGAAGCTTCTGGAAGGAGAGGAGAGCAGGTGATAGATGAGGATTATGCTATAAGTGTCCTTTTCAACATATTTAATTAAAGCATATAATGGCAGTTAGATTTTTTTCTAACATAACCTTCTCCTTTTGCAGAATTTCCACCCCGCTGCCAAACTTCTCTTCTCTGAACCTGAGAGGTAAGATGATTACACTAATATTATTTATGACATTTTCCTGGTAATATCTGTCTTTTATGATCACAGAAACAATGGCAATCCCTGACTCCAAACCTCATGTTGAAACTACATCAACCAAAAAGGTTCTGATCAAAACCATTGAGACCAGGGATGGTCAGGTAATATTTTATTCATTCCTTTTATTTTTCTGTGATGTAGACGTAAGAATTCTCTAACTAAACCAAAAAGAGCTTTTTTTCAACACATATCTTTATCCCTTGTATTTGTAGGTGATCAATGAGTCGACCCAGAATCACGAAGACCTTGAGTAACAATGTTTTTTGTCTTTGCCAAACAACCACGGAGCAATAAAAAAAGAGAAAATTTGCACATTTCGCCCACAAGCAATTTCAACAAAGCCAACAACACAAACAGCAACAGCTTTTCAAAGTGCCTTTAAATGTGATGATCCACTGAGCCTGTTAGTTGACACTGTTTTTCTCTTCTTCTCTGCTGAAAGTATTGACAGCTATCACATGTGTTCAGACATAACGGCAACAGCACGACATACAGAAGGTCTGCAGAACTCTTTCTTTGTAATGGAAGCAGTTTTTTTTGATGAGCTCAGCATGAAAACATAAGAAATTAGTGTGCTGAATGATGTCAAAAAGCATGTTTGCAGCAATAAAACAAGACGGATGTAACTAGTAAAACTGCGGAGGGTGTGTGGTGTTGTCAAATTTGCGGTATTTAAAAATGCATTGTGTGTGTGAGAGGTAGCGTTTAGAATCAGAAGCTTTAAAGTTTTTCTTAGACTGTAATAGTCATCAACCGCATGCCCATATGTGGTCATTAATTGATTTTTATCAAAGGATAGCACAGTATTTTGTCAAACTGCATTTGTTAAATACTTTGGGATAGCAAAGTTATTCTCCACAATATAATTTGTCAGTACATAATAAGCTTGGAGAACCAGACTGGAGCAACATTATAGAAACATTAATTTACTTTGGTAAATGGGGGCAGTGAAATTTAGATTTTAAACTAATTTTATTTGAAGGTTAGGTCAAGTATAATAAGTGAACAAAATCATGACGTAGCTTATAAAATATTATCTCTCTTAAGTCGCCTGTACATGAAAAATGAGTTTATCTTTACTTTCCAAAACTAACTTTTAAGACTGGTCTATGCAGGTCTATGTAGTAAATGATTGTGTTTCACTGCCATCTATCGGTGGTGCATTGATTGATTGAAACTGGCAATGTTTTTTTTTTTACATTTATTTTTAGAAATTGGTTTATATATCTTTAACTAAAAGTTAAAAGGTCAAAGGCTACATAAAATCACGTGTGCGCCACATGTTTATTTCAATAGGGTCCAAATATTGTCTGTAAAAATGATGTCATGGGTTTGTGGTATTTACATAAAGGGGGTAATTAATGTGGCTTGTTTTCAGTCTGTCTGCCCCGAGAGACGTGTTTGTCGACAGAGCAACTTTCTCCATGTGACGTGCTCGTTGCAGGAAACAGCAGAGGGATATGACCGCTTCAGATATTAATTAGAGGTTCTTATGTCATTGTTTTTTTTTATAGTTGACTCACAGCTAACTTTGATCTAGTTTAAGTTTCCAGTCGCCGGTTTGTAACTCACGGACGCCCGGTCTTTCTACTTCCTCGACTGAAAATGGAGGCATCTTCTTATTTTATTTATTTATTTGAATAAACTCAACGATTAAGGGTGAGCTTTTTATTTATTTTTTTTATCCGGTGATGGGCTCGGTAACTTCTGCTTTTACTAGGACGAGGAACGCATTAGTTAAAGTGGGCTCGCAGCCGGAGAACCATGACCCGGAAAGAAGCCGGTCTGCCCCAGAGTCGGACCGAGCCAAGAAGCGGGGCGCACGGTTCCACGTCTCCATCCAAACCGGACGACAGAGTTCACGCACGTCGCTGTCCGAAGTGCTGAGCAGACAGGACTCGGACAGACAAACTTCGAGGAAAAAGACCTCTGATGGAGCACAGAAAGGTGAGTAGAAGAAAATAGTGGGATGGGTGTTAAGTTTGCACGATTCAAGCCATTCAAGCTACTTTTAAATCCTAACAATCCTAACCACGACGCAAGGTTAGCTTAGCATCTTTAAAATAAGTGGCCTATAGTATGGTGTATTTGCATGCTGTGAAATACATGAGACAATTATAAAAAAGTACTATAGTATAATCTTCTATCATTAGATCTTTCATTAGCCTTTAAGCATGAGCCTCATTATATTGTTGGTTAAGATCTGTAGTTTCCAAACATAGGGTCAGGGTCCAAATAATTTTAAGAATCCTGAAAATTTGTGAAAGTCCATAGATATTAACTAAAAAAAATGTTGCTTTTGGAAACCTCTGATGGTCCTAATATTACTAAGCAAATGACTTTCTCACAACCAAGACATGAGCAACAGGGCAAATATGTCATAATTACTGCACATTACCTTACCAAAAACTGACTGCAGGTCAGACTTGATCGGACCTGACGTAAAACCTCAAAGGGGGCCCCCAAAATACAACATAAACTATATAACACCATAATGAGCTTCGTTTTGGCCCCCTTGACCCTTTAGACCGGGACAACTGTCAGTCCCTTTAAGTGATCCAGAAACTCCTGACAGATAAGGACTATTAGGCCGTATTTAAAAGTGCAAAGCGTTCACAAAGTATTATCATATGTGTGTCATCGTATAATTTACAAGTACTTAAGGCAAAACTTAGACTGTAACAAATGATTTATTCAGATTTACGTCTGTGTTTTGAGTTATCTACTGCGGGCAGCAGATGGGAACTCCTTGTGGATGTGGGCCTTTTAGCTGTTTCGAATACTTACTGAAATCTAGGGCTTAGTTGTTAAGGTACATATCTCTAAATGGTAAATTGTAAAATCTGTTTAATGTGCATTTTGAAGCAGTGTAACTTCTCAGGTCATTGTCCACTACGGCTGCTACACTGCTGCAAGATCACATGGGAGAGCTGACTCTCGTATGTTATAAAAGTTGTGTGGAAAGATGTGTTTGGTGAGATTCTCAGAAGATGGTAGCGTCACTTAGTTACACAGTTGAGTTGAAAAGGGCTGTAGCCTATATCTTCAGGTGCATTGTGTCTATGGAGAAAAAAAAATAATAAAAAAGGCCATGTATTAAAAAGTTACTATTGCTTTAAAGGGGGCAAGGTTAACTAAAAATATCAATCCAACCCCCACGTCCCATAAACCACTCAAACAGTACCTTGTGGATTCATGTAAGTAAAACTAGGATTTGCTGAACAGTAAAAAAATACCACAAAGAACAGGCTAAAAAAGCTCGATGGACGTTAATAGCCCCCCTGTTATGCCCCACTGCACATTCATTTCATCTTCGCAGAGATGAGAGCAACTGGTCACTTCAGAGGCTTACTGTGGAAAAAAAAGGTATTCACTGAATGAGGCCTGAGCTCTTTGAAGAGCGGCTTGAATGCAGCATATCTGTACTACCAAAGCATCTTTTTGATGTTTTAGGTGTCCTCCAACTAAACATAATAACACCCCTTTTCAAAAAATACAACAGGGTAGTGTCATGTTTGTATAAGAGACCAGATTTTACATTTTTAACATACATTTATATAATGTACAGTGCAAATCAAGAAATTGTTTAGGGTATCAAAATACAATGCAAGTGTGAATGCTTTTTTTTTTTTTTTTTACATTTATTCATTTAGTTGACGCTTTTATCCAAAGCGACTTACATTAAACCTGTAATTACCAGTGTTACACAACAACAGTATAAATTGTGGGAAGAGCTGGAATTGAACTACCTACCTTCCGGTTGAAGGACAACCGCTTTACCACCGAGCCACTGCGCCCAGTTTTTTGGGGGGAGGGGGGGGGGGTAATTTAATACAAGCCTTTCACAATACTCTCTGTATTAGCTTATATGGCCTTAAATATGACCTTGCAGAGTAACCTTTTTTTGTGTGATCATCAGTGTGCATTCTTGTGCATCAGGTTCAGTGGGTTTTGGGGGCTCCTGTGTACCCTCCTGCCTTTGAATATAGTATATTTTAGTGCTTAATGTTTAAGTGTTAGATAATAATTTGTGAGTGACCATAAGATAAAACAGGCACACAAGAAAAAAGTGGTGGAGCATTATGACATAAGGAAAATTACAGCATTTACTACATCTGTGGTCCCTTATCAGTTTGACTTTGATGCTTCTGTATAAAAGACCAAAAGAAGTGTTGAACAAGTTTTCCTCTGTTCATCCTGTTTGTCTTCGACGGCGCTGCTGCCACCTCTGTCCCAGAAGAAAAGAGGCCCCTCTCCGGAGGTTCCCAAAATACCGAGTGCGATGTGGCGTTTCCATGACCGCGTGACAGAGCAGACTCCCGCTGAGTTTACTTCCCTGGTCCCTAGGTGAGCTTTAGGAGTCTCCTTCCTGACGCTGAGCCGACCGTATGCTCATTTATTCCCTCTTGAGAATCCCGGTAAACCTGATTGGATCCCATTGGTGCCAGACAATCCCAACGGTGGCAACCACTGTTTGGTCGTCGGTTTGTGACATCACATTGAAAAACGTCAGATATTTGGTACAGTAAGCAAGAACCATCCATATCATTGACCTTTAGAAATTAATTTCAACTCAAAACAAATAAAGCTGTGGGAAAAGTCTAGTCTTTATCCAAAAAATCAGTTAGGTGTAAATACTGTTTAGCCTGCTTGAGATATTTTTATTAATAATGGTGAAGAAGCAAAAAAAATGTGAAAGAGCTGCAATTACGCTGCTGCTGAGTGCATTACCGCCTAAGGAACTGGGTCATATTTGAAGAGCTTCCCGTGGTGTACAAGAAGCCCGAGTCACTTTCATCACATTAATATTAGTATAATAGTATTAGTCATACTGAATTGTTTAAATGGAGAACAGTGGCGTAGACTGTTATAATTTGTTTTCATTTATCCTTTTATTGATCCAGGAAAGTCCCAATGAGATTACAAATCTCTTTTGCAGGGGAGTCCTGGTCCCATGGGGTAGGATTGGGGTTCTGGATATTGTGGTCAGTTTGGTTATAGGCATCTTATTGGCTAACTAATTACTTGCTCAATTATCCCATCATAATATTTCAAGATTTAATGAGTCTTGGACCACAACCTCGACACTGGGCGAGTAGGAATTATTGACCTGAGATGTGTGTGAGGCGGTGTGGGGCTTTCTTGAGGGTGACGAGGCCTCGAGCCTAACAGACAGAGAGAAGTGAAGGAGGGAGGGGCATGAGAGACAAGAACATTGAAAGGATGACACCAGATGCTATTTATAGGCCTGTAAAATGCAGGTTTTTAGGTTTGTAGTCCTCCTTCTTAACTTAAGATGCCAAACAATATCTCCTTTTACTTCAAATGCAGCCATTTTTTACCAAAGTTTACCTGAACCAACCAAACCAAACACAGTCAGTTTAAGACACCATCAGTCATTTAACCTAAACTTTAACCTAGAATTTCAGGAGGCTCAACCTCAAATGTAAAACTACCTTTAACTTTGTTAATATCTCTTATATTTACAGTTCATCTCACTGCTTCACGTCAATACCATTTTTACTCTTTATAATCTTATTCTTATGTAATATATTCATGTATTCACACAAATTAATAAGAACAACAATTTTATACAATTACAAAACAAACTTAGAAGACATATTGGCATAAGATGCTTAAACTGTTTATATCAAATGCTTTTTAATGAGACATACAATTCTCTCTATAGTTTCTGTATTTTTGCTTTATCTATCATGAAACAATGAACAGGCATCAGCTGGCAAAAAGACTGAAAATGTATACTGAAGATCTGATACATTTTTGTGAATACTATATGAAAAGTTGGCTTATAAGGTTCTATCAGTGTCTTTTCAAACGGTGTAACACTTTAGATTTAGATTTTAATAAACATTATATAGAATACAGTCAGAAACACCCAAACACAGCACAGCACAGCACATGTATCACAATAATTATTTAGAATATATATATATATATATATATATATATATATATATATATATATATATATATATATATATATATATATATATATATCCTATATATATATATATATATCCTATCTACAGTAATAAAAAGACAAAAAGAAGAAGAATCTTTGTACATCCAAATAAAACGCTGCCATACTGTGATGTTGCTGTGTCATGAGGGAATTGATGTCACTTTAAAATGACACTCTGTTGAGGGTTGAACAAGTGGGGCCCATATGGCACAGACACTTTCCATCAGTCTGTTGAAGATGGCACCTGATAACAGGATTTATGAAGGTATTTGAAGGGAACAGAAAATGCATTTTACTTTTACAGCATCATTTATGGAGACATAGTCTATTATGATTTGTTGTATTGATAGTGTTTGGCACCACAATAAAGTATTTTTACAAATTTTCTGGTGGTATAATGTTATTCTGGTATTTACAGTGATAGTTATTTGTTGTAAAATGCACCTTTAGTAAAAAAATCCTACATCTTACATCTGGTGTCCAGATGGACCGGTCCAGAGTGGACTCTAAAGATGTCAAAAGCCTGCGTCTTCTATACCACAAAGACTGGCTCTCGTCCAAAAGATTTCATTTGGCTAACCTATTGGACCTAGTTGCTCTCTTGGGGATAATAACCTTTTTATGGTTTAGAGTTTCTTGGCTGTAGCACCTTCTTCTTAAACTCATTGAATGCTTCACTTTTATATGTTGGCGCTCTATTGCCACCAACAATCTCATTACAGTTCTTGAAAATGGTACACTATTTGACAAAATTATGGCATTTTAGCAAATGGTAAAGCTACTTCCCCCATTGGTCTTCTTTTGGAAATGGTTGGGAGCAAAAAGCTTGATTCCCATTAGGTCTGAGTTAAATGTTGGCTTAAACCTGCATCTGTAACTTATATCATCAACATGCTGCCAGTTAGCTAAGGCTTTGGGTTTGTGCAGGCTTGGGTTTTAACGACTGCTTCAGTGACTGCTTCCTTAAAGAAAACTGGAAATGGCAATTAGGAAATCCACAAAAGGCGTAATGTGTCCCCCTTATCCCCAGTGTACTGCCCGGTCACAGTTTAAGCCAGCTAAATATCAGAAAAAATAAACAAAATAAGAGGAACAGTATTTTTATCAGATTTTTCTTTCCTTGTGTCGGCTGGGTAATCGGGGAAACAGTTTTTGTTATATCATTAAAGGCGTGTTTCTGTTTGACTTTACTGCTTTAAACCATCTGCTGTGAACTAATGCCTTTCCTTAAACCTCTCTGTAGTTCATGGACTACAAATAACACTTTGTCTGTGCCAACATTTGAGGAAGCCCTGCTGTGCAATATGTGCAACTAATGGAACATTTTATTTTTTTCTTCCCTGCTGATCTAAGACTCCCCCCAAACTGGATGCGCCTTTTCAAATCTGAAGCCACACTGGCACCAAAATCATTAGCTGGAGTCATAGATAACACTATAGAGACATTTACCAAGTGGTACAGTGCGGCGGGACCCAGATGACCGGTGATCTCTGTTTTGTCAGCTCATTTCCCTTCAGGTTTGTAACACAGGCTAACATTGCTCTTAAAAGTCCCTCTAATGAGTATTTAGCAGGGGAAAAGGCAAAGTCCCTGGCAACTTGTGTGTCTCACTGTCACTGTGGAGACTGACAAAGTGTGTGTGTGCGTGCACTTCCACAGTCGAGAGGTGATCTTTAATGAGCTTGTTTTTCAGTTTGATTGCGTTGTGTTGTGTGCTTCTGAGAATATCTTCTGAGATATCTATAATATAACATATTGGGATTACAGTTTAGGTTTAAATGGGTGTAATTCATTTGTTTGGATTATTGCCGTAAATTGTTGTAATCTTCTCGGTTTGTTTGCTGTCATTTTTACAACAATGTTTGGCTTCATTGCCTTAAACTGCTTATTAAAATCCAGTTTCCACCCATTACCCATTCAGAAATAATGAGACCTCATGACTCAAATAAGCTGCCAGTGTTCATAGGTGACGAAAAACTCGAAAACGAAAAATTTGACACAAGGACTGCCATTTGCCAAGTTAACCCCGGTCCTTAGTGTAATGTTTGCTATATATGTCTAAAAGGTCTTCACGTTGCCTAGTGACATTGATATTTCCCTCGTAATGACCTTTGAAGGAAATGGATCATGGCGGAGATCTAGGAGATGTATGGAAAAGGATCGACCTCTCATCACGGCACAGAGACATTTGTATTTTGATTGTATCATGACAGACTCTCTCCATGTAATTTACCTTCCTCTCTGCCTCATGGCTGTGTCAAATCACCATACTTCCATTTCTTTAAAGGTTACGTAAGTGCAATATGGATGTGACCTGAAATATTTTTATGATCCCAAATGAATTTAAATCAAGGCTGTCAAACAATATATAAAAAAATTGCGATTAATTGCATAATTGTCATAGTTCACGTGCTAGTAAATCCAGATTAATCTTTTTTTTTTCATTATTTGTTATAAATGTACTTTTAAAAGCATATTTTGCAGTTTTTAATTTGCTAATTAGACAAGAGCTCAGAAATGTACTGTTTTATTCAAAAACTCAAAAATACCATTTTTGTAACACTCCACAAAAGCTTTTGGAATAAAATGATGCTGAAACATAAAATGTCAAACTCAAGCCCAAAGAGCAGAACAGATGGGCAAAAAGAATTAAAAGTGACATTACAACAAACACAATGTAGTGTCAAACTGAAAACTATAAGATAAAATAAATAGCTGGAAAAACTGACCTATGTGCAGTAGCTATCCATTTATGTCTAGCTGATTAAAATTTTGTTGTAATTGAGTCCAGGCATTTTTGCTGCAGACTCTCCAGCGTTGTCTGTGGGCTTTATATTAGCGGTGTGTTTAGCCAGCAGCTGATATTTCAGACTAACTTAATAATAATAACTTTGATTTTGTCGAGAGATCCATCTGGCATAACTTTGAAAATAAATTTGCCGTTCATAAGACCCTATTTGCTGTCTGCTTTTTTTTTTTTACGCGCAGTTAACTAGCGTTAAAAAAACGTGTTATTAACGTGTTAAATTTGACAGCCCTAATTTAAATATATTAAAACACAGAGCATTAGAGTAACTAACTTGTTAAAACTGAGGCTATATTAAAACTAAACAAAAACGTAACCAGGACAAAATTAGGGCTAAATCAGGAACAAACTATAACCAAAGACTAAACTACAACAAAGGTTCAACCGGTTTGCCCCGCCAACATCAAAACATTTGTCTCTGGTAGGCATGGGACAATATTGGAATTTTGTGTCACAATTATCCTGGCCACAATAATTGCAATTAACAATATTATCACAATAATTATGAATTTATGCTTACAGTTTGAAAATGTCAATAAAAAATACTGGAATCACTTTACAGTACAACCATTTTTAATGGACTTTGCTGAACGTAAAAATAACATGAATTAAGTATTTTCAAGCACCTCGCCACCGGCAAACAACCCAACAAGATCTACCTGTCCAAAAAGGATTTTTAAATGTAATTATCAAAAAAGGATAGTTGCTTTATAGTCTTGCTACTCTATAAAATCTAAAACTAGTGTAAATTAAGCCAATTAAATCCTTTAGGCAATTCTTAAAAAAAAACTTTAGCATTAGTCTTCTTCAGCCCAAATATAGTTTTTGCGTGCATGACGCTCATGTTCAGCGTAACTGTCAGACAGCGCTGCTCCTGCATCAACACAGCCTTGAGGCAAATAAAGCTGCTTTGCTAACTTTATTCAATAAACTATTCTCCGGATAGTTACATGACAAGTGAAACCTGGACACCTCCTGGTGAGGTCTGCAGAAAAATGAATTTCCCCACAGGGATACTAGGGGTAATAAATAAAATAAAAAGAGGGACTGAGTAAAAACTAATAGCATGTGGTTTGTTTTAAACAAATTACATTAAAACAACACAACAGTGCAAAGAATTAAAGCACAACATCCACTTTAGTTCAATCAAAGGTTATTTAACCACTATGTAATCAGATATTATTGTAAATTGTTGATGTATTGTGTTATTATTGTTGTATTGAGGACAGTGTATCAGAAATCGGATTATATTGTGTGGTACCATGTGATTTCCAACCCTATAGCCTACTGTAAAATTCTAAGTTGTGCATTAGAACAGTCTATTTTTGCTGAATTACAGCGCTTTTTAGGGCAGTGCATTTTCCTGTTAACCAAAGCATAATTGAAGAACAGCTGCAGAGAAAAGATCTACTGAGATAAGACATCCCTATAGTTACTGTCAACGTTAAATACAACTTACCGTCCACCATTTTTGAACCCTGTGAAAATGCAGACAGGAGAAAGGATACCAGAAAATGTATTCTATTTCTGTGGCATAGCAGAAAAACTGGGACCCCCATGTTATTGACCAAATGCATCTTTTAACATTGATGCCCCATCTCTTAATTTATCACTTAAATAGCTTTGATGATTTAGCAATTAAACCTTTAACTGATTCATGTATGTAATTATGACCAAATAAAAGAATGCAGTAGCTCAGTGGGTAGAGTGGCTGTCCTTCGACCAGTTGTGGGCGGTTCGATTGCCGCTTGAAACATCCCAAAACATCATAACTTCCCGCTCTCCCACATACTGTCGTTGTGTCCTTGGGCAAGACACTTAACCTACATTGCCTCCAGTGGTGTTCTGTAACACTGGTAAATAGCTCAATGTAAAGAGCTTTGAGTGCCTACTACAGTAGGTGAAAAAGTGCTATATAAAAATAAAGATTATTATTATTATTATTATTATTATATAAAATAATAATGACAAAACAGACCGGGGGTGGTTGTCCCTCTTTTCAAGAATGGGGACCGGAGGGTGTGTTCCTCAACCTCTCTGGGAAAGTCGATGCCGGGGTACTGGAGAGGAGAATTCAGCCGATAGTCAAACCTCGATTTCAGGAGGAACAATGCGGTTTTCGTCCTGGTCATGGGAGTCTGGGTCTGGGAGTCTGGAGTCCGGGGGCCCTCTGCTAAGGGATGTCTGCTCTCTGTATGACCAGAGCTTGGAGCAGGAGCAAGGTTCTCGGTGCATGTTGGACTCCGGCAGGGCTGCCCTTTTGTCACCAGTCCTGTGCATTATCTTTACGGACAGGATTTCTAGACACATCTCTGCTTTTTGCAGATGATGTTGTCCTGTTGGCTCTATCAAGCCAGGACCTTCAGTGTGCACTGGGACGTTTGCAGCCGAGTGTGAAGCGGCTGGGATGAGAATCAGCACTTTCAAGTCTAAGACCATGGTTCTCAGGTGGAAAGGGGGTGTTTGTCCTCTTCAGGTTGATGGAGAGCTCCTGCCTCAAGTGGAGGAGTTCAAGTATTTTGGGGTCTTGTTCACGAGAGAGGGTGATTGACAGACGGACCGGTGCAGCCTTTTCAGTGATGCAGTTGATGTACCGGTCTGTCGTGGTAAAGAAGGAGCTAAGCTGTAAGGCGAAGCTATTGATTTACCGGTCGATCTACGTTTCTACTCTCACCTATGGTCATGAGCTGTGGGTCATGGCGGCTGGACGGCTCCTTAGAGATAGGATGAAGAGCTTGGTCACCCGGGAGGAGAGCTGCTGCTCCTCCACATTAAGAGGAGCCAGCTGAGGTGGCTCACTGGGGAGTGCGTCACCCCAGGAGGAGGCCTCGGGAAAGACCTAGGATACGCTGGAGGGACTGTGTCTCCTGGCTTATCTGGAAACGTCTCGGTATCCCTCCGGAAGAGCTGGAGGAAGTGTCTAGGGAGAAGAAAGTCTGGGGGTCTTTGCCTAGACTGCTGGCCCTGTGACCACGCCGGATAAGCAGAAGAAGATGGATAAATGGATGAAACAAAACAGAAATGCTACTGTTTTGCAGAAAATTATACCTTGAAACTACATTTTCAAACCCACCATTTACTGATTTCATGTGAGTGTTTAGAAAGAGACATAAAGGAAAAAAGCTGAAGTACACTGCCGGTGAGTGTATTATGTAATCTCCTCTACTGCTCTAAATACATTAAATCAAAAGCTTTGAACAACCTGAAGCAACTTTGTCCGTCACATAAACACTTGAACAGATACTTATCTTGCTCTAATGTGTGCGCTTTTATCAATTTCTGACCTTGACTCATGCAAATGTACTCTTATTAATGTTCTCCATAATAAAGTAGTTAGTGAATAATTTTGATTTGAAATGACTTGAATACAGTAAAAGAGGGCTAAGAAGAGTTGCAAGTTGAAGTACTCTCCTATTTGCATAAAACAGACAAGCACTCGCACACTGACAGCGCTGTGAAATTAGAGTGGTCACAAATTGCTACATGCAGTTTGTACAGTTGGCGGGGGAGAGCTGAGGGAAACAGTGTAAGCCGTGCATAAATAGCTCTTACTGTACCTTTATAAACATGTAAGATGGAGTGTAATTATCTTACAAGTGTATAATGTGTCCGTTGGAACGACATCCACTTAAATTAGCTCATTTCTAATTGGATGCAACGCTTGATTGGGAGCGATGTCTTTCGTCTGAGACATATTAACACTTTTATTAGTGTCTATAGTATTGTATGGGCTTATTTGTGAGCAGATTGTTTTACAGACTGGGAATAATTGAATCACTCAGAAGCACTTATCCTTTTATATTATTCATGTTTGTTGATGACCTTTGCAATCATCGGAGCACATTTAAATAAATGAGTTTATTGTTCTGTGAGATTATTAGACATCTTTGTTGTGGCATCGATGGTTCTATGCTTCATTAAACAAATACACTGAAGTGAGTTCAGTATTCTCACCAGGACAAAATCCTGCTGGCCATTTAGTATAACGTCAGACTAGTTAGAAGGATGTCCAAAACCCTCAGGACTGGGCAGTTTGGTGAGGTTTATATTGTTTGCCTGGTGCTGTAAATGGAGGGCACAGAGTGCTAATGCCTCGTATTATCCCCAGGTTTTTGTGTTATTTGCTACAATAGGGATAAATTATATTAAGGATTCAGTATTAACACATTACCACCAATGCCCTCAGCTTCCTGTTGTAATCATGGAGATGTAGTCATACAAAAGCAGTTTCTTTTCACATCTTCCATAGTTTTGGTGCATGAATGAACTCATGTTAGGATTAATTTGGGTCAATTCTGAAGGTAAAGTAAGAAAATGACTTGAGTCTTTTCTAATACGAACTTTTAATGCAAACTTTTCTTCCCTTATGCAGTCTCTACTCAGCATCTTAGAATCTGAAAAAAAGGCTTGCGTTGTAGCTATTCTGGACTAGAGCAGAGATTTTGAATAACAGTGTGTTCACTGCCTTGGTTTTGATCAATGATGTAGCAGTACAGTTTTTAGCTTTGAAGATAGCGTTGCTAACATAAACAACATTGCACTGCTTTGATTGGACAAAACTGCTGTGATATATTCAATCACCACCCAGATATTCATTTAAAGTACCTGCCCTTTGTAAATGCTTTCTATGGAAACCCTCCCAGATGGTGTTGTGGAGCAGACTATCTGCCTTGTCAGGTTAGATTTGATCAGCAAAAAAGAAAAAACATATATTTTTTTAAGTATTCTTGACTTCAAATGATATCATATGACATATTTTTATTGTTTTTAGTTAGAGTGCAAAAAAAACAAGCTAGAACAACTCTTCATCATTGTGTGTTTAATTAGTTTCTTTAATGAAGCTGAAATCATAAGCGAGAGCACTGTTGGAAAAAGATGTGTTTGGTTAATGTGTCTGCAGCACTGTGGGAGATTAGGCAACAAAAACATGAAACCAACTGCATAAAACCCACAAGTGGATGGTTATCCAAACATTAAATAAATGGCAATTAAAAGTCATATGCTGTCTGAGCTTTATATTCTCAGCAGAAGGTGTTAAAATAATTGCTTGGTTCGGATCACAAGCGAGATGA
The DNA here is from genome assembly GCA_024349245.1 of Neodontobutis hainanensis. Lineage (NCBI taxonomy): Eukaryota > Metazoa > Chordata > Actinopteri > Gobiiformes > Odontobutidae > Neodontobutis > Neodontobutis hainanensis. The sequence continues at coordinate 455,373 of JALDNG010000133.1, forward strand.
TGAAGACCGTACATGGTCAATTTAGAAATGGAAGACCGGTTTAATTCTTGCCAGAATGAAACAAATCAGACACATGCAACAATGGTACATGGTGATATGTTTACAACACATGAAGCTTTTATAGGTGTACATTATGCCTGCCTCTCAGCTCCAGGGTCGTGGATGGACGTGTAATGAGCTGATGTGTCAGTCATGGATGTGAATAGGTTTACGTGTATATGTCATTCAGTGCACAGGACAGAGCGTCCCTGAACAGTGATTAAATGTAGTGCAAAGTGATATCTTTGTCTTGTTTGGATTAGCATGGCTCCAATAGGAGATACAGCTAAATACATTAAGTCATAAGTGTATGTGGATAAGCACATGAAATGGACCAGGAGTGAGGGCATTCAGCAATAATATACCATTTCTATGACAGAAGGTGCAAAAACAACCCAGCAGCCTTGGTAAAAAGTGCTAAGTTCTGCCTTCCCCGATAAGCAGTATATATAAAAAGAAAGAAACCACTTTCCTTTCAAAAATAACCTAATCGCTTTAATAATGCAAGGCATGCTTTTTTTCTTTTCCGCTGGAACAGTCTGTGCGCTCTTTGGACTCTCTGGTTTTTCTTAGTAAAGAACTTGTGTGAACCGAAAAGCACTGGCATTGATTTAATGACTAGTTCTAGCTCAATACAGGTAATCATCTGTGTCTCGCTATCTTCCCTTCCACTTCCTACTACTTTTTTCCCCCCAGTGTCTGTGTGACATAACAAATAGTCCAGAGTTAGTATTTACACAATATAAAAAAAAGTGTTCCCAGAGTCTATAGTGCTATAAGGTAGAGTGGCGTTGTTTTAAAAACCTCTAGAGATGTCCTCGCCGCCACTGGCAGCAGCACCACCGCCACCCACCACACACCTACTGTACCTCTGGGGGAGAGACGAGTGGAGAGAAAGTAAGAAAGGGATGGTGGAGGCACATAGAAGAGAGAAGGAAAACAAATCAAGTGCCATAAGCTGCTTGAAATGAGCTTGTTGAGGCGTGAGAAACCGAGAGAGCACGAGAAAAGATATGTACAACAAAGACCAGGGGGTGGAGAAGGACTTGAGTGAAATTTTACCGCTCGGCGCCTGGAACCATTAAGTAGCGAGTCTTCCTCCAGTGCGAGTCGTTACTTACAGGAGAGTTATCTAAACCCAAAAAGAAAAGAGGCATTAAAAGCAGCTTAAAAGGCTCACGGCGAGGCTGACCGGAGGGAGCCTGAGCCATGGAAGCAAACTCCAGGAAGCATCGGTTTAGGAAGGGTCGTAGTGCCACCTTCAGCATCGATGGCTTTAACATCACTATAGGTAAGAATAGTGCCGACTGTTTGCATGTGACAGCGGAGGAAACGCGCGTGTTCAAGAGTCTGAAACTAAGCCGCGTTTGTTGCCAGTGAAGTCACATCGTTAAACACATCACATTCAGCGCCTGTGCTCAAGTCGACACATTAGTCCATTCTGCTCAAGTTCATGCTCGCCGCTGTAATGCAGCTACTCCATGGAAACAAGGGGCTTCAAACCAAAGCTGTGTGCTGTTGACGTCACCAGGAATTCATCCTATTGTCTTGACAACCAAAGTGTTGATGAACTTATGTGTCACTTGTGTCTTTTAATTTCATGTGGCAGCGCTTGTGAAAACGCAGCAGTGAAGAAGGAACTGTGGTGTGATAGTCTGTTCAAAATAGAAATGTTGAAACGTGAAAGTGAATAAGATGGAGTTTATGTTGTGAACTTTGAGTTTAAAGAGTTTGGGGACAGTTTTACTGCGTGCATAGCTGTTTTAGTGGTTTGTTTAAAGAAACTACTGTTACCTTACACTAGTTGTGTAAAATTGTTGCAAAAAGATCAATGCCAGTTAGCTGTATGAGCTGCTGAGAAGCAAATAAACCTTGCTGGATACACACACTAGTGATTACTATTGGATTATGCATTAGACTTATGTATCAGGATTGTTTTTTGTTCATGTGGACAATTAGTACTTGCTGATACTCTTTTTTTTTTTGTTAGCTTTTGACATTTTTGTGGCATATACTGTATAATAATAATAATAATAATAATGATGGTTTGGATTTATATAGCGCCTTTCTCGGGGACTCAAAGCGCTTTACAGGTCGTCCATTATTCATTCATACACAGTCACACCGGTGATGATAAGCTACAACTGTAGCCACAGCTGCCCTGGGGCACACTGACAGAGACGTGGCAGCCATTCTGCGCCTACGGCCTCTCCGACCAACACCACATACATTCACTGCACATTCTTACACATTCATACGAGGCAAGGTGGGTTAAGTGTCTTGCCCAAGGACACAACGACAGTATGTATGTTTTTATGACATCCAGCAAAATACCATTATGTTCTGATTGTAATGCAGACACTAAAAGCTATGCCACAGTGACAGGTCGTCTACATCTGGCAGTAGTCCCTCACTGAAGAGCATCTGTTATAGCTGTTACATTTGTCTGTTATATTTTCTTTTTACTTACACTGTTACTGGTAAATTGATTTAAACACTTTTGTACGTATAAGCTGCCTTCTGTCCAAAGACATGCAGGCAAAGGTGAAGTGGTAAATCTAAACCGCCGTACTGAATTAATGTGAGAGTGTGAGTCTGTAGGTGTTAGCCCTGTAATCATTTGGCTTCTTCCAGGGTGTACCTCACTTCACACCTGAACCTGTTGCACTGGACTCGTTGTGGGGCACAGTGGCTCCGTGGTACAGCGGTACAGTTGTCCCTCAACCGGAAGGTCGGTGGTTCAATCCCTGCTCTCCCCACAGTTTATACTGTCGATGTGTCCTTGGGCAAGACACTTAACCCACCTTGCCTCCAGTGGTGTTCCAGCTGTAACACTGGTGAATAGAAGCTTAATGTAAGTCGTTTAGATAAAAGCGTCAGCTAAATGAATAAATGTAAATGTAAAAGGACTACTGGTGGAAAATGAATGAATAGATAAGTACATAAGAAAACTGCCATGAATCCAGCAGTGAGTGTAGGAGGTGTAGGAGTACTGTTATTGGACTGTTGCCACACCCATCAGTGAGGTCACAGCAGGTGTCTTCCACAGCTGAGAGCAACACCTGCTCTACAGCACTAGAATAAACATATCCCCAACAACTGCATGTATTATCTACTTAGAGCTGATAACGATGATGGTACACTGCGACTCAAGTTTTTCAAATATTTCCCTGATCATTGCATTATGACTTTTAACAGACAATACGAAGAAGAATTATACATTTCATGGCCTGTATTTTAAACACTGACATTCAATACTTCCATGCACATTCACCCCTCCACACACCTCTTACCTTTAATTTAATCACACTTTGCTTCTATCATAATTAAAGTCTCAAATATTTTCTTTAACATTTACTCATTTAGCAGACGCTTTTATCCATGGCGACTTACATTAAGCTTCCTTTCACCAGTGTAACAGCTGGAACACCACTGGAGGCCAGGTGGGTTAAGTGTCTTGCCCAAGGACACAACAACAACTATGGGGAGCGCGAGGAATCAAACCACCCACCTTCTGGTTATAGCCTCTACCAGTGAGCCACTGCATAATTTCTCAACATTACATTTGAACCACACGCCCCTCAACCCACTAAAAACCAAACCTGCGACCCACTTTTTGGTCTGGACCCACCAGTTGAGGATACTCGGTTTAGGTGCTGGTTTAGGATTTTAAATTAAGGCTGTATGCTTTGACGTGGTATGTATCCAAGACTGCTTTACCTGCAATTATGTGTGTGTGACTACCAGCCTGTCTTTTAGCAGTCATCACTGAGTAAAAGTCAGTCACGTTTTTTTTTCTTTTTTTTTTTTCCTGTCTTTGATTAACTTTGATTTGGATTGCAGAGCCACATACTTGAAAACTGTAAAATGGTTAAATACAGACAGAGGGCAGTGTATTTACAGTTACATTCACCTCCACAGCATTACAAAGGTCAATCCAAACATGTTACTTAGAATAGGCTGACCTGAGTTTATATGGGTGATGGCAACATACCAGACTTCACTGTGTCAACCAGTGGGTTTTTATAAAGTGTGTTTGCTGAACGTGGGCGGTATCTGCAGTTTGAAACATTCAAAGTTTGACATTTTGAAATCGATATTTGCATGTGGAGACAACTTTTACTTCACTTTCCTTCAGCTCTAAAACATAGCCACATCAGTGCATATTAAAAGCTTTAGGTGATTTATATAGAGAAGCAGACAAAAGTGAATAAAACTTCTAATTTAAAAGCCACTGGTAGGTTTGACTGAGTGAGACTGAATAGAAATAGACTTCGAACTGTGGGAGATGGGCTGTGTATGTGAGAGAGGGCAAAATGAAGTCTTTTGTATGCCGGTGGCCTTGTACACCAAGTGTGCCTGCGATGCTGCTCAGACAATACTTTTCCATGTCAGATGTGATCAGCTTGTAGCGTGAAATATTCTGTCCTTGTGAATAATATTTCAGCTCATTATGCAAAATGTTAACCAGAGATGCCCTTCGCTAAGCGCTGTTATTGTGTTATTGCTTGTGACAGACTGGCTGCATTATCAGAGCACCTCAGATTTTGACGATAAAAAAAAAAAGCTGATAAGAAGAAGATGAGCGGTTCCAAACAGGAAGTCCTTAAATAATTTTCAGAAAGCTTAAAAGCTGCTCATAATGCATTTTATGATCCACTTAGGATTTTACGCTCACATAGTCACATCATATTTTATAAAACCCAGCTTTTATCACACGTGCCCCATATTACAGCCATACTAGACGCAAGCATGGCAGTTGTCATGGTAACCCACAAGTGTCACAATCAATTGCTCACTGTCCCTGGTTTGGATCCGCACAGCGTTTTGCCAATCACCTCTTCTGAAGCGTGACTCCTAAGCACTAGTAGCTCATTCCCTAGCTGGACTCCTTGTATTCAGCACTTTATTAAACCCAGAGCTCTCACCATAGTCAACAGCCTCGGCCTGGTTTCCGTCTGAGGTGTTTTGTCACGTCGGTCTCAGGCTTGTAAAATTTGTTTTGTTTTTGTCAGTGTTTCAAAGCACATTCAAAGAAATGTGATTTTTAACTTTAGTGATTTTTGATGCCTTTTTGTTTTTTGTATTTTCCCAAGTGGCTCATTGTGCACGATTGGTTTAAGGAGACAATGAAATTCATTTAGTGTTCTGTTAGGATTTGCTTCTTTTGTGATGAAGATCATTGTTTGGTGTCTGACGTCCCTTTTTATGATCAAACATAAAAAAACACATGACAACTTCTTTTGTTTAATAAAGATAATGCCCTATTTGTGATTACTGACATAATTTCTGTTCAATATTCTCTTTTTTACTATTGAGCTCAAAAGCTATTTATGAAATGGCTTAAAAATAACACACTTGCTGTCTTCAGTGTGACTTCCCATCTAATCAATCAACACTCAAAAGAATTGTACTTTGTATGGTATTTGGTAAAGCAATAAATGCTTTATATTTATAAAGTCCACCGTCACTTGAGTCCCACATCCACTGCATTCACTCAAACAGTCTGTTACAACTTTAAGTTACTCTTTATTATGCCTGTGGGGAAATTCGTTCTCTGGATTTAACCCGTCCAGTGGAGAAGAGGGCAGCCGCTCAAGGGGGTGCCTAGGAACCCTCTCCAGATCTCTCGCCAGTAATTGGTCATGTTACTAACCGGAGACAGTGCAGTGGAAGTGAAACAGTGCTTATCACTTTGTCATCATGCCTCCTAAACTTTAGCATTTGTTGTTAGCAATGTTTTACAAATAAGGCATCACACTTGCTCTACTCATATCTTAGTGACCAGCCTCTGTCTGTCCTGTTCCTTCTGCCACACAAGGAATTTATGGCACATGTTACATTTAAAACTATGTCCACATGCTTTTGTCTTAACCTTTTTATTATTCAAGATTTAATATAAATTATTATATAATGTAAATGCACAGTGAGGAAGCTGGAGACTCCTCACAGAAAGGCAGGCCACTTTCCCAATTGCACCCCAGTAGTCATAACAATATGAACATTAAAATATAGAAATACAATTAGGTTAGATAAAAACAATAATAATAATAATTTATTTAAAATAAGATTTACATTTTACAGTTAATATGCAGCTTTATTTCATTAGAGTGCATGGCACAACAAGGTGCATGTGTTTGTGTAAAGACTGAGTAAATGTGAGTTTATTTGTCTGATAGCATCTGGATCGAAGCTGCTGTGCATGTTATATGATGACCTGGATGACTGAGAAGCTCCATAACTGCATTCTGTATGTAAGACGTTACGCTTAGGTTCTCCATCTTATCCATCTCACTGAGGAACAGAGCTCGAATTCTCTTCCTCTGTGAGAATTTGGGATCTCTTCAGTTTAGCCTTTTCAGGTTTGTTGTCAAAGGCTACAGCTGATTGTTTATGTGTCAACAGTGAGCCATGGTCCAGGCCGGTGTCCTATTTATTTTTCAGTGTGGTGGCAAAATAAGACAAAAAAGCAAAAACGCTGTAAAAATAATCAAAATTGCAAAAAGCAATTGCAAAAAATTATCAAATGTTTTTTTCAAAGTGTCTCTGGATAGCAAAAACTACAAAAAACTATATACAGTAAGTTTACACTATACAAAACAAATTACCCTGTTGGTGTTATTTCTCAAAGTCAGCGAGTGTTAATGCGTGTCACACCTTAGGCTTCATTAACTTTTATTTACAAATACATTATGCATGCTCAATCTGTGTTTCTCCCCACGGCTTTATGCTCTATTTGTGTAAATGGTGAGTGAAAATGGTCACATTCTAAAATGATTCTACTTCAAATATAACCCGACAAATAACTATGATTAAAGCATGACACTTCCTTTTACCCAGCTGTTGCCCGATGCCCCCTGCACACTTATTCAAATCTAAGATAGCCTACAATGTAAATCACTGTGTTTAAATTGTGTTTAAATGCATCATAAGTTAGAAAAAGGAGGACTGTCACAAAAGCACATTGCCATGATCATTTGCCTGACAGGAAGCAAAAAGCCTCCAAAGGACACATTATACCACTCACAGTTCAGATACATAATAGTCTTGCAAAATGACATTTAACATCAGTTTCCATGGCGACTCAGTGTTTACCAGTCAGGCTAAATTTGCCTTTCAGTTCACTGACTGTTTTTGTAACAGCAGTTTGTTACAACATCACTTATGTTCTTGTCTGTCTTCAGATAATTGACATTGTGCATGGATGTTATCACAACAACCTCTTAGATGCAAAACTAATATTATAAATGTTGACCTTTGAAATTAAATGAATAAACTGCACAAGCAGAATTACCTTTAACCAACTGAAGGTTATTCGTATCTGCTTCTCTGCCTTTTTTTCAAAGACTGGTCAGAGTCCCAAATGGAAAAAAACAATTTACAACCTACACACTCTCAGTACCTTGCTCCAAAGTTAGGATTAAAATGGGTGGGTGCAATCCTGAAACTTAATTATTTGAAATAGATAATGTAAATAATGTTGCTGTCTTATTATCACGTCATGAATTATTATGGATATTCTTGTGATAATGAATTGTTGGCTATGCTTATTTTTTTAAAGTAATACAAATCAGAATTCCCACACATTCACAAACTAAGAAATATGGACATTTAGAGGGTAATTTTACAGTCTGCAGTCATCACAAAGACAAATAATGTTTAATGTGTGCTATTTATTTGTGTGAATGTGCACAAAATAGGTAAAATGACAAATCAGTGTCTCCATTAACAGGAGCAGATTTATATTTCTCTCTGCTAATGCTACAAATGTCTTCTTAAAGTAACACTGTGTGTAACTTTTAGCAAGTAGCATCGCATAACTTTAAATTCCGAAAATATACATTCTTGTATTGATTTATTCATTCTTAGACACACAATTGGTAGACTTATACATATTTCACTGACACAGGACCCTCAGCTGGACAGAAAACTCTGATATAAATGATTTATAATTCCATGCTACCAGGACGAGCAGACTTCTCCTTACTCAGGCTTAGCAGCTCAAACACAGGGAGCAGAAATAGGCCAATACACTGGACCCTAGCAGAGGTTTATTTGTACAAAATTTAATGAAATGATTCTACTCTTTCAGAAAACATGTTTTTTTTTCTTCCAAACTTTCCGGTTTTGGATAGTTTCCTCGAAAACAGACCAAACACAGTCTGTAGAGAGATCTGCGCCCCCTAGTGGCTAAAAGTTACATAGTGTTGCTTTAATAACAGTTCTGACAGTACACAAAGTACACGCAGTGACCACTCGCTTCTGTTATGAATACATTTTCATTGTGCTTTGATTATTTGATTGTGTTTTGGAATTTGAGTTGTGGCTCATTTATATATTTTTATATATTTTCTTTTTTTTATTGTTGGGAGTTATCTGGGCCCAATGGGAAGTTTGTATTAGTTTTGACCCTCTGAGACTGCTGTAGTTTGTGAAGCGCTATTGAAGCAACGTGGAATAGTCAGAATGATTTATTTTTATTTGTTTATTTGGTGAGGACAGTGCACATTAATGAACACATTGTACAAATAACATTTTAGTACCTTAAATAAAAGTGCACTTTAGAGTATCCTTAGAGTAGTTTAAAAGTGCTGATCAGACTTTACATACTGTATGTTCACAGGCTTGACCATTCTCTGAGCTTTTTTAATATATAGATATAGATGTGTATATATATATATATATATATATATATATATGTATATATATATATATATATATATATATATATATATATATATATATATGTATATATATATATATATATATATATATATATATATATATATATATATATATATATACTGACATATATATATGTCAGTATATATATATATATATATACTGACATATATATATATATATATGTATATATATATATGTATATATATATATATATATATATATATATATATATATATATATATATATATATGTATATATATATATATATATATATATGTATATATATATATATATATATATATGTATATATATATATACATATATATATGTATATATATATATATATATATATATATATATATATATATATATATATATATATATATATATATATATATATATATATATATATATATATATATATATATATGTATGTCAGTATATGTGGAACGCCAGGTTACAGCTTGCACAATAAATGAGAAAATGTTTTCCTGGAATTTCCTGAAAATGTTCTGGAAAATGAGTGTAAACCCCGTCGCATGGCTTTGTTGTGTCCATCACTCACAGGAAAAAAGTGCACTTAATTTAGTTGAGATTTACAGAGGTAGATTATGAGGTCACATTTATTTTCACCTGCTGCTTGTGAAAGGTCAGGGGTCATCTGTGCTGCAATAACTCAATTATTAGGTGTACACTTAATGACCTTTCCTGTACAGATCCAATGCTCATTAGAGAATATGACAGAGCTGTCAGTTTGAACAGTTTTGATGAAGTGTTATGAATAGGTCTTGGTAATCAGTTGCAGAAATGTTATGTTATGCAGCAGACATTTGCACGGCCAGTCTTCACCTACACATTATCGTTGTCACTGACTTCCTTTTTACAGGGTCACCTTCATTTTCTCTAATGGTGTGAAGACTGTACCTTACCAGTCCAATTAGGCAAGGACAAGATGGAATTAAATGGAAGAATTTATAACAAGAAACTAAAATTATAACTAAAATTATGTGAATCCCCAAATCCCATCTGCTGTAAACTCCATGGTTTCGTGGGCAACAATTTGAACATTACTTTTTCATCATTAATAAAATGTCATGTTATGTCACTTACTTTGGTGGTTAATACATTTTTCTAAGTACATTTCAGTCAGAAACCATCATGGTTTCTGACTGAAATGTACTTAGAAAAATTAATCTGTAAATTGAAATAATTTGTGACCAAGTTAATACTAAATAATAGTATCTCTTTCTCTAGTGGCAAATGAAGATGCAGAGAGCTCCAACAGACCACAGGCCAGTTTTTCACGTGAGTGAAATCTACACTGTCACGTTTTTTTTAGTTTACTGATGCTTTACAGTTGTAAGGTTTTAAAGCTTAATTTAATATTTTTTTTGTATTGATTAAAGTGTGTTTCTACAAATGTGCAATGTCAGAAAATAACCAATTTAATAAATAAATAAATAAAAGAATGCAGTGTGTTACCCGCTTACTAACTAATTTGGGGCTTAGATGAAAGAAGGCATTTCTGTCAAATTAAATTATATAAAAAGTTATTGGTGAGAAATTGCGGAACAAAATAGTTTAAATGTTCTTTGTCATGTTGCAGAAAACATTCTAGCTCTCACTGTATACAACCACACGGTGGCAGCATTACAAAGGCTCTCAGTTCCTTCCCCCACAGTCTTTACCAACATAAAACCAGTGCATAATCAAAGAACTGAGCAACAATATCTAGTTCCACTGTGATACAACCTGCAAATTAAATCAAAGTGTGTTACATCTACTAATATGACACAATTATCAATAGCATCGAGGCTCTTTCATGTTCGTTTCTTTTTTTTTTTCAGGCTCGAAGTCTCAGAGTGCTTTGTGGAATGCTATCACGGCAGGGATGGGCATCAAAGGCAAAGAGCAGAAACCCCTCCTGAATGACCCACGAAGTCCTGAGGAGATACTGGCCGATGATCTTCCAGCAAGTGACGAGCCAGAAGCCACAGAGAGAACAGCTATCAGGTTTGCTGCTGTCAGACCGCAGAGAAGTTTTTTTAGGAGTTTGTTACAGGTCAAGTCTATTCTGGTCCTGCTGCAGATGGACATCAACAGTTAGTCAACAGTATATTACAAATGTATTTTTTATCTTTATTTATTTTGTCACAAATGCTTGATTTTGCTTTTCAGACATTCACTTTTTGCATCAAAAAAGTGGCTACAGATAGTTTAAAGTCACACTGTGGTTTAATCAAATGTATTGATTACTTTAAACTTTTAATAGGGCAAAAAATGACATACATATTATTATTATTACAATGTTTTCCTGATACAGCCTTGATTGATATCATACTCAATGGATAAGGACATACAAAAATAACATAAATAACATAAATAGTGTTCATATCCTATCCACGACTTAATATAATGTAAGTAAATGATTGAGTTATCAACATTTGTAGTATCTCTTTACCTTCTGGAGTGGATGATTTTGTGTCTGACATTTAGCTGACTTGATTCAACAGTAGCAGTTGCACACACACTCTCTACACTGTGCTAATTGCTATGTATAACTGCTGACCCCAAGGGATGCGGGCATGATTGATTCCACCTTGATAACAAGAACTTCAAACCACCATTAACATAATTTGTTGTCACTTTTAGAATATTGAACGTCTTTTAACGCCTGATTCTAATTAACCTGGCTGGCTCAGGAGACCGATACAAATGCCGCAGGTGGAGAAGAGTAAGCATTTGTCACAAGATGCTCAAAATGCACTGTTAGCGATAACAAGCTTTTTTTATTGTACAAAAAATATAGACAAGCAGTAAATGGAAACTGATCTGTTCTGCCTTCTTTTTCTGTGTAGTATTTGAAAGAGCCCTGTTGTTCAGCTCTTTTATTTCTCTACATTTCCTCTTTCATGAGCGCTGTTTTCTTGTCCCGTCTAATGTTACAGTGCTACTGTTCTTTTCCATGCTCTCCCTCGGACCATAGGTCATTTTTTTCACAGTGTAGGGCGGTGACAAGGAGAAAGTGATTTTCAACCTGACTACTTTTTTTTTATTTAAAGAAAGTGCCCAGTTATTTAAGAAAACACAAGGCAGCTGCACTACAGTAAGGATAAATACATTTACTTATCCCATACAGAAAGCTTTTCATTAGACCAGACTGTTGTGGATAACAGTCTCCTGGCCTAAAGTAGGATGATTCATTTCAGTCAGGCTTACAGTTTAAATGTAAAAGCAAATACCTGCATGGTGATACGTTTGCTGTTAGTGCCGATATAAAAAAAACACCTGCAATCCTGTGTCCGTTACACGTGACACAGAGTATGAGTCAGTGTTTTAACGCATTGTCTGGGAAATCCCACTATAAACAGTGGTCGCTATCGGTCAGGCCGGCTGTGGTTAATAGAGGACAAATCCACAGGGAACGACTGGGATCTACAACTGAATGTCAAATGGCAAGATTATTGTATGGGGTGATTAAATGAGCGCAGAACTAGCAGTAATCCATAAAGTGATGTAACCACCAAGTCACCTCCGAGGACCGAGTGGCCTATTATCCTCCAGGCGATGATAATTAGATTTTATTAGAGGATGGAGGGGAGGGAGTCAGATGATTGGTGGCACGGATGTGGGCGACTGAGTTAAATGACAGCAGCTATTGATTGTCATAAACTGATTGAAGGTTAAAGTAAACCAAGGGCTTGTTAAATGTGGAATTCTTTGGTCAAATAGTGTGTTTGTGGTTTGTCACATTTATCAGACTAAAATACATACTAATCATACTGACCTTCAAATGCATTTCATTAATTTACTTATCAACTTGAAAATCATTCTAAAGAGAGAAGCATGTGTTGTTGTTTTTTATTCTCGGTGTAACATATTAATTGCCTTGTACAATAAATGCCTGGCCTCAGAAGTTTGAGAGTTACCGCTGGTGCTATGTCAGTTGCCTGCTTAGTCACAATATAAAGCTTAGTGTAATAACAAACGCTGATTCATCTGTGCTGCAAGTCCCATGCTGCTGCTCATTATGGTTCTTACATCTTATGAATGGATGAGCTTTTATGTGGTGGGCAGGCCAAGGTTTTGTGTTACTATATTAAAGGTCGTCTTACATGTAGGCAATATGTTGATGAATTGAGAGAGTCCATTTAAAATTACTGCTTATTTGTGACGGCTCCAGTTTTAAAAGGGTACAGCAATCAAGTTGTGCGATAACAGGTTATCTGATTCTGGCCCCAAGAGTAAATAGAACAAAAGGTTCCGGGCTAAAGGCAGTGATCATTACTTCTAATTACTTTTTACAGACTAATTGCAGTAATCCATGTTTCATTATGTTTTGATGTTGTGTAACCGCTATTGTAGCTGAGTTAACATATCCTACTGTAAAGTCTCAAATTTAAAATGGAGGGGGACTTTGAGGGGGGGACTTCCAGTGTTGTGGTGGTTTTTCTGTCTGTCTGCAAGTTTTACAAAAGATGTTGGTATGTTTTTCATGAATGGCAAGGCTAGCCTCCACCAAGGCCAAATTCTCATTTTTTATTGTCCATTTTTCAGTGTCAGCTACATACAGTGGATCAAAAATGTGAACTATGTAATTATCCTTGGTCTAGGTAATATATTTCTATTTCAGATACACAGAATAATATATCACATTAACTCGTGGAGCCCACAGTAGTACAGTTTTCCTAAACGCTGACCGGTCCTCTTAAATTTGGTCCATAGACACTGACTAAAAACACTGCTGGCTGGTCAATGCTGTGATTTATCTGCCAGTTAATTTGGGAGCTGAGTGCCGCAGTGAACTTTGCAGTTGATTAAGGCGACTGTCTACTTTTGTGACCGACCCTTCAGTGGCTGCAGCTACAGGTTCACACATCTCTGTGACATTTCCTTTGTAACCCTCGTCACTAGCCACACTAGCAGCTAATGAGCTTCCGCTGGCCACTGCAGTGACGTATGTATGGCAGAGATATTCATCAAAACGACTTAGGCATGACCTCAGTGTTAAGAAGTTAAAAAGCTGTATGACTTCTGTATTACGGTACATACATCTTCCTGTTCAGTTGTAAACAGCAGACGGTGAGGAGTTGTGTCGGCTACACACTTTGCTGTTTGTTGGTAATAATGCTTTGTTCTTGTCTAAATCTGTATTGGCTTAGTAAAGTTTGTTTTTTAGCACATATTTAGTGGAATATTAAAATTAAGAAATAAAGATCCGTCCGTTGTTAATTGGCATTAACAAAAAGAAACTGCAGAGACTCTGGTGCGCCTCCCCCTCCTCCTGACCTCACTCAACATCACCATACAGCTTGCTTGATTTAAACACACTACACGGACAACAGCCTACTAACCGTTGATGTGAGCAGTCTTTGTAGGCTTTTGCATCTCTTATTGCTTTTAATGCACTAATAGGATCAGAGCAGTTTCCAGCTGAGGCAGCATCTTGTACAGTGGAGTGCATTTTGTCCATGCAGCAATAAACTACTGCAGTTTACCAGCTGTGCAAGTTTTCCACTTTTTCAAGAAGACTAGCACAAACGTGAGAATCATGTTGGATTGCTTTTTACAAGATAACATGGCTGCAGTTATTTTATTGATTAGGGCTTTTTTTTCTTTCAAATTATATTTATGTCACAGTATTCAATATAACACCCCCTGCTTTATTTAGTTGAACTTGCTGGTCTTAGCTTTGTTTGGGTTGCACAGTCCGGATTTAGACTACACTACTACCTGCCAACAGCTTACACTAAATCCCAAGTTGAACCCTCTGTTACCTTTTTGATTACACCAGCTAACAAGCCTTACACTACTCTGTACAGACGGTAGTCACCTAAGGACATTTGACTTTTAGCCAGTACATGATAAATGATAATTATGTTTTTTTATCTAAATAACCATATATCTAACTTTTCACTAATAATAGACCAAATTATGACCTCTGTGTTGGATTAAAATGGTTTTATTTTTATTTTTCCTACTTATACATACAAAGTTGGTAAAAGTTGTAAACAAGAAGCTCATGGCAGTGCTGGAGCCACAGAAGCGACTCTAGATTAGGTGCAGTATCCATTTTTATATACAGTCTCCTGTAAAAAAGACACATCCAAGTATACTGACTGATACTAGTATATGAAGAACCTCTTTGCCATTAGTTATGTAAATGTATTTGTATCAAACCACATTACTAGACACCAGTCGTATGGTTTTACTGTATTTTCCTTTCTTCACTATTTTATGAGATAAATTAGACTTGTGAATCTTTTGTATATTATAGCTTTAAAATTATTTATTTTTATTTTGTCAAAGAAATATTGATGAACAGATTCGTTACCCCAAATTGCCCTTAGATGGCGCACATCCTTAAAACAACAATATCCCGCTTTATTAAATCTGCTTTAAAACGTAATGTGGCCAAGTTTAGTAATCCCTCCCTGCCGATAGGAGAAAACCTCATGTGTTTAAGCACGTACCCAGTGCAGATAATAACAGTGGAGCGATCTGGGGAATTATTTATGGTGACTTCTAAAAATCTTCCTTCTCAGATGTTCTTTTGACCGTTCCACCATTCAAATTCAAAAATATAGTGGCTTCAGTTTCCCTGTATCTCTCTAAAAAGACGTATATCTGGGCGAATGATTTTGTAATGAATGATCCTTGCCTAAATGTGGTCATTACAGAAAAGGCGAGAGCTATTTTGATGCATAGATATCCTTATCGACTTCCCTGGAAATTAAATGAGATTTGAATTTTTCATGTACCTCCAAATGGCTGGGGCCGTTAATGTCGAGATGTGTGAGCTTTGAGGGAGCCCATGGCATACGCAGTTGAGAACGGCTGAGCAGGGCAATAAGTCTCTGTCATAGTCATACAAATAATGTATTTTTATAATGCCTGATTCATTATGTAGTTTTTTTTTGTTTGTTTTTTTTTTTTTTTTAATTAGTTATTAATGAGGAATGTATTTTGATTGTTGTCAAGCAAAGGCACACAATCAGTTTCAGGTCTGGTGTTAGGTCTTCAGTCTTAAAATTTTATAAAATGTACAAACACTACTGTGTGTCATAATCACTCATTTGGACATGTTTTATTAAATTACTTGTAAACGTTGGCCTTAGTTGGAAATACCTGTCTGTATTCCTTCAACATACTCATAGTGGTATTGTATCTTTTGCCATTTTGGATCAATTGTGCTGTGCTTGTACTTTGCCCGCAAGATGTTTCATTCATCAGTTGGCAATATAATTAAAGTATTCAGTGAGATTGTTTGGATTCAACAACCCGAGGGCGTTTTCCCTTAACAAGGCTAAATTTTTGGGTCCTGAATTAGTTGGCACGTGTTCCAGCCAATGTCCTAATGTAAATATTTCCTTTTAACATCGTGTTACCTAGAGATAATCTAAATGATCTTGTAATGACAGTTGTATTATCATCTTATTATTTCAGGTCTAATTGCATAAGTCAAGATATTGGAAATTGAATATTGGGAATATGTATGAACACACATACATTTGACAAATGAAACCTACAAATTATTAGGTGTTGATGACTTTTAGCCATTAAATCGAAATGACTATTAGCTCAACAGATATTGGTTTGTGAAGGATGTACTCTCTTTTAACTGCAGTAGTTTGAACAATCTGCTCAGTATGACCTATAGTAACGTCCTGTTTTTATCTACAATTAGTCACAGGGAAATTGTGAAACTGTCCTGCCAAGTGACAATCTGGTGCTATTGTGTTGTGGCGACAGGTCCAATCACTATTTAAAAATGCATATCATTTATCTTCCTGCCTGTATAGGGTCTTAATCAATCTAAAACAGTAAGGCTCTTTTATAGACATTGTTAAAGTCGGAGGAATTTGTCTTTACGTGACCATCCTAGTCATAGCAGTGTTCTACAGCCGACTCATCCCAGTCTGATGACACACTTTTCTCATCCCGAGGGTGTAAAGCTGGGAACGGAGAGCAGTAGAAATGTAGAGTTACTTTTGTGATTTGCCCTTAAGTTGACTTGTCATTTCTGCCTGTGGGTTTATATCTCTCGGGAACCAGCATACCTCCTCAAAAGACACAAAAAAAACACTGAAGTGATGAGGAGTGGATTGAAGGAAAAGCAGGCGCACACAGAGAATGACACACAAATAAGTGTGCCTTTGAAGAAAACATCAGGCTTCATGGCACTCTCGTCTCTATCCTCACTGAGGGCCCATCTGAGAAGATGAAAGACCGAACCTCTTTGAGGTGGCACCCCAGCATTATCCCTGCATCCTGCATCAGGTAATTGAAAGACCTGTGGTAGGGGGGCTCTGAGAAAAGGGGCAGTGGGGTTTCTGAGCTGAGTCAGCCTTGTGAGATTTAAACTTGGACATTAAATAATAATTGAGGTGGAGGCTTTTAGGGTAGACGGGGTATAGGACAAAGGACAGGTACAGGTGAGGTAAAAACATATTTTTGTTGTTGTAGTTTTGTTTTGTTTTTTCAACAGAAACAATTTTTAGTCCTAAATTGATTTACTTTTTTTTCACCTGGTCTGAACATAAGGTCTATGAGGAATTGTATTT
Source organism: Neodontobutis hainanensis (assembly GCA_024349245.1). Taxonomy (NCBI): domain Eukaryota; kingdom Metazoa; phylum Chordata; class Actinopteri; order Gobiiformes; family Odontobutidae; genus Neodontobutis; species Neodontobutis hainanensis. Next base: position 472,661 of record JALDNG010000133.1, read on the forward strand.
TGTAATGTTACCATAACCTTTCGCTGCAGCTTGATTCTCGTGAGATTTGTGAGTTTACAAACTTGCTAAAATCCATCTTGACCTGCGCCAAGCAAAGTATTCACAGTCTGAACCCTGGCTTTACCGACTTGTTGTGTCCAATGATGTGGCAGTGCCTGACAGATCTGGGCTTGTTTAAAGTTTGATGATGTAGCAAGCGTTTCACTGTTATGAACGTCGACAACATGGCACTGTTTTGATTGGATAAAAGTGTGGTTGGTAAATCCAATCAGCTCCAGATTTTCATTGGAAGTACCTGCCCTTTTGCAAACGCTTTCAACGGGAGCCCTCCAGGTGGTACTGTGGAAAAGACTATCTGACAATCAGGTTAATGTCACCACACACTGTCAACAAAAACTACATATTCCATCTTTGATACATACTACAAATACCTTTAAAATAGAAGATTAGGTTGTTCATGTAATTATCATTATATTATTTATGCAGCACATCACAACGCCTTACAGTATATAGCTCCAGGTCACATGTAATAACGTTTCATTTTGTCAATGGTCCTATTAGCACATTACATTTGGCAAAGACAAAGGAAAATCATGTCAGTAAATCATAGACTGGTAACATTGTACAGTATACTGTATATATTTTTATAGATATGAGAATGAAGGCTGACACTACCTACATACTTCTGAGTTAAAGTTTACTAGAACTCTAATGTCTAACCAAGAGACCACCAATAACGCTCGGCCCAACTGTCAATAGTCATTTTTTTTAAATTCATGGGCAGTTAGCATTTTTGAACAGCATCAACACCAAACATAAAATACATCTCATGTATTTGTGTATATTTTGTCTCAATACAAATACTCTGTCATGTTAGTGCCTCTGTTAGTGCCACAGTGCCTCTGTGACAGTGATGTTTGTGTGTATGAGACTAAGCCATAACTCAATGCATTTAATGGACATCTTTTTTTTTTTTTTTTTTTTGGACTAATATGGTAAACTGACCTTATATAGCAAATAAATTTCAACTGTATGTCATTTTGAATTTTTAAACTTCAAACAAATTTAGATATATTGTGGATGATGGTGAATGTAGATTGTATAAAATCTTGAAGTAGTTACGGATTTGCAGCTGTAGAATTAAAATGCAATTCATCTCTGTGCATCCTGGTGGCAGCATGTTGTTCATAAACATCACCTACAAGCCTCTTGTCATTCTGGCCTGAGCAGATGTGATTGTTGCTGAGATAAATTTAAAATAACTTTTCACTAAATTCAGCAAAAAGCATTCACAAAAGCCCTCCGATTTGGGAAAAGCCCATTTTGAACATTCTTCTAAATGCTTTAACTCCTCTACATAAAGTCCTTTCTTGCTCTGTTGCTGCCTGTGCTTTGCAGCAGATGAAACAGAACATGATGTGTCATTATGAGGCTCCTCCCTCTCTTTGACTGCTGGTGTGCCTGCTCCCTCCCTCTTGTGTGGAGAGCTCAGTGGCGAGCGTTAATCCCAGATTGCGCTGCCCTGCCGTCTGCATCCCGTTGTTGCTGGGAGGGCATGGCACCACTCCAGGACCCCTACGCTCAGACAGGAGAGCATTGAACGAATGACACTCACACTGAACAGAGGCAGCCACGGAGAGCAGGAGGAAAAGAAAGAGGTACAGTTGAGTTCTTTTACCAGCAGCAGCTTCCACAACCACTTCACTCACTGCTATTAAGTTTCAGTGAGTAAAGAAAAAAAAAAGAAAAGACAAACACAAGAAAGATAATCTGCGTAACTGTGAATGAAGACCAAAGCTCAGTCACGCTCTGGGTTTTGGCGCATCACAACCTTTCTTCTTGGTGTTGCGTCTTCCCCACTGCTTAAGACGGATTAAAGTTTTTTTTTTTTTTTGTTTTTTTTTTTTTGATCTGCTGTTGGCACGTCTGGATCTCTGTCTGAGTCTTTGACATGGAGTCTCCCACCAAAGAGATCGAAGAGTTTGAAAGCACCGCCTTGAAGTACCTCCAGCCAGAACAGATAGAGAAAATTTGGCTGAGGCTGCGTGGATTGTGAGTATCTCCACTTTTATTGTTTTCAACAAGTGTTCATGTGAGTCTACATGTCTGCCAGTTCATAAGCAGCATGTGTGTTTTAACCTGTTTCATCTAATTTATCTGCCATAACTGGTAAAATATACCTTCAGTTTATTATACAATTCAACATACAATCAAGAAGAAATAAAGCCAGGCCTTTTTATTTTTTCACCTCTAGTTTATATTCTGCCAGTGTTGTTGCATTGTGAGTGCGTGGGAGAGCTGGGATGATTGACAAAGATACAGCATAAATATTAAAAACCGCAACAGTTTTCATTTTCACAAAGTCAACAGAGCAGGTTAAAGATACTCATTTAAACAGGTTTCCTTTACTCATTTATTCAAATATCTCATTCATTGCCCGATGTATTGTCTCTCCTCATAAAACCATTTCCTGAATCTCCTGTTTCTCACTTTATGTTGGAAAGATACTTTGAAACTCCTGTTTATTGGCTTCTCACATCCATCCACCAACCAATCAACACCTCCACGACCTCTCACCCTAGAAACGCTGCCCACCACTTGGTACAGAGGCTAAAATGAGAATTATCTAGTGTTCATTTTCAGCTCACGTCATTTCTTCTCTGCGGGGAGGCAAGAGAGAGGTGTTGTTAAAAAAAAAAAAAGAGAAAATCATTACTGCTGAATGAAATGCCTTTTTTTTGTTTGATTGACTGCTCTTTTCATGCCTTGCTTTGAATTATTTTGGTCTTTTCACTGTGTTGCCATTGTTGTTTGTTTGTCTTTTTCTGCTTCGCCAGCACAATCCTCTGCCACAGTTAGTTTCCTTCATTGTCTGTTCCATTTGGTGACCATCATAAACAGACTATCACAGGCATCTGTCTTTTGGGATATGTGACAGCTACTCAGTGACTCAGAGGGGAGGCCAGGCCTTTATTTACTGTTTTTTTTTTTCATCAGTGCTATGCTACAGTCTGCTGGGTGGCTCTAAGGGCTCCTGTTGCGTGTCAGAGATCACATTAGCCTTTAATCTCACAAAGAGCTTCTGTCTGAAGAGTAGGAGCTCCAACTGACAGGCGTACCCTGCAGATGTTGGTGCTACACGCAGTGCAGTGGGCTGTTTAATGGGAGGAATTGACAGCCTGTAGTTTATGTATGGGGGAAAGGTTGTGCATGTGCGCAACTGCATGATCAAGATTGGATGTGTGGTTGAGCGTGTTGGTGACATTTACTGTATGCACAGGCAGCTTATCCGTGGAGATTTGTTTGGCAGCTGTATGACTGGTGTGTGTGTGTGTGTGTGTGTGTGTGTGTGTGTGTGTGTGTGTGTGTGTGGATGGCTATCACAACAGCCTGTCTTACCCAGTGTACACCAATCATCCATGGATAGCTCCAGAGCGCAGTTCCCCTGCCTCAACCTTCAATGACGCAGTCAAAGCCCACTGACAGCAACTGATCAAGGCACCACCAGTGCGTGTTGATTTATCACTTCCCTTTAACAAATGGCCCTGTATGTTTTTGCAATGGTGAATGGGTATCTATAGATTTACATTAATAAATGAGATCATACGATGGACCAACCTTAGCGTGACCTACTTATGAATGGAAATCAATGAATTATTTAATCACTTGGTCAACAGTTTATCACTTAGATCTCCCACAGGTAAATGTAGATGTGGTCCAAGGAAGATCAGTTGACCTCTTCATCACACTCTGTGAGATGTGCTGCTCAATAATATCAACATGTTCTGTAAAACTGAAAACAAATCAGTCATGTGAATAAAGATGACACACTCCACAAACCTAGGATTTCCTGGGACAAATATTGAATATTGTGCACCAAAATGAGTAGCCTTGCAGTCCCAAGTCTTACATGTATTCTCTACACTTTGTCTCTATGCTTTAGACTTAATTAAATCAATCCTGCGCTGTGTGGCTTGCCATAAGATTAATAATACAAACACAAGTTTGTTGGAGACATTAAACTCTGCAAGCCAAACACCTGCTTGTAATGCATTCTCTTCAATTTAATTGTAATCTTGTGATGGATCCTAAATGAAGTTTGGGGTCAAAAGGTCACTAATAATGTTGGAGCTTTTAACTGTTGCTTTTTGCAACGTCTAACTTACTTAGCTTGCATTTTACACTGAGGTCTGTGAGAGATTGATACAGGCTGAGGACCAAATCAAGCTAAGTGCTGTGAGCTGTGCCTGACTGGAATTTAAATTAACTTCTGTATAGTATAGTAACAGCAGGTCCATCTTCCCTCCACTTTGCTTTCATGAGTCCTTTAAGTGTGTGACTATGTCGAGGACTGCAGCTTTTAGAGCCACACTGCAATCTCCTGGTGGAGGTGTGGGAGTATTTTAGGCCAAATGTTAGGCTAAGTGATAGTGGGTGTGTTTGAATGTGACTGTGTAGGTGACTACTATGTAAATGTGTTTTGTAGTAAAAGTGCTTGAGCTTTTTGCTGCTTGTGTATTCATCTGCATTTTTTATCCACACACAATTGAGTGCATTTCATTACGCCTCTATTAAATCCTTCATCTGCATTAGTAGTTGCAAAGTTTCATTTTTTTTTCCCCTCACTGTGACTTTGTTAACTTATCCTTAAAACCATCACGTATCAAAGTGTTTAGACTTTTTTTCTTTCTTATGTATTTGCTAACAAACTAAATTATGTAAATAATTTGTCCAGTCAGTGCAAGTACCAAAGTCAATTTGTGAAAAAGATTTATGAAGTATTTTACTTTACTTTTACTCACTTTGTAGCACTAGTGGGAGTCAAGAGCTACTGAAGACCTTACATAAAGTGCCATTAAATGTATGATGTACAAACTGCATTCATTAACCCGCCGCAATTATGGCTCACTTTTGACCTGTCACTTAGCTTTGTCTGGAAGTGACCCTTGATAATTAACGTTTAAACACTTGTGATATTACAGCTCACATTAATGCTATTTGGATGCTTCCATTATTATCTATCTTAGTGACAAATATTCAACCATATTCATTGGACAGAACAAGAATAAAACCATTGACAATAGTGCGCGGGCATGTTTACACGTGCCTATTCCAGTATAATCCTGCCCAAAGAAATTTGCACTGTTATCAGATAAGCAGGACTGTGCAGGAAATGTGCTGCAGGATTATTTTTCAAGCCTCATACAGACAAGAGACAAGCACAAATCATTTACACTAAGTTATATCAAATCTGTGAATAGAGATTTATCAGAAAATGACACATAATGCATCTTGAGTTTATCTGATGGCTTGAGAAAACATTTGCCATAGATGCATCTAGGATTACTTGCAGAGTTTGCAGTAATAGTGACATATCTTGCACAGTTATACATGATTTGAATAAACTCTTCCAGTGCTTAAAGTATTAACTTTACTGCTATAATAACCCAGCACTGTAGTACAATGTCATAATTAACGTTTGTGCTCAGCCTTTTTCTTATTCAGACTTTGTGTGGGACAAACAAAATGGCTTCCAGGATTTGTGATACTGACATTTGATTGCATTAGACTGCCTTTTTAATGCCTCGCTGTATTTGCGTTTGTTCTCTCTGGCAGGCGGAAGTACAAGAAGACGTCCCAGAGGTAAGAATTTCTGGTGGGACTCTGGACATCGTACATTGTTTTTTATGTTCATTCACTCTTTTTCTTTTCCAAATCTTCATAAAACTTCCCTTTTCTTGGGTTTCATTTTAAGCTTTTTGTATTTTTGCTGTGAATGTGTAATTTTCATAATAAAAGTTGGTATTTGCCCTGACCGTAGCCACTATTGCCCCTGCACTTAGACCCTCCTCCTTTCTTCATGTTTCACTCGTGTTGATTCTCATGTCAAATCAGCACCATTACTGTGTAATTGGTGCCCTCTTGAAAAGAAGTAATGGGGACAATAGACAATTTAAAGAAAGCTTGACAAATAGCTCTAGTCCCATGTTATCTCTGTCATTATATGAATTGTTCATTTGTTTAGTTCTCTCCCAGATGCTCAAGGGAAATCAGGCATTCTATTATCTGGAACCTAAATGCATTTATTACCAAGCAGGCATTAATTAATGCTTGGTGTAATGTAATCTAAAATATCATCTGTTAGAGACCTTTCAGTTTGTGAACTTCATTATTTTTAATCTAGTAGTATCTGTGATGACGTGGGAATCAAATTATTCAGGTGTATGTAGGTAATGAACACTTGATCCATTGTATCTACCTCAAGTACAATGTAACACACTGTGTAACATGTACTACATAGTGCATACCCTAACCATAACCCTACCTACAGTAAGTTACACATTATTCTATTAAGTATGCACTATGTAGTTACATGTTATTACAGTGTGTTTTTGTACTTAATGAGGTAGATACAATGAATCAAGTGTAAAATAAAGTGTGACCAAACAAAATTATTCAGGCTTGCACAAAACAAATCCTCATTTAATCCCTGATTTGGAAATGTGCTTTAATATGTTCATTCATCGTGTAACTCTAGTTAGGATTCCTGCCAAAAGGGGAAGCATGTTGTATCATCTTTCACTGCAGTATAGAAAAATATATTTCAGTGATTACATTTTTAGAGAGAGAGAATTGTACGCTAATTATAAGACAATAAAAAAATCTTATAAGTACGTAAATATTATAATTAGCCAAGCAAAAAATTGCAATGTGCTTTACTTTTATGATAATCACAAAACTAAACAAAACATAAATGCAAGCAAGAATCTGTTTAGCTACCTTCACAACAGTTTGCAAGACTACAATGAGTCAAAGGAGAGCTTATTATTGTTTGTGTTTGACAGACTATATGCTAAAAATAAAAATAAAATGCATTAATGTGGATGAGGCCTGTGCCTTATTAAAATGCACTTTTATCGTTTTTAAAACACTGTAATAGCTGGAGATCGCTGTAATATTGTTTTTGCCCTACAAAGTATTTAAAAATAAGAATTGAATCAACAACTAGTCTGTGTTACACGCTGGAAAACGGTGTTAAAAGAGGGAATAGGAAATTATTTTGTTTGATCAAATTAGCCTGAAAACAAAAATATCCAGTCATGACTTTGTTCAAAATCAGCTTCATGGCATTTTCCTCTGAACTGTGAGATTGCTGCACAATAATTGAACGAAACTGTCCTCGCGCTAAATACCAGCGTGTGGTGGTAGGGAGCACTATATGGAGCTTGCTACTGGAGCCCCTCTCTCTTTCCCCTGCTCTCTCTGGCTCTGTGTCGTCCGCTGCCGCTGGGTGGGTGCATTTCTGCGTGGAGCGGCCCGCTGATTGACAGCTCCATATGTGTCTGTGTAATTACGGCCGGGCTAATTGGCAGAGAGGAGCACCGGGACATTGTCATTACTGACACACCAGGACAGCCCCTCGCACTTGCAGATGGAAGGAGAGATAGCCCTGCTCACGGAGGGTTTATGGAGTCATCTTTTGAGAAAAAAAAAAAAAAAGGATATCTCTATTGTGTAGGCCTCATTTTTGTGTTTGTGCGTTATGTGGGCTCAGGGGCTGTTCTGATTTTTTAATCACGTGACTCTTGTGCTCTGTAATTAGCCGCCTTCCACAAAATATTTTCTTACAAAAAACCCCATTGATCACTTAAGTACAAACCCTCCGTAATTACTCTCACGAATCAACAAGTGGTACTTTTCTCACTGACAAGACAGCTAAATGGACCAAGTTATTACCTAACTCCTTAAATATACAGCAGCCACACCTTTCTGAAGGACAGTTAAAAGGTTTAAGTGTTCTGCCATCTGATGCAGGCAAGCCTCCAGCCGTGAATGGCCTCAGGTAGTGTTTGTTGTTGCCATATAAAATGCGTAAGTCCGCGTGAGAGTTTTGTCTCCTGCGTCTCTCCCAGAGCTTGTTTGTTGAGATTGCAGTCAGTGGATGCAGGATTCAGTTTGTGTTTTCGTAGCAGCAGTGACTCACTCTGCTCTAACTTCTACACTCCTGTTGCTGCGTAACACTCACTTTATGTTTTATTCAACAGCCTCTGCTGTTTCCAGTTGTTTGTGTGCTTACTGCTCTGCATTTTAGTCTCTATAGCTGAGCAGACAGTTTGTGTTTTTAGAAGTTTTCTGTGTTGCTGTATTGTAAAAGCTCTTGTGAAAAGTCAAAAGTGAACATTTTATATTGAAGAAGCAATGAACAAACTCTTATTCTTTTGAATTTGAGTGTCTTCCCTATTTGCACTCAACATGACTTTTTAATCTGTAAAACGTATGTAATCCTTTTTTATATTCTGAATAATAATAATAAAAATAAGAATAAGAATAATAGGCACTTTAACATAAGTAAGAGGATGACTGGACTGTTTAGGTGCATCATCTGGAAAAAAAAACATGGTAGCACTAAATTCCTGCATGAACATTTAGCAAAGTCAACTATGATAGTGTTGACTTTGTGGATATTTAATCAACTGGTGTCATTATTGTTGGACAGGACAGTCATTCCAGTCAGCAAAGGAAGATTTGCATAAAGATACCAGCAGACGGAGCAGTGAATGGAGCACTTGAGCACATTGACTCAGGGGAGAAAGCACGAGAGAAACAGAGAGGAGGACAGAAAATTGAACAGTTTGGTTAATGTCAGTAATCAGGGCACAGATCTTCCAGGCATTGGCTGCCTATCAAGAACAGCCCATTAGACGGGCCATTATCAGAGCCACTCTGTCTCGCTTTTTGTGTTTCTGGGCCATTTGACAGTCATCACAGCTACTGGACTATTGAGTTTCATTTGAAGCAACAATGCAATACTTTTTATTGGTTTCACATTTGGATTAAATAATAATTAAAACAGGTTCTTGCAAAACCAGTTTCTTTTTTATGGTCAAAGAAAAAGTGCAATAATGATACTGTGCTCAATATTAGATTAAAAACAAGGATGGGACAGCTTTTAACTTTAATTCAACCGCTTTATCTGGACGTGAACCAAATCTCATTTAGTGAATGTAGTGGTGTAATGGGCTTGTCCATGGGCCATGCCCTTCCACCGAGAGTCAGGAAAACTGGTGCAAATTTGTGTGGCTCAACAAACTCTAAACAAAAGGATTAAGAAAAATGTATGTTTAATAACATATTCTTTACTTTTTTCTTCATGTATTTTTTACAATATATATGTTGTTTCTTTCTACTTTGGTTTACAGCACAGATAGACCACTCTTTATGTCTCTTTATGCCTCTTGTCTGTTATATCTGACCCTCTAGTCCTTTCACCCATCCCCTCCTCTCTTTTACTACCTGATGATTAGTGGGGTAATTGCCTGGTTCAAACCAATCACCAAGCTCTGGCTAATTACATTCCTCTCAACCCATCTGAACAGTTTTTATCCCTTTCTCTTATCGCCTGTGTTAGCATAAGCAGCAGGCCAGTTTCCACACAGGTGCTACAAGATGCTGTATAATGCTTACACATGGTTACTGCAGGAAACATGTTAAATTTGACGATTTCCATTATCCGTCAACGGCTACACACAATGAGGCCACTTTTGATTGTTTTTAAAGTGACATTGTAAGTGGCACAAGTTTGGCTTTTGTTCCTCGATAAAGAGCTTCTGATAAGAGAGAGCTTCTGCACTGATTATTTTTCTTTCTTTGCCTTTACCTCAGAAATGCATTATTCATGTAAGTGTATCACTTTTGTGGAGATTGATTACCCGACCAAAATGATTGGCTTTTATCGTAAGTTGAGGCTACAGCAGGGATGGAGAGGTAATGTCCCAGGCTTTAATAGTTCAAACAGCTTCACACTGCATATTAATACAGATTTATGCTGCAGATTGTGGCTATAATCTGGTTGCCTTTTTATAGCCTTCATCTCCAGTGCCTGACCAAAGCGTATTAACCAAGTTATAGGCAAGTAGAAGGTACCAATGTGGAATTAAAGCTTTTGTTGTTTCCCTTATTTGTTTGGAAGCTCTTTGAAAGATTATTTGAACACATCTTATTCACAGTGTGAAATGTACACAGTGTTTTATATTCTGTTCATGTTTATCTATCTTCAGTGCCCAGCAACAATGTGTGAGCTCCATTTTCATTCAGCTATCTATCACCTCACCTCATTCATCTCAAGCAGTCACTTTAGTGGTTTCACCCAAATAGTGTATTCATTCAGATACCTTCAGTGGCCCACAGCCAGTGTACATGGACCATGTCATGAAACGGTCTTTTTTTTACGAATATATCAGTCAGACTAAAAAAAACAGGCGTTTATTAAGAGATAAAAATTACCAGTGAAAGCATTTAAATTAAAAAGATCTAAGACTGTGAGATATATATGTTTGCTGCCAAACTAATAATGAAAATGAGAATATTAATAATAACAATGCCATATGCTAAAGATGTATACAAAATCTTCTCTTGGAAAGGTGGATTGTTGATCATTTTGGCCCAAACATCTCAGTTACATTTAGTCATTGAGCAGACGCTTTTATCCAAAGCAACTTTCATTGAGCGTTCATTCACCAGTGTTACAGATGGAACACCACTGGAGGCAAGGTGGGTTAAGTGTCTTGCTCAAGGACACAACAACAGTATCAACAACAGTATGAACTGTGGGGAGAGCGGGAATCAAACTACCAGGACAATTGCTCTACCAATAAAATTTGTTTGTTAAAAAATCTTTATTAGTATCAGTTGGTGGGCTGGTATACCAGACTGTTTATCTTTTTTTTCAAAAGCAGGACAGTCTTCTTCATAGAGAAAACCTTTTCTCTGCGATTTTGCGGGCAGACCAATCACAAGCCGTTTGCAGCCAGGTGTTGTTTGCTGGCCACTTCATGCACAAATAACTCGGCTCACTCAGCGTTTCTATGATTGATTAACATTACGCATGTAAACTTCGCCCTTGAAATTGAACGCAAGCAAAAGGGCACCAGAATAACTTCTTTGTATTAAATAAGAAAAGAGTTGTGACTGGCCAGGCTAATGAGTTGGTGGTGAAGGAAGTAAAAAGCTGATTTTGATGAACTATGAACCTTTTACTGATATGTCTTATCTTCAAAATAGCCCTGTAAATGACTAGGCAGGAATCATGCACAAATAGTACACTTGGTCTAAGGTCAGACACCTGAGGGACCCCACAGTGTAGAAACCCAAAGAGGGTGATAATTGAAGGCTGGACAAGAAATGTCTTGTCAGTAATGCAGTCTATTGAGAACAGAGAAGCAGCTGTTAGACTGAGTTGAATAAAAAAAATTAAAGCCTATTCTCTGCAAAGATATTAATACCGCAATGTTGTTCACTCTTCCTTGATGAAGCCATTTGTAATGTAATAGACATATTCCTGTTGTTGTGCCAGGTAAACAAGTTGATTGAAAGTGCTATTTGAACCTTTTAAATATGCTCTCAGCTGGATGATGTCCAACTTTATAATGGCTAAAGCAGCAAAGCAAGTGAAGCTTAGCATATTGTGTAAACAAATGACACATTTTTGTCACTTGGCAGAGGTTTGCTTATGTGTTTGATGGTATCTGTAATGTAAATATGAAATATCTGTTATATTTTTTGTTTATCTGCAAGGAATGCTGGAGTTGGCAGGAGTAGAGCAGACGAGACTCTGTTTTCTGTCACAGCTTTTCTAACACTCCTCTGGACACGCTGCACTAAACATCCTCTCCAGAAAATAAACATTGGATACAGTAGTCCAGTGTGACACACTGAAAACCATACAGTTCACTACTACATATGTCTACAGTTTATGTGTCAGTAACGTGACAGCCACACACTGAGGAGGTTTTAGTTTTCCTGCCAGAAGAGGTACTCCCATGAAATATAGCAGAAATGTAACAGAACTGTATATTATATTACATTTATTCAACTTTTGAATGAATCTTACACTTTAACATTGAAAGTTATAAGCAGCTTTTTATCACTGTCAGCGACTGTATCATAAGCAGGGCAGTTGCAGAAAGAAGCCACATTTAGGCTGACTTTTTGGGGATAGTCCTTCTTACGTCTCACCTCATCCCTAAAAAGTGCTGTGTACGGCACTGGGCGCGTGTAGTGGTTCTGTCAGTGAAATCAGTGACTTATTAGTACACAGTATAGTTTTGATTTCACATTACTGGTCGAGCCTAAATGAGACACAAGGTTATCTGAGAGCGGATCTTCATATTAATATTATAGAGGGGAGCTTAAAGAAGAGCTTAAAAGAAACTAGTCTTCATGTCATTCATTTGTCATATTGCTTGTAAAAGTGAAAGATCTCATTCAGTCTGTAAGTTAATATGTGGAGTGTGTATTGACTTGAGTGCGGCAATGGGGCGTACATCACATCGTTAGAAATGCCTCTCATCCGCTTCTTGAGTTGTAGACCTCCTCTCCCATTTCAGTAATCTGCAGGAAATAAGTGGCTTTGAGGGCAACTGCAAACACAGACCGGGGACTCCACTGAGCTCCAGCCTCTCATCTCCACCGCTTTTTGTCCTCGCCACAAAGATAATGATGCTTAATTGACTCATAAATGGTATGCTAATTTTTGTAGTCTATAGCTTCAAAGGGAAAACTTTTTAAAAGGTAACAATTTTCCCACATTTAATTCTTCATATTTATTTTTATTAAGTTGGTCTTTGAATGCCAAAAAGCTTGACACTTGCAGTTTAAGATTTTGCCCAATGATGAAATTAAATGATTTACTGGGATGGGGAAAACAATAAACATGGTACTTCTATGCCTTGTATGAAAGTGGTTTGTTTTTTGAAATTTTTTGTTCACAAAAATATCTGACCTTTAAAGTTTTGGTTTGACTGGCTGTATTATAAAAAATGCATCACATCAAGTAAAATAAAGCATTTTTTTTCTTCACCTAGAACAGGAGATATTTTCAAGTGTAATTGGTTCTACTGATTAAACATACAGACCAAACATTTTCTACCCTTATTACTTATTTGGTCCTTGAGTTTTCATGATAAATAGTTTATTTTTACAGGTTTAGTACAAATATTCACTTTCAAAAGAATTAATACAAGCAATATTTTCCCTATAGCGCAATAAGTTTTTTTTCTTATAACATAAACTATTCATTCCTTCCCTGAACATACCTAGAATATTTTCCCATATGTTATGGCTTCATCTCTGTTATATATTAGCTGCAGGCTCCTCTATGTGTGCCATTGTGTATCTGTATTGGCGGAAGTGGCCACTTGCCAAATAAAGTGCACTCTGCTGTCCTTGTTTGTCCAGAGGTTGAAGGACGGACCAGCAATGACCTCACTCTCAGTGCAACCCTTTTCAGTCGTTATTGATTGCTCCGTGAGTTGTGTGTCAAAAACGACAAGGACAGAGACAGCTGTGTCATATCGGGTCGCCTCCCCCTCTCGTCAGTTTCCATTGTCAGTGCTTTTCAGATGGCTTTGATTAGCTCATTAGAGTGGTTTCACTAAACTCCTCTGGTAACACTCACAAAGCCATTCAGCAAATGTTTGTTATGAAGCATGTGTTTCTGTCACATTGCATCTACCACTCATGGTTGGCAATCGCTGTGTATATCAGGATTATAGCTGTAATAATCTCAGATAAACGTGTAGCATCATGCACGATCTAGTATTATGCTGCAGCTTGGGCTTATACCATCAGTGAGATAATCTAACTAAAAGCACTATTTTAGTGTAACGCAGGGCTTTCCTAGCTTCAGGGAGTTTAAGAACACTAAAAAGTAATGTTAGCTTCCTTGTAATCTGCCAATAGGCCTCACATCTCCCTTTCTCTGTGCTTCTGGGAGTCATTTTTCTGCTACACAAGATGAAGCATGTACTATCACTATAGGTGTCAAAGACAGTCGCTTATTACACTTTGAGTAAAAGCAAAATCCTATCCTGTAGCAAACCAACCATATAGACCCTACGGTAGCCCTGCAGGGACATCCTGTCTCTGAACAAACTCAATGGAAATAGGTTAGATGTTTAAAAAAATTGTTTAAAAGAAGTTCATATATGTCCTGAGCCTCCATGCCAGATTATTTTCAATAAACTACATACATGTTATTGTTTATTACATGTATTCGGTTAAGCTGTGCACTATAACATTTTAAACACCGCACCTTTTGGACAATATTGACTAAACTAAAATGTATTTTCATACATTTTTGCCCAAAATTGAAGTGAATATATTTTAGTAGTAGAAAGTGGTAATAGTTCAAATTGCTAAACATGTGGCTAGTCAGGCAGTGGAAGTAATTGACTAATTTGGCAGAATAAATATAGTTGTTTTGTATTTTTCAGCTAAATCTGAAACAGTTTTTGCAGATGTGTAGAGAAGTTGAGTAGACCATTGTTCAGGACATTTCCTGCTTTTAAATAGTAAAAATAATGCACTCACGTGAAAGAGGAGGGTTCTAAAAAAATGTAATGCCTAACATTCAGCACTTAAAAAGGACTAGCTGTCATGAGACCAAATCTTTGGTCGTGTGTGTGTGCTTATTTGTATTTAGTACAGGTTTCTACTACTACTACATTTTTCATCTTGCTTTTGTTGCTGTTTTGCTGAGCAGTGCACATGTGTGCTTGTCAGGTTGGAAATAAAACCCATGTTAAAATCACGAGCCAACTGTAGCGTTTGGCACTGACAACACCTGCTGCTGGCATTCGGTGTAGTGTGAGCTAATCAGTGTTGGAAAACGTTCTCACCATAATGCAGTTGTAAAACCACACTGTTCTTAGATCATTAAGAAGTTTAAGTATTATATCTAATTATAGAATAGGACTGTTATAGTTGTGACTGACTGAGCAGTGTGTTTCACCCAAAATTAAGTGCTTTAAGCTGATATTTTCCCATATTTTAGGCTGAACCCATCAATGAGTGGTAGAAGTAGAAGAATTTGAAAGTACCTGAAAAAGTCAAGAGCCTGAAATGTGTCATATATACAGCTTGTATAAATGTTGCAGGTTTAAGCTTCATGTGTGCAGGTGTTTGTTGTGTGTTTGTGTCTCAGGGCAGACACAATGATCTCTGCTCTGAATGACTCATCTGACATGGGAATTCAACAACCTTTAAAAACCTGGCTTTACCTTATTCGATATTTGTAAGTGAACTACTGACATTCAAGACATAATAATAAACACAGAATGGTAAATTAGTAAATATTTTTAACATGCATGCCTTTCACTGTAACAAACAAAACTTTAATTTGAAACAAGTGCCAATTTTACTATTATCCATATCCCATAGACCTTAGCAACTGAAGCCTTTACTGTCTTTATATTTAGTTTCCACACAATTACTGTAGAACAACAATTCAATACAATACAATTCAATACAGTAAGACATTTCTTACAGTTCTTTTTTTTATAGACTGGATGCACATCTGATTACACTGATGTTGACACGTCATAGAAAAAGCTAATCCAACATTTGACCGGACATTACGGTAATTAAAGTGGGTGTTTAATAGTTTTATGATGTTTGCTTTGTAACAATTGGGTTTAGCACAGTAGTTTTCTGAATAGTATTGACATTTAAATGGGTGCCTTGGTAAGCGAGCATCTTTTGGTGTTTACACTGGACACATACTAGTACAGACTTTTAAGTTGTTAAGTGTCATGCCACTGAACTCTTCACCAGGTTTTAAATTAAATATTTCAAATATATCTGTTGCATTTAATAGCATCACTTCACTCAGTTGTCTCTGCTAATCAAGTACAACAAAGAATAACACACAGTATTATCTGCTGCAGCAGCATTTTTAACTATTTATGCAAACGATAGCTGTGTGTTTTTTTTTTCATTCAGATAACTTCTCTTCCTGCAAACAAACTTTCTGGGTTATGGAAAAAAAAATGAGACAATGGTTTAAGTTTTGTATCTTTCAGTCATTACTATTTCTATTCATATTAGGCATTCTCAAGTAAATTAACTAAATGTAAAATTAAAATGTGGTAAAATTGCACATAGAAAAAACATAACTGGTTTTCTCTGACACTTTTTGGCCCCTACTGTCCCATACAAGCCTGGACACCACTGAACTGACAATTGCCTGTGACACCATAAGTTATCACCAGATCCTAAAGCTTCCTGACAAAAACCTACAATAAATCTCTTCATTATAAGCTCATCATTGTCAAAGTTACACAGTTCCTTATGATTGCCCATTTGACACACATCACTTTCAAGAAAAAAAAACAATTAAAGTAAAAACATGTGGACTCATCTCTAATTCCAAGAGTCTTTATCAATTCTGAGCTCAACTGGTAAGAGAGCTGAGCTTGTATCTCTGGAGGGAGGAGTTCCCCCTGAAACCAAACCTGATGGACCAGACTGTTGTGGTCTTATAGTCGTTGGCAATGAAAGGGAAGTGTGCCAACGACTATGAGACCAGAACAAACTGAGTCCAGATGCTTTAACTTTAACCTTTTTTTTCCCAAATGACCTTGAGGACTGAGAACCTTCACAGAAACTTTCAAGAAATAAAATCTATATATATTTGTACCTTCTGAAATGCATCATTTTAATTAAGGCTGTACAATATCAGGGAAACAGACAACATGAGATAACTATGCTGAATATTGTGATAATGTTAACAGTTATGCTTACATCATTCGTAAATATTTATCTCATAACAATATTCCATAGCCCTAATGGTAAACATATTATTCACATACATTTTAATGATGTTCATGGTATATTATAGTGAGAATACATTTTATTCTAAACTTATATAAAATGGAATAAAGCTTTATTAGTCCTATAGTGCCAAAGCAGCAATGGCAATAGAAAAGTCATAAAAAAGATGCTACAAGATAATAGTGCAAAATGTAGTATAAAAATTATCAATAAAATAAATACTATAAAGTACACATACTATGAGATTGCACACAACAATTGTAGCAAAGCACATACAACTAAAAAACTATGCTTTATTCTGTCAAACTAGTGGCTGTTTGCTAGTTTTCTAAAGTAACTTCCTACTCTTCGAATCCTGTTTCTACACCACACAGGGAACCCGAGGAGCCTGGTGTTATGTGTTATGTTGTTTCTTACCACAGATTTCCTCATGTGAAAGGCAAACCCCTATCAACACTGTCATTCCAGCCTGAAAAAAGACAGACAATAGTACAGTCATTAGGAACTCCATTAGTTTCCTAATCATGCAAGCCTGCTGTATTGTCTATTTTCCAATGAGCTCTCCTCCTTTTTTAACCATTAACTTCATTTGCCTCTATTTGACCCTCCATTTCTGATAATTAACATCATCAGTCATGGACATACAGTGGTAATTGTTCATGATGTTTTAGTTCAAGTTTCAAGTGAATTTGTCGACTTCCAGAGAATCATGTGACGCACAATAATATAGGGAGTGTAATAATAGCATGTTTATCACGTGTTACACTTACCTGGTGTGCGGTCACGAACACTGATTTCAACGAGTTCAGGCCACATGCTTATTTTTACGTTTTCACGACTTTTCCTAATTGTGTTTCTCTTAATGATTAGTCAGCGTCAGAGGGTTTATCTTGGACTTTTTGCTTTGTGCTGTTGTTGTGATGTTCTGTGCGGAGTGACTGTGCATTGTTAAGGCTTTGTTGTCTTTCCCTGAAGAACAAAGGACTCACAATTTACTCTCTAGGATTACTGGAAACCTCGTTTGGATTTGCAAAGGCTTTTGTAGTCTCCAAATTAAAGAACAACATATGCAGCCATTTGCTCATAAACACTTTGACTAATACTGCTTTACTGTCACCTCTATAGTGCTAAATGAAGATTGTGGCATCACATTTGTCAGGTTCACGATGCATTAAAAACAACAATTTATACCAGCACTTTCCTCAGATAGTAGTATATACTTAAACCTGAGCCGGGTTTATTTGTTTTGTATTATTCACCATTTCTTTTAATCAGCGGTTCCCCAGAGCAGAGTTGGAATTCATATGAATAAAAAACATCAAACCTACACAGAAAATGACCAAACTTTGCAAATCCAGAGCAGATTGATGGATCATAAATCTTATCACTTATTGAAATATAAGTGACATAAAAAAGGAATTGAGAAACGCAGCTTTAAATAACATGTCTTATGGAGTCAATGAAGCTATTCACAAGTCACTGTTACTCAAGTCAGATCAATTTGCAACATTAAATCATTTTTGTTATCCCCATGGGGAAATTTACAGCATATTTTGACGTCGATGGGTGAAACTGGAGTACCTGGAGAAAACCCACTCAAGCACAAGGAGGACATGCATACACCACACAGAAAGGCCCCGTCTGGCCCCAGGGTCGAACTCTTTCCTGTGAGGCGACAGTGAGCGCCGCTGAGCCACCAAACATGAGGCTACAAATGAAATGCTTCTTTGGTCGATCATAAACACAGCATTTTGGCTTATGTAGGACTATTTTTACATTTAAAAAAATCTAAGTTTAAGAAAAATGGCCATTATATAGGTACAGTATCAAGCCTCGGACACTTACACTGTTACATTAAAGACAGGAACTGGAACCTGTTTATAATCTGGCATTGTTTTGTGATTGGCTCTTGAGCTTCACACATTTCTTATCATATCTGCAAGACTTCAAGGTCAACATATGTAAAAACTATGTTGACTTATCTCTTCATGCTCCTTGTTTGATTTCATTTTTGTTAAAAAAAAACAAACAAACGAGGGATTAAGTTGTAAAGTGTGCTGCTGCCCTCCTTTAAAACTGTCCTGGGGGAAGCCACAGCGTGACATTATTTATTTCTATTCATAGCGGTGCTGAGTGACTAATGCTTCATTTTAGTGGTGCAAACCCAACTTGACATTAAAGTTGGTGGCTGTCAAAGGTTTAAATGAAGAGTCTTTGCGTGGCGTGTGATTTATGATGCACAATCACATGGCACTTAGAAAAAAACATACAGAGTTAAGCAGGACGATAAAAGCCCATATGGCAGATGAATGTTTCAACCTTTTAAAATGATGACTTGGCTGCTGGTAAATCAAACAGCCACCCTTTACTGTTGCCAAACGGCCCATCGCCTTTCACTGACTCACAGCGTGCAGCTCTGAATCTGTTCAAGATGCCTTTCCTGGTCTTTTATTGCTCTTTTATTCAACTGGTATCATCATGAAGCACATGTATTTTTGATTCGAATTTTGTTTAGCTAGTCTAATTTTGGCCTTCAGTGTGCACAGATGTTTATTTTTGAACATTTAACTGCCTTCACTTTGATGCACTGCCTCAGCATATTATAAAATACCCTCATATAACTATATTGTCTTTATTGACCAAAACTGCAAGGCTTTTATTTTGGTAAAGAGAGAATATTTAAAGTGATAATATTCAGGATTACTTTCTCTGCTCTTCACAGTTGACAATAAAAGGACACCTAGTCCAGCTTAGCCAACTTTAAAGTTCAAATGCATCAAAATGTTATATGCCTTCAATAGGGATGAGCGTTTACTATGGAACACTAAAGACTAGATTGTTTTTATTTTTTTATGAAAACTGAGGTCATTCTCCGAGCAGAACAGCAGATGGGCACCACACTATTTTAAGCACATCGAGGTTTTTTTTTATTTATTTCAAATGATACGGTTGGTAGGGTCCAGAGACAAACTGCACAGAGTTTAGTAAAGGACAGATACTATAAAAACAAGAGAGAGTAAAATATTATGGTAATCATTTTTTATCTTGCCGGTTTTCATCTTGGAACAGGTCTTCTGGGCTAAAGGTTAACACACTAAACCTTAACAGACTTGGTCCCTGATTGTGTAAGATTCTAGGTGCAATGTTCACATATACCTTAATCTTTTATGACTGTGTCAATTGTTCTGGGAGTATATGGACTTATATGGTATACTCATATGGACTTATCTGTTGTATAGCTGATTTGTTGTCTTGTTTGAGCTCATAGTCCAAGAACATACCTGTTTGCCTCACTAAGCTTGTGTCATTCTGAAATAAAGTTGAGATAACCAATTGAACCAAGAATCTGCATTTTGCCTCTTTGGCCTTGCTCCTGCTTTCTCTCCCTCTGATCAGAGTTATGGGCTTGGCCCATCATAGAACTAGTTATTCCAATTTGCTTATTGTCTCAGTGGTGGAAGTCCACAGATAAACTGCCACAGTTGACCAGAAGATAATTGTGCAATGGTTTTATAGAATTACAGACCACTTGTTACTCTTATTCTGAAAAAGCATCAACATGGAACTGACCAAGTGGTAACTCAAGGGATTTGTTTTACCTTACCTTGATAGTGATTCACTTACTCGATTCTTTAGTGAAGAAGTGAATAGCTGTTAAAGACAAACAGCTGAATTAGTTTTCACCTTGACAATCTACAATCAAAGGGCTTGAATCCAGTCTTTTATCTATATCGCTCTTTAGAAGATTTTTTACTATTTCTGGAGCATGTGATTGGCAGACTCTGGCGTGAGTGGGCTGCGTTCATCCAACCACTGATCTTTTTTAAGGTTTCTTCTGTCCTCCGCCATTCTTGTCACATCTGTCATAGCGCTACCTCCCACGGGAGATGCTTTGTTTAGAACAGATATGTGAACTTTCTGAAGGACTTACCGTTATTGTTTTGCGTGCCTACTAGCGTTATGACACTATTTGTAATTTTAATTATAGCCTTCAGCAGCTTTTTGATTGAGGCGGCCGGGTTGCTTTGGCCAAAAAGCTCTCCAGTGGTCATTGTGGGAGTCACAACAATCATAATTTTAACTTAATTTGGACCTTTTGCTCACAGGAACTGAGCAAGTGAGAGGACACAATTTACTGGCTACAACTGAAATTGTGCTTCTATTTCATAATAATTGCAGAGTGAGCTGAAAGAGGCCAAGTGTCTGAGGAAATAGAGGTAGTGATCTGCAAACTGAAAGTCTGGTGATTCAATCCCAGTCTTCTTTTAGTAATATGTCAAAGTGTCCTTGGACACAGAGACACTAGACCCCAGGCTGGTCCTAGTGGGAAGTCTGAAACCACAAATGTGCCGAGGGTAAATGAGGTGAACTGAAGTTTGAGATGAAGATCCAAAGTACTAAAAAGAGAAATTTACAATATAGATGCTTACCTTAATAATTGTGGCAGAAGGTGGCTGTATCATGATTGTGGATCATTGGATGACTTTCAGAAAGCTGTTGGTGACATTAAGGAAGTGGGCTTTATGGAGTAAATACCCAGCAGATGGAGAGAATGACACGGGGAGTGACGGAGGACAACAGTACCTCCACCACACCACACGTAAAAGGCTATTGATGTGAGACCTGCTCCAGCCTCCACAGAAACAGGCTTTGGTTGGCCTTTTTAATGAGGCTGTCCATGTGAGGTCATTTGAGATTTGTACATGTAGGTATTTAAAGTTAGACATCATTTCTACAACTGTTTCTTCATTTGAGGGACAGTTGTAGAAATAAAAAGTGGTGTGACCGTTTTGTTCTTTGGGCTCCATGTTTAAGGAGCGATTGTTTCCAATTCAACAATCCACACGTTTTTCCACCTCCTGCCTGTATCAACTCCCCACTGTCGTGTCGTCTGCAAACTTCACAATCTGACTGTAGCGCATCTGCAACTTTGTCCAATCAGGGTATTTATTTGAATCAGACATAAATCAATAATGAGATAAGAGAACACAGTCCTATTAGTCATAATCAATACTAAACAGCTTTAAAAAAAAAAAAGTCTGTGTTTTGTTAATCAGGGCCCCACTGTAGATTAAACTATATCTCTGATCCCTGCCTTGTGCGATTATCTTGTCATTTCCTAGAACTGCAATATTTTATCAAGTAACTGCTTCTCAGCTGCGGGCACAATCACAGTCTGTCCATACTGTGGGATACGCAGCACTAGGGCTTAACTGAGTCATCATGTTTTTACAGGCCGTGCTCCACTTATCGGTCCAGAACCTGTGTGTTCACTGGGAGCACGCTAATCTCACTTGGTGATTACATTGACCCCAGGCCATTGATTACACACTGTCAAGGCTAGAATGTCATTCGAACACAGGCGGTGGACCAATTTTTGAATCCTGCCAGCGCTCTCATTTTCCTCCACGCATTAGCCCTGCACTGGAAAATAGCCCCCAACCGGTTCTACTGATTTGAAGCACAAATGGGCTTGTTTTGTTATCATTTAGATTCCAATGAGATAGTTTTCCACTGTAAATGCTTTTCTCACAGCGGGCATATGGGGAACAGGAATGTTTTTTGTGATGGAGCAAAAGAAATCAGCGTTACTCCCCTTGGATTTTTTTTTAAGTTCACCTCTCTCAAACAGCTGTAGAGAGGTTTATAAAGTCGCAATGTACTCCACTTGCCTCTCCTTTTAAAATGTTTTGCTCTCTGAGCGGGTCAGCTGGGGCCAAAGATCTAGTAAGAATGGTCGAGTTAAATGCTCTCAACCTGAATTCCATCTTTAATCTCCTCTCAGGGCTCTCTGCTAACCCCCAGGAGGGAAAACAAACAAATCTCCTATCTTCAGATGTAGCCGCAGACAACAGGAGGGCTCACTCTATCAGTGCTGCTTAACATAATAGCAGAGGAATTTATTGTAGATGAAGAGAATGGATTATCTTGCTGATAGTACTTTAGACTTAAAATATTTAACAAGTGTCTATAGTAAACTCACTGCCACACTGCCACGTGCCATAAATGGTGGCGTATCCACATTAACTTACATTGGGCCTTTGAAGCTGCAGAAGTTTGCAAAATAACTTTATGCAGGGTTTGAGGACTAGAAGCATGAAAGTTAGCTTTTGCTATACACAACACAATGTCTGGCGAACCACAGTTATGGTAGACGAGTTAGTTTTTGTCTCTGTGCCATATCAAATCGCCCAAGATAAAAACCAATATAAATTTTTACAACAGGTCATAAAACAGGCATGAAAAACAGCAGCATTCCTGTGGATTCAAAAAGAAACTTACAGTTTAGAAACAGATTTAAACCAAGGCTGGGTTAGCAAATCAGCTAGTCCTTGAATTGTTGCTATTGTCCAGTGTATCTCTGACTAATCTATTATTATTTTACAAATCTAACTGGTACTTAAAGTGTCATCTATGACTTTGAACTATTCATGGCTAGAGACAAAAAGTAAGCAAATATATTTCAACAGAGGTATGTAATATATTATTACAAATGTAATATAACTTAACTCGCTGGGTCTTTAGTTTGTCTTCAGTCGTACAGTATGTTGCAGAGCAAAGAGTCTGTCCAGGAACAAAACTGTTTATTTGAATGACTGTCAAGGTTTAATAAAGCCTACTCACTTTCCTTGTATTTTACTCTTTTGTCTGGTCTTTACTATTTAAATTCTCTTCTTACTTTCCAAACAAGTCAAGTCTGGGTCATGGCAGGCCATTCATCATCGCTGTATAACACCAAAGCCCTTTTTCCTGGACTAAACTGTCAGTGGATTATTGACTTGTCATATAGGAGCCTCCACATAAAGCTCTGAGGGGTATATGTGAAAGAGCATCAGCTATAGCCCAACAGCCTTGTGTTGTGCAGATTGAAATGGTTTTTAATGAGCATTTAAACTATTTGTCCTTTTAACCAAAGAGAAATAATGACAATGAAAGAATCCATATATTTTTGTTTAGTGTCTTCCCACAAAGTATTCAGTCATAGTTCTGTGCTTTAATATAGTCCTATTTTCTGATGCTTTAGTTGGATCTCTCTGTTGGCCTGTTTCCCGGGGCTTACTTTAGGGCTGACCAATGCCATTAACCCAACTTGTTGCCTTGTTAATGACAGTGTGTGGAACGAGCCAGTTTTAGCTTTCACTGGAGTGTCATTGATTTATTATTGAGCTTGACCTTACAAAAAAATTAAGCACTTTCATCTGTGAGCTTCACTGTTTGATATTCAGAATACAACAGATTTTGCATCCCTATTGATTCTGGCACAAAAGTAATTTCTTTTTTTGAATAATGTCTTCTTTGTGAACAAACAGAAAAGGCTCTTACTACAAAGCCTGTCCGAAAACGTCCCGAGAATAATTTTTTCCTTGAACAAACAAGTGTTATTAGCCATTTATTTTTCTGTTATTGTGAGACAAACAAAAGCTATTGTGACCACGCTTTAACAAATAGTGTATTCCCTACATGAGCAAAAAAAATAACAACACAACAAATTTAGCATTTGACAGTAAATTACAGCCTGAAAAGAGGTTTTGTTGGAGATGCTTGGATGTTTTCTTTTCTGGTGGATTAACGGTGAAGTTCACTGGCACAGCTGTTCTTAATAACCATCATTATTACCAACGAAATCACACATGCAGTGACTCTGGGCTCGCACTTCATCCTCTCATTTCCTTATGATACTTAAAATAACCAGAGGTCGCAGCATGGGAGGCAGCTGATGTTATACTCGAGGAACCTATGCATCAAGGATATACAGATATGTCTTTTTTAAATGCCCTGTAAAGTGAATTCTAATTAGGTGGAGTCGTGACTGTTGCAGCGTTATTGCAGGAAGTGTCTCAGCCAGGCTTGAAGCCCTGTGACGATGGTGATTGCCTACTGTCATTGGAAGATAATGCAAGCCAAGTGCAATGAACAAAAAAACAACAACTCCGATTCCAGTGGAACTTTTGGCTTAAAAAAAAAGGTGTCAAACAAAACACAGATGTTCTTTCTTCACTGACGTTACAGAGTGGCTTAGTTCAGCGCAGCCTGCAGTTACACAATTTAATCTATGGTAGCATCTGAAACCTGCCACCCCCCTGCCTTTTCCCCTGCTCTGCTTAATAATTCAACAACAAGCCTCTGTGGGCATTTACCCTGAAAGGGAGCGCGTGACCTCCAGCTCCGCAGCAGGTGGCATATTGCAGGAGGTCGCAGTGCGTCCAAATTGAGGCAAAGACTTTTCCTGTTGTGCTTTTTCTGGGGTTTTTTTTTGTTGTTGCCAGGAGTTACAGATCATTACAGTGTCGTGTTGTGATTACATTTTTTTTTTGTATTTGCCATATGGTGCACATTTAATTTCAAGTTTGGCTGCAGAAGAGGAATATTGATTTTCTTGTCTACTACTGACCCACTTCTGCTGATAATTTAATAAACTAGAGTCAATTGTGTCAAAAGCTACAGAAGATTTATTGGAGTGAATTTAATTTTAAAGAAGCCACGGTATACAAATGCAGATAAGTCCGAACAGCGTGCATAAGCATCTAAGATGTGATGTTTTGTGTGATTAGACTTCTTGTTCTGCAGAGACAGGTGGAATTAATAACGTTAATGATTTCTTTATTCCAATTAATATATTAATATTAATATCCCATAGAGAGGCACCGTGAGCTGTGTGACTTCTGCCCGGAGCTGACATATGAATTGATATATATATAATTACACCTATGTTTCACCAGCCACTATGTCTCTATGTGAAACACCTGCCAGTCAAGATATTTGGAAACCATATTGTTTCATATTCTCAGTAAAAAAGTACATTAAAGCATCAATTATTCCAGTAAAATGTTATCATTAAGAAATAAGTGTCATCTCAAAATAATGTATGTTAAAACAGAGAGGTTTACTTTATACAATATGTAGACTATATAAATTCTGACTGTGGTCACTGAGTCGTTTTCCTGGTCCTGGTCCCATCTTCTTTTTTAGGGCTCGTCAGTAAATGTCAACTCCAGGTTTACTCAGGCTTTTGGATGATCCTGAGCCACCTGCCATAGAGTTCTGTTGTATTTTCCTTTCTTTTTGTGAAATGTAATTTGATCAAAACTTCCATCCCATGTAAAGAGAGCAGTAAAGCAGTATAATACATAGAAATGAGTTTGTAGCGTTTCAAGATTTGCATGTACAAAAGGACTCTCAGCGTAACTGTACTGCTGCTCACATCAGAGTCTCAATATAGTACGTCCTCTATACGAAAGATGTTGGGTAATTTGCTTGGTTGAGTATCTAGTGAACCAGGTCTGACAGATGGGTCGTTCTTCCCTTTTTACGTTGGCACCCGTAAAAAAAAAAACTGTCTTCCCATTATACATTTTTATGAATTTGATGCTATGTATTGTATTACATAAATGTAGTTCATAGTGTTATGTGACTAAAGGGCATTTGATCGTCATCCTCTTGTGTATTTCACAGTGGATCTGATCTGTCTATGAAGTATATTACAAAAACAAACAGAAGAGGAATAGATGACGTTAAATAATAAAGTATAGTGGCACTGAAAGACAAGGGCAGAAGTATAAATTTGTTCTAAAAATCATGCCAACTAGGTGTAGGTCAAGTAAAGCTATTGTTTTTGCTGATAGCATTGATGATTAAGAAACAGAGGATTTGGTTTTGGCTCAAAACAAATGTTGTCCAGCACGGCGGGAGCCAAGATTAATCCAATATCAGCTGGAATTAATTTGTCATGTCAACAAGATGAGGAAGTAATTGCATTTGTTAATGACGGCTGCATGTCTGTTTTAGATTAAGATGTCTGGTGAAGCAGCTCGAGAGGGGAGAGGCCTCCCTCACCGACCTAAAGAAGAACCTGGAGTATGCCGCAACTGTGCTGGAATCTGTTTACATTGAGGAGACGAGGTAACCATCTTTTTTCCATCTAAATACAAAAATGAATAGTTATTAATGAATGTTGCTGTAGTAAACAACTATTTGGTGCCAGGAGTTTAATGCAAGTCCAAATTCTGAGATACATCCAGGCTTATGGAATTATGTAAAATGTCCATCATCTAGATTCGGCAAGATTAGGGCCTGACCACTCCAGGACAGAGGAGGATGAACTCCCCAGTGCAGAACTCATGTCACATTGTGATTATGATGGCAATAGGAATGCTTTCTCTTGGCCATCGGAACATGTTTGCAGTTCAGAGGGTGGAAACTGACAGGCTTTTCCCCTGATCCCTTGTGCATGTCAACACAGCAGTGTAGCAGCGCAGAATTATGGCGTAAAATTGGATTTGAATGGTGCATCATGATTACATAATAGGTAATATCATTTGACGGACAGCCCTGAGATTTGTTTTGACCTCCTAAAGAGCAGAGCTGTGACGAATGATGCATTTTTTAGCACTTGAGGAACCTGTCTTGTTTCCTTTTTCTCTTTTCTTAGACGTTTGGTGGACACAGAAGATGAGCTCAGCGACATCCAATCAGAGTCAGTGCCGTCGGAAGTGCGGGACTGGCTGGCCTCCACTTTCACTCGGCAGATGGGCCTGATGCTCAGACGAAATGAGGAAAAACCACGATTCCGTAGCATCGTCCACGCCGTTCAGGCTGGGATCTTTGTGGAGAGGTACAAAGTGTAAAAGGATAAAAGATGGATGCCACAGTTATGTTCACTTCTTAAATAATTTAAACAGAATATCTGCTTTTTCTTTGCTCTGATGTTCAGTTGTGTCGGCTGAACCAAGCTACAAACATAAAGGCACAAAGTTTTATCTTGCAAAAAACAAAAACAAAATGCTGATAAACTTCAATATTATGCCTGATTTTGTTCATTTGATTGCTAAACTCATCTGGAGTATGAATGAAGATCTAAAGAAAAGCTATAGTATTATTAAGCTCTACATCAGAAATGCTTCTTATGAACGTTCAGCCTTTGTCCTAGTTTATGTGCACAATGCTTCTCTCGCCTGAGCTGACCATACAGTCGGCCTCAGCTAGCTCCACTGAGACTGCGCTTCATCACTCACAACATAAAACATGCATTCAAATCTGTATAAGCCTCAAACATGAATGCTATAATCTTTCTTAATCTGTTTTCACACAGGGCAGTATTCTGACATTCACAATGAGAGTAGATTAAGAGACACTGTAAAAGCTGCAGTAATGACAACTGACACACATAATTTAACTCCAATAATAAGCTCTAAGCGCAATAAATATTCTGCTGTTTTTCCTTTTGCTGTTACTGCACTCATTTTAAAACAAGCCAAGCAAAGTGTAACCTGAAACAAAAACTAATGACTGTTCTAATCTCACTATTGTTGGGCTTTTTGTGATTAAATTCATTCAAATTCTCCCCCCTCATGTGCGAAAAAAGCCTTAAACAGTTTTAAAAGAAAAAAAACAGATGTTGTAATGTATTTGCCTTTTTGGACTCTCTTCTCTTCTCGTCTTGGTGGAGTGGCTTCCAGGTTGTGAGGTAACCTTTGGTTTTTACACTCTTTTACAAGCTTTTTTCATTTGATGTTTTTATCTTATCTGAACAGAATGTACCGACGCACCTCCAACATGGTGGGACTCAGCTACCCTCCCACTGTCATATCTGTACTTAAGGTATTAACACATACACACATGGCACTGATATCAGGAAAAACGTCTATACCACAAAAAACATAACAAAAAATTGTGAACTCTCTTTTTTAAAACGTTTTTTCCCTTCACAGAATGTTGACAAGTGGTCATTTGATGTCTTCGCACTAAATGAGGCCAGCGGGGATCACGCACTTAAATTCATATTCTACGAGCTGCTCACAAGATATGATCTCATTAGTCGTTTCAAGGTAAGAACATGGTCACAACGGGACCGCTTTTGTGTGATTTGTGTGAAGAAAAATATTAATTCAAGTCTTCCAGAGGCCATTTGTCAAGGTTCGTCAGCTATGGACTCGTTTGACAGCATGTAGAAGACATGTCAAGGACGATGAAGCTGTAATTCAATAAATCATAGTTTACTGTAGTCTGAAGAGGTCCTGTTCTGTATTTTCACAGCATCATTTTGAAGGCACTGTGCACATATTTAATAACTATTCTCTGGAATCTGTGAATGCCATTCTACATTATGTGCTATCTCTTTCGTCAGATCCCCATCTCTGCAGTGGTGTCATTTGTTGAGGCCCTAGAAGTTGGATACAGCAAACATAAAAATCCGTACCACAACCTGATGCACGCTGCTGATGTCACACAGACTGTCCACTACCTGCTGCTCAAGACCGGCATGGTGGTGAGTAGGACGTGAGAGCACTCCCAAGCATTGTTTCACCTCTGACTTAGATGGCTGTGAGTCTGGGAAAAGAAAGGCATTTTGTCAACATGCTTTTCAGAACATCTTTGTTAGAAGCCTAATTGCAGCTTTGTTCAGCATGCCGCTTTTCCAGAAATAGTTTAGAAAAATCAAACTGCCATTCTTCCTTGCAGAGGAAGAAACAGAGATGTGATTAAAATTACCCATGAATCTTAATTACAAAGTCAAATATGAAACATTTTCTTGGAAAGTGCTCTTGTGTTCTGTCATACTTTGTTTCTTCTGTCAATAAAACAGATTTTACTTTTTTTTTTTTCATTTGCTGACCTACAACCTTTAATAGAAATTAGACCTACAACATTTATAATAGTTCATCTTAATTGTGTTGGTCGGTCTGTGATGCATAATGTATTATCACTAATGAGAGCAAGGCAGCATTAGCAGCTGTTACATTTAAGACTTCATGCATGGTTTTATTTAAACAAATGAATTCATTTTGTTACATTATGCTTTTCAACAGCTCACTATTTCACCATAAGCAGTAAACTATCTATGGAGTAGTTCATTCATTCATTTGTACAACAAAGACTTTGTTAAGTGTTTAAATATGTACTTCCTTTTCTCGTGCACATAACCTGAATAATTTTTATACTCTTTAAAGACCTGATGTATCTAATATAATGGATATATCAAAGGTGTATTGTACACAGAAAATAAAGATGCGCTATTACAAAAATCTTAAATTAAGAGTTTAGTTTGAAATTTTAAAGCGATTGCAAGTGAAGCAGCCGCCCCAGATCCCATTGTTTTTCTTTAATCACTTTAATAAGGTGGCTGTGACAGCTGTCGACATGCTGGGTTTGTTCGGCCACTGCCTCGCGGAGTAAACCACATTATGGCTAGTACCACAGGCTCCTGAGGGAGCAGAAAGGCAGCATCTATCATTTCTCTGGCCCTGCAGACTCCATTAAATCAACAGTCAACAGGTCATTCATAACATGAGGAAGTACACGGCAGCCATCTTGCAGCCCCTCTCTCCTTTCACTAATGACTCCCATCCCCCACTGTTGATTAGTCATCAATATCGACTGAGCCTAATCCCCGTCTGTGTCAACTCCGCCACAAATGCACAAATGTGATAATAGAGTAAAGACGTACATAGAGCTATGTCTATAGAAGATCGAATGAGAGGTGACTTAATGCTGCCATGTATTATTGGATACATGACATTGTTGTAATAAGATGCTTGTTGTTATAACGCATCCTTCTAAAGGAGCTTGAACTGTCAAACTGTTTTCTTTTCTTTGGCTTTTAAACATAAACTAAAAAACCCTTTAAAAGTAGAACAGGTAAAAACATTAAAAAATTCTTCTTTTATATTTGGAAACAAACAGAACTTGGCAGCTGAGAGGATTGAGGACTTTTAAAAGTGGCAGTTTCAAATATGCTTCTCAATAGATGATGTCTTGTAGTTCCCTTTTGCTTCCCCTGACCTTTTCTCTATCTTCTCCTCTCCATTTGTTTCCGTTCATCCCTGACGTTAATGTATTCTAATGCCAAATATCTCGCTCCGCATCCTTTATGTCACTTTTCTATTCCACATCTTTACACCAGGCATTCTTCCTTTTCCGTTCACTGCCTTCTCATTTCTCTTCTCTAATTTCTGTCCCATCTTTCGTCTTGTGTTCATTACTTTCCCAGCTTCCTTTCCTGCCTGTCGTTTCCATCTCATTGCCTGCCCATCCTTAACACCTTCACATTTTCATGTAACTACTTCTCCCTCTTACCAACAGCACTGGCTGACCGAGCTGGAGATCTTTGCCATGATTTTTGCAGCTGCCGTGCATGACTACGAGCACACGGGGACCACAAACAACTTCCATATTCAGACAAGGTAATGGTTCATAAAGTCTAAAATGCATGGCTGTGGCTCACCAGATCAATGGCCTTATTTAGAACTGGGCTTTTTTACATCGACTCATGGTCCACAGTGGGGTAATAATGCACTATAACAGAATGTGTGTTGGCATCAACTCTTTTACTGAAAATGCAACATGTTTATTTCAGGGATTCTTCTTCTAGGACTCACAGTTCTCCCTGGAATCCTTTCATAGATCAATTTAAATTTATAATGGGGTTAGCATTTGGTAAAGGAAGCAAAACTAGAGGGATACTTTAAACATTAAGATAAATTACAAGTTCATCCAGTCACATATACAAATTTAATTTTAGTCCAAGATGATACTGACCAAGGCCTTTCTCTATTACTCTATTTAGGAATAACATATGTTATTCATACACCAAATGCAAAGAAACATTTTTTGTGAACTTTATTAGTTCTGAAATCCTACAGCCTTGAGAATGCTTCATGCTTCGTGTTTGATTCAAATTTATGTCATCATTGCTTCAAGTGCTGAGTTTAAAACCTCTAATCAATTATCATTTAATATGTACATTTGCAACCATATTTTATTTAGTTTCTATGTTAACAGCACATACATGTCAGTTACTGTATTTGATTGTTTTAGATTAGCCTTTTATACCAACATTAACAATAAAAGAGATTTATTATTGTTTCTTTGTGTTACTAAATATATTTTTCTTTCTTTTTTGATTATTATCGACAGGTCAGACACAGCCATCTTGTACAATGACCGCTCAGTGTTGGAGAGCCATCATGTGAGCGCTGCCTATCGCCTTCTGCAGGACGATGACGAGATGAACATCCTCTATAACCTCTCCAAGGACGACTGGAGGTCCGAGCACACACAGCGTGTTATTGATAGACACAGGGTCTATTTTTATCACATTTACTCCCAGAATGTGCAGCTTCTGTACAGCAACAACAGTATAAGTCCTTATAGACTAGTCCATTTTCCTCTTTTACATTTCCTGTTAAATGACACTTTGACAGAGATAACCAAGATGTATTATTTATATTGGTTATTTTTTGTTTTTTTTTTTTTTGGTTCTTGGATTTGCTTTTTGTGACAACATTTACATAGATTTGGATACAAAATGTAAAGTTACAGGTAGAGACAAAGACTTTACAGCAACTAATGTGCCTATGAAGCAGTACATGTAAAACCCAGACGCTGGAATCGATAGTATAATGTTATTTTAATGTGCAAAATGATTTATGAACAGCTGCCTAATGTTGTCTGTGATATTTTCCCAGGTTTATGTTGCTATCTTAGGCCTCCTTGTGATGTCACCAGCAGTGGGAGGGTTGCCTAATTTTCTTCCCGGTGTCAGAGGACAGTGTTATTCTGTCTATGAATAATATACAGTCTATAGGTCAGAATCACAAACAGAACACATAAATAGAGTAATATATCATTGAGATTCAGTAAGAGAACAAATATGAAATTAAATAATCCTTTCAAAAGCAAAGGACAAACTTTCCTTTCATTACTCTATACTCTATACAAATCCAAGATGTTGTATTACCTTCAAGGTCTAGCAGCTTGGCACTTAATGGAACAGAAATGTTTTATGATACATTAAAGAAGACAGCTGCAATCCCATTTTTCATGGCCCGGGCTGGAACACGTCAAAGCTTCTATTATAAATAGCGCTCAAAAATGATGTTCATTTACTTGTCTCACCTCTAGAGTTTGACAGAATATACTGTCCGGCACACGTCGCTTAATGTGTGTCTCTCCTCTTTGTGTCTTTGTGCAGAGAGCTGCGGGCTTTAGTGGTGGAAATGGTGTTGGCCACGGACATGTCCTGTCACTTCCAGCAAGTTAAGGCCATGAAGAACTTTCTGCAGCAGCCCGAGGGGTCGGTCACTTTTTCTCTCACTTCACTTTTCTTTTTTGTCCATTAACCCTGGCATCATTGGCTGTTTACTAGCCACCCACTGTTTACAACCCAATTAACCCTGCCCCGGGGCGTGTGGCGGGAAATGCGACGTCCAGCTCGGTTTTATAGAGTGTGGACTGTGTGAAACAAGGTGTTGTTTATTGGAAATAGAAATAGCACTGGAGCGCTGTAATCTGGCCTAATAGTACCAACATTCATGCATTATACAGTACAGATATACAGGCGGGTGTTACTGTGAGCCTCTCAGGCACAAACACAGAATGGTTTATGCTTCTGCGCTGCGAGCCACTGAAAGAGGTATGGCACGCCAACACTAAATTTGGCAGAAGGGGGGGGGGGGGGGGGGGGGGTGGCAGTGCTATATACTTTACTGTACCTGCGCTCGTAAACTGTCGGCTGCTCCAACTGCCTGCAAGGTAAAAATTCACTTTCTAAAAGATTTATAATTCAACACTCGATACATGTGATCATTCCAATCTATAACACAGTGTACGGCTCTTTCCCTTCGTCTACTACTGTATTCCAACAAAGGGAGTTAGTGGCACCAGTAGGAGAAGCAGTGGAGGCGGAAAATTGTAAAATATATGTTCTATAATTGGAAGCGCTACACTGCTGTTCCCTTCGCAGCAGTTCATTTTCTCTAGGTCTTAGTCAAGAACAAGGACATTACATTTATATACGTAGCCTTTCAAACCTTTTACCATACGATAAACTCAAGATTCTCTAAAAAAAAAAACACATATGCAACATAGCACTGTGTGAACCCTGTCCTGTTCTGTGATGCTTTTATACCACATTTATTTCACTTTAACCATTTTACCCTTTTATTGTATGTTTATTATTTGATCACATCTGAAAGGAGATCTAAAAAAAAAAAAAAAAACTACAAAAATCTACCTTTGCTCTGAGTCGACAATAACTCTTAACCATTTTATTCTTTTCCACTTCACTTCTGTAAACTCACAAACCCAATAAACTTCAATTTGACAACCAGTTTACAGACATAACTTTTAATTTGTGGTTGAGATAAAAGTTGTTGGAAAGCCTTTCATGTAATCAGTGCCACTCCAGACAAAGACAATGCATTGTAACATTAAATTCTGCTTCAACAGCGCCGCACCTAACATTTTAATGGGTGCTTAATGAAATAGTCTAATAATGTGGCACTGAAGGTTTATAGCTCCTCATAGAAACCGGTGCTTAGCATAATAAGTAGTAAAACAATGTTGCGATTATATCAGACCTACTCTGCACTTTGTAATAAAACACTGAAGCAGATTTCTGGGCTCGTAGAAACAAGGTCATTTTGTTCCAAATAAGCAACTATACGGGGGCTTTAAGGGTAATTTCCGTGCAATAGCCACACAACTGATTTGCCCCATTCTGAAACAGCACTTTTTACAATGACTTATAGAGCTGCAGTTTGCAAATGAAGTTAAAAATGAGCAATCAATGCCGAGTCATTAGTGCTGATGTGACAGAGAAAGCTTTGACAAACTTCGTGACCTTGTGGGGGTTTTCTTCTGACTGTGATAATGCACAGTGCAGGGCTGTGATCGAAACAGTAGAAGTCAGAAGACTGGTGAGATGGAGATGAATATATTTGAGCATCACCAACATTATGCTGCAGAAAATTCCAAGAGATGTGACTACACTGGTGATGATTGGGCCTGAGTATGACATACACACACACACACACATCTACACACAAGCATGAATGAGAGATTGCAGTCTGCAGGAAGCTGTGGCGCTGAATAGGCTCTAATGTGAGGTAATTCAAAGCAGTGCTCTGCAGACCTGCTTACAGTGCACTTTAACATCCAATCTGCCATAAATGGAACCGAGGGGAACTTGAGCTACTCTTTCTCACCTCTGGTTCACCTTATGATGTGTTTGTGTGAGTGTATACGTATATATGTGTGTGTGTGTGTCTCAGTCCATTAAACATAATATCTGAATTTGGTAAGAGCCCTGACATGGAGAAGGAGATGATGATATGAGAGGATACATATTCCCACTGGCTCCCTGTATTAAACTGTTCAGACATAAAATGAGAGGTTGTTATGTGATGAGAAGTTTTTTTTTTGTCTGCTTGAATGACCAGATAATAAACACTGAATGCTGAATTTGAGATGAATATAATGAATCTTATGCTATGTCAGATTTCAACATAGTATTTTGAGAATAGAAGAAAATCCACAGACCCTAAATACTGCACTGTAATCAGTCTGGTTTCTCTCTGAATAAGCACATCTGTCTGTTAATGTTGCTTTGCAGAAATCTGAGTCAGCATTTCATCTTGTGTTGCACCTAAGTCATCAACTCACCCCCAGGCAGACATTTTTAGTCACACACTTTGTAACACGCGTTGTCTAATTGTCACAAACTGCAAGCATTTGGGTTTGGTGTCCTCCGTCTGCTCCTGTCCTGGTCTGAATGACACAGAATGACACAAATAATCAACTTTGTAAAACATGTTTGATCTTGGAGACAATTAATGAAACTGTTTCAAAAGGGTTTAACCTAAACTTAAGAGCTGTTTTTCCGAAGAGCAGCATTTCTTACTTGAACAAAAACACTTTTCTGAGTTTCTAAGGATAATATGAAAGCTCTGACAAGCAGGAGTCTGACTTTGTACTTATAAAGTAAACTAATTGCTTCCTTCATTTCTTCCAGCATTGACAAACCCAAAGCCCTGTCGCTACTTCTGCACACGGCAGACATCAGCCACCCAGCCAAAAGCTGGGACGTGCACCACCGCTGGACCACGTCCCTCCTGGAGGAGTTCTTCAGACAGGTGAGAAGAAGACATAGTACAAAAGAAACAAAAGTGCTACACAGGTTATTATTTACAATATATTATTTCAATACTGATGCTTGCAGAAAGCTTTTTTTTGCTTATGTTTTGGACAGTTTTCTAAGTCAATAGCCAGACATTATTTAAACTAACGTCTTTACACCAAATCAAAAACACAATAGTATTATTAAATTATGTATTCAGTTTATTTCAATGTGGAAAGCTGCATTTTCATAAGGCGTTTTTCTTTTTGTCTCTTTTAACAAATGGCTGCATTGTATTCTGTCAGAATCAAATGCGGAATATTAGCTCTTTGACAAACCAATGCATTTAGCTATAGATAATAAATTGTGCATTTCTGAACGTCATCAAGTGGGACATTAGTTTTACTGGTGCCACAAAGCTTTCATGTCTTCCATTATTAATCCACATTATTCTCATTATCAGTGCTATTGTTATTGTTGCGGCCCCTTTGTTTCTTGGGTTAGGGTTAGAATTGTCAATAAATAAATAGTTTCTTCTCAGAACATTGCCTCTCCAACTCCACATCTCATCTGTTTGAGACGAATCAGCAGAGAAAATAAAACACATTTCTGGTTCAAAAACACTTGGGGCGGGGGACCAGACCATTTTGTGTGAGCATATGGCGTATGGTGGCGGTGTGAGCGTGTGCAAACATAGTGAGTGGGTGGTTGGTTATGTGTGGAGGCCCAGAGGCAAGAGCGCATTTTAGGACAATGTGAAGTTTGTTATGGTTTTGACTGAAGATGCCACTATTTTATATATTTTCAGGGGGATAAAGAGGCTGAGCTGGGGCTTCCATTTTCCCCACTTTGTGATCGAAAGTCCACGTTGGTGGCCCAGTCTCAGATTGGTAAGTGACTGCTACAGCTTTACTGACCACATAGACGTTTGGTGACTGACAACTATGTTTAAAATCCATTCTTTTGTAGTTTTTGTACACTGCTGAAACAATATTTTCAGGCAGAAAATATTCAGGCAGAAAATATTCATCTACAAACTAGTTCAGACTCAGTTTTGATTAATGTTGAAATTAGGCTTAGTGAAATTGAAAATAGAAGATTTTCTGATAATCCAGGAGTAAATATTTTTCTTTAAGGCTTTATCGACTTCATTGTGGTGCCCACCTTCACTGTGCTGACTGACATGATGGAGCGTATTGTGACACCGCTCATCGACGAGGCCACTCATTCAGGTCTAGCAGGCTTTCGCCGCTCAAGGTGAGCT
Organism: Neodontobutis hainanensis; assembly: GCA_024349245.1. Lineage (NCBI taxonomy): Eukaryota > Metazoa > Chordata > Actinopteri > Gobiiformes > Odontobutidae > Neodontobutis > Neodontobutis hainanensis. The sequence continues at coordinate 509,431 of JALDNG010000133.1, forward strand.
TTTTATTCTTGAAGGCTGTTCACAAATTATGAAAGTTTAGAAATTTCACCAAGTAGTACAACTGTGCAAGGACTGACCAGATGGAAGTGGGTGACTTCATGCAAATCAGAATCCATACTTTTTTTTTTTTTTTTAATCAGAAGGCCTACTGTTTACTACCCTTCATATGTCGCCCCATCAAGCACACCTCTCTATGAGTAAGTGCATACTCAGCGTGATTAAACCTCAGCCTGTCCTCCGCACTAATAGAGGGATGGAGAACAACAGATGAGTCTCCCATGAGTAATCCATTTGTGTGCGTGAAAATGCCTCCACCTTTCGTCAGGCGGAGGCACACACCTTGAAATTGACATTTCAGAGACGCTAGTCAAGTTTGTCTCCCTCCCACTGGTCAGCACTTCATTGGTACTGCATTGACAAACACAATGGCCCCTTCAGATACAAGAGATATGCTTTAATCTTCTTTAGTTAATTTAATATACATTACATTCATTATACTCTGTTTCTATAGGCCTAGATATTTGAATGTGTGTATTAAACAACAGACACTGCACATCAATATCAGCCCCATGTTGAGGACAACCTCAACAGCAGCATCAGCATTACTCAGATGGCCTCCAGTCAAAGCTAACTGAGTGGAAATTGTAGATTGTGTTTCCACTTGTGCTTTTTCCGTGTCTATACAAACACACCTGCGTGCTTCTGTGTTTCTGCAGACTATTCATTCATTGCATTTAGAGCTGCTTTCGTTCATCTCTAACTATGTCTGCCCTTTCTGCTCACCCACCTGTCTCTTTTCATTCTCCTCTAACATGCTTTTTATCTATCTATGTCCCTTTAGTCATGCCCGTGTGCTAGCTTTAGAGATGGCAGCGTCTATCACTCAGATTAACATCTAATTAAAACATCTTAAACACTAATAAATGAATCAGGTAATTGCAAATAAACATAATTCATTTTAACCTTGCTCAACATCTACTTGACAGACACGCTTCTAAGGTTATCCATCGAAAATAAACTCCACCAAAGCATTAGTCAAATTTAAGCATCTGTTTTGTCAATGCCCAACAGCCAAATAAATCATAGAAACATAGATGTTCTTTATCACAGCCCTGCACAGAGACACTTGCGACAACCTCAAACCCTTGAATAACTTTCCATCTTTCTGATTTTCCCCACAGCCTGAACAGCATTAGCTCCGAGGATACCAAGCGGCACAGTGTGAAGAGTACAGGCTCTGACAGCTCGTGTGGCCAAGGCTCACTGGTGTCCGTCGACTTGATGAACTTCAAGGCATTGTGGAATGAAGAGGTCTCTCAGAACAGAGAGAGGTGGAAATCACAGGCCACCAAAGGTAAAGTCCAGCCGCAGTAAATACTGGTGGTGATTACTCATGAAGTAAAAAGTCTTAAAACCTGATCCCACTGAGCAGAAAAGAAAAAGATGGGCCCATAAAACTGACTGGCATGTAACGGTGCAGGATGATATAGGTTACACTGGGAGTTTCAACTTCGGCTCCACAAACCCCTCTTTCCAAAAAAAGGCCGAGACGTAGTCCTGTTTGGTCCTGGTTACAGTTTTATTTATTTTAGTCATTGTTTAGTCACAAGGTTAAAAACCAATTTAACAGAGGTTTACAGACATTGTAACGCTGAAAGTATAAGGGTCTGTGCAGCCAGGGAAGACATTTTAATTAAATAGATGCTGTATTCTGGTGCATTTCAGATGATTTCTTTTCAGGGTATTTTAAGCTGCTATATGGTGAGTAAATTTATAAATAGAAAACCATGGTATTGTCCCAGTTCTTTAGTATAGTCCAGCACTTCCATAATGACTCTTTTAAAATACCCTTTAAACCACCCTCTTTTCAATTATTAATTTCTGTCCTTAAATACTTCTAATACTTTTAAAATGACAATACAATGGCTAATGATATCTTATGTTAAAAAGAATAAATAAACCAGCCTTTTTGATCATCTGAAAGTGTGTCTCCAGGAGCAGAGCCCAACACTAAAGGCGATATTACAGAAGCCTACTCAAATAAATTATGATTCATTAAAAATTTCATCTGGAAAGATAAGTTTATTCCATTAATGCCTTTTATGTCTGACTCTAAAGTACAGTCTGGTCACTGACTTAATCTGATTTACTGTTTTTCCTGCTGTTTATCAGCTGCTGTTGTAGTGAAGCAGTGTCTTTTGTGGATTCAGATACAGTTGGCCTTTCAGTGTGGAGTTTGCATGTTCTCATTGTAATCCGTTTTCTCCCACCAACATCAAAAACACACTGGGTGCCCCCTGGTAAAAATTAGAAAAAAATATAATATTCTTAATCATTTAGAATTTCCTGATACACTAAACTATGTCTTGTCAAAATCAATCACTTTGAATCTAGATTGCATCTATCAGGGATTCATAATATCAGAAAAACATTTGGCATGTTGTAGAAAATATAAAGTAATGTAAGGCCCTGAAATGACTCTGCTGGCCAGATCTGTGCCATTCACTTATACGTGAGGTCTTATGGCATATTCACATAGAATAGTGGATATTGAAGTTCTACTATGGTATGCTTATGTAGAAATAACCAAATAACTTAAAAATAACCTGCCCCTGATCTCTTTGTGACTTCAGAGGCTGAAGAGCGAGCTAAAAGGGAAGCAGAGGAGCGAGCCCAGCAGGTGGAGGGTATGGAGCCCCAGGAGGTTCATTCTGCATCAGAGCAGCCTGATCCAGAAGAGGCCAAAGTGGAGGAAGAGGAGTCCGAGCCAACGGAGGTCAGCCGACCACCAGATGGCAACAATACAGGGGACGCAGAGCAGGGGGCCCAGTCTGGAACGAGCACCCATAAGAATCCACTGCTGCAAAATGGTGCGTTGCAAGTCACGGGTGAAAAAATCCTGTTTGCACTAAATTACTGCATCCAAGGTGAATGTTAAGCCAATCTTCTCTCTTAGGAGTTCAGCCTCTTTTGATGCTTTTTAGTGTGACTGTCTCCATAACTTTCTAAATGCTAGTCTCATTATTTTGAAGGCATACTTTAGAGCGATGGCCTCTCAAACGATGCAGTGATGACTCGATCTGTAAACCCACAGTCTTCTGTCATACTCCTTTGTTTCTCCTTTATTCATTTTGAGTAGCCTTCAGCCAATCACAGCTCACAGTACTAATAAAATCCAAAAATACAAATGGTAAAAAGGGGTTAAAATTCAGAGACAAGGGTAGACAATGATCTTGGAGTTCCTGCATTAATATATATTCAGATGGTCTATATAAAATTCAATTAAATGCTGATTAAAGTCTCCTTTTTTCCCTTTTTTTGTAAATGTGAAAGATTCAAGAGAAATTATTTTGACTCTTTTTTAGGAGAGTTGTCTGAAGGAGCCGAATCTCCAAAAAGTGTAGAAAACCAGAACAAAGCCGTTGATGGTGAGTTTGCAGAGGTTTATATTTTCAGTCAGAAATACATGTCTAAGTCCAGACAAAACCAAGAGCTTTTGGGTGAAGACTCATCTTGGGTTTGCTAGATTCTCTTTTTGGATTTTTAAGATTTATAATAAAATGATGAAGTTGTTCATCTTTCCACAACAAGGTCATAAACTAATAAACTGTGCTGGTCTTAATTTAAAATCCCTGTAATATTGCTGTCTTTTGCAGAAGCAGCGATGGAATAGTCGAACTCCTGTGTGCCCCTAACGCTCTTTCTCATGAATGCTGCTGCTGTCCAAACTTGCTTTCACCCACGAGGCCACCACAGAGTCACACTGGAGGGAGAGCTACTTCTTCTCTGGGCTCTGTCTCCCCCTAGAGGAACGCAGTCTTGCAGTCACCTCCTCTTTCTCTCTATCAGCTGCTTTTATTCCATGTTGTACGTAGAGCGTGTGGCTCTATACCCAGGTGCATCACTCCTCTTTCCGGCACACTGTTAACCCACAATCCAACCAGGAAGAGGACTCTTTGACTGACACGATGCTGAACGGTTTTACACTAGTTTTCTTCCTTCACTTGACAGTTTTAGGCTAGCCACAAACACAGTAGACATTGTACAAGTCTTGAGCCTACCATATGTTATTTATAGAAAGGGAAATGCAGACTGAGTGCACATTTAGTAGTTTATTCTGAGAAAATCTTCCGTTAACATTTGAAAAATCTTTCCGACTACCTTTTTTTTTTTTTTACCACCAGTTGATTTTATCCACCTCTCAGTGCTTTTCAAATGTTTTTGTGTTTCTCACAGCCAGGTATAGGTGTTTGTCCTCTCGACTGTACTGTAAATATTGAACACTTGTATATGTAACAATCTGAGGAAAATCCATGTATGGTTATTTTTGCATATATTGTAAAATACTGTAGTCAGAGATTTGACTTTTAACATATCACAGTTTCAGATTTTTGTAAGATATGCATTTCTTTCCTTACATTTTGGGTTGTCTTCCCCCATTAATTATGCCTGGTTTGTATCTTTGTTATTCTCAGCCTTCTTGATGCCTTCTTATGTAGCTGTAGCATAAAGTCAGTCTTGTCACTCCATTTGACTTTGTATCTCGTATATATAGAATGTGTTCTAGACTGTATTATATTCATAACCAATGTGTTCCCATTGTACACATTACCCATCATGCTTTAGTGACGGACGTGCATCTGTGAGTCCAACTGTATCTGCTCCTTCGTTGTTTTTCCATAAAGCCTTGTAACGTTGTGTATAGAAGAGGAATATATTGCTTCCTGTGCAAATGTAACACATTAAATCTTTGCAGCTTGTTGTCACACAAAAGACAAACTGTTGGCAGTATTTGCTTAATGATGAATCTTGCCCCAAGTTTTAGTTTTTAAATCTTATTATTTCCAAGTGCATGATTATTGTATGTACTATATACTGGATTCAAAATGGAAATATATTAACATGTGGAACTGTATATATGCTGCTTATAGAAGCGTTTAAGTTCTTTTTAACCTCTTTGTTTAAGATCACTACTTTTATATGACACAATAGTAAGAGTAGTACTGGGATATTGTAATTTTCACACTCTGTAACTTACCATGCTACTTTCTACCTAAAAGATGCAGCCAGCGAGTGCTGATTGGCCCTGCTGGCAGAATGTGTGCCTCTGTTTTTACCACTTCACGTGCTTCACTTGTATGGATTTAGTGATGTCATTTGACTTCAATAGCAGTCAAAAAAAAAAAACTTCCTATGTTAATATAAACAGTAAAGAAATTAGGCCTTGGTTAAGTTAGCTTTTTGATGTAATACTATATTTCTGTCACAAAAATGATCTGTTCTGTGCTGTAAACTGTATTTTGTTTATTGCCTCTTGTTTTTGACTCACTGACATGTTTGCATTTGTCCTTCTATAGTTTTTTCATTTGTATGTTGAAGATGTTTAAAAATCCACCAGCTCTGATAAAAATATCAAGTGGCTTAAACATGTAAAGTAATAGCAAATTTTAGCAGATTAGATTTATAAATCTAGGAGACTTTATAAGAAAGAAGTGCACCCTGGACATAACCTGCCTGAAGCTAGTGAAGCAGGATCTATTTTCTCTACCACGGGACCAACACATGCACGGTCTTGTAGTTTTCTCACTCTCACTCCTGTGATAGCCTACTTACTGTATGGATTTGTACCAACCAGAATCCCAAACTGGGTGTTTTGTATCAGTGACTATGGAACCGATTCTTTGTTGTTTGCTTTGTTTCCTTGTTTAGTCTCTGTTATTCATCTCCAGCTGTTTTAGTGACTGAACTTAGACGGATGTAAAGCGTGCGTGAGAAACTGCCAGAAAAGACTTAATGTGCATTTTTGATCTCCTCACTGTGACCTGCTCCACTGATGACTGTCTGATGAGATGAATGAGTTTTGGATGAGTGTGTGAAAGCCATGCATTGGATCTTTTTTCTTCACCAAAAGCAAAGATGAACAAACTTCAACCGTAAAGAGTTGTTTTCTTCTTAAAAGATCCAACTGTTATATATTTTTATATTCCCCTTCAGGCCTCTTGGTCTGTTCAGCCGGTTTCAATCTAACAATTGATTGACTAATTGTCATGCACCAGCTCCGAGTGTAAACAGGAGCCTGCTCTGACTCTAGCCTCGTCCCGGAACGGTGAGTGTGTGTGAGTGAATGATTCAGTGCATGTGTGTGTCACTACCCCGTGCTGGCCGGGCGGCCGCATGTGCCACCATGCTATGTGACTGCACAGCGTATCAATAAATCTGGACTCAAAGGGCTCAGATCATGTCTTTCTGTCTTCATTTCTCAAATACAAACACAAAAAATGCTTTATTCTCTCTTTAAAAAAATAAAACATTTTATCGTTCTATTCAATCTATGAAAAGAAACTCATGAATCGTTTAAATGGCATTATTTAAACTTAAGTTATTGTAGTTATTTGAAAACTAAGGAGGGGTCGTATAAAAGTGGCATAGGACCTTTGCTTTGTTCTGAAAAGTAACAGGACAGTATATCATTAGATGTATACTAGCTTAGTGTCGCCCTCTACTGTTCAGTACCAATAAGCACAGTTGTAGTTTACATGGTTCTCTCTTGAAAGGCGTTTCTTTATGACACATTTTGACACATGCCAAACAAGTTTCACAAAACTAATGCCATTAGGTTTGGTAATAGAGTCTGATTAAAGCACTTTTGTTTACTAAGTGGCACTGCCCATTGATTGTGTTGTGCTTTATTTGTTGTGTGGCTAAAACATATTTACTGACTTCATCTTGGGGCAGATTTTGAAAAAGAATTGAAGTGAAGATGCCATGTAACCAAAACACACTCGAGACAGATCCAGCAGGGGTTAGGGCAGGTAATATAATGTTCACTCTTTACTTAGTGTGGGCCGGCACTAAAGGACCTGGCAACCTAAAAAGATTTGCCACATAAAAAGCCTTGTGTTTATTTTAATTGTATTTATTTATGTAATAGGTACAATACTCATTAATTTATTAATATAAAAAAAGTTCTCTAAATGTGCCTGATTATAGCAGAATTGTTCATTTCCCTCAGCAGTCCCTAGGCAGGTAAAAGACAATAACATACAATTAACAGACAAAAAAACAAAGCACACAGGAGACACAAAAATTAAAAAACTAGTTAAAAGTGGTCACAGCTTCAAATGTCTCTTAAAAGTTTCAAAACTATAAACCCTATTAAAGTATTAATTCAAAAGTTGACATGTAAAGTAAAGAACTGCTTGGTTGAGGACAGTTACTGGTTAACTGAATCATTTGGGTGTTTTGTATTTATGTCTAAAGCATATAAGGCACAAACAGTGGGATTTAAGTGCAGAGATTTTTTTTAAGTGAACTGAAAAAGAACATATACTGTCTCCATCGTCTTCATATTAAAAAATCTAACTCCAAAGCCAAAGCTGCCACCTGTAATAGCTTTCCTCCACTAGATGTCTCTGTTTGATCACACTGGTCCACTCGGAAACCTTTGGCAGACGACTGAGAACTGCCTGATGTATGTAAACCATGCCACTAGATGTGTATGGCTTTTGATTTGCCATATAGGCAACTGCACCAACATTAGACGCAGAGTGCATATTTATCTGAAGTAGCATGCATATTCATGGGCAGGTTGATGGAGCTCGTGGAGGCATGTGTATGAGTTTTGAGCACTGAGCTGAGTGCCGAAGCAGAAGGCGAATGTTAATTCAATTATACGGCAGCTGTTCCTTCGTGCCCATGGCCACTGTGTTTGCACTAGAACAGAAATCTTGTATTAGGTCCCTCGCCATAAACAACCATTGCCAAACACAAGAAGGTAGACTGCCTGTAACCAAAAGACATCAACAGTGTTTTAAGGAGCTTTTAATGTGTATTCTTCTGAATAATCTAGGTAGACTGCAAAGATTTGTGTTACTGCATAGGCTCACTGTTGATTTACGGAGCTTTTGTTTTTCGCTGTTAAAGAGTCAATTTGCTTGGAAGTGAAATGCGCAAATGGTTTCTTTAATGATGGTATTAACTCAAGTCAGGGTTGGTTGGAGAGATTTGTCCTGTTAAAGTTATACATCATTTTGGCACTTGTTTACAGACTGTTCTGATCTTTGTCTGTGGTTTGCTCAGACAACATGTGAAGAAACTTACATGTAACTGCAGTTAGATCACGCGTGAAGAGCATGTTGTGTCCCAAAGCTCCACCCAGCCGCCTGTCCTGCTCCGTTTCAGCATGACTCTGTGGAGGAGAAGTAGGCGGAGGCTGAGAAGGCATATAGCAGTCTGTCCCTTCATTATCAAACTCACTCGAGAGTTAATCAAACCTCCACCTGTGGAATGTAAGAGGCGCAGCATCAAAAGAGGCCCCTGTGGGACGAATGTGCTCATATAGACATTATATACATCTGTCACATGGATGCAAATGCAGCAAATAGACCATCAACATAAAGCCTTAGAATTATTACTTATAAATCTACCAGGAAACTGTACTGTTCTGATTCTGAAATGTAAGTTGTATTGATCCAATGATGTAATAATAATGCTAAACCAGGGTGTGGCACTACACTGTGGCTAAAGCACAGACAGAGCAACCCTACCTCAACAACTGAGTGGATTTCAACTCCACACTCCCTTATTCCTGAAATGATAACATTTCTGTTGTTGAGCACTGATAACATCAATGTTGCTCTTACTGTTTCTACATTTTTTTCTCTAATACCATTTGACAAAACATGCTACAAAGTTCTGCAGGGACGAATATGGAGCAGAAGCATGTCAATAAATTGAGCAAGGATGTCACAAGCATTTGAAAACAGCACAAGGGTTTCTTATAACAGTGTAGAAGCCAAATAAAAAATTGAAAAAGTTAATATTTGCACTGACATATTGCTGCTAATTCTCTATGTGACTCTAACCTGGATTCTATAACAATATTATTAAATACTAAATGTTATATTATTGGTTATTAAACTGGTAGCTGCTATGATTGGTTACTAATGATCACTGATATCTGTGGAGATTTTATTATTGTGCATCCATACAAACAACCAAATGGCCTGTTGTCACAGCAAGGCTAGAGGATGATGAGCCTTTCGGGAGACCAGTGCCAAAGCAGAACTGACGGCATGTTCTACCCACTTAGCTACATGCAACCACATCATCCAGCATGTAAAGCACACATTGCATATCAAGCTGTTTAATAAAATTAAAGCCCATCTTTCGGTTGGAGAGAGCACAGAGCTGTGTTTAGAGTGACTGATCGAGAGCCCAGAATCAAAGGGCCCTGTGGCTCCGAGCCGCTGGCGTGTCTGGGAATTGGCCCAACTCTTAAAGCATCCCCTCATCTTGACTAGGGGCCGACCCCCAAACAGGAAAAAGGCTATTTGCGCTGGCATCCGAGTGGATCTTCTCTGGAACCCGTTCAGGTGAGGTGACTTAGTGCCAACTGTAACCCCTCAGGTGAGCACACGGGGCAGCGCAGACCCCCATGATGGAGCCAGCATTCTGACACACAGCAGATGATACATGTGGCACAGGGCACTGAGGTCTCGACAAAGACAAAGACCTCATACCTATTCCTCCTAGTGCAATGATTCATGGGTAAACAACAAAACATTTTAATAAAAGTAGTCAACTTGCCACCAAGCTTTATTACGCCGGCCCAGAAAGTTTAAGGCAGTGCAAAAGCCACAAATTCTCCTAATGGTCTTAAAGAGTCTCTTAAAGGTAAGCAGGTGATGGCAGAGTGGTTAAGGATCCTGCCTCAAAGCAAGGCAGGTTGTCGATCAGATCAAATAGTCAGCAACATGCACCTGCACAGTTTTGAAAGTGTAGCTGTCATCTCACAGAAAAAAGAAAATACTGTAAAGCTAGAACAAGTAGCTAATAAACTAATAAACACTCACAAAAAAACAATATAAAGATCTGGCCAAGTTCCCTTTCGTTGGAGACTCACTTTTCTTATGTTATCTTGATATGTTTTGTGCTGTTGGTCATTGTGTAATATTGTGTTTTTTTCTTGTGTGCAGTTGCCTTGTATTCTACTGAGCCTTCTGGGCCACCATACACGGCCTTCAGAAGACCACCTGAGGATGCACCAACAGAGTAATGTCTCAGCTTTGAGCCTATTTATCAGTGAATACTTACATTGTATGTTGTGTTGACTCTGTTCCGAGCTGCAATTCATCACACAGCAAATCAACTTCAAACCGATCCAACAAAGCAACACCATGTTGCTTGTTCTCGCAGAAACTGGTTAAACACAGATGGCGTAGTGTCATGTTGAGATATTTCTAGCAACATTACAATGGAGTTCATTAGAGTGGGGACACGTAGAGTTGTACCCAACAGCCAGGGGTGAGTACACTTGTTATACATCTGCTTTTTTTCATTAATAATACATTAAAACACATATTATTAGCTACAACACTAAAGCAGCACTCAGAAGTACACTGGTTAGTTATAAATCTTGTTCCACGCTCATTTAGATTATATTCAGTTGATATAATAATAATGTTATTTAAAACACAGCAAAGAGACAGCAATTTGAGGACATTTGACGAGTGAAGAAAATCATCACACCAAGAGTGTCGATTAGGTGAGAAAACGCCATTGCAGCACTGTCAATCAGCCCAACTTCCCGCTACGCAAAAAGCACCAAAGTTGGCAAGTCTGTTGAACAGTGTGCACGACAGACAGATATAAATGCTTTCTGTCTGTTGTTGATGAAGCTTTTTAAGGTAATTCTCACTAAATATATGAAGCTTTTTCAGACTGTTGGATATTGAGGCCTCTGTTCTTTCCATTCAATTTAGTGCCTTTTCTTGGAGCTCTAATATTTTTTTTACATAAACAACAAAACTAACATCTAACTCTTACTAAAACATAATATGTGACACATTTTTATTTATCTCATTACTTTGTAGCTCTGGAAGAGTTGCATTGTAGCACACAACAGATTGCCACAGCCACTTTGAACGCGCATGAACAGATTGTGCTTTGAAAGAACGGGTGCCTCCAGCAACATTTCACGTCTGCGTCCCATCTCCTTCTGAAACGGGACTAACATCTTTACATTATACATTTTCAAAAACATATCCATTATTCATATCCCCATATTTTAATACTATTAGCACATCTATGCCACCCACCTAAATACCTGTGTTTTATCAAAGGAGCAGTGACAGTGGGACTTAGCTTGTTTGTGTCTATAGGATGAGTTGGGAGGTATATCAGCAGTGGACCATCACACAAAGTGGTTAGTAAACTTAATTTTAACTTCTGACAAAATGAGTAACTTCACTTGATAAAGACAAGAGCAACAAAAGTACAGACTTTTGTTTGTACAGACACACTTGCACTGGTCCCACCTGTGTTTGTGGGGGGTGGGGCCGCACAGCAGCTGAGTGGGGCAGCATATGGAGTTTCTAATTGGGAAGAACAGCACAGCTGGAGGACACCAGTCCAGGACCTGGCCTCTGGTAATCAGTCCCACAATCCTGAGCACTCCTGATGCAGCGAGTGTGTGGTCGGAGCCAGGGGACGACGTCTGCCACAGACAGAAAAACACAAGAAGTCTCTCTTTATATGCATCAAAAAATTAAGAATAATAAATCTATTCACTGACAAAAGGATTATACATTATCTGCTCTTGACGATAAAAATAATAATAAATACTTACAAGAAATAGAGCTTTGTATTTATGTAGAGAATATCTAAATACTCAGTGCTTTATGTACTGTTTCTCTTATTGTGTGCTTTACAAAACTAACATTATAAGTACTTTGATAAAGGTTAAGAAAAAGCAGTGTCTTATATAATAATTTTCCCTGTACCTAAAGAAAGTTATATCTCTTGCTTATAAAGTGTCAGCAAAGTCTTTAAGAAAGAAGTTGGTGGAGATCTCCTTCCCCTACAGTCTCCAAAAACCAGCAGTCCCCTCAGTTAAAATGGCTCAGTAAAAAATTACGAGGTCAAAAATGACTCCACCAATAAGATACTTAGGTGCTAATACTTGCAAGGAGCCATAACAAATGAGTTCCAGTGATAGGGATTTGTTGACCTTTTCTTTGTCCTTGTCTCTCCCATATCTCTCATCACATAAGCCTACCTATCTGCCTTTAAGGTGAGGAAGTGTGTGTGGGTTTCTACATTAAACTTAGCCCGATGTAGGTTTGACCTTGAGACATGTCAAATATAATGTTACATGATAAAGCAATGCACTTTACAGTAACAGTGACACATTCATCAGGGCACCTGTGCTCGGTTATATAGGCTATGTTATAAGAAACCATTCAGAACTAGTGTTGCAGTTCTCAAGATCGCTCTTGGTCTTGACACACATTTTAAGACCCTTTTTAAAAGTCACTGTCTTTTTGGACAGAACAGAACTGGTTTACTTGCCCACATTATTCTTGTGTTTGAATTTTTAAACTCTCCCTCTAAGTCTTCCTCAACCAACGCTAACCCCTGTGTGAGTTTGGACTTGGTCTAAGACGCCTTGGCTGCCTTGGCTATGAGCCCTAAAAGTATTTTTCTTGGTCAGGATTTGGTCTTAGCTTGTGTGGGCTTGAGTACAACACTATTCAGAACATTGTATCATGCCAAAGTTTAACATTTACATATAACCTACAACGTACAAACACAACTTTTTATTTACTCGTCCGCACTGGGACACCAACCCAGCAAGGTGTAATTTTCTAAATTATAAACAGTGCTAATTTACTGACACATTTTAACACAATTTTGTTTTTGTATAGTCAGCGCTGCACTTCTTTGTTCACGCTGTTTAAATATGTTCACATTTCTCTGAGCTATATGAAGCCCGAACAGATACTACACAGGCTGGATGTGTAATGTCACAGTTGTATATTTACAAGGCTGTGTGTTTTTCCAAGAGACCTTTCATGAACTATTATTTGGTGCTGAAATAGTCATCATCAAGTACTCAGAGTAAATGAGGTGCACTTGTTTCTGTGACCAGCACACCTGTCTAAGCACTTCCTTGTTTAGCCCAGTGTTTGACGTTAATATTTTTACGTGCACCTCTGTGTAAAGCAACACAACTCAAATAGTGGAAGTTGTTAGCTAGCTGAGAAACTGACATTTAACATCCCAAGCTTCATTACAGTGTGTTAGTATTTTGGAATAGCACTGTCTTGAATTCTGTCGACTGGCCTCAGTTGATGGCACAAAACAAGAAGTAGACACTGAAAAAAGTATAACGTGTGTGGGAAGTCATGTCCCATATCTTGTTTTCGTCTATATCCACTTCCACTCCACCATGCACTCATCCGGACACACACTTCCTTTAACTGCTGACATCAATTGAGAAACGCTTGCAACTCAGCGTGCGATCAGCGGTGCCTTCATTTGCAGCTCTGCACCACGCGCCGTGCCTATAAAAGCTGATAATGTGATAATTAAAAGAGCTGACAGGCACGAACTGTCAGCAAGACACCCTGATTTACCAACCTCTGCTATTTGATATACCTTTCACATTACAATGCTTCCACCCTTGAAATATGACACATAAAATTATCAATTGAAATAATTAACTAGGTCAGGATAGTTGTGAAAACGAAAAGGTAAGGAGCCTCGGCGGAGGACAGATGTGATTAAAAGCGTCCCGCAAACGTTGTCTCCGTTTCAAAGCTGAGGCGAGGATTTGTAACAGACAAAAGATCACTGCCATGTCTCTCTTGTGCTCTCTCCCTCTCCTGCGTCTCTCAACCACACCATGATTTATTACCTGAAAAGACAAGAGAACTAATTAGTGGAGTAATTAATTAATATAAATTTGCATATTTGCATTTGCAATTAGTGCAGTCAACTGATTAGTCTGAGATGGGGAGTTTGACTCATCAGATGCTGGTGTGTCTGCTGGACCAGAACGATCAGAAGACCAGCTGAGGCATTTTGGGGGGAAGGCAACAATGAAGGGACCTCTTTTTGATGTGTTTTTGTGCTTATGTACAGTGCTCCTTTGTCCTTGTATTTTTATCTCAGCTCTTGTCTCACACGCAAGTTATGTGACCTCACCGTTGTGTGAACATCTCACTGCAGCCTTTCCTTTGCCTCTCACTGTTTAAACCCACTCTGAGGTGTAATCAACACGCTGTCCCACTGTGCTGCCAGGGCCATTCTCCTGATCGATGTCTTGTAATGTTCAATACTCAGATTGATAAGTCGCTTTAATTGATTATCCTTGCAACAAGGTCATTCACAGGCATACGTTAATGGGAGCACTTGTGTGTGTGTTCCACCTAACTGAGAAGTGCATATACCCATATCAAGTGCCAGCTGTGCCCCACAATGGATTTGGCAGAATGCCACTGGGCCTTTTCCATGGGGTGTACTTAATGTGTATGGTCCTGTGGTACCTGCACTACGCAGGCCCCTCTGGTATGCTCACAACATCCTGTGCATCTGAGACGTGTGCAGGAATTTATTCACACATTTTACAGTGGCTTGAAAATGGTATTCATACTCCTTGAACTTTTCCACATTTTGTCACATTACATTAGGTTGCAATAATACATGATTTTAAATATCTTTTTAAAATTAAAACTGAAAACTCTTCAGCCCCCTTTCTCTGAATGCAACCAACTGCCTTCATAAGTTGCCTGATGATTGCAGAATGATAAAATGTAGACCAGATGATTGAAAGGAGTCCACTTGAGTGTAATCTAATCTCAGTACAAATACAGCTGTTCTGTGATGGCCTCAGAGGTGTATAATACAGTATACCGTTTATAAAAGGGGCCGTGTACAAGATGAAGACTAGACAGGCTTTGTTAAATTATAACATTTACACTCAGGTCAAATACATCTTACCAGTTTAAAAAAATTCACCAATGACAATATAATGTCATAGTTGTGTTAGAGCTGTCTACAGTGGTGGAAACTAGGCTGTGTTTTGCATAATTATATTTTACAAACTGCCATTTACATGGATTCTTGTTGGTGGGAGGTTTATGTTTGTGGTATTAATGGATCCAGTAGTGAAGATGAAGACTCAAAAGTGCCAAAACCTGCAGTTCCTCAGATGGCCACTAGAGCTTGGCTCCAAAGTTAAGTCAAATCCCAAATGGTGGATTTAAAAAGTGACTTTACACAGCTCACTAGGCGTGGCCTTAGTGAGTGACAGATGAGGCATCTGGAGTCGTCATAGGTGGCTAACTGCTAGCTGTGATTGGCAGCTCACTCGCCACTGAGTTAAGCTTTTGGAGCTATTTCTCTATTAATAAAAGATTTTTACTCTACTGTATTTATACTTGAGATGTTACGATAATTATGTACCATATTAGATACTAGCTTGTGTTATCAAGTTATTACATCAGCTGTTTTTAATGAACCAAAGAGTACATTAACCTAAATTAATGTTTGGTAATGTTAAAAGAGAAAATAAACACTTACAATAAATGATTATATTCAGAGCAGGGACTAAGAGTTGAACTGCAGGTGATTGTGTTTTTTTACAGAGGTGGCATTTGGAGCTAATCTAAAGCTACCAGAAAACTTTCTGTCGAAACATGGCTGTCGCAATTTGAGGACAATTTGTTGAAAGGAAGGAACTTTTAGCCGGAATCCCTCTAAAGACTCTCTCTGCAACTGCACACCCTAAACTTGTAGTTTGTTAACAAGTGGAGACATTTGGAAGAAAAACATGTCTTCTGAATGACAGGATCATTTTAGCCTCTTAGACTCTGCTAAGGTCCAGTGTATTGGACTAGTGCGTCACTCTCCTAATGTCCTGCCATGACTCCTCGTCCCAAACACAGGAAAGTTACATTGGAGGTTTCTGTCCCGCTGAGGGTACTGCAATAGTAAGAGAGGCATAAGTCTAACTGATTTCCTGTCTGAGAACATTGAAAATGATTTTGAGAAGATATATTTTTGAGTTAAAACTTCTGCTTTAAAGGCCTTAAACAAAGTATGATATAATTGGGCTTGTACTGAACGGCAAGTTTCACAACATGAACACTACAGATATTGTTTGTGCTTCTGTTAAAATACCTGATGAGATTAGCACATCGCTATAGCGGGAAAACCTACATTATCCAACTTATTGATTTAATATATGAATATAAATAGCATCTTCTTTGACTTTTTTGTCCTCTATGTGTCTTGATCTCAGGACTTTAAATCAAGCTCAGCCAATCACAATCATTCTTGTGATTAAATGTATTATTTTAATGGATCTTTTGTTCATGTTATGATCTTGGTACACTTGTCTCAGCCACTATTTTTATATATATTTCCATTAAATGTGCTGCCCACTTGCCCCCTAATATTTAAAAAATATATGAAAAATTATGGACAACTTAAGTCATTTAAGGTTCCATTTCTAATGCCCTAGGGATGGTCATTGCAAATTACTCTTGGCAGTAAATGCTGAAGTATTTGGCACATTCAAATGAAACACACCTGTGACCTTCCAATAAACATTAAACAATAGTTACACAATATAGGAACTGTATAGATATAAATGAATAAAGATTCAAGTAGACCTAACACTCACGCACACTTGAACCTCTCTATACCTTCTGTCAGGCTACCTGTGCTTTCTTTTGATAAGTTTCGCATAGACCAAGGTCAATTTACTCAAATCCAGGAGTGTACTTTAAGCTGTTTGCCCGTTTATGGGAGATTAAGATTTCTTTCTGGCACTTTTTTCTTATACTGCTTAGTCAAAGAGTCAGCTGAATCAAAAGCCCTGTCTCTGAGTTAAACACAAGAACTGTCCCGTGCTGGAGTGTGCTCGCCTCCTGCAGCTGACTCCTCCATGCTCCATATTCTCACCTGTTGAGACTCTCTTCCGGCGCACATCCATCTTCCCGCAGACACTCGCAGACGTGTAAAACGGCTCGGAGGCTGCCGATACGACTTGTTATCCCTCTCCTCTCTGTGTTTCTTGACTGTAAACGCCGGGCCTCGCGGTGCCCATTATACCGGAGCTGCCAGATGACGGCTGCGCAGCGCCGTGGAGCTCCCGTGGGACGCAGAGCACGTGGTCTGAGGCTGCCACAAGACGTCAGCGGCAGATGGCACGGTACCCGCTGTTGGCATAAGTGTCATTCCTCAAAGAGAGAGAGAGAGAGAGAGAGAGGGGGGGGGGGGTAGAAAAGGAGAGAAGGAGAAAAGGAGAGCGAGCAGCCCCGGTTTTTTCCTCGTGCTTTTGGACAGAGACGAGAAGCAAAGCAGGGCACGCTCAGGAGAAGTGGAGACATGCGAGGTGCACGCTGACCACAGGTTAGTGCATCTACTTAAAGTTCTTCTTCTTCAAGTCTTCAGTGACAGCGGCTTTTTAGAGCTTCTTTACTAAATGATTACTCTGAAATATATTCTGTGAACAGGACTTAAAGGCTTAAAGTGAAAGGTTTATTATAAAACTGATAAAGATTACATAGTAAAATATAACGTAGAATTAAGTAATTCAACTTTATTAGAAAAGATGATATTTTGATAATGGTCTTGCATATTATTATTATTTGTCAAACTAATGTGTTGATTAAGTCCTTGGTTTGTTGTGGCTTACAATTTAATTAGATCTAGGCGTAGTCCTGAATTTAGTTTGTGTGGGTTTTGTGCTGGTGTATAGTCCCAGTCTAGTGCTGCGTTTAGTCCTGACTTAAGAGTCGGTTTTCTATTAGCTGAATCACAATTTAGTTTGGGTTTAGTCCCGTCATAGTCTGGTTTGTTTTTTGTCTTGGTCACAGTTCAATCCTGGGTTTGGTCCTGATTTTGTATCAAGTTAAGTCTTGGTTATGTCTTGGTTTTGTCAAGATTTAACTATGTGTTAGTCCTGACCCAAAACAAAAACATTCATTTATCCTAAATACTACTTTATTTGATAGATAGTGTGGCCTTGGACTCAACTGTCCCTTTATCATTTCCTAAAAGCTTTAACCAACCAAAAAGCTAAAGTTATGTGAAGTTTTGATTCGATCATTTTATTCTAAATTTTTGATACACACACATTTGTTACCCATTCTCCACGCACTTATTGACACCTTAGATTAGAGATATAAGACAATGAAGTTGCTGTGACATTGGCCTTCCTCCTGGGAGCGCGTGCACGAGGTAATTAAGAGACAACCTTCCCGTGAGCGGCTGCGCGCCTCACTCTTCTCCCG
Organism: Neodontobutis hainanensis; assembly: GCA_024349245.1. Lineage (NCBI taxonomy): Eukaryota > Metazoa > Chordata > Actinopteri > Gobiiformes > Odontobutidae > Neodontobutis > Neodontobutis hainanensis. The sequence goes on from JALDNG010000133.1 coordinate 527,517, forward strand.
CTTTTGTCGTGTTGCAGGAAATATGTTGACACTGCCATTCGAGGAAGCGCATATGATGTGTGAGCCCAGATTCGGCAACAACTTCTCGCGCGAGGACCCCGGTGACAGGGACCGGGACAAGGCAGACCTGAGGGAGATGAGGGACGCAGAGCGCGACGCGTCTTCGGACCGGGAGGAGGACGACAGGGAGTTCGAACAGGACGACGACGACGATCTGCCCAAAAAGAGGGGTCCGAGGAAGAAGAAGCCTGGGAAAGAGCAAATGGACCGGGCCAAGATGCGGAGACATGAAGCCAACGCCCGAGAGCGCTCCCGGATGCACGGCCTCAACGCTGCGCTCGAGAGCCTCCGTAAAGTAGTCCCGTGCTACTCCAAAACTCAAAAACTCTCCAAGATCGAGACTCTGAGACTAGCCAAGAACTACATCTGGGCCCTGTCCGAGACGCTGAGCGCGGGAAAGAGGCCGGACCTGCTCGCCTTCGTCCAGACTCTGTGTAAAGGACTGTCCCAGCCCACCACCAACCTCGTGGCAGGTTGCTTACAGCTAAACGCCCGGAATTTCCTCACAGATCACAACGGGGAGGTCATGTTCAGCGGCAGGTCTCCGTATGATACCATGTACTCGTATCCAAGCTCGGACGCCCCCAGCGGAAGTGGCGTGGACAGCGGCAAGGCATTCCGTCACTACAGCTACAGCGGCGCGTACGAGCCTTACTACGACAACGCGTCCCCGGAGAGCGGCAGCAGTCCGCACTTTGACCCCCAGGCCAGTCCTCCCTTAAACTTCAACGGGATTTTCTCGCTCAAACACGACGAGCCGCCGGACTACGGGAAAAGCCATGCTTCTGCTGCTTCGCACTATGGGGCTATGCGTTACTGCGGCGCGCCAGGACGCACGGCTCTGACGCACAACTCCATGTACAGAGTGTCCCCAGAGGCGCGTTTCCCCTACGACCTACACGTGCGCAGCCAGTCCTTCCAAACGCAGGGCGAGGTCAACGGGTCTTTTCACAATTGACCAGTCAATCACGTTAGGAGAGGACGTAACCGGCTGACGCACAGCAGGAGTCTGTTTGTGTCACGTGATAATTGACCTTCAGTTGAAAACAGGAGATCTTACATCCTTTTGTTTTGAATGTATGTGCTGCAAAACGTGCTTTTGGAACATTATAGGTTTGAAAGTAATCTTCAAACCTTTTCCCCATTGCTTCTTATTTGATTGCGTTCCTGAACCACAACGAAATGTAAAATATTCCTTTAACTTAAGTTTTGGAGTGACATAACATAGTGCATAATGGACAATGCGCATGTTTATTTAAAAAACACAAAGGTAATTGTGGAGACTAATGTTTTCAGCGCATAGGGTCGTGCCAAACTTTACCTGCAAATCAAGTGATGAAAGGACAACTGCCTTAAGTCCAACAATCTTTGTGTCACGTGATAATTTACGTTCTTTCATGAAGCCTGCAATTTAAATTAAATTTCCACCTCACTTTGTGCTTAAGTGTTTGGGTTGCATTTTAAAGTTTTAATGGCAGCACAATGTGTCCGAGAAATGACTAGATTTAACATACAGCACACTGCTTTCCATTTGTTTCCATCATTTATCCACACTCTAATTTATTTTGGAATGACTGTATGTGTCACTTTTTTTTTATTATTGAAGAAAAAAAAACACTACAAATGAATGTTTTAAATGTTTGCACAACAGAGGGTTTAAAATGCTGTGATTTTTATTTTTTATTTCAACCCATTCTCTACTATTCCTTTACACCAAACAACAAACACAGCTCAAGCAAGGTGTAGTCGTCAAACGTGATATCCTTTGGATGACAGAGTGGTCACAGTGGAGACTATCATTTTAGATTTTCAATTTGAATCCAACTCTTTTCTGAGAATGATCAGGGATGTTTCTGGAGACATGATTGGAGTTAGCAATAACAGGACAACAATTGAGCTATGCAAAGCTAATGCAATCTCCTTGAAAATCTATTTCTAACTAAAACAGTAATCAACAAGAGGATTATAAGTGACCAGGTGATGGTGTCTTCTGTAAAAACAGGAAGTGTTTGAGTAAATAGTGTGTTAATGAGGTGAATGTAAATTATTATTGTATTTATTTATTTAAGGTCATTTATCATTATGTTATTTAATGGACTTGAAAGTGTATAATATATTATAAAACTGTATTGTAAAAAAAAAAAAAAGAGCAGTTTTTTGTGAAACCCGTGCATTACGGTTTGTTCTTTAAATGCCACGATGGAAATGGATGGAGGAAAAATCTGAATCAGAACATGCCTTAAAACAGAAACGAGGAAAGTCACAATATGCAACGACCCGGAAGTTTTGGATTAATGTTTTTTTTTTTTTTTTTTTGCTCAGATGCACTTCATGTATTTTCTGCACAATGTCAAAGACTCCGGAATCTGGACTGTCATTGGGATACACTTTACACAAAAAGAAAACTCGTTATGGATCGAACTCTTCGTGAAGTAATGTGTTCGTGTTTTGTGATGTGTTTGTCGCAATAAAACGAGGCTGTGAGAGGTTCGGTGACAAGTGACAGCAGATTGCAATTAAAATAGAACAATAAACCGAGTGGTGTTGAACTTTTTACAAGCATTTGTTTAGATTCGGGCCTAAATAATGTGAGAGCCAGTCGGTGTGACGTTTAAAATCACTCATTGTATTTAAAAGCGTGAATATCCGTAATTCTTAAATTAATGGCATCACACGGATGGATTTGGATGCCTTTTACGCACGCGTCCTAAACGTGTCTCGTCTTTGGGACTTGATCAGATGCTTGATTTGTGACACAAATGCCCATGAGCTGTTGTATCAGAGCCAAAGAGCGCAGACAGTTGATCCCAGTCCTCAGCCAGCGAAACTGGAAATCTCTGGAGACGTTTTGTTTCCAAGGAAATACGCTCCAAGCACGTCTCCTCTTAATTTAAAAACGTCCAGAATTATATTTTAAAAATAAATGACACCATTACTGTTTCTAAACAAATCCTTAAATATGAGATTATCAAAATGTGACATACTAAATCTATCTGACACTTGTGAGTTTTATAGCGCAGAGGGTTTAATAATGAAACCTAAACCCAGAGAAAACAGCGTAAAAACAATAGTTCAGAGTTATTTTATTACGTTTTATAATGCAGATTTTTAATATTCCACTCTTCAGTGTTTGGCATTTAAAACGTTTTTGGTCATTCATTCAGATCACTTTTACATTTTATCTTAACCAAATAAAACTGATAAAAAAAATAAAATATGGCCTTGTGGAATAATATAAGATCATTACAAAGGAATATTGTGTAAAAAACAAACAACTTGATTAAAATGTTATAGCGACGCACAGTGACTGGCGTCAAGGCAATATAAAAGGATAGAGCCTAATATTTTCAACATTAATTTCTACACATCTTAAAAACAGTCTTTATTTTAATCCAAGATTTTCATGTTGTTTGTGTTGAACTGGGGTTAAACAGTCCACACGAAAAACTATTTTCCAACAAAGTGCCCAATGCAGAAATGTGCATGGGGCCTTAGAGTTGAAACATTAAACATAAACGAATTACTATTACCATGTAATATGCTTGATGGACATTTTATCATCAGAATATATTTGCAGAATAAGTGAAAATTTCAAGACCCTTTCAGTGGTGATAGGCGCGTTGTTTAAAGTCGTTAATAACTTTGCGCGAACAAAACTCAGCCTTACTGATTTTTATTGACTCATGTGTGATATGTGTCACTGTGATGACGCGTTGACTAAGGCCTATTTAAAAACAGCCCGATTTAATCAATACAAAGTGAGAATCGTTTTTTCTGTTGGTGCGTAACGTGTGGACTCTAGTGTGAGTCTCACTGGGCCTTTAAATTCACCCTGTTGGCCCTTATCCCACCGCCACTAGACTCCGCACTCATCCCTCCCGGGTGCGCTCCCTCGTGTACGCGCACGTGTGTGTGTCTTGCGAATGGAGGGTCAAATCCCCCTGGGGACTTTTTTTTTGTTGTTTAAAGGCGGGAACGCATTGTTTTATCACGCCCACAGGGTCTAGGGGCGGCGTGCGGCAGTTTAGCACAGGGTCAAACGTGTACACGCTGAGCGCACGTTCACGCAGCTCATTAGGCTGGGTGCGGGGAGCGGAGGGAGAGGGATCGAGATGGAGCATATGGCCGGGTTTGTGTGGGAGGTGAGAGCGTATATATCTATGTATAGAGAGATGCCATCGTAATTAGTTCACAATAAACAGCGTGCTCCTATAGGACTCTTCACAATGAGCATATGGGAAGTTTAGGGAACTTTTCTCCTCTTTATTCCTCGATAAGAAGGAAGGAAATGCAACCACCGCATAAGTGTGCCAGTAGGTTCTATCTGGCAGAATCAGAAACTGGACACTACAACACCTCCATCCAGGCCACAAGTAACTTTTTCTCATGCATGAAGTGCAGGTTTTGCTGGATAAAGATTTAGACGTTTTTCTGATGACTAAACTAGAATAGTTCAATGACATCAGGAAGGAAGTGCCCTCTCCTTTCCTGTTTTTACTGCAACAGGTGAGATGTCTAAGATTAACATCTAAGATTAGTTATAGAGGGTCATTGAGGCTTGTCACTGCTGCCAATTTGTTTTCTTCGTAGCTCCTGGAGAATTTAGATTGTTTATAGTTTTGCACAAACAGCTGATCACTGGCTTCAATCCAGGGTCTTTGGACATATGCAGTGTTTATTTTAAATGTAGCACTGTTACGGTCAACCAAAAGGACAATGGTAAACAGATCTTTTCAGTCTGTAATTTCTCTAATAAAGTATCTAATAAAAAATAAAAAAAATGAAAAGCTTCAGATGCAAGTGGCAACTAAACTCTGAATTACAATTACAATTATTATTTTGAGTTTTGTTCATGTTGACAGCAAATGCAATACAGAATACAAAGATCAAGACATGCATTTTTTTATTTTCTTTATTTTGTCTTTTTGGCCTGATTTGCCAAACAGGATTCTCCATTTTCCAATGAACAGACCACAGTGTTTTGCTCCAACCTTTTGAAAATGGACTATGCTGAAGGAACAGAGTAAGCTTGTTTAGGGCACTTCTTTCAGAAACTGACCTGACCCATACCGTACCGCAGTGGGAACACTGGAAACAGAGCTTGATACAAAACAGTGACGTCTTTGGTTTACCATTGAGACTCTTCAATATTTCTTATTTTACTTATAGCCAAAGTTTAAAAAGAGAATATTTCAACAAGAAAGTAAAAAGAACATAACTTAGTTTGAATGGGAGCAGTCAAAAAAAAAAAAAAAAAAAAAAAGCTAAATTAATGCCGCCATGTAGGCAAGCATCCTCAGACTCCGTGCCATTCCCAAGCCCCAGATGGTGTGGGATGGGAAACGTTCCCCCATTAAATTCCTAATAATCATTTCTCCTGCGGAATCGGGGGTGGTGGTGGTGGTGGTGGCAGTGTGGATGGTGGGTGGGGTGTGAGCGTGTGGGGGATTTGGTGTTTTAATTAGACAGATTTAAGGAGCTGAACCCCACTATGAATGCGTGGATGTGGTTCTGAGGATGCTGGAGGTCACGGTGTAGGCAGACTCTGATGCTGCCGAGGCCTGACACTGCGCTACTACGGGCCAGGATCTCATTAACGTGTCAGATTGGTGGATCAGTCTCTCTGGCACCGAGCCCGGGCCTCTCACAGGAAGTACTTTCTCTCTATCTGTGAACTTGGCACTGAAAGGTTAGACTGGGACGGGCTGGTGCGCGGAGGGAGATGTGGTCGCCTGGAGAAGGGGAGAGACAGAGGAGAAGCGATAATTATAATATTTGGTCAGATTGGATAAATATTGGTAAAGGATTGTAGTTTGAAGAGCTGCTTTTATCCGTCTGGGAACTGGAGAGGGAATGAATGAGTTATGAATTGCACACTGATTGGTTTTGGAGGTGGGGATATGCTAAGTATGTGACGAGAGCATCTGTCACTATCACCTTTGTGCCTTGTGCTCTTTGTGTATGGGCTGTATATGTGAAGAAGAAAAAAATCTGCAGTGGCTACAAGTCTTCCGTGGGCTTATTCTTGTGGAGCAGGTGGGAAGTGTACAGGGGTGTGATCCTCTGACACCCCAGCAACACCCTATTTCAGGGCGCTCTGAAACACACGGGTGCTGCCGCCGAGTGGTTCACACCGACTGTGAACCTGAGCATCTGGTCGGCATGACTGCACTGAGATGGATAGACACACAAAGAATAGCGTAGGGAAAAGTTCTTGGAAAAATGATCTACCATTCAACGCAGCGAAATGTATTCAGACTCAGTGAACGACAAAGACGCATTTCAGTATCTTTTTCAAACTCTGTGTGTGAGAAATATGCACAAATGCAAGTCTGTAAATGTATTGACACGTGTTTTTTAATGTGTATATTTAACAATGAGAGGCTAATATTGGTAAATTCTGAACTAAAAAAATACACTTTTTGTGTGTGTAGTAGTTTTGGTGAGGATACCATGAACATATTACTTAGCTATTTGTATCAACTGGTTGCTAAATAATGGATCGTTTACCTTTTAGTTCACCTTTTATTTTATTATTTCATCAAGGGGCTGTATAAAAAATAAAATAAGATAGTAGAGAGAGAAATGTGCAACATATATGGCCTACAAGGAGAAATGTATAATAATAATTTCTTTCTTTTCTAATCTGTTTTACAAATGAAGATGTTGATTAAATGGACTGATTATAGTACAGGTGTGCAGCAGTCTGGACACAATAAAAAAACGCTCAGTTTATTTGAAAGAAATAGGCTTACCATACCTTTACTTGGCTTGTATGTATACATCCCTATTGTCGACTATTTTGGAACAATACAAGCATATTTAAAGTTTCCCTAAAAGTGGTACGTTCACACAGCTGCCAGTAGCTAGTCTGTGTTTTGGCCTGAAAAGAAAGATCAAGAGTGTATGTTATCTGTTGAAGTGTCAAACATCAAACTAACATAACAACGTATATTTCACGCTTATGCACAGATTTTTTTTCTCTTTTAAATGAATAAAATAAATAAATTGGGAAAAAGCTTTTAGGATACAAAATAATCAAATGAATGAATTTTTAAGATAAGATAAGCCTTTATTGTCCTGAATTGGAGAAATTTGTCTTGGGCAATCATGGAGCAGCATTAATCAATCAATTCTTACACACTGTCCACTGTCCGTTCACAAAAATGTCACAAAAACTAAATAAATAACAAAATGAAAATAAAAATTCTATACAATTTTTCTCCCACTACTAAAAATTCATCAACAACAATACACAAATCATACACATCACTGTTACTCTGGCCTGCTCTGAGACATATTGCACACATCCTTGTTCAAAAAACATTATGCACACAATCCATGGTATAAACATATATTAATGGTATTTTACACATCAAATATATTCCCCAAATTCCCTAAAAAAATTTAAATGGTAAATTAACTTTGATGAGTCCTTACTCTGGAGTTTAAAAGATTAATCTGTTTAAAGTTTGGTCAGTTTGATTTATAGATTGAACAAACTGTTTCATATTCTTCAGTTTTAATTTTATTTTAATTTGTGTTTCTTTCATTGTGTTGGCCCCCTCACTGCTGGGACCTCAGTGGGTCTAAGTAGTGGAATGGGGTTTGTACAAATAGGCCTCAGGGTGGCACTAGAGGAAAGGGGTCATGAGGTCACCACAATCAAAAGCAATCGCCCTTTTGGGAAACATAAATCTCACTCTAAGATGTTCCCACAATGCACCCAACTGAGATCGATTGGCGACTCCTCCCACTGTGTAATTTGTTGTTGCAACAACACAAATGTGTGCATCCTTTTTCTATCCACCGGTCTTGGATTACATTTACACATGATTTTAAGATAAAATGTATTTACGTTTACACTTGAAAAGAGAAAGGGGCAAAGTTTTTTTTATCTTTGCTTTGATAAATGTCACTTTGTCACTACCTTTCCCCTCGCCCACAGGACTAATGTTAGAGCCCCATCACCCACATTCCCATTTGGAAATGAGAAATCACCTACATTAAACATGTAAGAACAAGTAGGAACTTTCTCGGCTCATCTAGACTAATTATATAGTGCTTTGTGAGGAGTCATTAGGTACATAATTAACTATCTATTAGTATGAAGAAAGAATCCATTCATAATATCCATACCAAAAGGACTTACTGCTCTTTCTTAACTCAATCCGTATTGTTTTATAATCACTTCCTCTTATGATTAATACCACCCTTGATCAACCATCAAATAGCACTTCATTTCTGGGAGCAGCGAGGTTATCTCTTTATGCAATGAAAGAGTAATAAAATCATCTGACTGAAATAGGTCTTTTCCGTGAACAGGAACTGGTTGTAAAATCAGATTTGGTAAACAGACATCAGCTGGCAAAGAGCATGGACAAAATAAAGTGTGCTTCAACAAAATCCAATCTAATTTTGGGGAGCAATATTAAACTTCTTCACAGTTTACAGTAGACTCAACGGGGGGGGGGTATTTTTGAGGGGGATATGAGTGTCACAAATGTCCCGAGCAGACACGAGAGTCATCTCTTCGATGTATGATCTCGGTACTGGAGAATATCTTTGCAGATCTTTTTAGTATTCTAGTCCATTCTGTGCCATCACCAATCTGTCCCATACTGCCTTTCAACCATTTCCTGTGGGACTCATGCTGTGTTGCAAGGCCTGCTCTCACACACACACTCACTGTGACTGTGGAGGAAAGTGAGCTGTCTGCCGAGGGTTGGTTTCTTGGTGTCGGTCCAAAAATGTGTCACTCGGGACACGCATGGCCTGCTGGAGGCAGGAATTCTGTTGCTAATGGGCCCCGCAGCCGTCGGCACCACCTGGGGATATGGGAGATGGGATGGATGGATGGGGGAGGAAGAAGGAGGGAGGGAGAGGAGGGAGGGAGAGGAGGGAGAGAGAGCGGAGGATGCAGCACAATGTGTTGGAACAAACAAGAAGCTCTACTGTTTGCATCTATTTATCTATCTATCAATCTATCTATCTATCTATCTATCTATCTATCTATCTATCTATCTATCTATCTATCTATCTATCTATCTATCCATCTATCTGTCCGACTGTCCGTCAGTCTGTCGGTCTGTCTGTCTGTCTATCCATCCATCCATCCATCCATCCATCCATCCATCATCTATCTATCTATCTATCTATCTATCTATCTATCTATCTATCTATCTATCTATCTATCTATCTATCTATCTATCTATCTATCTATCTATCTATCTATCTATCTATCTATCTATCTATCTATCTATCTATCTATCTATCTATCTATCTATCTAGCTATCTATCTATCTATCTATCTATCTAGCTATCTATCCATCTATCTGTCCGACTGTCCATCGGTCTGTCGGTTTGTCAGTCTGTCGGTCTGTCTGTCTGTCTATCCATCCATCCATCCATCTATCTATCTATCTATCTATCTATCTATCTATCTATCTATCTATCTATCTATCTATCTATCTATCTATCTATCTATCTATCTATCTATCTATCTATCTATCTATCTATCCGTCCGTCCATCTATTCACTTACATTCAGTCACAAACACTAAACTACAGCAGGTTTGAAAAGGTTATCATTCCTTCCAATTAGAATGTATTTGTGTAAGTATTTTTGGCACCAATTATGCCTCTTATGCCTCAAAAAACTCTTTTAAACATGTCACAAAACATTTGCAATATGCTGACTAAATTAAGGAGATTTGAGCTAAAACCTGGCTATCTTATAGCAAATATGCTATTGAGCTAACTATCTTATAGCTACTTGTCTGTTAATCACCTCTGATGCCAGAAACAACTCCAACCACAATGGGCCCTTGTGCCAGTCCCAAGCCCGGTAAATGGAGAGGGTTGTGTCTGAAAGGGCCACCTGATTAAAACCTATGCCAAACTAAAGGTGTGAATCTCTTTGCTGTGGCAACACCTGGAGGGAGAACCTGAAAGACATTTACGATTCTGACTGAATAAATAGAACAATTCATCATTAAGCCTATACTACCCATTCCGTCTCTCCATTACACTTTGTATTACTAATCTTAATGTCTAACAAGCTATCAGTTACATATGCTGCTATCTAGCTTGTCGTTTATTATGAAATGAAACACTTCACTAAACTGTAAATGCAGCTTTAATGTACACGTTTTAATCAGCCACAATAAAACGACAACTTCCCAAATTCTATTAGACATAAACCAAGTTCTTCGTTCTCAGTATGTTCTTTGAACTTGTGGAATTAATGTATTTAGAATGAAAAGTCAACATTTTTTTTCTGCCTTGAAAGGCGGCTTATAAAAAATGTGAAGGCATAAACAGGCAGGGCAGGTGTTGACGATGCAAATGAAACGGATGACAGATGGTGAGCCTCGCGATTGCTCACTGTGCAGATAATGGATGGAGGTAATCAAATTCCTCTGAGGCTTTGGGACTTTCTTCAGAACTTTCCCATCAATTGCACCATCAAACGGTAACACCCCCCCCCCACCCATCGCCTCAAAACGAACAGATACAAAGAACTTACAAGATTTGAGATTTTTGTTTTATGATAGACTTAGCCAAGTTCTGTAGAAAAACACACTTCTCTCATGTTTGTGGCAGGCCTTTTACTGATTCCTGAAGGCACGGTTCTCAAATTCGGCTCTGTTTTATCTTTCTATGTGTCTGGTGAAACAGCAGCGTGTGTGTGTGTTTGTGGCTAAGCTGTGAATCGTAAACAGCCATTCTAACAATAAAGTGATAGAGAAGCTACAATAACATCAGCAAGCCGACAAGGCGAGGCTGCAGGCGACAGTGAGCTCTTTCCTCCAATACAAATGCACCTTTTATGTGTTGTGACTGACTCTAATTCACTCAAAACCATAAAGCTTTCATAGATTTATTCACTTTGGCTGCAAGAGTTGTTTCCTCACAGGGACCAAGGCACATGTGATCAGTGTTTGTCGTGTTCTCACTGGAGGGAAACAAGCTGCTCTTCTGTACATCTTCCCATCTTTGTGGTGACAGCCGTTTGATTTTCAAAGGGCCTAGGATGAAGGTCAGTTTAATGGTCCGTTTGTGTTTTGTATTCGTCTTGCTTCAGTGGAAGCTTCAAAACAAAGAGGGTCAGACAACACAATAAATGGTGATTTTTATGAGTAAAACATGTCGTTAAATATGCAATAACACTCAATAAGCATGAAATGTGTTCTTTATCACAAACTATCTATCAGCTAACAGTGGAGAACAGTCAGAACATTTTTGGCTGCGCTGATATCAGGATGAGAGACGGCCGCTGTGGTGGCAGACCAGACTTGAAGTGCCAATTCTGTATTTGAAAAGCATTTTCCTGTCACAACACTCCAGAGCCGGCATATTCCTAACAATTCTCCTTCACACTTCCAGCTATGATAACAGCTTCAAGTGTCACACATATGTCTGCATAAAAAGCGTAGGAGAAAGTATCACAGAGGCAACGGCAGGCAAGTATGCTCAATATCACAAGTTTTACGTGTCAGGTGATGCTGTTTTTTCAAATGCCTGTTTTTTTTTTTTTTTTAAGGGAATAAGTGATAATTGCTCCTGAAAAATCTGAGGACACTGCACCATATTGGTTAAGTTAAAGGTGCAAATGCATTTACTCTGCATTTATTTTCTTTTATTGGAGGGATATTGCTACCAGTGTAGTTTTCTGACAGGCTGGAAACTAACCCACTGGGAGGTGATGGAGTTCAGTGGCAGCTACATTGTTGAACAAACCCATTATGAGAATGAGATACATATTGTTCGAGAAATATCCCAGACAAGCTTTCTTAAAACAAATTTTCCTGCTGTTTTCTTCCCAACCAGTTCAAAGGCGCGCACAGCCAAGTGAGTGTAATTACTTTTTCCCAACTCATTTGGATAATCTCTCCCACAGTTACCTTAGCCTGTGTGAAATTCCCAATTAACTATATCCCAGTAAAATCACAAAACAACGCCACATGAAATTTCTTAATGAATTCCTTTGTCTCTGACTGGCACAGATGAGGCATGCGAACGGCACATGTACAGCGAGCGTATTAGTTAGGCGAACCCATGTGATGGTGCCCGTTCACGGCTGACGGAGCCTCGGTATCCTCGGGCATGGCTGCCAAGCTGCCAGTCTGTGCCGTCACACCTTGCTGCCTTTAAAGATTGCCCTGCAGAGATGGGGAGGGGTACGGAGGGCCTCGCGTTTTTAACAACTCACAGTCTGGCAACCCAGGAGGCTTTACGATTCAGGATCAGTGCCAAGAACTGCCCACCAGAGAGGAGGGGGGGTCGGGGGGCTGGAGAGGGGGGGGGGGGTGCAGGGTGATATGAGTGTAGATTACACATGCATACACCAGTCGGACCCTTATTTCGCACTGCATGACTATGTGTAGAAATGTAACCTTATCAGTGAGCGTGCAAGAGGCAGCTACATCAAGTATCAGTGTATGGAGCAAGCAGTATGTCAAAAATATTCATCAAGCTCTATGTGGCATGTTAAAGCAAGTGTGCACATGAGATGTACTGCTAGCATCATGAGCACATACACACAGCCTTTTCTCAGTAATCCACACAAATGGCAGTGGATGGCAGAATGTAAATGAGCTGGTTATTACACAGCAACGTTCATCAAGCTGAGCTGGAAAGACTTCAATGGCCCTGATGAATATGCAGGCAAATTTGTTAATTAAGTTAATTATTCTGCTGAAAATTCATTTGTCTTCCCAAGGACATTTCTGCGATGATTTTAACATGTTTCCACCATTAGTCATGCACGGTTCTACCGAAAATCACTTCTGTTCACCTTTTGGAAAGCTTCGTCCAAAACGAGGGGATAGAGCAGCTCCAGGACCAGGCGGAGAAGGTGTGAAGCAGGTAAAAGGACGACGAATCCCGGGCGCTGGGCGTAGTCAGACAGCTGGTGAAGCCCGAGGATACAGAGGGGTAAGCCAAAAAGCATGGTCTGTAGGATATTAGCTCAGTGGCTGGGGCAGAGAGGAGTCAGCGCCAGGCCTGGGGTCCAGTCGTGGTCGGGCCAGAACAAGCTCAAAATGTTGTCATTCAAACAGTGGCTCACATGATGTTGTGCTATTTGCTGAGGTGTCCTCCCTGACATGTTTCAATTTCATAAATAATAAAATCTTATAGTTAGAGTTAGAAAATAAGAACGCTTTACTAAGACAGTAAAGGATAAACATCATCATAATAGCATCCAATGAGCATTATATTAACAAGTTTTTTTACAGTAAAATGTAGATGTTATGTATTGTTAAGTAGTTGTCTGGCTTTCACAGTCATTTTATACAAACATGTTTGCTGAGGCAGATTGGATTAGGAATAAGTACAACAGGGGGACAGCTCGCATTAGATGTTTTTTGAGATAAAGTTAAACGAAGATGGTTTTGTGTTAAAATAATTATTCGGTTCGGATCACAAACGAGACGACGAAGACTGTACATGGTAAATTTAGGAATGGATTTAGGAACGGTTTAATTCTTGCAAGAATGAAACAAATCAGACACATGCAACAATGGTACATGGTGATTTGCTTAACATGTTTACAACACATGAAGCTTTTATATGTGTACATTATGCCAGCCTCTCAGCTCCAGGGTCGTGGATGGACGTGTATTGAGCTGAAGTGTCAGTCATAGATGTGAATAAGTATATGTGTATATGTCATTCAGTGCACAGGACAGAGTGTCCTTGGACAATGATTAGATGTAGTGCAAAGCGATGTCTTTGTCTTGGTTGGAACAGCATGGCGCTAATAGGAGATACAGCTTACGATATGAAGTCATACTTGTTTGTGGATAAGCATATGAACTGTAGCAGGAGTGAGAGCATAATATATAATATATTATATAAAATTACAATGACAGTTTGGACATGTCCAGAGGAGGGATTGTGAATCTATTGACTGAAAGGATCTGCCAGACAGGAGGCCTAGAGGAAGACCAAAGAGGATATCAGTGAAGTGCATGAGGAAATGAAGTTAGTCGGTGTGAGAGAAGAGGATGCAGAGCGAACCCTGGATCAACATGAAGCTTGTTGTGTGTTAGAATTTTACCAGAAAAGATCATTCATGAAATATAATTTATGAAAAGGCATTTTACATTTACCTTGTGCCACTGCACAATCCTTTCAAGAGTTTGCAAATTCATGAAAATCCATCTTGTACGGCTCCAAGCAAAATGTTTACTGGCGTCTGGGCGTGTTTTAGGTTTATTACCTGCTTCACTGTTACAAATGTGAACAACATGGAGCAGCTCTGGTTGGATAAAACTGTGGTTTCTCAAAGGTGTTTAATCCATCACCAGTTATTCAATTTAATATAAGTGCCTGCCCTTTTGGAAACACTTTCTATGCAAGCCCTCTCTGATGGTACTGTGTATCAAGCCAGGTTAATATTACAAAAGAAAAGTGTAAGAATTAAATTGTAAAAAATATAATAATTTGATTATGGTTAGACTAAAGCACTAATTTATTTTCTTGTTTTGCATTCGTCAACAGCTGCTCACATAGGCTTTCTCTACTAAGGGTTATCCAAGAGACACCAAAGGAACTTTAGCAGAATGCATTCATAATTTCAAAAAAATATTTAGCCATAGATTAGGTTTCTGTGAGTCTTGCATATAAGCATGGATTTTAAACTTTGTAAATAAATAAATACACAAAAGAAGTTCAGTTATTCAGAAAGGAATTAAAAGCAAACACTCAGGATTACCATTCTTTCACATTGTGCTATTGTTATGTTGTTTTTAGTTTAGTTTAGTTTAGTTAATTTTAGTCACTTAAACAAAATAAATATGAGCCAATTCAGAACCCATCAACTCAAAAAGAACAGACTGAAAGATTTGTGGCTGAAGTCTAAAGTTATTTTCTGCATACATCTTTTTACATTTAAATTAAATAAGCAATACAACAAAACCCCAAGAAGGAGAAAACACAAAACAATTAAAATAAACTACATTCACAAAACAAAACCAAATACCAGTGCCACCACCCAACACCATTTCTTTTAATCTTAACTTAAACCAGTGACTATTTGGCCATTTCTTGAGCTGTACCTTAAACCCTTCCAAAGTTTACCTCCACACACAGACACTCACAGTCTTTAAACTGACCGTACCATACTCATAACCCTGGTAGTTCATTTTTGTTGGCTTTATACAAGAGCTGTGCAGTATAAAAATTAACTAATTAAATTTCTAAGAAATAACTATACTAGATGACTTGCTCAGTTGCCCTTTAAACATGACGGTATATTGTGTTTTTATATAGGTTCTGACTTTTTACTGACACGTGTTCTAATAATAAAGCTAATATTACTTAATTAAATGATCAACTTTCTCTAACTTTGTGACCGCCCAGTCTGTGAAAATGAAATACCACCCAAAATGCATGCAACACCTGAAAATTAACAACATGAAATAAAAAGTACCAGCAGAACCAGACATACTGATGAAGTTATCAAACGAGCCAGATGGGAGAAGTTTATGGAGAAACATCAGGACACACTGTTTGATACATCAAATGGCCAGTCTTACAAGAAGCTGCTAAGCCTTTGCAGTGGGTCTAGTCTGAATATCCAGATGTTTGAATTGTTAATTAAGTCTCCATAGCAGTTAATCACCATGTTTTTCTATCTGACGACAGCAGGTAAGTAGAAGAGGGTAACCTTAAAATATAGAGCTGTGATGATGAGGGGCCGACAGAGGACAAGTCGGACTTTGTGGTTATTAGTGAAAGTAAAAAGCTGACAAAAAGTTTCTCACAACAACAACATAAAAAAACAATTACAATTATTTTCTATCTTGTAGGTGTATGCTTTTTGATGCCTATTAATGGGACACAGTAAAAATGATGTCAATACATTGTTCCCTCTAGTGGAGAAACGTGGCCTTGCATAAACAAACACTGCTGTTTTATTGAGAGCACAGAGGCCTGTTGCTAGAAGCCAGTTTAAGTTTAGATCCAGGTAAGGAAAGATTAAGTTTGAGCAAACTTTGTAGCTCCAGAAGGTGGTTTTGTTTTGAGCTTTTTATTGCCATGGTAACTTATACTACATGGCTCTGGAGCAGGTTTTATTCTGGTTTAGAGACAGTAAAACCAAAGTGGACCAACCACATGTGAGCAAAGTCACTTAGATCTGACTGCAGCACGACTAAAGGACATAGATTACACTTTTTTAAGAGATGAACCAAAAGTTACCCATTTTGGAGTTGTTTAGTTTTATCATCTCAGAACTTACTCTGCAACCCTTGTTTGTTCAATCGGCTTCCAGCAACAGCCCTAAGAGGTTATTGTTTTTTTCTCCAGAATGAACACTGTATCATGTAATCCATCTGGAATTATGATCAAATGAAAAAGGTTGTGTGTGTTTGCAAGTATACATGCTACACAGAGGATTTAATCCCTTTTCTTAATCGGAAGCTTTTGAATCCCATGACCAATGTGATTAAGATAAGGTGCGTTAGTATAATGTCAAACATGCCAGTACGTGTCATAGAAGGATTAAGTCATCTATATTTGTTCACAAAAACAGTTGTTTGCAATGATAAGGCTGACACACTTAATCGATTTGTGCGCGCTCTCCCTGACAGTACAGATTAACTAGCAATAAGCCTTTATTAGCAGTCAAATACACACATTTACACATTAGCAAGCTATCCATTCATTTCACATATGGTTGCAGTAATTATCGTTATAGATAACAGGGATTAGGAGGAGGAATCCGTGTAAAAAATAAATAAATAAATTTAAAAAAGGAGGGTGAGTTGCCCTGGAGAAACAGGAGCAGGGAGTGAATGTTGGGGCCAGGGAGGGCCACCAGCACATGCTGCATAAGAAAACAACAACAGCTGTTTAGCTCGTGGCTAGAAACAGGCTTTGAACAACAACATCATTTGCTAAGAAAATGATCCAGGAAAACGAGATGGTACTGACTTGAAGATAAGGAATTGGATGCTTTAAATGGTCTTTTCTGGGGGTGAGTTTTTGTATGTCTTCTCTTGCTTTTATTTCTGTGGAACTCAATTTATGCAGATTTTAATGTAGGATGCATACTATATTCAAACAGACCACATTTTAGATTTAATTTTGATTTGCTTCATATGTACTCCTAAAGCCACTGTAAAAGAAAATGCCTTACACAGACTTAAATTTGGAAGAGAAAAGACAACCATACTCTACCAAAACGTTTTTAGCAACTTATAAGGCAAAAGTTGTGTTTAAAGCCACCCTGTGTAACGTTTAGCCCCAAAATATGTATTTTGCCAATTATTTTGATGGTCCTTAAACACAGTACTCTCAGCTGGACAGGAACCTCCCATTTAACTTTCCTGCTGCCATGCATTTTTAAAGGAACATACTAGATGTTGCTGGTAGCTCAAATGCCGATAAGACATGTTACTATTGCATTTTTCCTTCTTCACCTTTGACCTCTTTTCCTTTTATTTAATATTGTTTTGGTTTGTTTTTTTCCAATCTCGGGGAAACTAAGCAATTTACCAATTTACGATGCTTGTCCTGTTTGGGCTTGTCTTTGCTCCACTTGAAATGAAACATACCAGAGTTCACTCAAAGGTGCACACTGACATTTATCCAAGAAATGAGACAACTCAAACAAACAAACCCAAAATTCTGTTATGACCCTTATGCTGGAAGTGCCTTTGCTCAAACACTCACCTAAAATGAAGTGGGCTCGTTGTGGCAGGGTTATCACTTTTTAAAGCTTTTGTCTCCTGTTTGCCTCTAGACTCAGTCTCATGTAAAAGTGTTTGTGTGTGCGCCTGCGACTGCTCTGCCCTTGACTTGTATCCGTTCATCCGAGCGTGCTGGATGGTTTAGTTAATTAAGCTTAATCTAACCCCAGAGACAGGTATGAGGGTCTGTTACATTGGCCCACTGAGCTGTCCCCAACTGCTCTTCTCCAGAGCCCCCCCATTCCCCAATCAAGGACCCATACACTCCAATGGGACACTTTATGCATGTTTAAAGAGTTACAGCACAACATAGTTTATTTCTCTGTTCCTTGCTTGTGTGTTACCATTTGCTGACTTTCATATTTAGTTTCCCTGTGGTTGGAGTAAAAACAGTTTCATTTCCATGTTCTCTGCATTTTAAAATACAATTCCGCAAAAACAGTAACTTTCTGATATCGTACACTACAATGTGTGTTTGATGTGATCTTACAAAGACACTGCTGTAATTTTATTGTCCTCATTCAGAAAAGTTTAGAAACGGAGTCGGTTTTTAACACACATTTTATTACCCAGCAAAGCAAAAAGCATTGTCTAATAGATCACTGAGCTGTTTACAGAATCAGAAAGACTAGATGAAGAACCATATTTGAGCTATTACGTATTGCTAAAGACATTAGGAGCAATATATTAATAAATGCATAAACATCATTTTACAACCTATTATCTCCAACAGTTTGTCATGTAAAGTTTTTACAAGTTTACAATGACATTTCAAAAGGTATATGGATGGCTTTTGGATTTTAACGTACCCTGACAAACTGCACAGTTAGAACAAACTTACAAAAGGCGTAGACATGGTTTCCACTTTTTTTCAAACTTCCAATTCTTGTATTTTGTCAAATACATAGTACAGTACATTGAAACTTTTGAAATTTTGAAAAACATACTGCATTAAATCAGTGTCTTTCACACAAAGAACATTTAAAGTGTGGAATAAAGGATATACTGTATGTCTGTAATCCGACTGATTCTAAAATTCTAACAAGATTAACAAAACTGCATCACAGACTTGGGAGACACAGGTTTAATTCAGACCAGGTTCATTCGCCCAAAGTCATTCACCCCTCTCTCACCCATTTCCTGTAACTACTTCTTTGAATAAAGGCAATATATATATAAAACCAAACCACAGTTTGAAGCTACAGTGAAAACTCTTCATGGCTTGAAATTGAGGTTATTGTCATTCGGCTGTGTCGGCTGCGAATACTGCTGTTGTTTCTGTTTGTGCTGGTGCGGCCCAAACCCTTCATCAATCTCATCAAATGGTTTTTGAACTTGACTCCCACAAACACGTAAAACACTGGGTTAAGGCAGCAGTGTGAGAAGGCGCAAAATCTGCAAATACTCAAGACGTAATCAAATTGAATAAACGCTTCACAGCTCTCGACAACATCTCTCTTTTCCCACAGTTTTAAGGTTTTTAGAAACATGAACACGTTGTAAGGTGCCCAGCCCAGAAAGAAAACAAGCATAAGATAGAAAATGACCTTCAAAGTCCTGCTTTTTCGTTTTTGGCCAGAGGGACGCAACAGCCTGCATATGATTTGAGAGTAGCAGAAAATGAACACCACTGAAGTTATTATGAAGAGGATATTTTGTTGGTAGATTCCCCACAAGCTCCAGGAAGACACCATATATTCACAATGTGTGTCATCTGTGACTTCTGACAGTACAATACTTGGACCGGCTAACAAGATGCTCACTGGCCAAATAACCGCAGACGCCAAGACGCTGTACAGACCTTTGGTGGACACAATATTGGAAAGGGGATTGACAACAGCTATGTAGCGTTGAATGGTCATCAGGATGAGGAGAACACCGCTGCTGTAGAAGCCAATGTAGAAGACAAAGTTGACCAGTTTGCAGGCTACTGCCCCCAGTGTCACTCTGTAAATGCTGTAATAAATCCAGAAGGGAAAGCTAGCAGTGAAGAGCAGATCTGAGGCGGCCAGGTTCAGGATGAGGGCATTAGTTAGAGATTTCAGGTTTTCATATTTGATCAGGATCAAGATGACCAGACCATTGCCAAACACACTGAGAACGACCACAATTGATAAAAACACAGGGTTGAAGACTTCCCCAAACTCGATGGAAGTTACGTTGCATACTTCGTCTTCATACACATCACTATAGTTGTATTCCATTAAAGTTCCCATTTCCTACAAACAAAACATAAATGTCATAGGACTGTTTTAATGAAATGTAGGTATAGACAGTCAGAGCAGGACAGAAGACAACGAAAAAAATTGTATACTTACTTTGTAGCAATGGCACACACCACACTTGAGTAATTTGCTGCTTTAACTGAGGACCACTGATGGATACCACGCTAAGTACTCAGAGCAAAAAGGTGTACCGAAAACATGCACAATTTCAGATCATGTATCAGTTTCAGTTACGAGGCAAATGACAAAAATAAAGTACATCTCTGATTGTTGATGCATCTTGTTGACGCAGAAACAGTTCAGTGAGGAAAAATGAAAATTACAACTAGCTATGCTGATTATGTGATGCATTTTAGAGCCACAGAGAAGATGTGGCAATTTTGGGGTCAACTGAGTCCAGTTTTTGTTTGTGTGTGTGTGTTTAGTGATTTTCATTGTTGTATATTTGCAACATTGTGCTGCTGCCAGTCTTGGGCAGGTGTTGTCTGATCTCAGTGTGTAAGTAAATGCTAAATAAAACCGATCTGAAAGTATTTGATCTTTTAATTTTTAAACTATCCATTGTGTCCTAAAATGTAATATGCAAGATTTGCCGCTGAATCTGTGCAAGAACTCATAGCCTCTTGTCATATAGTTTCAACATGCAGTCAAAACCATTTTGACCCTTCTAATTTAGGCTACTACAGTCCGGAGACCCTCAAGCCCAAAATGTACATGCTATAAATCCTTAATACTGTAACTGCTACAAATTAATCATATATTAAATTTTTTACTGTTTTTTCTGCATAAATTCTCTTAAACCACTTAAGTTCTGCTCATAACTATCAGGGACTCAAA
Organism: Neodontobutis hainanensis; assembly: GCA_024349245.1. Taxonomy (NCBI): domain Eukaryota; kingdom Metazoa; phylum Chordata; class Actinopteri; order Gobiiformes; family Odontobutidae; genus Neodontobutis; species Neodontobutis hainanensis. Next base: position 548,340 of record JALDNG010000133.1, read on the forward strand.
AAATGAGGGCGGGCCAGACAATCACACAGGTGGGAAGACAGACAAAGACCAGGGAGTGAAGTGACCTGAAATGAGAGCAGGGCTGTGTCCAAATTAACACACTAATCACTATATAGTGCACCATATACTACATGATCTAAAGGGCTGGACATGACAATAACCAGCAAAACTACCGGAACAAAATATGTATGATGACTTTAAATTTACAACATTTTACAGAATCAGCCTGCAAGGTCTATAAGGGTTAAATATAGCTAATAACACAATATTACAAACTAGACTGCAGTAAAATGTGTTAAATAAAAAAAATAGAAATAGTCTGGATATCCAAAACAGTCGAGTTCTTTCTTTTCTATAAAAAAAAAAAAACTCGACAGTGTTGTTTTTCTTTTTCAAGCTCTACACGCTCTAGCTTTGTTTAGTTGCCGTTTGTCGCTCAACCGAACTTGGATGGAGACAGGCTGCTGCAGCTGTCAATCAACCGCAGGACCCGCCTCCCTTAGTCAGCATGCTCCAGCTGTATCAACGTCAAGCTTTCCTACACACTGGACTATTTTACAATTTAAGTACGTGTCTCATGTCATGATTGTGTATAGTTTTACATGTTTTACGTTATTATATACACATGTTGCAATATTTTCATGTACAAACATCTGAAAAACAGTAAAGGCTGGGACTGCTGGGAACAGGTGTATGTCCTAGCTCCCGAAGGCTGCTAGTTAAAACGATGTTTACGTCGCGGGTTGTTGCCTTTTAAAGGTGTTTTAACGAGTTGCAATAAGAAAACTTGATCGGAAGTGGCAGGAAAGCGTACCGGGGATTAAAGTTATTCCACTGGGGACATTGTCATTCAAAAACTGCGGTTCTTTTCCACCAAATATTAATGTCACTGTGTAACTTGCTAACTTTACATTAGCTCCTATGGTGCATCGCAGTCAGTGATTAATTTTCAAACTGAAAGTATCTTTTGTAATACGTTTAACTAATTAAACATTAATTAGAGATTGCACAGACAGAGATAAAATAGTCCCCTTTTAAAAAAAAAAGACTATTAAAGTGATAAACTACTGTAGAAGAATCACATTCAGGGCTGTTTTTATTTTAACCTGCACAAGGATGTATCAAATAACCATATGTTATTTTGATACATAATGGTTTGGTTCTATTATTTATGCTGTCATATCCCTTTTCCCAGAATGGCATCATCATCTGTTGGAGATAATCAACTACAGAGGATAATAAAGGATCTGCAAGGTAACCATAGTAGGCTACAATATAACATATGTTACTATTTGTAGTTTTTGTCATGTGCTTATAAGAAAGAAAAAGAGTAGTGCCAGTAGCTAAAACTCACAGAAAATGATTGTGGTAGTATTTGTCTAGATCACCTCTAACATTACAAACAGGCTGTAAAGGTAGTGCTTAATACAGCTGTTGATTTTATTGCCTCTTGTAGATGCTGTGTTGGAGCTGAGTAAAGAGCACAGAGAGTGTGGTGAACCTATAACAGATGACAGTCCCAGTCTACGCAAGTTCTTCTATAAACTAGAATATCTGTTGCAGGTATATTTAATATATGTGTAATGTTGCCTAATAAGCAGAAATAAAATGCATCACTATGTTTATTGTTTTACATGAACACTACGAATGCTGGTTTTATATAATGCAACAATATGTTTGTTTTTTAAGTTTGACCAGAAAGAGAAGACTACTTTTCTTGGTCAGAGGAAAGACTACTGGGATTACTTTTGCGACTGCCTGATTAAGATCAAAGGAGCTAATGATGGCATCCGTTTTGTTAAGTCTATCCCTGAGGTAATCCTGCTCGTCTTTTATGCACACACACAAACACACTGTAACTGGGTAATCCTGTAACACTGTTGCTAATTCACTCACTGCCTTACACCTTTTATATTTTACTTCTTCCTCTGCTGTTGTCTCACTGTGGTCAGCGTTTAGGCTGAATAGGTGTAGAATCATTTTTTATTTATCTGTTTATCCATCTCTTCCCTGCACATTTATGTTTTTCAAGTAGAAAACTATGTGCACAAAAATGTTTATTGTTTCAGAAATGTTACTTAGATGAATGTTTCAAGGTTTATGCAGACATTTATGACTTTTGGCTTTTATGTGTTTTGGGTTTGAGATCACACTACTATCGAGCTGATAACATTAGTACATATATTCATTATACATAAAAAGTTAGAATAGTTAGACCAGTATATTTTTAAACTTCATTTAATGCCAAAGTAGCATATGGTTTTGTGCTTTAATCCTTATTAAATGTGTGTAAAACCAAAACATTTATGTTTATGCCAAAACATATTTTCTTGGGTCCTAAGTTTCTTTAGCATCTTATGTGGGTCATTGAAGGTCTTTTTTTTACACAGTAACAGATGACAGTTAATTATTTAAGGACTCTTCTACTCCACTTTTGTTGGATAACGATGTTGGTCACACTCAGACATAAGGCACTCTCCAAATGGTGTCCTTAAGGTGCTACTCTGAATGTGTTCCTTAAATCCCTCCATCTGTTTGTGCTTACAGACAGATATTGTACAGATATTTTACACAAACATAGTGACCTTAAAAGGTTGTGTAAATACAGTTTGCTTGACTTTTTTTAAATATACAGTTATATCCACATTGAAGTACATTTTAAATGGGTTTTCTCAGCAGTGTAACATGTTCATGGCTATAATCTGAGTGTTGTGTGTTCTCAGCTCAAGACATCTCTGGGAAAAGGAAGGGCCTTCATTCGCTATTGTCTTGTTCATCAACGACTCGCTGACACTCTGCAGCAATGTCTAATCAACGAGAAGGTTACAGGGTAAAACACATTTAATCTCGACTAATCCAAGAGTTTTGTGTTGTGTGTTTGTTTCATGTTAGAGCAGACTCCTCGGTTATCCTTTTTTTTTTTTTTTTCAAGGAAGTGCAAGTCCCTCTTCCTGGTTTTTGTGTTAGTTCTTTTTCACTAAAAATACAACAGAGGTCACCACTTTCTCTCTTCTCTTTTATTGTTTCACCTAATGTCAAATCTATGTGTGCTTAAATTGCCCTTCAGTCTGTTTAGATTTTTTTTTTTGGGATACAATCTAAATGTGTTTACTTTTGGCATAGGAGACATTTTCTCCAATACATCCAAGGACATTGCTTGTACCTTGAAAATATTTATTTTACATCTATACTATTTTTTATTTTAGTTTACTAATGTAATACCTTTATTACATTAGCTGCAACATTGTCAAAGTGTGTGCTGTTCCCTCTCTTATTTCATTGTTGGATTATAGATATTAAATCTTTTTTCTCAAAATCAGCCTAGAATGCATGCAGAAATCCATTTTTAACATACATCTGTAACCCTGATTACTTTGTGGAGTTTTGACACAATATATTCTCTATTACCAAATAAAAAAAGCTATAGATAATTGCTTTGTGGTTGCAGTGACTGGTATTATGCCAGAAGTCCCTTCCTAAAGTCTCACCTCACTGCTGACATCATCAACCATCTCTATGAGCTCAACCAAATCCAATTTGACGTTGCAGCCAGAGGCTATGACCTCGACGCAGACTGGCCGACCTTTGCACGGTACTGTACAATATTTTGCTTTTATATTTTTTAATGTCTGAGTGTGAGTCTAATGAGTTCTTTTCTTTTGATGAAGGTATTGTAGACTTAACTATGGGTGTAATAATTTATAATAACACATCAGTGCAGAACGGCTAATTTGAAATGTCAAAAGTGGGGAAATCACTATTGGTTTTTCACAGCCTGAAGTAGCAGTTAATTATCCGATCACATTCACAGCTCTTTTTTTTTTTTTTTTGATACAGTGTGTAAAAATGTGTGCTAGAGCACGTTGGTGCTGACATTCTGTGAGCATTAATTGTTGTTTCTCCTGTCAGCACCTTTGTCAGACTTTTCACTTCTGCGTCATCAATTCATATTTGATTAAAAAACACTGCCTTTTCTCTATGTTAGTATGTTATTGTGCATGTTGAGTGCAGTAGCATAACACTGTTTACATAAAGCCTTTGACCTTTGATTTGAATTATATATATATAGAATTTTATGTTGCATAAAACATACACATTTGTTGACACAAGTTTTCAGAAGAGTTTAATGCTTCCTAAAGACACATCTCACCAGAACCTGTCACCTCCACTCTCCACACACGTTTTATTTATATCAGATATATAAAACCAGAGACCTTTCAGAAGATGCCGTTATATACTTATAATGTGTTTAGAGGTATTAGTTTTGTAACCCTTTTTCTTAGTATTAAAAACATAATGAATTTAATATTTTGAAGGAGAACATTAGGATCAACTTCCTCTGCTTATTCATGGCGGCCTCCCAGTCGCTGCTCTAGTGTCAACAGTCTGGTCAGCAGCTTTTCACAGGTAATTAAATATTGTATACTCAGTGTCCAACTCAAATTTCTATATATTCAAATCAAAAACCTTTGTTTGTTAATAGATGTTTCTGGGACGGTTTTGTTATCCATTACTTCAAATACCAAGAGTTTACAGATAAATAAAAAGTTTTCAATGGGCTGTTTGAGGAGACAAAAGAAAGACTATAGTAACTTATATTTTGTTGCTTTTTAAAAATGTGTTGAATATTTTACAGTGCATCATGTTCATCACGTAATATTGAATTCAAGAAGCACTTTGTAAAACTGCAGAATTTCATTCATGCAGGAATTGTGTAGTCTATAAAAGGTTTGGTCTTCTTTTTTTGTTTTATTGAGATAAAGAAAGTATTTAGGGAGTCTGTGGTGGTAAAAAAGTTGGAGAACAACTGCCGTAGAAATAAAATGAATAAATATCAATAAGCAATATTGTTAGCATATTATATTATTGTATTACAACATTAATGTGGTTGATTTGACTGATGAAATCTATTGATCTGTTCCTTTTAACCAGGCCCAGGAGTTTGTACCAATTCCAGACCTGAGTCAAAGTCTTCTTGGAGACCTGGGAGAACTGGGAGAACCCTCTCCTTGTAGCTTAGCAGAGAATCTCCGCATTGAGCTGGACCAGTCCGAGCTCAGGCAACAAGAGCTTCTGGTTCAAGTCCGGGAATTAGGCAACGAGGCAACAGAACTAAAGGGTGTCATTAAAGACCTCGAAGAGCAGTTATCAGCAGCTCAGCAGTCATCCTCAGACAGGTCCGAAACCAAAAATAAATGTCCAAATCCAGAGGAAAACAGCGAGCTTAGAGGCAGACTGAGTGCTGCTGAAAACAGAAACATGGAGCTTCTGACGAAATTAGATGAATCACTTACAGAAAAGGGGCAGCAGACGGCTAGCTTCTGCAACTCGGCGTGGAAAATCCAAGACCTGCTGGATAAACTCAAGATGGCTGAGGAAGAGAAGATGGAGGCCAAGAGAGAGGCCGAGGATAGGGCGAGACTTTGTGAACGTCTGTCCCAAGAACTAAAACTCAGGGAAGAAGAATTGAGAAGCTGTGAAGAGAAACTGGTTCAAGTAAAAGCAAAGGCAGATGAAGAACGTGAACAAGCATTAATACGACTCGAGGAGCTCCAAGGGGCAGTCGGTCGAATTCAGGGAGCGCTGACTTTGAAAGAGAAAGAGTCGGGAAACTTGCGAGCCCAGCTTCAGGATCTACAGGCCTCGCTGGAGAGAAGAGAGCGACAAGCGGAGGAACTGAGGAGAAGACTGAAGGAAGAGCAGGAGGAAGTCAAACAGAGGTTTGGTGTGAGCAGAAGCCAAAATGAAGAGTTAGAATTACAGCTCCTGGATTTGAAAAAGACACTTAAAAACAGAGAGAAGGAGCTTTCTGTGAGTTCAGAGAGAATCAAACATTTAGAGGAACAATTAGAAAAGCTAAATGTCAACAAAGACAGTCTAAGCACAACTGAGCTGAGTTCCTGTGATCAGAATACTGACGACTACAAAACCCAGTGTAGCAATCTCACAGAATTAAATGCCAAGCTGCTATTAACAGTTAAAAAGAGGGAAGACAGTATGAAAGAGTTATCTGAGTGCAAAGCTACTTTGTTAGAGCAACTGTCTTTGTTAAGAGCCTCTGAGGAGCACTTAAAGCGAAGACTAGATGCAGCAAAAATGAGCGTGGAGGACAGAGAGAAGAAGCTTTTAGATGAAAACCTACATCTGGAGGAGATTATTCAAAGGGCAGTCACTCAAAAAGAAGAGTTTGACGGCCAATTAAAGAGGCTCCAGCATGAAAACAGGGAGCTTACAGAGTCTCAGTCCTTGTTGTCAAAAGAGTTAGCCAAGACTCGAGATGAACGGGATATACTCGCAGGCAGAGAGTCACTGCTGGAAAAAAATGTCAATGTGTCCCAAAGGAGCCACGCAGATTTGCTGGAAAAACTTCAAGAAACAGAGGATCAACTTAAAGAGCAGACTGTTCAAGGTGGTATTCTTCAAGCCAGAGTACTGGAGCTGGAGGGCAGAGTCGCAGAGCTGCATAACGAAAAGGGAGCGGCAGAGAGCAATGAAAAGATGCGGATGGCCCATGATGAGACTTCAGCGGAAACCGAAGACGCCCCCTTTAGAAGAGTGATAGCTGAGGCTCAACTGGAACTCAACCTCAAAGAAATGCACCGGCTGCAGCAGGAGGTGGTGACGCTGCAAGCTCAGCTTCAGGCGGGAACTGAGGAGAAAATAAAAGCCCAGGCCTTACAGGAAGTGATGGAGGCCTCCAGAGAGGACCTGCGGGTTTTGGCAGAACAACTCAAGGCCCAGGTCGAGGAGCTAAACCGCAAACACATCGATGAAATCCTGCATTCGCGAGAAAGAGAGGAAGCACTTATCCAGGAGCGTGACGGCGAGGCTCAGGCACGAGTCGGATTAACGGCTGAGGTGACGGCTTCCAGAGAGGAGATCAACCAACTGAAGCAGCGCTGTGACGTTCTGTGTCTGGAGAACAGCGATACAAGGTACAGATGGACACATGCAACCAAAACCCTAAAATTATTTTAGTACGCATAAATAATTCCCCTAAAAGGATTCACATGAATTTGTCTCTTTACACTCACCTAAAGGATTATTAGGAACACCAAACTAATACTGTGTTTGAGCCCCTTTTGCCTTCAGAACTGCCTAAATTCTACGTGGCCTTGATTCAACAAGGTGCTGAAAGCATTCTTTAGAAAAGTTGGCCCATATTGATAGGATAGCATCTTGCAGTCGATGGAGATTTGTGGGATGCACCTCCAGGACACAAAGCTCCCGTTCCATTAAATCCCAAAGATGCTCTATTGGGTTGAGATCTGGTGACTGTGGGGGCCATTTTAGTTCAGTGAACTCATTTTCATTGTTCAAGAAACCAATTTGAAATGAGTCAAGCTTTGTGACATGGTGCATTATCCTGCTGGAAGTAGCCATCAGAGGATGGGTACATGGTGGTCATAAAGGGATGGACATGGTCAGAAACAATGCTCAGGTAGGCCGTGGCATTTAAACGATGCCCAATTGGCACAAAGGGACCTAAAGTGTGCTAAGAAAACTTCCCCCACACCATTGCAACACCACCACCAGCCTGCACAGAGGTAACAGGGCATGATAGATCCATGTTCTCATTCTGTTTACGCCAAATTTTGACTCTACCATCTGAATGTCTCAACAGAAATCAAGACTCATCAGACCAGGCAACATTTTACCAGTCTTCAACTGCCCAATTGTAGCTTCTTTTTCCTATTTGTAGTGGAGATGAGTGGTACTTTTCACACCATTCTTTATAAACCCTAGAAATGGTTGTGCGTGAAAATCCCAGTAACTGAGCAGCTTCTTTCCCATTCTGACATTCAGTTTGGAGTTCAGGAGATTGTCTTGACCAGGACCACACCCCTAAATGCACTGAAGCAACTGCCATGTGATTGGTTGATTAGATTTTTGCATTAATGATAAATTCAACAGGTGTTTCAAATAATCCTTTACGTGAGTGTATTTAAGCCTAAGTAAGCCAAGGTAGTGAATGGGTGTAATAGTAGTGGCCACCTTAACTAACAGTGCTGGGGGAACCCTGCCTTTGCTAATACTTCTGTTGGAACTTGAAGGATGCCATTATTTTTTTGTTTTAAATTGTGGATTTTCAAAGAAAAGCCTATATTGATTTACAAATTTAAGTTGCTGGCTTCTTATCAATACAGTTTTCATAAAACTGTATTGAAATTACTGTACTGTCACTACACTACAGCGGTGCAATGGTGCGCAATAGGAATGTAATGTACTGTATGTAGTATGTTATTGTTATAAATGTAAAACTTTAGTGGAGAAAAATATATAATTGGTTCAGTCAATAAAAAACTCACATTTGATTCTTAGGGAGGCCCTGCACAGAGCCAACACAGAAACGGCTGAACTCGGGGTGCACGTGTGCATGCTCACGGCTGAGAACGAAGAGGCCCGACTCAGATGGGAGGGCTTGTCTTCGAAGCTGCAGGAGATGAACAAAGAAGCCGAAAGCCTGAGCTCGACTGTGGAGCGGCTACAGCTGGAGAATCAGGGGCTCCTCTGTAAACTCGGTAAAGAGGGAGATCTGATGGAATGTAAGCAGCTGTTGGAGAACCGGCTGAGCAAGGCCCAACAGGAAAGTGAAGCTGCACACGCTTCAATTCAGGAGGAAATTCAGTCGCTGAGATTCCAGCTCAGCAGCCGAGCAATGAGTCACTCAAACCAACTCCAGGTCAGACACAAAATCTATAGACAACTACATGTCAAATAGGGTTTTACCTGATATACTGTTATATATTAGTAATGCACAAATTGAATACGTTTTAAAAGCAAACCTATTCAAATGCATCAATTATTGCATTCAGTTACACAGATACATATAGCCAAAGCATGCAAGCTAAAACTTAATCCTCTATTCCAGATTGTGAATAAAGAATTACAGGAAGTGAAATTCCAGCTGGAGACTGAGCATGGGAAAGTTGTTGACATGGACAAGAAAACTCGAGAGCTAGAGGTGAGGCCACTGATCTGGTGGGTTTTGAAAAGGAAATGAAAGTGTTTGTTATAACATCTGATAAACATAGCCCTACCCTACAGACGAAACGAGGACAAGAACTCACAGACAGAATGAATGCATTTGGTACATACACCGTGTCTTTGTGTGACTAATAAAAGAAAAAAAGCATTTCAGCCACATTGTGTTTATTGGCTTTCTAATAACTTTATGGCCACAAGCATATCATCCAAAGAACCAGGACTAATGTTTCGCTTTGCTGTGCTGATTGCAGGCCCAGAATCAGAGATATTGCCAACAGATTGAGGAGAAAAACATCCAGATGGCCCAGTCTGAAAATCTCATCCAGCAGAAAGAAAATGAGTTAATCCATCTGAAAGAGAATTTATCAAGGTGAGATACAGTATTCATAATCACACACTCTGGACTCATTTAAAGCCCTGTTGAAAAACGTATCTAATCTTGTTTATTTAGAATTGAATGCTTTCTTTATTGTTATTAAAGCACATCTATGATTGTTCTGGAGATGTTTCTGCTGCTTCTAAGATCTTGTGAAATCATCTTTTAAGCTTGTACCGATGTGCTCAAAAAGGAATGAAAAACCCTTTTTATTGAAATGTCATGCATCACCGTGTATTTGTGCAGGTCGGAGGAAGCACTGGCAGCAGCGCAGCACGCCTGTCAGGAGCTGAGTGAAAACCTACGGAGAGTCACGCAGGACAAAAAAAGCTTTGATCTTAAGACAGCGGCTGAAATTGATGACCTTTATCGAACCAAAAAGAATTTAGAAGAAAGGCTTATAGAGCTCATAAAGTAAATATTCCCCAAGTTTTCTCATTCTCATCAGTGACACACTTAAAATGTCGTAAAAAGTATTCATTCTTAGCTTAAATTATCTTATCATTATTATTCCACATAAACATTTACTCAAATATGAATTGCTATTTCCTGTAGTTGGTTGCTGTCAAACAAACTAGTTAACCATGTATAGTGACCAGTATAAGTTATTGGTATGAGCCTTGATTGAATAACTCCAAAGTAAGGCCTAATAATAATGCTAATAACCCTTTCTGAAATGAAAGTACATGAACACACCAAGTTTGAAAGAACTAAATTTCCAACTCAGAAACTGGGTTCGTCTGTGGAGCACATGAATGCAGCAGTTTACTGTGATTCTGTTGCAAAATACAAATATGCATAATGTTAATGTCTCTAGGGAGAAGGATGCACTGTGGCAAAAGACAGATGCCCTGGAGTTTGAGCAGAAGCTGCGGGACGAAGAGACGGAACGGGACGTCAACTACTGTCTGGGCTGTCAAAGCCAGTTCAGCTTTTGGCTCCGCAAGCACACCTGCAGGTTAGATGGACTACGCTTTCATCCATTTGGCAACTGTCCTTGTCCTTATCAACCATAGAACTGTATCAAATTAAAATTAGTAAGGCCATGGAGTCATTTAATACACAAGGGAAATGCAAATGATCATAATGAAAGTGCACATGTCAAGCTGTATTAGCACTCAGTTCATACTGTAGATGAGGCTTATACTTTCCATTTGAGGGACATAACTGTGAGGTTCTCGGACAAATGGGAGTTACTTACAGTACAGTCAGTTAATGTAGTAGGGGCTGCAATAGGTCATTATTACAATATCAACCTACACAATATACCTTAAAGAGACTGCTAAAACAGGCAAAGAGCAGGTTATTTCCAAATATTACAAATTGTAGCTGTAGTATAAGTATGTTTTTTCTTTCAAAATGTCAAAATATATTCTTTAAAGCCTTTAGAAGAAATGTTATTATAGTATTTGTATATATGCAATATTATATATCATATAATATAGAATTATAGCACATTTTAGCATTATTGGATACATTCACACCAACTGAATGCACCCTAACTTGTGCAATTTTCCACATTTTTTTAATCATTGAAATGAACAGTTTATCCCAAGATGACCTTTTGTTCTTTTGCAGACTGTGTGGGCGTCCTTTCTGCTATGACTGCTGTAGCAACACAGTGACCACGCAGCAAGGCGGCAGCATAGAGCGCTGCTGCATGGACTGCTACAACCAGCATAGTGCAGTGATTGAGCGCCACTCACAGGAAGAAGAAGTGAACAGTAGCACTCCAGTGACACCTCTCAGACGCTTGCTGCAGGCCGGAAGAGCAGCTACCAGTTTGGTGACAGGTGACAGCTCACGTAAGTCGTTCACAGCACAAATGTGTCCTCAGTAAAGGCTTCATTATATCATCATAAGCTTGAGCTGCTGTGTGTTTTGTAGGAGCTGAGGCTGGTGAGAAGCAGGATGATGGTGTGTTTGACATCATCACTGAGGAGGAAGTGAGCGGAGTGTACGACAGCGACTCTTTTACCACTGCCTGCTCCTCTGCACATGGGCAGCAGGGGGCAGCACAACTGTAAGTTTCTCTCCTATGCTTACAGAGGAAAATAAGTCACTGCAGTTGTGGCAGTAGTCATGTTCAAAACAGAACAGACAATGACAAAATGTATTTTTTTATTTACATTTACATTTTACAGAGAGAGAGCTAAATGAAAATACACCTGGATTGTATTTTATAATATCAAGCCCACCACATTTTTTCACAACACAATACAAACTGAAAGTCAAATATGCCTGTATCTGCAAATCTTTCATGTTTCTTGTGGAAATGTATGAATCAAAATCTAATATGGCTGTAAAGTGTATAAATATAGTAAAACATATTTATTGTAGGCCTGTCATTGGATGTAAAAACCTACAGTAGCAATTTGTATAAATAGCATTGGGCATAATTGCCACCTGGGCACAAATAGCAGCTGCCAAATAAATACTGATTGCGCTGAGGTTTAGTTTAAAATTGTATGTACGTGGTATTGTACGTATATGTGATCTAATCATATGCACTCTATATGTTTTTGACACCACTAATATTGTTTTCTTTTTTTCTTTTAATCTAATTTGTGTTGCTTTTCCAGAAGCAGCAGTGCCAGTGCAGGAGACCTCACGCCAGAAGACACAGAGGACATCAGCGCCCCTGTACAAGATGCAGAAATTGGCCTGCTCAAGTCCGGAGAACTCACGTGAGTATCTCTTGACGGGTGCAGTTTGTGCAAAAGTTTGTTTTTCTAACATTTTGAAGAAGGTTCTTGTAAACTCTAAATCCTGACTTGAGAAGTGAAACATGAAACTTGTGCAACAGCTTCTCTAAATAGGAAGTGTGTTCTCTAAGTGTTTTGAAAGCTACTGAATTGTCGTCAAAATATATTGTAGACACAGCATTCTGTTTTTTACATAAAATATATTGAAGATGTAGGAAAAAGAATAACATAAAATGGAGGTTGTATTGCATATTGAATTAACTGGTTGATGTCATGGGCTCCAGGTTGTCTGAGCCATTTGCGGTGGATGACATCTCAGGGTTTGGGGACAGTTACAGAGAGCTCTTCATCAAGTCCAGTTGCTACAGCACTATCCTCATCAGTGTAAACAGTGCTGGACCCACCATCACCTGGACGTTCACCTCGGAGCCAAAAAGGATTGCCTTCAGTGTGGTTTACAGAGAGCGCACCGACACACCTCTAGAGCAGGCCAAGGTCACACACACACACACACACACACACACACACACACTTCTCTTAAAGGCATTTAACCGGTCTAAATATCTCTGTTTTACAAAATGGTTATTTCTTTGTTCTCCTCAGGTCTTGATCCCACTCACCCGGTGCAACTCACACAAAGAGACCATCCAGGGCGAGCTGAAAGTCCGAAACCCTGGGGAATACACACTAATCTTTGATAATTCCTTCTCCAGGTCAGTCTCTGTAGAAATGGGTTTATGTCATTTGAGGGCGTTGTGTTTTCACTTCGCGTTTGTTCTATTTTTACTTTGTCCTTGACATTCAAAACTAACTGTAAATCCTGTCTCTGTTCTGTTAATCAGATTTATCTCGAAGAAAGTGTTGTATCACCTGAGTCTAGATAAACCTGTGGTCTACGATGGAAGTGACCTCCTTTGAAAGAGGAAAAAGAGGACAACACACGCCAAGCTGACTTTAGGAGCCGATATAACGTTCTGAGGCTCATGCACAAAGTTTAAAGGTAATGAGTTTACAAAAAAAAAAAAAGATTTTTTTTTTTAACATTTGGTCAGTGACGTTATTTAATAGTTCTGAAGTTAAATGTGCATTACTTTTGTATTTTTTCTCAGTCACTTTGGCTCAGTTTTCAGAACAGTCTTTTAATTCTCTGAACTGAAAGTTGCAGTGTTAACAGTCAATCATCAAACATACATTTATTATGATTTTGGCAAAATGTAAAAACTCCTTTTTCACTGTTTTATACTGTATGTCTATATGAATAACAGATTGTGATAACTGAATAGAGCATTTTGCCTGGTGATGCTCAAATGATAAAACAATGGGAATTAGGGATGTAACGTTCCTAATGGTAATGGGGTGTGATTTTTTTTTTACTTATCTGTTTTGTTGTGATGAGCCATACACAAGTTATTTTTGATATTTTGTAGAGATTCATTCTCTTCAACAATTGCACCTACGCTTTGGCACATGTCACCGATCAATCCCGTTTGAACACAACAATGAGAAATGCTCATCTGTTCAGATATTTGAGCTAAATAAACACAGCTGAATAAGGCTTTAACGCTGTAATGAATGAAGTAAGACATCACAGCAATTAAGCTGCATAAACTCACAAAAGGAAAAAACTCCACCTCATGTTGACCTGTTTACAAATAGCTCTTTTTGATTTCTTGTATTCCCTCCTGTGGGATTTGTTGTAAAGAAAAAATATAGGAGATATTATAAAGGGCATTGTTTACCAGTGTAACTATTGCATTATTTTAAATCTGTAACTATGTAATCTTAAACTACGCTATATCTGTTGCTTATCAACAGCACAATTAGGTCACTAACACTGAGTAACTATTTTGTCAAAGCTAATACTGTCATTAGTGAGTTTTTACCTTTTATATTTGTCTCTACAGTTGAAGTATGTATACAATGTCATACAATATTTGTGATGACAGCATTTGGGAAGTGTATATTCACATTTTTTAATCTCTATGCAAACCTTCTGGGTGATAGTAAGGCAGTCGCTCACTTTCTATGCTTAAATTGTTAATTTTTTGTTGTATAAAGCTTGAAAATGGATGGATGATTTAAAACTGTTACATGAAGGAGCACACAACAATGGCATGTCATAAAGATATTCTCAGCAAACGTCACTTTCATACTTGAACATGTCCTGTGTGGACTTTGAAGCATCTTTTTCTAAAACTAACTGTTTTATGTTTATCTGTAATGGATATTGCTTTCTTGTCGTAAACCTGTTTTTGAATTTTCTCCTGTATCACTGTCTTCCAGATTATATAACATTAACTGACACAAAGATACTGGCATTTTAACCAAATGAGAAATGTAAAAACCTGCCAAATATAAACTGTCTATTGTTTTTAAATGGACTCAAAGGCATTGCAAACTGACTGCTGCTTTTTGCCACTGTATCCCATGAGCCTTTGTGCCAGTTGATGAATGTTTTTCTCTTTCTTTGTATCACAGTGTGACCGTAGAGAATTGCTGCTGGTTTTGTCAGAGATTTATAACAGAATCATTGATAAATAAATATGGATTGTGTGACAAATTGCACTAAATGCTGTTGATTCAAACTCATCATATGGAGATGGTTAACATGCTAATCAGGAAATAGATGAGGTCTATGTGTAGTTTATTATGACAATTTAATAATATGAGAGCGGCGTGCACTTTAACATACACGTGTTTCTCTTCATGCTTGTCTGGGATGTGTGCGAGGTGTCCATCTGGGAAGCAGTATTTATGTGGCAGAGGCCGATTCTCAAGGTTAATGATCTCATTGTAAATCATGTCACACCAGCCTCTCTCCTCCAGCGCTCTCTCCCTGCTATCCTTTGTCTCTCAGCCTGACGCCTTCCACAGGCTGTGATTCGCACATGGATGAGCCTGGGCCCGCGGTTGTTTATGTGTGTGTGTGGTGTTTTTCTAAGAATGATTCCTAAAGCAGCACAGACACATGTAGTGCATTCACATGAGAGTCCACAGAAGCTTTTTTATAGTCCTACCGAAGCAGCATGTTGCTTTCTTGCCTTATTCATTTTCACATGGTCTTCAAAATAACTCACCAGACGTACTACTAAAGCTATGTTTACACTGGCTTTAAAAGTGGCCCGGACCAGATTTCTCCATCTCTTTGTGAACAAACCATACCCCATTTATTACCCATTTATTTCATACCAGAATTAATAACATCACATTATTTACTTTATTTGTTAGTTATGAAAATATATTTGAAACATCATTTCAAAGAGTCACACTTGAAAAAAACAGCTGTGTTTGTGTGGGCCATCACTTAATCAAAAATCATACACAATCAAACTATACAAAATAAATGAATAATGTAATATTTATTTGCCAAAAATCATGCACACTCTAGGCTAATTCCTACTAGGTCTACTAGGTTTGTTCATTGCATGTCCCTGCAGGTGCTATAGCTGTTCACATGCTTAAAAAAAAAGAAAAAGAGTGTGAGGTGTGCCAGCAAAAAAGCTATAAAGTAAATACCCCACATTTAAGATACAGAGAATGCATTTTCCCACAGGGACTTTAAAATACATCAATGACTTTGTTTTGTTCTGCACCATTTCTTTTCTCGTTACCTCAAATATTCCCTAAATCAATAACAAGTGCGTAGTATTTTTCAAAACATTCAACACCACCTGTCAGTTTCCTTTTTCTTTTCTTTTTATAAAACCCTTCATTATCTTGCAATTTGTCTCAAGATAGGCAGCATGTGTCTTTTTATTTCCTCTTCAAACATTACTGCCCCACCACTTACGTCTGTCATTACCTGAAGTCTCTGATTGTGAAGTGCTGTGAATATTATTATTTTTTTCATTGTTAAAGCTGTGTCAGATTCAATATATGTTAATTATACCAACTTGAAACTGCATCTTTGAGAAAAGTTGGGTCTGTAATCACAGGTTACATTTTTGCCAGAGTAATGGACATACAGTCTGGGAAAAAATACTAATGTACTGTTTGCATGCCCGCTTGCTCTGGTTCTTGAGAAAGGCTCTGAAAACCAGCATTAATAGTTTATTAAGTGTAATCCTTTAGGGGCTGTACTAGGAATACTACAAGCCCCATGAGGTCGGATTTTTGGCAGATGTGTAACAGTCTGATGAGCTTGTTGGTAAAAGACAACATGACATTTAATGTGCTGTGTGAAGCATTTCTATGTGCCCGCTAATGTGACATTTCCATTTATTTTTTTCTATAATAGCTTGACAGTTCAAATTTTTAATAGTCACTCTCTTGGAAACCTCTTGGCTCCATTGCAGAAGCAACCACGAGCAAAACAAACATTGTATAACTTCTAAGAATATAAACTTGACTAATGACTGTGGTTGTTATGTATACATCTTTTACATTTAATTGCATGGAGAAAATATTTATATACATTAAAGTATCACACAACTATGGACATAATATAAAACTTAGTGTTGTAAATTGAATACTAAAGCAATATTCAAACAAGCTTCAATTTTTGAGCATTGTTAAAAAGGCACTGCTTAACTATTTGCTGGAAGAAAGCACAGATTCCTCTACAGACTGTGTTGGTACTACAGCGGCATGATACTTATTATGGACGTCAATCATTAAGTGGAGACTAACCAAGCAGCAAGTTTAAAATAAAATAAGTCTTCTGAAACGGTAGGGTCATTTTTGTGTATTTAGTATAATTCTGTCCAGCTGAGGGTACTGTGTCAGTAAGAAAGCAATGATTCTACAGATCTCATGAACACTTCAAATTGATTTTGAGAATAAATATTTTTTGGCTTAAAGTCACGCTGTGCTATCAAAGTATAATTTTTTTTGGTTTGAGCGTTGTACTTAACTGAATTTTTTTTTTTTTTTAGGATTTTTAAGGCTATAAAGGTATCTTTATAAAGTTTTACATAGTGTTGCTTCAAAATGTAAGGCAGAGTTCTGGATTTGCCAGTGAGTCTCCTCTTACCTCTCCTGTTTAAGAGCTACGGTTCATGCCTGACAGAACGAGGCCTTTGGATGAGTGGAGTCTGCTCTTTCAGTAGACGAGAAGCATGGTGTGTTATTAGATTGGTATTAGATCTTATAAATCAATTAGCTGCACCTTCAATGGGGAATTGTTCCTAAAACGTTCCACTGGAGGCTGGAAGCTTTGCAGCAGACTCAGGACCCGCTGCTGCAACTCTGTCTCTCACCTGGCCTGGGAACAGCATGGGATTTCTCTGGAGGAAGTGTCTGGGAAGTGGGAGGTCTATGCATCTCTTTTAAGACTGTCCACCTCTGCAACCTGGTCTCAACTGGGAGACATTAGGGGAGATACTCCTTAGTAAGGTCTTTCTGTCAATGTGATTTAAAATGATTTTATTCAGCCAATTGAATGCATGTGTTTGATCAATTGGGCTGTGAGAAGGACACACTGGAAAAGAAATTCAAGAGAAATGTCAAGGTCGAACTCTATCAAAATCAGAAACCTTCAAATGGCACTTTGGCTCTTTGAAATGTTTTTCAACGGCTTCACAATATTTGACATTTTTTAAATGAAACATCCTGAGGGTTTGGCCATTTTGAGATTCTCTTACTCCTTGCTCTTACTTGTAGAGAGCTCTTATCCTCTCCTTAAGCTTTTCTCTGCGACATCTTAACATAATCGGCACCTGCGTGACACTGCATTAGCATAACTGAATAAAGATGGGTCAGGGTGAGTGAGTGGGAGGGTTGGCAGGCGGGATATACGCTCCCCTCACCTGTCCTTACAGTGCAGGCTGGTCTCTGCTGTGTATGTGAGCAGCCAGGTGAGCTATCTCCTCTGCAGATGTGTGTTTGGAGGGGTTCATCCATCTGTTGCCTCACTTGGTGCGTGTGCAGTTTGTGTGCTCTGCAGCTCAGCAGTCTCCCGTAGCGGTAATGGTGGGTCATGTTCCCTCTCCCAGACAGTTTGCTCCTGTCAAACATGGTTTCAGTTCCCTGCTGCACTGGGACGCTCCATCACAAGCTCCAGGCCTGTCAGGGACTTTTCCCACACAGCAGCAGCTCGTGTTTCCTCCTCTGGACTCCCTCTTTCATCGTTTTTACACTTCATCCGATTCTGGATGCTTCCTCTCTTGTGTAAACTTTGCACACACACACGCACGATACAGAATTGTTCCTTACTAATACTCTGGGGTACCACAGGGCTCAGTTCTCAGACCCATACTCTTTGTGCTATACATGCACCTCTTATGTAATTTAGTAGGTAATTTATTATCAGAAAATAACAACTCATTTCTTAATAATGCTGTTTGACCTCCTACACAGTACTTTGTATGATAACTGTATGATAACAACAAACCCAACCCACTGTGCTAAAAAACATTTGTAGCAGGTGTAAAGTCAAATACAACTCTGTACCTGTTGTTTTCACTGGCTTCACCGTTGAAGATGAACAGGGACTCACATTATTAATGGATTATGACAACAATTAGCTTTTACTTTATCAAAAAAATAACACTTCTTTAATTTGCTTGTGTTGTATTTTGTTTGTTGCTTGAGCTGTCTAGGCCATCATTAAAAAAGCATAAATGTGTTGCTTTGACTCTCCATATCATTTGCATTTTCAGCCCTAGTTTTATCCAAATCCTTGCTATCTGATGTTTTTATCACCCACGGCATCTTTCTAATCCACTGTGTCGGGGCTTTTGTTGCTGCTCCTGCCTGCAGCGTTGTGCATGCAGGAGTTGTTATGATGAGATTTGCAGAAGGCTGGGAATATAGATGCAACACAATGATCATTAACTAAAAAAATATAGACTGGGAGAAAAACAGGGCAGTTTTTTTTCCAATATATAGATCGTTGAACAGTGTCTGCGTGAGAATCCACAGTGACTTCACGTCTTCTTTTCAATCATACATTGATCCACCCACTAATCCGCGCCATTTTAAATCACATATAGTCGGCAGAGAGCAAAGCAGAGGAGGACAGGAAGACGAGGGGATGGGGGGGGGAGGGGGGGGGGCATACTTGTTCATTACTGCCTTTCTTCTATCCAGAGGTAGAAAGTGAAATCATAGCTTGATGGCCACTGTTTCCATGGCAACTCTGTTAGAGCAACCTCTACCCACAACATCTCAAAAGATCAGAGATGTTATTTTTAAAGTAACATAAGACGAGATGGTGAGCAAAGCTTGAAGCAGAAATCGTACGTTTTAGCAGAACAGAAGCGCACTATAGACTCTGTATAGAGTGTATCTGTAAAAATGCAGTTGATCAGTTATTGCCATTGATTGAATAAGTGGTTCACGTTTAATCAATGCTATTCGAATCAGTGGGTTGTACTGCCTCAGGGCACTACTACTGTATTGTTTAATTAATAGAAAGGATTACCTAAATGCCTGCTGTGAGGGTCATTTGTTTAGATAAATAAGGTAGGCATAGTCTTGGTCCACACTAATGCCTCAATAGACAATAAATGCCTGACCATAAAACAATTCTTTACTTAGTAGCAATTAGTCAATGTCTATTATTCCTTTCACTTGTAGTAGGCCTAGATTCCATTAGTGATCAGTGGTCATAGGGTAGAATGGATTTTTGATTAATAGCCTATGCCTCTTGTTGAGACGAACCCAGTTACCATTGGGCTGGGGGCACTGGAGTTTCTAAAAGAAATAAGCCTCTGCATACATAAATAACAGAGTACAATACATATTATGAACTGCACACGGTTGTCTTTTGAGTTGTGCAACGGTAATATAATGAAGGTGCAAGAATGTACATATAGTTCCTTTTAAAATGAAAAGTTGCTGCTGACCACATAACGAGAAGTCCATTTCCCGTTCGTCTACATATTGTCACCTTCTGCATGACTCACTGCAGACAATTAGCCATCTCCCTTTTCCCCTCTATGGGTGCAACTTCCACCTCTTTTCTGATTAAGGGCTTTAGAGGGGTGTATACAGCAATTCCAACGGAGCACGGCAGGCTTCTCAGTGGACACTCTTTCCAGTATGTGTTTCCATGGAGACACAATTTGTTCATGCGCCCCTGCAGCTTGTGTCATTGACTTCAATTAGTGTAGAAGGCCGTCTGCTCTAAGCACATACTTACACAGAGAAGCCACCTCAAAGGGTTGGAGGAAATTTGCCGTGGAGATCAGACGAGCCAAAGTTACGTCACAAAAAGAAAGACTTTGGCGACACAAAGGCTTTATTGTGTATTTTAAAACTCTGGACGACTGTCAAAGTGGAGTGACACTTTCATTTCAAGTCGGGACCATCTCCTAGGCTTCAGTAAATGGAAGCTGTAATATTTTTATTAGAGCATATTATACACAAGCAACAGAAACACGTCCAAATATTGTAGCCTCAGCAGATTATCTGTTAAATCCCCCATTTTGAATTTTAATAGGTTTTCTCTGCTGCCAAATCAAAAATGAAGCAGCCTCTGAGGACTATATTGCAAAGAAATGGGGCATTTTTTTTTCAAATTCTATATTTCAAGAAAGCTCAAAACCCAATGGTTCACACAGCCTTTAATGACTGGCTGAAATTGCTTGCTTATGTGTTGATGTTTACAGGTAATAAAGGCTTTTTGTTGTTTGGAATTGGTTCAGAACAAACTTTACACTGCCTTAATTTGCCTCAATGTAGGTTATTCAGGTTGGGAAGAGTGACTGTGATGAAGTTAATCTCTAACTCAATGGACAGCTCCAGTGTGACTGGATTGCAAAAATCTATCAAACTGTCCTGGAAAAAAAAACAAATGTTTATGAATATTATGAATTTAGCACATTTTAGAGGCCAGGTTTTGCAAATACCTTTTATAATAGTTTGTGTTTTGATAAAAAGAAAACACAAACCAGAATGTTAGCATCCAGTTTTGTCTCTATTTTATAGTCACGTGACACATTTACTTTCTTTGCTAATCTTTTTGTAACTTTACCTTGAGCAGTAGCTGGTTTCTCACATGTTCACAAGTCACAAACTCACAGAAATCCATCTTGCCTTTCTAAAAGCAACATGACTCTCACTGCAGTTATGGGCAAGTTTTATTATAATGGTGACTCATCATGAAGCAGCCATTTCTCTGTAAACAACATGGCTACAGGAAATGATGTTAGCATAGATACTGCTATAGTATTGGTAAAATTGTTTAAAATCAGGATTTCTTAATTAAAAAAAGAGTGGTTGTGGACTATACTTTTGTTAACAGTTCCTACTTTATATAATTTGTTTGTTGTTCTCTTCAGAAAAAAAATGTACTCCTGATAGGTGCCAATTACCTAGCAGGTATTCATCTGAAACTACCTTTCTTTAAGTGTCTTTCCAGAGTCTGTGCATAATATCTGCAGAGTCATAAAAGTATGGACAACAACGTATTGCCTTTTTACAAAAAATAGTCCACGTTTGACAAAACAAGACACATATTGTCTGTCATAAGTTTTCAAAAATACTCTCACTATATTTTGGATGCAAACCTTACGTCCTGATATGGATTTAGTATGTGCACAATATCCCTAAATACATTCTGGAAAAGTGACACGTAAGCTATCAATAATGATTATCTGATAGAGTGTTGGAAAATAATGTTTTCACATGCGACCATTGAATCTCTAACATATTCAACTTCAACAAACAGTGCATTGTATTGGCAAACTCAATACAAATCAAATCCATCTTCAGACGTAGACAGACGAAAACATTATTGGCAAATTGGTGGGGTGTGCCTTTAAAGTGATTCAACCTTGACTATCCTAACTCATTACAAGCCCACTCCCAGGCTGCATGTGTAATTACAGAGAACAGGTGCATCACTCAACCACATCAGTCTGGAGATGAAGATTTAATTTTGAAATGCTGCCCGGGATATTAACCCCGCTAATTACAACAGTGTGGACCTCCGGGCACACAATAAGCACACAATTATTCTCACTTTTATTTAAAGGGCAGTGCAGGTGCAGGGGATGTGCCACACAGGGACGCCCAACAATTGCACTCACCTGTTCAAACGGTCATTACTGGACTGACTTTCTGCATCTCAACAGAACATTTTTTAGAAATCAGAATTCAGCTCCTCAATAATATGTACAATTTAAAAAAATTATTTTATTTTATTTTTAGTGACATCATCTTTATTGTTGATTCTCTGTTGCAGGTGGAAAGCAATACAAACAGTAATATGTAATAAAACTTCCACTGGGTTTTAGGCAGCTCTTATTGCCCATTTTCCAAGATTGAAAGAGTGTATTTTGATTATTTATTACTGAACACATGTGGTCCATTTTGTTCCACTGTTTAAAGCAGGAGTGGGCTATTATTACATATTACATCACAATTCATTACATGGGACTCTTGTGGAGGGCCGAGCCAACACGGGGAACTTACTTATGCTCAATGAAAAGTTTATTTTGCCTACAGAAAAGGTATCTACAGTTTGGAGCCTGACATACTGGAATCAACTAATCACTGCAGAATATTGAAGGAAAAGGAAAAATACATGCAGTATTTAATCATCAATAAAATATTAGTAAATGCTTGGCGGGCCAGATTAAACAGCCCAATGGGCCGCATGTGGCCCCTGGGCCTTAGTTTTTCCACCCTTGGTTTACTCAGTGGGTTAGGGTTCCGAAATAAAACATTGTGTCAGTGAAAGGAACATTTTGTGTAAGTAATTTGGTGACATCTGGTTGACTCTTTACTCAAACATAGCAGCGTAACGTGGTGGAAATAAGCCTTTAAATCAGTGATGGAGGCGGCTAGTGGAGTAGATGAAGCACTAAAACCTGCCCTCGAAGGCCAAGGGGCAATCATGGCTCACATAACGATTGCTTCGGTCAACTGGGGACACTTGCAGGGTTTACTATAGTATCTTTCTTTCATAAATCTTTTGTGTTGACCTTAAGCAAAAAAGCTACAGTAAACAGCTATGGCAGATAATATGTTATATGTTGCGTTATATACTTGTCAACATCTCTTACACTGACCACATTTGCAAAATAATATATTGACAGTACAACTAAACACAAAGGAAGCTAAAATTCACCTACAGCTGTGTCTTCAGAGAGTTTTTAAAGTAATTCTGAAATACAGGCATGTTCGAGCTGTGCTCTGTGTGGCTCACTCGCACACATCCTATTCCATCTGTGGCATTTTTCATTTTTCATTTCATGTGCATCTGCGTCAGACTTTTTTTTTTTTTTCCATCGCTGGAAAGCAGAATAGGGTGATAGCTAGCCTGTGATCTTTTATTCATCCGCTCGTCCTCTTCTCCTCACTCCTCGCCTCCGCACCAGGGAGCTCAGTATCTGACAGCTCGTACCCAAAACCACCAGCTGGAGTGACAATGAGAGGAAGCAGGGAGGCGGTATAGGAGAGGACGTTTGTAAGCATATATGTGTGTGTGTGTGTGTGTCCATGGACGAGAGGCCAGGCCGGGGCACAATGTGCTAACGGCAGCTCAGCCCTCCAAGCACAGCAGATGGTTAGGACGGCCCTGGATCAAAACCTCAACCCTCATAAGTCACAGGCTCTGAATAAAAACTACTTCATTTCCCTATTTCATTATTTACCTCATTTGACCACATCTTAAAGCTACACCATAGATGACTTATCAGGACTGTCTCTCGATATACTCTGTGTGGAGAGCAGTTTTGAAGTGAAGGAGTTTTTGCAACATTGATGCTGTAAATTGCACAGTTGTGTTTTATTTAGATTTAGGGTTAATTCGGTCATTCAAGACAATAACAGAATAGGGATAATAGCACAAGTCGTTGATAAAACAACTAAATAAAGACTTGTTGCCAACTGCATACATTTTTCAGACACTAAGAATGCAAACTTAAAAGAAACCAAGAATATACTGAGACAGCTAAATGTTTTTCCCCTAGGATTCTATGACTTGTTTGTCTGCGTTTTAAATAATTTTATTTTGAGGTTTATGACACAAACCATATTCCTTTCATAAAGATCGAGCTTTAGGCTAACATACCCCAGTTAGAAAATACACTGGTTGTTCTGTTGCCATGGTGATGCTAGCACTGCCATAAGCCACTAATATTTGCATCCTGCATCAGTTTTGCAGCGCATTATTATTATTTACTGTATTTAGAGTCACATTCACACCTGCAGACAGTTTAAGGTCACTAATTAACCCGGTTTCCAGTCTGTGTTGGGGCTGTGGATGGAAGCCAGGACTCCCACAGAAAACTCCCACTGACATAAAAAAAACATATGACCTTCACATAAAAAGAGCACAGTCATGCAAATGTGTGATTTAAGCCATGTTGATCCTGCTCCGGTGTCACATGATGTATTTGAATGTCAAATAATTAAGAGCCAAGCCTCCGAGCACAATGTCAGGGCTGACGGGTTAAGTGAGGTCAAAAATCAATTCCTCAATTACTGTTAATAGAAGTCAAGAAATTAAGATTGTTTATAGCCAGGTCTTTATGATATGTTCTTACACTTACACAGCAAGACACAAAAAGGGGGTCACTACTTTAGAAATCAACATGACACCTAATTCTCTACCTCAGTGCATTAATAACCTATTGTAATACTGTAATGAGTATTAAATCAACACTATGCAACCTGAGTGACCTCACATGTAATTCACTTTTCATAAATATTCTAGTTGTAATAATAATTTGGACTGATAGAAGAGTTACATAGTGCAGTATTTTCTAAACCAAACAGACATTGTCTTTATAATAGGGATTCGTCTCTGAGTTTTATCTACAAACTTCAAAACTAATTTATTACTATCCATAGCCGTCTGTTTGTTATAAAAAAGTCAAGTTGCATTCCTGGACAGCTCATGTTGGAAAGATTTTAATGGAAATGTATTTCTTAATTTGGTCATATGTCAAATTAAAAGACACAAAGTACATTTGGAAGGTATTTGACAAATCTGTATTTATATGGTCATTTTACACATTGTGTTTTCTAATTTACTCTGAGCCAAGCACCCCTTCAAACTAGCATATAAGCAACTGCTATACAATATTCCTCATTTCTTCTCTGTATGTGTGACCTCCTGTTGTTTCCTAGCCGTATAAAATTGCTGTTTTAAGGATGCTTTGAAATATACTAGTGTATTTGTGCTTGATATGATAAAAAAGTTGGACTAAGAAGTCACTTACTACACCGACTAATCACAACCAAATGAATGTGTGTAGCATGTTGCTGCACTATGAATAATTTAAGTTATATGAAAATGTCTGCTTGGGAGGCAAAGACCAGCTCATTATATGAACCGTGTTTAGTGTTGACTGATGTAAGACAATCAAAAAACACGTAATAACCCACATTTATGCTTTGACGTCTGAGTCAGATTATTTTCTGGAACATAGTGCATATAATATAACTGCTGTCTGTAGAGGTATAAACGTTGAAATGTCAGCTTTTGCTATAAACTCACAATAGGTCTGCGTTGTTATTTAATACAGTCCTTCTCTCGCACAAAATAAGCCGGCGTTGGACATTGGGTGTCTCTGGAACAGCCATTACTGGAACACAGTGACAGCTCTGCCTGGCACAGAATGGGTGATTTTAGGTAGGGGTTTTCTAAACACAATCACAATTTCCCATTAGGAATTCAGTGACTTGTGTTGAACTCCCATTTAGTGTCAGTTTTATTCATCTGCAGTCATAACAACTTGTCCTACAGCAACAACGCAAGCAATTTTACACTGTGTAAGTCTAAAGGAATGATATGAAGCAAGGGGTGCTGGTAAAATGAGTATTTCTTTCACACAAGAAGAACATAATGTGCATGTTATGTTTACAGTCACCTCCAAAAGGAACTTGACAACACAAACACTTTGGATCAAAAATAGAACTTTCCCCTATTACCTAGAGAAGGACAAACTGAGCATTAGTGGAACAGAAGCACACACGTGTTTCTGTTTGAGCACACATTTTCTGCTGAAGGTTTAGAATTCTATTTGGATATTGTGTGTAAGTAAATTTATAATCTAACATGTGTATGCTTTATTATCCAGGTGATAACTTAATCTGTAATGAATTAATGTCACAAATTGCTCAGAATGTACAGAAGCTAAACAACTAAACTAATGTATATGTAAAGGCAAAATAATTTTTTTTAGACACAAATTGGACCACCACTAAAAACATGGCTTTATGCCACGGGAACTGCTTTGTATAAACTGCCACCTCAACCCTTTAGCTACTGGAAGATTTGACATGACATTTTTATAGAATGATATAATCCAAATTTCATTTCATTTTAGAAGATTGGTTTATAACAAAGTCCTGCATGTGGTGAAGAAGTGACTGCCCATATTGACTGAAGGTTTGTGTCTTTTTAAGTGTTAGCTCTGTGATTTATTTGTGCTTATTCTTGGTACAAATGATAACCAGTACAAGTTCATTGAAAGAAAAAATATGAAGAAAACTGTACTTACCGTTTATTAAATTTGTTGTATTGTTATGCTATATTTTTATTTTCTTATGCCTTATTTGTACAAGTATCAAGTATCTTTTTATATAATTTCAGAGTGTTCTTTCAGACGACCCGGGGCCACGTGAGAGGTGAGAGCTTGGCTAGTTTCTCCGTGTCATATAACGTCTCTGTCCTAGAATCGATGAAAGCCAGACACCTCACAGACACCTCACATTTTTATGCACACTCTCACACACATGCACATTGTGTTGCTCCTGGTTGCCATGGGAACCTGATTATAAGGAGGTATGATTGACTGTCTGAGGTAGGAATGTAGCTTACATGTTCTTGATTGCCACAGTGAGCTACACAGTGCTGTGATTTAGTCTCTGCTGAAAACAGATATGGAATAATTGGAGCGGTTTAATAGTTAGAGACGACAGAGTTGTTACTAACTTTATTATTCTGAATAACATCAAGGTTTTGAAACAGCAATTTGCTTTTAAGGTTATTCCATTACCTTCAGCATTAGGGTTAGTGCCTCATTTACGAAAACTGTCTAAAATTGAATTGTTCTATATTACTATTGCTATTTCTCATGTTATCCATCTATTTGCTGCCCGGTGTCATAAGATGTATACTCCCCAGTGCAGATTAATCCACATAACACAGCAGCTCACAGACAGTAACTCAAACAGTTATTTGGAGAACATTATATCTCAAGTGCTACCCTGTACTGTATGTATGCTTATGTTAATCAACTTAAAACAGATCCTCACCCGCCTGCTGTATGAGGCCCACATCCACTGTTTATTGCTAAATATTTGCAGTTTTACTGAAAGGCTTGCAGCAGTACTAAATATTAAGGATTAACACTGTGTAAAGTGTAGACACAGAAATGATCCCAAAGCCTTTGATCTGAGCTGCCGTGAAAAAAAAATTAAAAGCGCTAATTACACATTCTCACTTTGCACAGAGAGTGGATCAGATAACTTGTGTTTGGAGGCACTTAAAACTATTTATTTTACATGTTTTTTTTAATAACACTGCCTGTTGTTTTTTTCTCCAACCAAAAGACCCAGAGAGTAGAAGCAGTGTGTATTCTGACCTATGGCTCGTTCAATCATCTTGCCTCCTCTACTCTGGACTGAAATAGTAACCTCCTCTTGTCAGCCCTGTTGGAGATGAGCAGTTTAAGATTTAATGAAGAACTAAGCCAACAGGGATGTATAAGGTTGGTAATAAATAATTGTCTGTCAATGGTGTATGTGCATTATACTGACACTGAAAAAAATTGTGTTTCAAAGTACTGTTGGTGGGACTGGTCTAATTGTTGATAAGACACGAGCCCCTGCCCAAATCATAATGACAAAAAACGAACAAAAAAAGCCGTGTTGAATATGCACATGATGTCAGAAAGTCATTAGCCCACGTTTCCAAGTTGTTGCTCTGACCCTGTGAGTTAGTTTAGTGTTTGTGTGTGTCACATCACTGCAGCACCTTGTATCCAGAAAATCCTAAAAATATGGTTTTTGACAGAAAACATTTTCTTTTCTACATCTGTCCAGTGCTATCTTTTTGAGAAATACCAGTCGTCAACAGAAACAAACAAAGAGATCCACACGCTGGCCTTGTGATTCTTTGGGAGTTTTTCCACCATCTGCTCCTGCCAAAATAACACTGTCTCTCTTGTAATGCACTGTCACTGCTTTGGAGGATATAGTATGCAAGAACTTCTTGAAAAAATGAAATTTATCTACACGGAATTTAAGTTATTGCCCAATGGCCGTTTACAACAAAGCAGAGGCATTACTGATGAGGACTTATAGAGAAGCTGCCTCCATATTACATTCTAAAATAACATCATCAAAGTGATCTAATCCATCAGTGATGTACTAATTTAGAAAAACTGTCCTCGACTGACAAATTAGAAAGATTAGCTGAGTTCATTGCTGCTGGACAACTTCCCGGCAAAGAATGCATTTGAAGCCAATGTTTGTCATGCAAAAGAAAAACCCGCCCCTGGATTTAGACTTGTATAAACACTTGCAGTCCTGCACTTTGAATCAATCATCTTCTGCATTGTGGTATTTGTTTGATGAAAACCAAACTCTTCCTCCGACTGATTTGTTCCCTGTGATGTCTCCGCTCAATAGACTCACTGAACAACACAAGCTGCCAACATTTCATGCCTTTTCGCATCACTGAGCTTCCAAGTTGCTCGGCATGTCTCCCTCGCAGAAATCCAAATCCAAACATCTGCGTCTGTGAGCGAGTTTGTGTGCACAAGAAACACACTCTCTTATGCACTGTCCTATGGCTTTTGTGTTATTCCTGGCGTATAGACTCGAGAGAACCAGGCCAGTATTATTGTGTAGCGAGGAGATCATTTGCACATGGGCCTGTTTATTGTCCTGCGTGCCAAGTAAACATGGTTGTGTCAGCTATTTCAACAGTGCCCATATATGAAATTCCTTAATAAAAGTTAAATGTTAAATATTTGTTTAAAATCTTTGTATGAATTTAGACTTTCTGGAGCTGTCTGGCAGAATCAGGGATGCATCAGGCACGTTTTAATGAAGTTGCTGTTTCTCGAGGAGGTTAAATTGAGCAGTGTCCAGTGTTAGCATTAAAAGTTAACCTATGCATGTATTTTCTCAACAGGCTACATTTATTCAGTGTGATTAATATTCAGAGCCAGGTCTGTTGACGGTCACAAGGAAACACGTAACAAGCCAGTTGTCAGTGTATTTCTTACCCTCTATTATTATGTTTTTTGGAAGCAGAAGTTAAAATGCCACTCAGTATAAAACAAGTTAAAATGAATGTCAGGATGCTGTCTTCATTTGAAGATGTGCCCCAATACTGTTCCCAATCATGTCCAAGCGGCTGGTTGCTTTAAACAATATGCAAACGTTGCATAAGTGAGACTTATCATATCTCACGCCCTTATTTGTATAAAGTATTTAAATTCAAATTTTCAGCATTGTGGCATAGGATTAACTCCTGGATTTTGCAGGAAATATGATCTGACATTGAAGTAAAAGCACTTTTTTACCTTTGTAAGTTCTCAAACCCATCTTGTAATACTCCAAGCAAAGCACCCAGACCGCATCTGAACAGCTGGTGGTTTTGACCAATGATGTAACAGTGCAGACAGTTCTGGACGTGTTTTTGGTTTAGAAGAATGTAGTGACCGGTTTACCAATACTAACGTGAACAACATGGTGTTGCTCTGATTAAATAAAACAGTAGTTGCTCACCCAGGATAAATCCAATCTTATGCCTACAGTTGTATTTGTAATTTTTGGTATATTGCCCTTTTGTCCCTTAAAATGTAATGAGGTGTGTCAGTCTATGGTTTGCATCAGTCACGCTAATGATCCATTAGACAAATGACAATATTAGCTTGTTCCTCTGTATGTAGTAGCTACTAACAGCTGTTGATATAAAGTGTTCTTAAAAAGAGCTACATAACAACCTATGCGTCTTTAAACAAGACAAATTCTAACTTTAGTTCAACAACCCTTTATATAAATTTAATTTGCCTCTGTTTTATTTTACAACAGTTATAGTACAATAGCCTACATTAGTGTTAGTTAAGTTATAGTATTGTAAGTGGTATGTCCATGCCCAGTTTGGCAGACCCTCTGTGCATGTGCAAATGCAGCATGTGCATCGCAGTGTTTGGGACAAACTGAGGACTGACACGTCTGTTGCCAAAATCCTAACACAGCCTCTCATGTTTACAGACATAGAAAGGGCCTATCACTTGTAACCCAGTACTGTAGCACAAGTGCATTTGGCCGAGTGCATTCTTTTTTTTTCTTTTTTTTATTAACAACCCTCAGTGTCTCTTGGTGTTGCTTTTCCGCTGCCACTTGAAACGTGTAAAAGGTCAGACTCTTTTATGACTACATTTACAGTTTGGTGACGTCGTGTCCTCCAGTTTCGCACTGGGACCTTTTAGGAAGCAAAAGAGCTCTGTAGCCTCCCAGAAGACAGCAGTGGATTAATGGAGAATCTTTTAATAATTGATCATATTGTAAAGAGACCACTAAATCTAATCTATGGCTTTCACATTGTCTGGATTGTGGTGCGGTTCACCTCACTGCATTCATTTTAAACTGTGTGGAAGACTGCATCATAACACAAAAAGCTTTAAAGATTAGTTTCAGGAAATGGTTTGTGTAGATTTTTAAATGCATTTATAATGTTTCCCACATAACTCATGAAGGAAGTAGGTTATCTTCTCTAACTGGTTGTCTGATGAAAGTGTAAATGGTTAGATCACTTTTCCTGGAGTGTGTATTTTAGCACAAGCTGGCGTCTCTATCCTGCACATTTCCTACAAGTGCCTTTTGTACATGTAAAGCACTTCAGACTCCTTTGGTCTCCATGACAACAGGGACATTTTGTTCCTTGATTTTTCTGATGCCTGTGGGAGTTACATCCATATGTGACTGACAGAATGTGTGCTATTTAAAACGCAGTCTCCCGCAAAGATCTCAAGGATTGAGGAACACGTAAACGCCATGTGCAACAGAGCATTTAACACACTACAGACCACACACAACTGCATAATGCTTAATCCTGAATACATTCTGAATAATCGTGACCAAGTTTCTGTTATTGATGATATCCCTTGTGGACCTTTGAGAGATCCAGTGGTCACTGTGGTGTACTGTGGCTCCAGCTGCTCGGTCAAAGCCTTCAGCTCATACAGCTGCCTGGCCCTCGCCTTATAATTGTTGAACAAAGTACAATGACAGTGATTACTATGTTGCACGTGGCAAGTGATAATCAGGCAAACAACTGCATCATGATCAGTGTGGAAGACCATAGAAGCATAGATAGACCATGTTTTAAGACTGTTTCTTTTCACCTCCAAACACTCTGTTAAATGATTTGGTAACTGTAGGAAGAAATTTGCTGAAATCGTGTTTCTGACAACTTAAATGTAAACAGTTAATCAGTAACAAACCAAACAAACCATTACAGACTCAAGCCATCATAAAGTCAGGCAATAACTAAGCAGCTTTGTTATTTCACACTATGTTCAATCCTTCATTAGAGCTGCATAAAATTAAAAATGAATGTATATTATGTTTTGATGTACATATTATTAGGACAATTTGGAAAAATGGTTCTAATTGTTTTCTGTGGAGGTCTTGTGGAAAAAACTATAATATTATTGTATTTCAACTTTTGCCAAACGTCTACAGGTCATGTTGAAATCGCAATGACTACACATTTATGATTTATGCTTCTCTACTTATTCATCATTTACTTTTGTTTTATGAGTTGATTACAAAAACTTTAAAACAAAAATTACAGCAACCACTGACATTAAATGAGTCAGTTGATTTATATCATGTGCCACACTTGCATGAGTTTTCAAATTCCAGAGTAATAACAATATAATTAACCACAATGTGGCTCATTTATTTGATGGCCACACAATGTTTCGAACAGCAACAAAAGCACAATCTGCAGCCAATTAGTCTGCAGCTGTACATCAAATAAAGAATTACTCAAATAACCTCTAGAGCTGGTTAAAAGTAAGAAGTGCCAATGAAACATGTAGAGTATAAAGCTATGAGGATGCAAAGAAACAACATCAACCATCCATTCAAACATAGCTATAAATAGATAAACTATTCTCCTGAGCATCTTCGTAAATACCAGAACTGGTCATTAGTGTTGTGCAGTAATTATTCCTTTTGTTTGTATTGTTGAATGCACCTGCAGATTCCTATATTTAAATTACTACACATTTGTGTAACGTGTACAGCTGAAGTCGGTCTTATTTCCAACTTTTTAGTAAAAAATGGATAATGTGCCGACTGAAAAGTAACAATTTTTAAATGTACATACATATTTTTGACAAGTTATTTAATGCCTAATATAAAGAGAAAGAGTTTTGTTATAACCTTCAAAATATTATATAACCTGAGCATCTCACCTCAGTTCTGTTGCTCTCTCTTCATTTTTGACACCAACCAAAGATCAAATATGGCTGCAGTTTGTTTTCAACAGAAGACTGCTCATTAGCCTCAAGCCAAAGAATGGGTCCCCTTCAAGCTCATTTGTGGGATATTTGCAGTAATTACTTATGCCCCACTTTTGCTGAATAAAGGAAATCAAACAGCACAAAGCTAATTACATTTCCACATCAACATTGGACCCCAACCATGCCGTACTGGAGATAACAATATCAAACAAAATGGCGCTTAAAAATAGTTATTGGACTTTTAGCCTGGTTTAGAAAAAAAAAGAGTCTTTTACAGTTTTATTCCACTCAGCAGAATCCAGTGAGACCAGTCAAGACCAGTAATCATAAATGAGTCTTTATGCGCTGCTTTGTTTTGTCTAATTGGTTGTGTTTCTTTATAATTGCGTTATAAGGCTGTATATTCTGCACCGTTTGGAGGATAAACTGCCTCCTGGAAATCCAACTCAAATCCACAGGGACTAATAGTTTCTATGTAATCGAGAAGAAAAATTGTTTGTGGGGAGTTGCTCATTAACACACACTTTTCATTTGGATTTATTTATTTATTTGTGCAACAGTTATTAGTCTTTATTTTTAGGGAAAATTACCAACAAAGGTATTGTAACCAACCCCTGAATGGACCGTTTCAGTTTGAGTAAAATGACAAACCATGCACTGGCGAAATACTGTTTAATTTTGGTTACTTGTCACAGTTGCCATGGTTTTGAACTGTTTCTCGGGACAGGGAGCAGTGCAAATGGCTGCAGATGGTAAGTTCCAATAGGAACTCAGACTCTCACTCAGACGCACTAAAACAGTCCCCCGCTGAGACTTCAGATGCGTGATTTGTCATTTCGCTCTCCCACATGAGCTAAAGGTCCCGGTGAAGACATGTGTCACCCATTACACAGAACATTTCATTGAACTGCTTTTCTTTTTCTCTGACAACCTGCAATTTTATCAGTATGCTGTACGAAGTCAGTCAGTGTTTAAGTAATGCAAAGCTTTTGAAGCCACATGCCAAGACCAACACGGAGGCTTAGACGTAGGCTGTAACAAAAGTGTTAAACTCTAATTTCTCAAGAGCATATACTCCTGTTGTTGACATAAACTTTACAGAGATAATAGAGTAGTTATGTTTTAGTAGAGTTGTCATTTAAAGGCATACAATCATCTGACAGGGCAGGTGTTTTACAGATACATTCACCTCCACATTGATCAGGAAACATATACAGACTAGGTGTTTCATCAAAAACCTTAAAATGCATTTCTTTATCTATATATTTTTGTTATTTTTTGTAAAGCTCATAGCTCACAACTGAGATATGTCCCATCAGCTTTTTGCTCATCTCCCATCTGCCACTGTGAAAACCCATTCACTCCTTCTGTGCCCCCCACCCCCACTGTTTTTGTGCCATTAAGCAAAGCAGAAGCCTTTCTGTGAAATTTTAACCCAGCAGCACACAAATCCAGTGAAAAGGCCAGTAGAGAGCTGCCAAATCTCTTGGCGCTGGCTTTTTCATTTACTGTCATTACTGTCATTCATCAAAATCAGAGGCAATAATGATTTCAAGATTTTAATACAGTATATCCTTACAGGACTTTTAGTATTTGTACATTTGTTTTTAATGTACTTTATGGATGACAGCTGTAATAAAATCTGAAAAGTTGTTATAGTTTTTGCTTTCTTTTACCAACATCCTCGTTTCTTCCTGCTCAGCTTGAAGCTTCCCTCCCACTTTGTGTTGAAGATGAGTCACCATGGCAATCTAAGCGTCTTATTGGGGCACGATGAAGTAGCAGACGCAGACAGCACGAGGGGGTGCTGTCCTGTGGAGGGATTCATTGAGTGGTACTGCATCAGAGCACAGACATATCAATAAAACCCTTGAAGAACCAAGACATTCAATGTTTTATGGCTCAGGAGGCATAGGCATATTCTTGAATACTACCAATAACTAACTGTTCATGTCCATATCTTCTCTAAATGCTACATGTCCATTGCACTGAACACTATGAGAGATCCCTTACACTGCAGTATTTATGAAACCTTTGTGAATTTGTGTATTTTTTTTGTGTCTGTTCAGCTGAGAAAATTGATCTTGCCCCAGTTTGACACAAAAGAAGCAGGCCTACTGCAAAAATTGTCCCCGTACAGAGTGTTGTTACATCATGGTAAATACATACTGCATTGTTCAGTATTGTCAAGTTGCATATTACTTTACTTCATTTTTCTGATAGAACACATCACAAAGATGTCAGATCTGCTCACTTCTTACTACACAAGGACTATAACTAACTACAACTATAAAATCCAGAATCCAGAATCTGGTCAAACAGATTTTTGACAAATTATGGGGTGTACTATATTTGGATGGGACTTCACTGGACTCTAAATATTTAACATTCAGAAACATCAAACTTTTGGTGGCTATGACAAATGGATGAAGAATGGACTGGAGTCTACACAGTATTTTTATCTGATCATAAAGGGGCTGGGCCTGTGATATATGTTCAGTAGCTTTGGATCCAATTTGAACTGTATAAACTTTATTGTCCCTCATTTGCAAACAAAGGCTATACACACACACAATCTATAGAACATTAAATATATAAAAAGACTTACATATACAGTATGTGTATAAATGATTAAATATAATATATATTTCAGAAATTATACAGTGTCTATCAATATCATTAATTTTAAGGAGTGCAGATGATTTTAGGCAAATATTGCCCATACATTTTGAAAATGTCCAATTATTTACGATCTGGGAAAACTCTCTTGGCATTGTGTCCAAAGAATTATATAAAGGTGATGTATATTTTTTAAGTATCCTTGATGCAGCATGTTAGCTATCTCCAAATGTTGGCTCAAAATAGCAGCTTCTAATAAAAAAAAAAGAATTCAGTCTCCCATTCAGTTGAATACCTACACACTTTGCCTACAAAAACACAAAACAGAGAAATACTTGGACTGTTAGTCAGCGACGGTGAACATTATAGTGACTGCCGTTTTCTGTTTAACTCTTTTCTGCTTCTATGCAAAACCTCTGTAAAAAAAACATTTTTGTAGCAAGTGTCAGTATTAGAGGTGGAAATTACATAGCATTCACCATACAATACAATTTCCAATAGACTGACATTATTTGTAAAAATATAATGGAAAGAAAGCCCTACATTGACAAAAAAGTGTTCTTTTTATTTATTTATTTTTTTGCATTAATTCCAGTCCCATAACTCCCATTAACATTAATCCTTTTAACAAACATAATCACAATATTATATCACATGAGGAAAATGATCTGATAACGACAGCTCTAGTAAGTACACCAGGCATCTCCTCATAAGCTTTTGTTCGCTCTATTATGTGCAGCTGTGAGTACTGCAGTCTGTAACAGCTGACCATCAGTGTGCCTGTTTCCTGGACCAAGCAGACATTTACTAGATTGACCTATGACACATTGTTGATTGCCATTTCAATTATGACGTCATCCGTGGGTGTCCTTGACCATACGCTTCAGTTCCTACATTGATCACATTAATGTTTTAGCCACACAAAAATCACATGGCAATAGTTGATATCCCCACCACAAAATAAACCATATTACCTTTGTTCTTATCCTTAGACGCCTTGCTGTCGACTCTGCAGTGCCTGCTCTGTTTAAAAAGTTCAGAGACAATTGTGAAGCCAAACACTTGAATACACTGGAAGATGCAGCTGAATGTTTGCCATGGAAACAAGGATCCAACCATTGTTTTACCAGCTATCATTATTGGGACAGAAATAGAGGCAGCTAGATTGTTGACTGCAATGACAGTGATTTTGTGGATTTCTCTCAATGGAAAGATTATGAGTGATGTCCTTCAGGCTGGTCTGGTAACTGTATTAAAATGTTCCTGGAAGTGCTCAAAACATGCGTCATTCCCCTTTATCCAATCAAGCACCTTCATAGCTTTATATGACATTTAAGGCAGTGTGTTTTGAATGAGGTGCTGTGTGTAGGACATTATTGTTCATATAGCTCTGAGGACATCATATCAGGGCAGGATCTAATACTCTTAATGCCTCATTGATTTATGGCCAAACCCTCACAAGAGCTTGAAGCTGCATGATCAATCATGCTTATGGAGCTCCTTTCAAAACACTAGGCGTCATATCTGCGTCTAACACTGGACAAGGTGTATTTAAAGCAGCCTTAATATTCAGGTTTAGTGGCAACTAATTGAATTGAGTTGCTCTGGACCATGATGCCTTGGGGCTATGGTTTGGTCGCTGTCCCTAGTGCTGAAAAACGCCCATTAAATATTTACAACTCGGTGTATGTAGCTGTCGGATTTGTGTGACGCAAGAGTCCGGATGTTAAACTTTGGTCTTAACATGAGTCACTCTCCAGCGACTCACCACCACCTCAAAATTACGCACAGTGGGAAACCGAACCTCGTGCCTTCTGGTGCGTCTACACTGCGCAGGCGCTCAAGGAAAAGGAGTTAGAAAATAGTTTGGGGAACAAGCCCCATGCTTTGTGCGTGAGACACCGCCTTACTCTATCTTATTGAGATCACGAGCTATTTCCTTTCAAATTTCTTGACCGCATTTGTTTGAACTCTTGTCAGGTTTTGTGTCGAGGCGCGAATCCCGGAGGAACTGACGCCCCCTCCTCCTCTCCTCCTCTCCTCCTCCTCCTCCTCCCGCACAGCTCGTCGTGGTGCTGCAGCAGCAGAGAGGAGCAGCAGCAGAAAGCGAAGACAGGACGTGGTTTGATTTAACTGATTTAACTGAGCTGATAACCCACCGACGACGACGAGGCAAGAATTCACCAAACGGCGGAATACTCATGGCTGCGTGTTTCTGAAGAGCTGCGAGTTACGCGTTGGTAAGTTGCTTTGACTTGTTTTCCACGAGCTGCCTGCGCGCTTACACTCAACGTCTTGAGCCATCGCTGCGGTGCATCAATTAAGAAACGTGTTTTGGAAAAAAATCTGTCTTGTATCTGCCGTGACAGCAGGCAGCCTTTGCAGAAAAGCAGTTGGTGTCTATTCTGCCTTTCAATCCGTATGATCACCATGTACTAAACGAAGGTCACCCACATGAATTAAACGTTTCCAATGCGGGGAGAAGGGGATAAAGGGATAAGGCTCGGCGAAATTAGCTCATTGATTCTGCGCCAGAACGAGGAAAAACCATTTGTCACCAAGTGATTGTAATTAGGACTGGATTTTTTTCACCCTAGAAATGAAAAGGTGTGTGTCATGTTGCAAGCACCTGACTGTTGCTGTATGGATTAATTGTTATTCCTGTGTTGTAATGTGGGCGCTGTGTGGCCTGTGTGATCTGACAGGAGCTGACCATAACAAAGCTGTCCATAACTCTTCATTTTCAACGGTTGCAATGTTGCACAGTGTTACTGGTTTCCATTATGCTGCATGTGCATAAAGTGGAAGGCTTGTCTTGTCTTATACATGGATTGTTCCAAACTGTGTGTGAATTATTTATGCACTGAGAAGTTCAGGAGAATAACCACACAAGGGGAAGCTGATGTGTTAAAACCAATACTGTACCTATACTATGTGTGTAGACCATGACCATAAATCATTCAGCAAGAGCATGTTCACGTCTTACTTGTTGTTTTTGAGTGTGTACCTGCAGACAGTGCTGGTGATGACTCATAAAGTGTTTTCATGCAAGCTTAAATCTTGTATTACTGCTCTATTTCTTTTTTTTTTTTTTTTTTTTACATTTTACCAGTTCACTGTCCAAGCCTTTACAAAAACGATTTATCCAGTGATTGCTAAGCATCACTAAACTGCTGCATCACATTTTCACATTTAGTGCAATCTCTGTGAGCCTTTTTGCTGTTTTCTCCCTGAGCTATGTTTCACAGATTTCTTAGTGACTCACTTGTATCTTTTACTGAGCAAAGCAAAGACTCTCATTCTGTCTTGCCCTCGGGATACTTTAACACTCAGTTGTGTATTTTTCCCTTGCATCTCCTCAATACTGGAACCATATGCTTTAAAAACCAGGGTGTGGGTTTCTAACTTCATTTGAAGCTCTCAGAAACATGACCGCCATGACATTTCGGGCTGAGGAGATGTGTGTGTGTGTGGGGTTGAGCTAATTGATGCCATGTCTGTCTCTGGATATGTCTCTCTCTGACATCTGTTTAGCTGTGACTTAGCTCCCTGCGTCAGTCTGCTGCTCACTTATTTCCCTCGCTGTCTGTCTCACTGTAGGTCTGTTCGACGCTCTGTCCCTGTGGTTTGGTTTCAGCCCGGCTTGACATGTGTCATCCCCCTCTTATACATCTGAGCACGCTCCGTCCTATTACTTGATAAAGCATCCGAGAGATGCTTTAGGGGTAATTGGATTTGCTTCTAGTGGAAGGGGACACTGAGAGGAATGTGTGTGTGTGTGTGTGTCCTCTCCGATGTGGAGATGTGTGCCTGTCACTTGGATGTTTAGTGATTGTCTGTTTGTGTGTCTGCGACCCAATGTGCTCGTGTGTGTGTTTGGAGTGAATCACTGTGTTCTAGAAGGGCTGTGAAATATTTACTGAAAGAGAGTGAGGGCAGATGGAGGAGAAGGACTGACCCCTAAAGTTATATACGAAATTACTTGTGTTTTCATTGAGATAAAAAGGGAGACTTTTGCTTACAATGTGGTTGGATTAGAAATGTCAGCAATGACTTTAAATTGCCACCAGTATTCCCCACAGCATTAAAAAATGTAAACCCTTCTGAGTAACCAACACAAGGCAAGTTAATATATAAATAGCACAACATACAATAGCCAATCAGAGTGCTTCACAAAAAGAACAAAGACATGTTTAAAACACAAATGCAATTATCAATAAAATAAATTTAAAAACAATCACTTAAAACAAAACTAAAAGAGTTGTCATATGCACTGTCAAACAGAACTGTTTTCAGCCTGGACTTTAACACTGACACAACATAACTGTGGTAAAAAAGCCAAAACAATATAAACTGAATGCACTGGTAAACATATAGAAAAGGTTTATAGATGAGGCTCATACCAGATGTTTTTTTTACCTCAGTATAGTCTACACACATTACAGTTCATTAAGTAACTGATCATGATTTTAGCATGTAACATTTTTATATATACAATTAAATTAAACTTGATTGTTTTGTCAGATCATGAGAAATCCAGCAAGTCCTTTGTAATTATTTAGACTGGGGTTAAGAACCAGTGTCCAACAATTTCCATTTATCTTTCTTTTAATAAAGTCACAAACATAATTAGCCATTTACTGATTCCATAAAAGATAGTGTGAGGTAATTTTCCATCTGGAGTCAAGGCCATGTTTTGTCTTGTCTTGTCATTCATGTAATGGTTTTGCTTTTTTGTGCTTTCAAAATCTTTATCTGGAGATGCACATTTGGATTAGAAATGCCACTTAAGGGTAACACTGATGCAAATGTAAAATAAGGTTTGGATATTTGACATATTTGATGCAATATGTATATCTCTCACCAGTATGTTTGCACTAGTTGGACTCAGGAGACCAACGCCTTTGCTAATTGCATTGAGTTGAATGGATGCTCTGGAGTTATGCTGTTTGCCCTTTTCCTCCTGTGTTGTACTTCAGGGCCCTCGATGCTGAAGGGAACAATTTCAGTGCATCCCTGTGAACGCACACACACACCGACTTATTGTGGAGCCTTTCGGAAGCAGAAGACAATGAGAGCCTACCTGCTCACTGCAATCTTCCTGTTGCCCTTGGTGAGTAGTGTTGGGTGATTTATGTGAAGGGAGTCATTGAGGAATTCATCATCACCTATATTTAGTGTCTACATCACCTCTGGTTTCTTTTCATTTGAGCTAGTGGACACATAAATGGGCGTGCTTCTGTCAACAGTTCAAAACCACCACATGCAGCATCAGCAGATTGCAGTACGTTTACAGATCCCAGATCAGCTCTGCCTTTAAGTGACTGAGCGCCTGTTAGATAACAGATGGCCCTGCTGACCAGAGAGATGTCTGTCCATCTGCTCCAGCTCACTTTTATTAGCGCCCTCACTGAAAAGGCAGAATGAGAAATTTGTGCATGAAGTGTGGGAGGAAATGTTTGGGACTAAATCAATACAGTACAGCAGCAGTTTCCTTTGGTCAAGAAGACTCGCAGATACAGCTAGTTTATACAAAACATTAAGCAGGTTTAGAGCTAATCCATGTGTTTTTTGTGGTTTCATTACTTCCTGCACAAACAATAAACGTATTTAATTACACATCACCATTTCTCACAGAAAAACACAATAGTAGCAAAAACAGGCTATTTAGTGAATGATGGCAATCGAAACCTTAGCATGTGAGTATGTTTTTAATGGGTTTGTTCAAGTCTAATGTGCACCATCTTTTATTTACTTGTGGTTATAGGCTTTCCCTTTTCCATCAATACGAACCAAACATTTACAGAAAACGCTAAAGAAATTGGAAAAATGCTATTCTCTCTCGCCATGACCTCCCACTCTCAAACACACAAGCTAACCTTTAACTTAACACTGCCCCCGAACATTCGAGAAGTGCCCTGCTGCTGAGTGGCACAGTGGCGTTTGCACCTTCAGTGGTCGATATAGGAGATATGTTCATGGTGATGTCCTTATTGTCTGTCAGAAGGGTTTATACGGTAGGCCAGTGGTGTGCAACGTCAAATGGGACTTTTATTATCTGCGCTCTGCAGTGCCATGGGAACTAGTTATCTGGCCCTTGAAAATAGCCTTGGGGAAACTGGGTTCTAGATTTGGAAAATGGAGGGCTTATCTGGACAGACATCTGTTTCGGAGGAGAGGAGCTGAGCAAACAGACATTTCAAAGCTCCCAAACTAAAGCACCAAAATAAGACTGGTATATGCTAATGTAAACACTGTTCTTAGTGTTTGCCTTGTGAATATGTGCTCACTTGTCTGATAGACACCACCAAGTGTGTGTCACAACAATTAATGTGAAATAATCTTAAAACAAGAGTACCTCTTGTCCAAACAGCCGCCCACTCATCACGAGTGTTGTAAAATAGCAAATAGCACTCAGGATAAATGTTAAAACATCCATCTTAAATCATGGCTTTTCAAAACATAATGATATACATAAATCCATTAATGTTGTGTAATAACACATTTGATCATACAGAGCTGCCTGCACTCATGCCAAACAGATATTAGTCATCTGAATACAATTATTTCTCATTTGTGAAAAGGCTTCAGTATGTACTGGCTCCCAGCGAGTCACCTGCTGCTTAGCAACATGGATGTAGATAGAAAAGGTCTTTCAAACACAAGCTTCATAAAATTTAAACTTTATTTATCCAGAAAAGTCTCACTGAGATTACAAATCTCTTTTGCATGGGAGTCCTGGCCCAAAGGGAGAGGCGGACTATTGTACATGTCTTTGGTGATGGGAAGAACCGGAGTACCTGGAGGAAACCTTGCTGTGAAGCAGGAGTGCTAACCACGGTGCCACTGAGCCAAAATAAAAAGATCCATCTAAAGTTAGTCATACTGTCTACAGTATGAGCTACTAAAGAAAAATCAATAAAACACACACAAAGCTTTATACCCCACAAAATTATTTAAACTGACCAATTAATTGAATGCAACATGTTATATTTTCTGTTGCAAGCTAGTTATTGAGGAAGTTAAGGATAAAAACAGCTTGTAATTAAAAACACAACAGAAATCTTCAGCAAAATAATAATGAGGCACAACGCTCCAGCCCCAGACTTGTGGCGCTCACTAGCACCAGATACATCAAAGACATTGTGTAAAATGTTTTAAATATTCTGCCCCTTTGTGGGGTCACATAAGAGGACGTAATCCCGGGACATCTTTGCACACTGTTAATGTTCTTTTGAGAAGTGTTCACGTGGGAAGCAGAGAGGATAGAGTGATGAGTCAGCCGTGGTGCTCAGGGCTCAGAAAATATTACACCTATCAACTGCGAGTGAGTAAAGATGTTTCAAGAAAGCTAAGGGCACAAACAGAAACCCACCTTTAAGACTGTCAAAAAGGTGTTGAAGAAAAACATTAGATTTATGTCTGCTCAGCATTTTCTCTGTAATAGCTAACAATGGGCAACCAGGAAGAACCCGTTGAGATTTAAAATATTTTTTACAAGGGAGTCCTGGCAAAGACAACTAATTAACAAATGCACAGAACTTTTACTCCACATTAAGCTGAACGCTTTTAAATTGACCTTAATATATATTCCTAAATAATTACTTAAAAAAGCAAAGGCGCACTTACTATTGGACATAAGAGTACATGTATCATGCCTTGTCACAGCACTGGGGTATGAATGTGTATGACTGTGTCTGTCCCAGGTGTGAGTGTGTGTGTATGAATGTGTATGACTGTGTCTGTCCCAGGTGTGAGTGTGTGTGTATGAGTGTGTATGACTGTGTCTGTCCCAGGTGTGAGTGTGTGTGTGTGTGTGTGTGTGTATGAATGTGTCTGTCCCAGGTGTGAGTGTGTGTGTATGAATGTGTATGACTGTGTCTGTCCCAGGTGTGAGTGTGTGTGTATGAATGTGTATGACTGTGTCTGTCCCAGGTGTGAGTGTGTGTGTGTATGAATGTGTATGACTGTGTCTGTCCCAGGTGTGAGTGTGTGTGTATGAATGTGTATGACTGTGTCTGTCCCAGGTGTGAGTGTGTGTGTATGAGTGTGTATGACTGTGTCTGTCCCAGGTGTGAGTGTGTGTGTGTGTGTATGAATGTGTCTGTCCCAGGTGTGAGTGTGTGTGTGTATGAATGTGTATGTCTGTGTCTGTCCCAGGTGTGAGTGTGTGTGTATGAATGTGTATGACTGTGTCTGTCCCAGGTGTGAGTGTGTGTGTATGAATGTGTATGACTGTGTCTGTCCCAGGTGTGAGTGTGTGTGTATGAATGTGTATGACTGTGTCTGTCCCAGGTGTGAGTGTGTGTGTATGAATGTGTATGACTGTGTCTGTCCCAGGTGTGAGTGTGTGTGTATGAATGTGTATGACTGTGTCTGTCCCAGGTGTGAG
The DNA here is from genome assembly GCA_024349245.1 of Neodontobutis hainanensis. Lineage (NCBI taxonomy): Eukaryota > Metazoa > Chordata > Actinopteri > Gobiiformes > Odontobutidae > Neodontobutis > Neodontobutis hainanensis. The sequence continues at coordinate 591,810 of JALDNG010000133.1, forward strand.
TGTGTGTGTATGAATGTGTATGACTGTGTCTGTCCCAGGTGTGAGTGTGTGTGTATGAATGTGTATGACTGTGTCTGTCCCAGGTGTGAGTGTGTGTGTATGAATGTGTATGACTGTGTCTGTCCCAGGTGTGAGTGTGTGTGTATGAATGTGTATGACTGTGTCTGTCCCAGGTGTGAGTGTGTGTGTATGAATGTGTATGACTGTGTCTGTCCCAGGTGTGAGTGTGTGTGTATGAATGTGTATGACTGTGTCTGTCCCAGGTGTGAGTGTGTGTGTGTATGAATGTGTATGACTGTGTCTGTCCCAGGTGTGAGTGTGTGTGTATGAATGTGTATGACTGTGTCTGTCCCAGGTGTGAGTGTGTGTGTATGAATGTGTATGACTGTGTCTGTCCCAGGTGTGAGTGTGTGTGTGTATGAATGTGTATGACTGTGTCTGTCCCAGGTGTGAGTGTGTGTGTATGAATGTGTATGACTGTGTCTGTCCCAGGTGTGAGTGTGTGTGTATGAATGTGTATGACTGTGTCTGTCCCAGGTGTGAGTGTGTGTGTGTGTATGAATGTGTATGACTGTGTCTGTCCCAGGTGTGAGTGTGTGTGTATGAATGTGTATGACTGTGTCTGTCCCAGGTGTGAGTGTGTGTGTATGAATGTGTATGACTGTGTCTGTCCCAGGTGTGAGTGTGTGTGTATGAATGTGTATGACTGTGTCTGTCCCAGGTGTGAGTGTGTGTGTGTATGAATGTGTATGACTGTGTCTGTCCCAGGTGTGAGTGTGTGTGTATGAATGTGTATGACTGTGTCTGTCCCAGGTGTGAGTGTGTGTGTGTGTATGAATGTGTATGACTGTGTCTGTCCCAGGTGTGAGTGTGTGTGTGTGTATGAATGTGTATGACTGTGTCTGTCCCAGGTGTGAGTGTGTGTGTATGAATGTGTATGACTGTGTCTGTCCCAGGTGTGAGTGTGTGTGTATGAATGTGTATGACTGTGTCTGTCCCAGGTGTGAGTGTGTGTGTATGAATGTGTATGACTGTGTCTGTCCCAGGTGTGAGTGTGTGTGTATGAATGTGTATGACTGTGTCTGTCCCAGGTGTGAGTGTGTGTGTGTATGAATGTGTATGACTGTGTCTGTCCCAGGTGTGAGTGTGTGTGTATGAATGTGTATGACTGTGTCTGTCCCAGGTGTGAGTGTGTGTGTATGAATGTGTATGACTGTGTCTGTCCCAGGTGTGAGTGTGTGTGTGTGTATGAATGTGTATGACTGTGTCTGTCCCAGGTGTGAGTGTGTGTGTATGAATGTGTATGACTGTGTCTGTCCCAGGTGTGAGTGTGTGTGTATGAATGTGTATGACTGTGTCTGTCCCAGGTGTGAGTGTGTGTGTATGAATGTGTATGACTGTGTCTGTCCCAGGTGTGAGTGTGTGTGTATGAATGTGTATGACTGTGTCTGTCCCAGGTGTGAGTGTGTGTGTGTATGAATGTGTATGACTGTGTCTGTCCCAGGTGTGAGTGTGTGTGTATGAATGTGTATGACTGTGTCTGTCCCAGGTGTGAGTGTGTGTGTATGAGTGTGTATGACTGTGTCTGTCCCAGGTGTGAGTGTGTGTGTGTGTGTGTGTATGAATGTGTCTGTCCCAGGTGTGAGTGTGTGTGTGTGTGAGTGTGTGTGTATGAATGTGTATGTCTGTGTCTGTCCCAGGTGTGAGTGTGTGTGTATGAATGTGTATGACTGTGTCTGTCCCAGGTGTGAGTGTGTGTGTATGAATGTGTATGTCTGTGTCTTTCTCAGGTGTGAGTGTGTGTGTATGAATGTGTATGACTGTGTCTGTCCCAGGTGTGAGTGTGTGTGTATGAATGTGTATGACTGTGTCTGTCCCAGGTGTGAGTGTGTGTGTGTGTGTATGAATGTGTATGTCTGTGTCTGTCCCAGGTGTGAGTGTGTGTGTATGAATGTGTATGACTGTGTCTGTCCCAGGTGTGAGTGTGTGTGTATGAGTGTGTATGACTGTGTCTGTCCCAGGTGTGAGTGTGTGTGTGTGTGTGTGTGTATGAATGTGTCTGTCCCAGGTGTGAGTCTGTGTGTATGAATGTGTATGACTGTGTCTGTCCCAGGTGTGAGTGTGTGTGTATGAATGTGTATGACTGTGTCTGTCCCAGGTGTGAGTGTGTGTGTATGAGTGTGTATGACTGTGTCTGTCCCAGGTGTGAGTGTGTGTGTGTGTGTGTGTATGAATGTGTCTGTCCCAGGTGTGAGTGTGTGTGTGTGTGAGTGTGTGTGTATGAATGTGTATGTCTGTGTCTGTCCCAGGTGTGAGTGTGTGTGTATGAATGTGTATGACTGTGTCTGTCCCAGGTGTGAGTGTGTGTGTGTATGAATGTGTATGACTGTGTCTGTCCCAGGTGTGAGTGTGTGTGTGTGTGTGTGTGTATGAATGTGTCTGTCCCAGGTGTGAGTGTGTGTGTATGAATGTGTATGACTGTGTCTGTCCCAGGTGTGAGTGTGTGTGTGTGTATGAATGTGTATGACTGTGTCTGTCCCAGGTGTGAGTGTGTGTGTGTATGAATGTGTATGACTGTGTCTGTCCCAGGTGTGAGTGTGTGTGTATGAATGTGTATGACTGTGTCTGTCCCAGGTGTGAGTGTGTGTGTATGAATGTGTATGACTGTGTCTGTCCCAGGTGTGAGTGTGTGTGTACATAACGGCACACATGTTAAACCTATTGTCATTGCCTTCGATTTTCCGACCCATAAACAGATTTTCCTTGTCTGTTCGTGGATATTTAAGCTAACGTGCCTAATGAGTGTGTGTGTGTTTTTCTGTTCCAGGTGGCCTCAGAGTCTGAGCACTGTATAATCAAGCGTGAACATGAGAAATGCATGGAGATGATGGCAGTCCACAACCCCAGCGAGGACCTGGAATTAGGTATGTGTGAATATCTCTCAGTGTGGACATGCATGCCTGATTGCATTTGTTCTCCTGTCTTTCGCTGCATAATCTGGCATAATGCCTCACACTTATTTGGCTCCGCTGTGGTTAAACTGTTTACTTTCTGAGAATCTCAAAAAGGGTTTAGCTTTGGTGAATGGGAAAAAAAGGCTTTTTTTCTGTGTCTGAGAGGCGGTGGACCAATGACAGTCCTAAAGCCAAGACTGGCAGAGTCGCACTGAGCTGCTTTTAAATTTCCCCCCACAGTCGACTTAAACAGGAAACGCAGTATGAGAGTCCTTTGAACAATTATTTTCTCGTCCATGGTCTGTGATTTTCATTAGGAAGCAATGCAAACCTACTGTTGCCTGATGCACTTCAACTCCCAGACTGCACTGTGACTCATGCCTCTGCTGACAGACACTGAAAGTCTTAGAAAAAAATAGAGAGCAGACAGAACAAATACTGTGACATCAAAGGTAGAAAGTTTAAAAAGAAGAAGAGCTGTACGTTTTCAGAAGCGGAAATCAGTGGTCACCCCCTTTTCCTGCTTACTTTACACTTTATTGTTAATATCTTTAAGGTTGAGTGAAGTCACACTACGTAACTCTTCACTGCTAATGCTTGTCTCACTACAGAAAAAGAAAAAGGAAAAAAAAACTACCAATAACAAAAATAAAATACAAGCCATCTAAAATGAATGCTTGATTGATAACACCATTTCATTTGGTTTTCAATTTATCAAAAGCCATTTCTCAGACACATTTCACCATTTATTTGTTATTATATTATAATTGGGCAACTGCGACCTTCGATTTATTTGTGAGCGGTGTGAAATTGCAACATAATGATTTGCTGTCTGCTGCAGTAATCACTCCCCAGCTGAATTTAGTCCGCAAATGAAAAGGGCTAATAAAGTCTATGGTGCAATGTTTATGAATTCACAACGAAATCATTGTCAGCCAAAAGTTAATCCAGTGCAAGATAACGAGGAATTGGCTTTACGTTTCTTGAGAATAGTTGAGGGATGGCATTCAGAGTCAAAGAATAAGCAGTGGACTTCTCATTTGTATTCTGCTCAAGTCCCACACTATGACTCATGTAATAAAAAAAATCTAATTCAGTCTTCTGCTCAAAGGAGGAGGAATTTATGAGAAAAAATTGCATCCATCCTTCATCGGGTTAGACTTATGAGCCGCTCATATACTGCTCCCATGCTGTTTGGATGGACACTGTGCCTTTTCAGCTGACTGGAGTACATCGTGGGATCTTGTGTGTGATCGCCAGTGATGCAGACAGAGTGCTTTATTAAGCCAGGTTACCACTATAGCTCAGTGCGGCTCATTTAGCTCTGATTTGCCCTTTAAAAGGTAATTGGCCTCGTGTCCGGCTCAACAGACAGAACCAAAACAGATTAGAGAGCTGGTCTGAAGACAGAGAAAGGCCTGTGAACTCGCACACACACACATATCCAGGAATATCTACAGTTAAACACATGCATAATAGAAATGCACATCTCCTCACAATCAAATCATGCAGTGAGTGAGCGCACACAGTCACAGGCTCCATACCTGCCTCTGCAGAGCGATAAAATCAGCCGAGCATTAATCTGAAGAGAAGGAGGGTAAATGAGAAAACGGGGACGTTACCAGGACAATGGGCAGGAAAGTGACAACAAGACCAAAGATTTAAAACCAGCAGGTCACAAAGACAACATTTAAAGTAAAACATATAAGCCTTGTATTGATTTGTGTAAAGATTGTCACATTAAGCTTGAAGTATCTTGGTGGCAGCAAAGATTGACACATGTATTGCACTAATTTATTTTTCGGTTGTGTCTATGGCGTTGCAAAGGATGTCAGTTTAGCTTCAAGGCACAATAGCCACATCAAAGGACCAATAAGTTGACCGTATTCCTGTAGTGTAATATAAAGCATGTCCTAGGGCTGGACAGTCTTTAATCTAACCTGACAATAATTTGGCTTATTTTTGTGAAGATGTAATGAAGGTTTAAATTAAGTGTGTATAGTTTAAAACAATCATTCCCAAAGTCAAGAGAGCTGCAGCCCCCCTAAAACTCCTGTGAGCCCAACTTTAAACTTCCACTTTAATATAAGACTGAGTGAAGTATTTCTCCAAGAATCTTCTTTATAAAACGTCTTTTCAAACGTATTTTCCTTATACGTACATATACTGTATGTGAACAACCTCTGGCAGCTCCCATGCAGTACACTCGTGGCCCACCAGGGAGCCCCAGACCCTAGTTTAGAAACCCCTGGTTTAAACCATTTAGGAACCAAAGATAAAATAATAGAATCTGTGTTTGTTTCTTTAACCTATACCAAGTAGTTGCACAAAATATGCTCATTTAATAGAAAAGTTGAGACTATTTTAAGTGCAGACCATTAAGGACAGTCTATAATATCCACTTAATTACATTGCTGCAGCTACAAACATAATTTCTGCCAAAAACAATTTTATTTAAGGCTGTATGTATAAAAGCTATGTCAATATTGTTGAAATGTTCAGATCTCTTTTTTATAAATATTTACCTCAGTATTATTACACGACACTGTAGACACCGCAAATAATGTCAAAGTACCCAGTGACACTTGAGTTTTGATGCAATACATTTGAGTTTAAAGCGAGGTGTGTTTTACTTTCAATCCAGAGCTCAGTTTTTAAGTATTAATCTAAAGTTTTACTGTACTAGTGTCTGTGTTCATCACTGAGCAACACTCACTTGTGTTCTTTTCTGCTCTGTCCAGAAGCGTGTCCCTGGATGTGGGACAACCTGACCTGTTGGCAGGCAGCCAATGTTGGCAAGGTGGTGGTGGTCAACTGTCCTGAGCTTTTTCATGACGTCATGAGTCCTGAGGATGGTGAGTTAAACAAATATCTCCCAAATCAAATAGTATTAAACATCTCAAACTGTTCAAAGCAGGTGGACTTACTTCTGTCTTCACTTGATCTTTCAGAAATGGGGAAAATAAGCCGCAACTGCACAGAGTACGGCTGGTCCGAGCCTTATCCTCACTATGTGGACGTTTGCTTTTTTTATGACAACAACACCAAACCTGTACGGCCACACTTCTTCCGCTTCAATATTATCACATTATTACAGAAATAATAACACTGCTGTCCACACCTTTAGGACATGTACTACGCCTCAGTCAAAGCCCTGTACACTGTCGGCTACAGCACATCACTGGTGTCGCTGACCACTGCCATGGTCATTCTGTGCAGGTTTAGGTGAGTGTCTCCCCTTTGCTCCCCAAACATCACCAAAATTGCCACAAATCCAAAAAAAAATCAATATCCTTGTAATCTGCAAACGCACAGGGTTAAACCCACTAATGAGTTATACTTAATAAATAATATCATTTACCCTGAGTTAAAAAGTTTTCTTAACAGTATTCAACATTTTCTTGCTTTAAAAATGCAAATAAATATACATAAAATAACTCACTTCCTTTGTCGGATTTATTTGCAGGAAACTTCACTGCACCAGGAATTTCATCCACATGAACCTGTTTGTGTCCTTCATCCTGAGAGCCATTTCGGTCTTCATCAAAGACGGTGTGCTGTACGCTCAAGAGGACAGCGACCACTGCTTCACCCACACAGTCAGTGAACCCCCCGCTCAGTTGTTGTCACAGTGTGGCCTTGATACTTCAGTTAAAAATGAAGATGCTCATGAATGTTTTGTTGATGTGGGAATAGAGTTAAGGATAGCATGAAATTTTGTGAAAAGTATTGGTTAATTTCTTCAGTATTAATAACATTTATTAGAAATTTTAACTCAAGTCAAGCGGCTAATTTCTATAAAAGGAAGCATGACTGTAAAATTTGATCGGGTTTGTTCTGTGTCAAATTTTGAGGGGGTTATGAACACACCACTTATCCTTGAGTCGTTCTTGTTTCATCTGAACCTTTGAATGAACTTCAATCACATGTAATTTTGTCACACAAAGAAGACACGCTATTAAATGACTAATACTCCGTGATTATAAATGCAAAACAAGCTCTTAGCCTTTGTCGAGTAAGCACATTGCTTACTGTTGTTAAGCAGCCATGATAAAAAAAAGCTAATTAGCTATTCTAATGGGTTAGCAAAGGCCAGTGGAAACCTCCTACCAGGGACTATTCACATTTGATGGTTATTGTGACCACATGACCTCGGCAGACCGTATGGAAGGTGAGGGCTGTCACCACGCTTCATAAAGAGGTCATTTAAATTATTAAAACACATGTTAAATATTCACAGCAGACACTTTTATGGTAATTATTTTGTTGTTTACATTGTCATGACCCAGTCAACCCAGTGACAACAATATCTGTTAGCACTTTGATTTACAGTATTAAGGACAGGTATTACACGTCAGCTGACATTTACTATTTTGACCTTTTCTAACAATGACCACGCCACATTGTTATGCATTAGGAAACTGCAGCAGTGTATAAAGATCACAGACATGTTACTGCATAAATACTTTACATGACATACTTTAAAACAAAACAGTTGTAATCCATCTGTTCATTACATCATAATTTTGTTGTTTCATATGTTTCTCTTTTGCAGGTCGCGTGCAAAGCAGTGATGGTTTTCTTCCACTACTGCGTTATGTCCAACTATTTCTGGCTGTTCATTGAAGGTCTGTATCTGTTCACGTTGCTGGTGGAGACCTTTTTCCCTGAAAGACGTTACTTCTACTGGTACACCATTGTCGGATGGGGTGAGTGGATTCATTACTTTGAAACCTTTTGTGTTATCACGTTATATAGTATTCAGATTTAGTCAGTGATTGGGTGTTACGTTGTGTAAATTATCAAGAAATATAAATATGAAGCAGATGCCCCATGCCTTTTTTTTATTTAGATGACAAACATTATGATAAATACAAAACATTTTTATGAGCACATCTGCTCTGTAGTATTTTATGATTAATGATTCATCTCTGTTTTTACAGGGACCCCCACCATTTGTGTCACCGTCTGGGCAGTGCTGAGGCTTCACTTTCATGATTATGGGTGAGTTCAAAACATCATATTTGTCAGAAACAAAACCAATAAAGTTATAGTAAATAGCTGTCGTCCATGGAAACTAAAGGAAGACATGTTGTGGTTTTGCTCTCACCCAGATGTTGGGATACAAATGAGCACACTGCCCTCTGGTGGGTGATTAAGGGACCTGTTGTGGCTTCTATTATGGTACGACAGATGTTTGCGTTTTCTGTATATTATTTACTTTTGACAGACTTGTC